>HG995248.1:1275000-2525000 GCA_905332985.1 Mimas tiliae | reverse complement strand
CACAGTTTACATTAGATCCTGTTTTTGGACCCGTTTTGTTGTGATTTAAAATTACTTCAACTAAGCACGCTAACTGATTGCTGATTGACGCGGAAAATACAAGTTCTGGTCTGATTCTTATGCAAACTAAAATCAGAATTTGATATTAAGCTTTGATCATTTATTGTTCTCTTGTAAAAACAAGCTTGTTTTTTTCTTCTTTAGTTTCTTAAATGAAAAAATATGTTGCTGCAATATCGTAACTTCAATCAAACTCTGTATTTTATATAAACATTTATATGAATATGCATTTGCACCAGATTTTAACGTCATGAAAAATTCTGATTGAAATGGTACTATATTTTATATTCTTACGCGTTTCTATTCTTCTACGAGTTCAAAACATAGGCACCCGTAGCATCGTTATCTAAGCGCGTCCGTTTTGATTTTAAGTAAATGCAAATATCTAATCCAATTTTCTTGCGCAAACTCCCTAATCTCAATAAGACTCGATTCGATATCGACAGTCGATACGTATCGAGTCGATACACCGACATCAATTACTCGATAACGAGTTACTAACACATCCGCAACACCTGCTACAAACCATAGTTTATAGTTTCAGTATGGACAGATCTACACAAAGTTCCTGTAATCTTATTCATATTTCAACATTGTTGCACAAGGCATGATGTAGATGGGTAAATCTTGTTGCCAGTGGTCTGTATTGTTCCAGTGTGTATTAGGCCTTCTTTTGGAATTTTGTATCTTCTATCTATATATAGTATCTATCTTTTTATATGGAATACAACTTGGAATTGACAAGTGGTAGAGCCACACTGTAGACAGTTTAGGCTACAGCATGAATGGGCCGGTTCCGTCGGGATGTTACCACTGTCTCACAGAAAACCGAAACGAAGTAGCAGCTTGCTGTTGTGTTTCATACGGAGTGAGATTACCGGAGGCCCGAATCCCCCTTTTTCTCTCAATTCCTTAATGATTCCTATGTCATATTCCTTAGGTATTGTGGATGGTTATTTTTATCGAACAAAACATTTAGAAACCATTTATTAATCGCGAAACCAGAATAATACTTAGAATTTTAACGCCCATGAAAACAAGCCTATCGCCCGTAAAAGCAACCGTCAAGCTGATACTGCATACCTCATAACATATGTTTACAATCATCTAAGTGCTATTTGCCGCAGTCCCTTCATCACGAGGATGTCGTGAAACCCTTAATTATAGATACGAGCAATAAATCCGAAGATCCAGGATATGCTAGTTAGATTGAAGGGAAAAAATTTAAATTGTAATAAAGCTGGTTGATATTGGATTCATTCTCATAATGATTGAATGCAAGTATAATGATGAAACTTGCTGATATATAACTGTGGATTAATATTTCGTTATTATTTTGAATTCAATTGATTATTTCCGTAGTAATTTGTCATCAAATTACCAAGATAACATAAAATATGTGAAGGTGGTTTCTTTTGAGAATCAACCGCATTAAGTGCCCAATAGCACCATACATTCTCATAAGCCTACTAACAAAATATTTTAGAATTCTAGTTAAACAATGGAGTAGTGATATAATGATTATTACACAGATGACACATTAAATTCTGCTTCTTAGATTTTCTTTATTTTCTCTTTTAACAGCAACTGCTCCACAGAGACTTTAAGATACATCCAGTTTAATTGCTTTCTTACATCCAGTATTATAAATGACACGTTAAAAAATTCCCATAGAGGTTTTATCAAACTATTACCATACAAAGTCTGTTGTCGTGACAAAAAAAGAGAACCGACGGTAGCTCGTGGAAAAAAGACTTGTTTCCAGCAGCTGTTAGATGGCGCGGTGCGAAATGTATGCAAGATTCTCTATCTACCAACAGAGTGCAATGTTGAAGATGGAACTCGTGACGATGTACGACACGATACGAAGGGTTAAGTTAAACTTTATTAGAAACGGCTTAGTCGTTTTTTGTGGTGCGGTCACGCTATGTCATCGAGGACATTGTCATATTACTTGAGTTTTAAGAAGATTGGTGATTGCATGCAAGTGAGACGGTATGGTGGTTGACCAATAAGGAAGAATCTATGTTTCACGTGTAATATGGTAGAATCTTGAGGCCCTCTATTTCTTTTTATTGAAGAAACAAAATTGTCACACATAAATATTATGCTAAGATATATCTGTCTAATCAATTGTGAAAGCAAAGAAAACATTTCTATTCAACTTTAGTTGATTATCATCATCTTTGGGTACGAAAGTTAAACTTTTAAAAACAGAACTTCGTTGAATCGGTCCTGACCGTACCAACTCCGTCGCGGTACATGTAAACTGTCAGCGTATCATAAATAAATAACTAAAGTTTAAATTAATTCTGTCCGATGCAACTAAAACAACGATGAAAAATGAATAAATCCGAAACTCGACCTCACTTCTTTGTGATCATGAATTCTTACAAATTATCTTCTTTATTTAAATTGTCATACCAACACACAAAACAGCCAGTCGCACCTGATTAAAAAATATTGCAGCTGTCAAATATTTGACGTTTCAATTTGACAAATGACAGAAACGTCAAGGGTACCTGAAATACCTACTCCGTGAAATCACATTTATTTTTAAAATTTATACACGGTTTTTAATTAAAAGTGCGCGGATGTATCGCGTCCAAGCGTATTAACTTCTAGGGGAGCAAATTGCCTTCGCCCATCTTTAAACGGGTCTTTCCTGGAATTACGAACAAAATAACTTTACATTAACTCCAGTTGATTGAGATGAAGTTGATAACGTCACTGCTTCTTATGTGATCGAAAATGTGGTGTCAGAGGATATTAGTTATTAGGTACTTACACTATTATGTAATGTAAACAATACTTAAATGTTAAGTGGGATTGTTAATTCAGTTGTTACTTTACTCAAAAATACTGACATTACTCAATAAATAAGTAGAAGAGATTTTTAGTTGCTTTCAAACCATCATAAATGTATATATACAACGTGTTACGGAAGGTGTGGTCAAATTTAAAGGTGGGACGCTGAGGTCTCGGGTTCGATCCCTGGGTCGGGGAAAGTGGTATTGGGTGTTTCTATCATGAAATTCTTAGTATCAACCTGGAGTCTGGAATTGTGCCGATATGGCGATAGGCTCGCCCCCTATCACATCATGGGACGGAGATACGCTCGTCGAAATGTGGCTGTACATTGGTTACACCTCTGCCTACCCCTCCGGGGAATACAGGCGTGAGTGCGTATGTATTAACCGTCCATATCAAGTTACAAATTGCCAAATATTAATAAACTCGGTCAATTTACAACAAACTAAATACATTACAAAAGTTTTTATCAACCTAGGAATATTAATTGCCCGTAGCAGTTGAAATTATGTTAAATTGTACTGAACTTTGGCACAGAGATTGGTATCTGACAAAAACTTGTAATTACCTCACGACGTGAACATTTAGATCTGTCGTCAATCATTGACTGCCTCGGTGGCGCAGTTGTAATGCATACGAGTTAAGACGCTGAGGTCTCGGGTTCGATCCCCGGGTCGAGTAAAAGTGATAGTGGGTTTTTCTATTACGAAATGCTCAGTATCAGCCCGGATTCTGGAATTTGTGCCCGGTATGGCGATAGGCTCGCCCCCTTTCACATAAGGGACGGAGATACGCTCAGCGAAATGTGGGTGTACTGATTACACCTCCGCCTGCCCCTTCGGGGATTACAGGCGTGAGTGCGTATGTATGTCAATCATTGAACGAATTAATCATTTTGTGCCACAAATACCTAAATCCGTTGGGGCACTAGAATTATTTTTTAGGCTAAAAGTATGCTAACGGAAGATTTTTTTATAGCATAGGCCGGCAAACGAGCAAGCAAGTCATCTGATGGTAAGTGATCTCCACCGTCTATGTACCATGGAAAAAACTTTATCTTTTTTCGTACAGAAAGGCAATTACCTAAGAAAAGACCTATTATTTACATTTGAAGTCATTATTATCCTATTGTAAACAAATAATTAACAAAATAGCTTTATCATCCAAGATTAAATAAAGTAAATCAACGTTCAACACTGAGTCAAGGCGCAAGCTCAAAAAATAAAGAAATCCAATATTTCCGAAATTAATTTGACGTCCCATTTTTCGATTTAATTAAATAACGTTGGTGTGCCTTTCAGAAATTGCCCCTCGGTGATGGGTTAAAAAGGGCCGTCCACGTCCCGACGTGACGTATTAAAATATAAGGGACAAGACAGCCTGTTACCTCTGGACATGCAATTTTTGGCCATTCATTTATCAACGGCAACGCGCAATTACTATCGGTGTTTTACTCGATTCATCGATTTAACAACGTTATATCGATTCATTTTAAGCTATGCGCGGTAGTAGATTCGTTGCTTATTGTTTTAAACATTGCATACTTAATTAAAGATTTAAAGTGCATTAGTGACGTGGCAATCGTATCTTGACGATTATCATCGATATGCGGGCATCGTGAGCGGGTACCTCGCGGGCGGCGCTCCGTCACGAGGCCCGGTGGGATCAAAATAATTAATCTTTGAGTTACAAAATTGTGAACTCAACCTTTTTGAAAGATGCTCTGTTATGTTAATCAATTTGCGAACGTTACCGCTTGTTTGTTGAAATACGATATGGGTTTGTGGATTGTTTGTGCGTGACATTCATCAACCGGATGGTTCAAATTAAAATAAATAAAAATCATGCTTCAACATGATTTTTATTTATTTTAATTTTTGATATTGACTGCCTCGGTGGCGCAGTTGTAATGCGTACACGTTACTATTGAGGCCAACGCTGAGGTCTCGGGTTCGATCCCCGGGTCGGATAAAGTGGTATTGGGTTTTTTATTAAGAAATGCTCAGTATCAGTCCGGAGTCTGGAATTTGTGCCCGGTATGGCGATAAGCTCGCCTCCTATCACAAAAGGGACGGAGATACGCTCGGCGAAATGTGGGTGTAATGGTTACACCTCTGCCTACCCCTTCGGGGATTACAGGCGTGAGTGCGTTTTTATTTTTGATATAATTGTGTTTATGGTTAATTTTACAAAGCATATGAAACATACTTTAAAAATCATTAACACTTCTCACCCGTCATGTACTTTTTTTTACAAAAAAAAACTATTTTGATAACAACAGCATTTACAACTAAATATGTCAAATTTACTGAATTCGACACCACACACAATAATCACATGCACAACGGATCTCAGCCGAAATCGGCCACGACTTTTTGGCGTCATCAAAACGCAATCGCGCCGCGTCAATAAAGGTTTTTTCATCGCCTCGCTCACTCCGAAAACGATTTTCTATCCCTTGTGATTATGGGTCATTTAATTTAAGTATAAAACTATTATTAATGTATTATAACTGCGTCGTGTCCATTATGTTGCTGTTTGTGTAATTTTTTTCAACATTCGCATACAATTCGACGAATTTGTGTAACGTTGTGTAATTATTTTGACATCTTCATTATTTGCACAATAACGTTGGGATGTAAAAACAACTCGTGAGTTTGCGAAAATAAATATCTTCTAATATGTTTGGGTGGTAGAGTGTCGACATTGAATAGGCCGGCTCGTCCGGATCGTTACCACTGTCTCACAGAAACCGGCGTAAAGTAGCAGCTTGCTGCTGCGTTTCGTACGGTGAGTGAGATATCCAGCGGAAGCCCAAACACCCTCCCCTCCGATCCCTTAATTATCCCTTTCCTGAAACCTTAAAGGTCGGCAAACGCAACGCACCCATAATTCTTTTAGTATTGTGGGCGAACATGGGCTGTGGAGATCACTTACCATCAGGTGACCCACTTGCTCGTTTGCCGGACTATGCTATAAAAAAACTGAACAATAAACTCTGTCCATTACTGTTTACTATCACTATAAAAATCAGTACAAAAGTATTAAGTCATACAGCCACCGTCTTCCTGTAGAGTTAGCATCACAAGTCACGACGGTGCATGTGCATCGCTATGATAGCTTCAACGAACAAAACCAAAGATAACCCCGGTGCAGCTAACAAAAAGTTTTTGTACAATGGTACAGATAATTGAAAATTTCTCAAGACACATGCCATCTGGCGCTACGAACGGGACCCTTCTATTGTTACTCTTATCGATTTGCTTTCTCTGTAAGGGTTTGATTCGTTGAAATTATAGCCGTTTTTTGTGGTGACGACAGTCGATTGTAGGGTTTGATCTACATACATACGCAGTCACGCCTGTAATCCCCGAAGGGGTAGGCAGAGGTGTTACCAGTACACCCACATTTCGCCGAGCGTATCTCCGTCCCATAATGTGATAGGGGCGAGCCTATCGCCATACCGGGCACAAATACCGGACTCCGGGCTGATACTGAGCATTTCGTAATAGAAAAACCCAATACCACTTTACCCGACCCGGGGATCGAACCCGAGACCTCAGCGTTAGCTTAATCGTAACGCGTACGCATTACAACTGCGCCATCGAGGCAGTTTGATCTCTTAGTCCTTAATTACATTTATAAGTTTTACTTTTTCATTTACTGAATTTTTAAGTAAATGGTTCATACATACGTTTATATATATTGATTTTCAGTAAGCAACTTACTTAGCTTACACAACCAAAAGAAACAAACATACAGTTACTTATGATTCTGGGTCGCTCTCAGCTTGAATAGTTTTTATATTTACACCTCTGCATACCCCTTCGGGGATTACAGGCGTGAGTGCGTATGTATGTAGGCGAATCAAATGCTTGTTTGAACATCATTTGTAGATAACATGGGTTATCTAAATATTATATGAAGCTTCATTAAAAACCTGTGTCAAACCATAAAGGAAGAGTCCCTTAAAAGTGTATCCTCGAAATAATTATATTTTATGATTATTTCGAACGCAAACAGCGGTACTTAGAAGCCATTAAAAATATTCCTATAAAGGCAAAATAAAGATATATTTAAGTAACTTTTCGGAATGTTGGTACAGTTACACCGTCTGGTGTTGCTAATCTTATCTTCTAAATAATTCTTAAAAAAGTACCAACGTGAAGGTTTTATGAAGAGTAGAAATCTATTGGGAAACAATTAATATTGATGATTTGATTATTTAAACCAGTTAAATACTAATTAGGGCAGACACGAGTGGTAGAGCCACGCTGTAGACAATTTTGTCTACAGCATGAATGGGCCGGCTCGTCCGGGTCGTTACCACTGTCTCACAGAAAACCGGCGTAAAGTAGCAGCTTGCTGCTGCGTTTCGTACGGTGAATGAGATATCCGGAGGCCCAAATCCCCCTCCCCTTCCCAATCCCTTATTATCCCTTTCCTTTAAGGTCGGCAACGCGCCCATAATTATTTTGTATTATGGGCGTACATGGGCGGTGGAGATCGCTTACCATCAGGTGACCCACTTGCTCGTTTGCCGGCCTATACTATAAAAAAAGACACATTGTAATTAAAATTGGTATATTTATAAAAAATAATATGCATTCACGCCTGTAATCTTCGAAGGGGTAGGCACAGGTGTAACTAGTACACCCACATTTCCCCAAGCGTATCTCCGTCCCATGATGCGATAGGGGGTGAGCCTATCGCCATTATTCTAGACTCCGGGCTGATACTGAACAATTCGTAATAAAAACACCCAATATCACTTTTACCCGACCCGGGAATCGAACCCGAGATCTTAGCGTCAGCCTCAGTCGTAACGCGTAAGCATTACAACTGCGACACCGAGGCAGCTTAATAATGTATGTTAGTTTGTCCTCTATACGTGACTATACCGTTTAACTGATTGTGAAAGCACTTTACCTATATATTATTATATCTATATTAAAATATGAACAGCAGCTTTAAATTTTGACAGTATGCGTAGACATTCCAAAATCAAAATTATCTTGTTCCATATTTAAATGCTTTCAAAACAGCTGTAAAGGTTAGTGCGTACAGATATAGATCTGAGCAGCGAAAGATGAGTGTTGTGCTGTGAATGTCTATTGGGGTCATTACTACGAGAAAACATTATCAGGCGCGCTTGCCGCGGTGTCATAGGGATTGGAGAAAGCTTTAATAAACATATCGATAATTTGGAGCAATTTAAATTAAATTTAATCGATACTTTTTATATCATAATATGCAGATGATCGATATAGGAATAATATGTTATGTTTCTCAATATACATATTATATATTTTATCAATAGGTATCTAAAATATATATTTCTTAGTCTGATTAAGTATTTTAGAATTGAAATTTTACTAACTGGTCAGTCTTTTCATGTAATGTTAATCTAATTGACATGTAAAAGTACCCTTAGTGGTCTAGTTGCTTAATAAACTTTTTGATTTATATATTGATAACAAAACATAAATACTCATAAATAACCTTAAAACATAAAAAAAAACATTTGCTTAGCTACTCGATCATTATGTCGATATGAACATACGATTTTCTTCACATCACTATCCCGGCCACCCCGCCGTGTCAATATAAGCCAGCCAATTGTGTATGAGTCGGCAACAATTCACGGCTATTCAATAAGCTCTTCGCTCACCGCGGATTGGTATCGAATACATCACAAACTTCCTTCCACGATCCATCATACGAAAATCATCCTTCTGACATTAGTAATAAGACATTATTAATGGTAAACATAATGTTGTACAGGTCGACCGACCCAGCGATTCGTTTGACTTTATTAAAAGCAAGCGTGCGGTGATAGAGATTTGGTATGCGCGAATGATAAAAAAACGGACGGTGAGAAAATCTAATGACTCGGAAAGAACGAAGCAACACGCTACAAAAAATAACTAATAGCAATTTAAATCTATCGAAGCGTTTGCTGTACCACTGTCTAATATAATATTAAATGGAAGCCGTCTTTATTGCCACGTTACGTTTTTTATACAAGCAAAAGAAATATCGTTTCGCTAACGAACACGGAACATAAACAAATCAGCGTTCTATGATTAATTGCGTTCAATTTTTATCGATTACTACGAGGGAATTTACTTAATCAATTTCATAAAATCGTTTTTTGTATGCCATTCATATTCTGGCCAGTGCAGCGCTGAAACAAAAGCCCAATTTATTTTTTTAAATCCCACACCGCGTATTCCAATTTCAAAACCGCATTCCATAAAAACGATCCCGCGTGGCGGGTAGTGATGCGCGTGTTATCGATAAGGCTTTCGGGCGCGAGTGCAGTGCCCCGACCCCGTGTAACGGTAAGGGCCGTCAATCTCAAATCAACCATTTTCGTTTTGCCGATGTAGAAGTTATTTTCTATTATTCATGTCCAAAATACTATGGAGGAAGGTCGAGAATGTTTTGAGTTGTAACAAATTAATGTGGTGATGCTTTTTTGTCGAGAGGTGTCAGTTTGACGTATCGAGCGGGCCGTGCATCGAGTTTAACTTTGGTTCGTATCCTTGCATGTTTTGGGGACCTGCGTTTCCTTTTATATATAATATCCATCTGTAGACTAGATTACTAACTACTACTACTACTAAATAATTCTGCAAGAGTAAAACCTGGAAAACAAAAATAACAGTAAAATTGGCTAACAAACTCTCATATTGATAGTACTATCACTACTACTCACTAGTAGTAAATATTGGTGGTAGTATTTTTTTCCTTGGAAGGAAATTAAAACTGTTGAAATTTCTGAGTATTATGAGACTTAAAATCTTATGTCTAGGAGTGATGAATGCAGTGCAGTACCATAGGATACATTGTTATTAATTTTTTTGGGTAACGCGTGAGGTCCCTACTGTTTATGGCCAGACGTGGCGTTTACTATCAAGTGAGTAATTTACTTATCTTGTTATTCTAGCAATTAAAAAAAATACGCCGAATCGAGAACTCCCTTTTTCGAAGTCAGTTAAAAAGAGTATCATGTTGTAAAACCAAAACTGAGTACGAACTAATGTTTGTTTATATTTCGCATCAACGAAGCATAGAATCTGGAGCCGTTTGAAACTCAGCCTGTGTTTGAACTAAATAAGGCGTATTTACATTCTCATTCGGAAGCTGATTTATAATAAGGAACTTAGTTGTACGGCCTAGAATTGTGGCTATGTGTAACAAAGCACAGTTCACTGACCGGCCATAAAAGATTTTAGTTTTTGCCGAATGCGTCATGTTTATTCATGCAAATTGTTGCTGAAAAACTTATGGAACATTCCTTAATAGAATGAAAAAGTCTAAATCAGAGATGGAAGTACGTATATCAGTAGTAGTACTCTACTTTGTTAGGCCATCTGTCATTCAGTGTCCCTAATAGATCTAACCGCAGACAATCTGAGTTCATACTTATTAACAATCCCGTCTAGCACGGTACGTTTCCAGCGTTCATTTCTACCTCGCACATGCAAGCTCTGGAATGAACTCCCTGCGTCGGTGTTTCCCGAGCGTTATGAACTGTCCTTCTTTAAGCGAGGCTTAAAAAGAGTCTTCCTTCAACGGTAGGCAGCGGTCTGGCTGTGCTCTGGCATTGCTGAGGTCCATGGGCGGCGGTAACCACTTACCATCAGGTGAGCCGCCCGCTCGTCTATATAAGGCAATAAACAAAACAACATTTGTTCTCAGTACCTGTAACAACTAATAAGGTAGCATATCAGTCCGTTATATCAAATGTGTAACTATTACAATGATCACTGCAAGGATTTGGATATCCTTCACCAGAGTATAGGCCGTTTTAAGGTAAATCTAAAAGCATTACCAGTCTATCACTATGACGCAGCTGAAAACACAATTCTCATTTTAGTAAATAGGAACATAGGAATTTGTAGTTTTGATCTATTCGAATGTTATGCGCGGTTTTTATCGGTGTACGAATTTTAATTATAGTTCTATGTTTGATAGATACTGTTTCAATTTGAACATTGACTCCGTGCCAAATAAAAAAAAATGGATTCCTTGTAGCGTGCCAACGGAATCTTAGGCCTACGCCATCTGTCCAACCGTCTTTCTGTCTGTCCTGCAGCTGAAGAGATTGGTAGGTGGCAGATTTTTTTACAGAATATGTTTTACTTTATGTTATATATTAGTGCCTAAACTAATAAATCGATTTAAATACGTTTTTTTCTTTGAAAGTTGGTTTATTCGAAATCGTTCTTAGCTGTCTTGAAGTAAATTTGTCGGTCGTTTAAAAGTAACAAATGTTTTTCTAATTGATCACAGAAATATTAGTCCCGATGCGGGAATCGAACTCACGGTCTTTTACTTCGCAGCCGGCTGCCACTGCAACCGCCCACTACGCCACGGAAGCTGTCACAACATCATTTTACAGTTCTGATCAAAGACCTGAATCATAGCTTTTTGGATTATAGTTTTAATTATGCATGAATTGAATCCGCTTTATTTAGTTTCTCAGTTTGCTTTACGGTTCTAGTTGTTTATATGACGTACCATTAATATTTGTAAATATTTTTAGTAAGTTACTTTTAAAAACAACCCTTTATTTTACGCAACATAAGCTCACATCTATATCCCTGAATTGTAGGCAGAGGTGCAACTGATACTCTTCTGTTCAGTGAGCTTTTTCCCGTTTTAAGGTGTGTTAGGTGGTGGAGCTTATCGCTAAATTAGGCACTTTAGATCCCGGGCAAATAGTGATTGCCCCGATCTGTGATTTGAACTCAGGACCTTGTAGGTTTAATCTTTTCATTTCACTGTTGGATATAGGCCTTTTTTATATGTCATTTGCCTCGGTTATTAGCTATATCACAGAAATTCACTATGCCCTAACTTTAGACACGATAATCGCATTATTTACCTAACAAGCGCCAGCTCTATGTTTAAGGCGTCCCACAAACACGCGCTTATTACAGCCGTCGTATTCGCGTCAAAATGTTGGTAATAAAGTACAAATGACCGCCGCGGCCATGTCCGGGCAGACGCAACAAGCGGTGACAACGCGGGGCACCGTCGTGTTGCCCGCACATTTAGATAAAGCCGACTGTGTAGTCGCGATTGGGTTATGACTAAGTAAAGTCGTAGTTATAATAATTATATGGTCTAAAGTATATTTTTCATAAAGTCCATGCTTAATTTGTGGCCACTTGAAGAATGTGAGGATATACAAATAAAAATGAAATTAATAAGTCTATTTTTAATTTGGTTGCGAAACTACTGTTTCAGCATACTGAAGGGAATAATTAACATTGTAAATAGTACACGTAACGAACTAAAAATATTGCATGACTCTTAAATAACTGAAGCTTTTCAACTATTTATCTACTTAATAAAGCCTGCGACATAAAATCGCAACAAAATAACGTTTGTCCCATAACCAGCCCCAACGATTATTACACCAATGAAGCGCGTGGGCCAGTACCCTACCTTAATACCGTTAACGATGCACTTAATCTGTAATCGTACATTTGTTGCTGGCCTTAGACAATGCGTCCGATGAATAATGTTCAATATATTTGCAAATGTCATGGCTTGTTATGATGTTTGTTTGTCCGTTTTATATGCGCAATTGATGCCATTGTGTCGCTAATTTGTATGATTTGTTTCATTCATGCAAATGTGTGTTGATAATGTATTGAATTTCCGCGCTTGTTAATCATTTCGTACTTGTGAGTGAGTTTGAGAATATCGAACTCTAATATGCCCCCTCATTTGAGAGAAGAAAAGTGATGATATTTTTGGAAAAATCCTTTTTAAGTTTATCTTCTTTAGTATTGTAGATTCATGTTTCAAAGCCTATGCATCTAAAGATATTGTCCTAGCCATTTTTTTGTCGAGATGTTTGTTAAAGTATTTTACTTTTTTTTGTCTCCACTAATCATGAATGCGTTGCAACCGGTATCTTTTAGAGGTCTCTTTAGTTCACCACTGAAAATCAGCGCTGTGTTGTGGTACACGCCACAGCACAGCAATACGCTGAGTGGTCACCTACCTGTCACAGTCACGGCGCGCAAATGCCAAAACCATCAATAATCTTACTGTAACTAAATTTAATGGTCTGTGACAAATAAATTATATATCCACTTTATTGAATGAAAATATAAAGAAGAAAGCTTGCTAAGCTTCGATACGATAATTTAAAGTGATTAATGCGATAATTAAACAGTTTCGGCAGTTTTTTTTTTTCACAAAGCTGTGTACACATTGAAATTCTTAGATATAAAACTTAGTTTGAAACAAGCTTTAACTCGTTTTCAACTAATAATAATACCACCCAAGTGTAGGGTTCATAACGGTACTACATTCTAACACAAACCATCCCATGGTATCGATAAATGAAATTATTTATCGACAATTCGCGTGGTACAACCCTTTTCTTGTTTGATCCGTGCGCACGGCAAAATGGTGTATTTACTCCGTATCTTAATGGGAGATATTAAAACGTTTATTGCCGGCGAATTTGAATATTTTATTATTGTGTATTCGAATTACATTATGTATGCGATTGATAGGTTTGCGCTTCTGTTATTCGTATAAAATATGCCCATTATTGGATAAAGGAATTGTTTAAACATTAAGTTAGGATATCGCGTTACTAAGATGAATGGTACGAGAAGGTTGGCCCTGACCTTAAGCCGGGATAGCTCCTGGCAGAAAGAAATAAGATAAATGGCATTTAGTACATTTATCTATTTGGTTAACTATAGTGAACTATAGTAGTGACTGCCTCGGTGGCGCAGTTGTAATGCGTATGCGTTACGATTGAGGCTAACGCTGAGGTCTCGGGTTCGATCCCCGGGTCGGGTAAAGTGGTATTGGGTTTTTCTATTACGAAATGCTCAGTATCAGCCCGTAGTCTGGAATTTGTGCCCGGTATGGCGATAGGCTCGCCCCCTATCACATTGTGGGACGGAGATACGCTCGGCGAAATGTGGGTGTACTGGTTACACCTCTGCCTACCCCTTCGGGGATTACAGGCGTGAGTGCGTATGAGTGCGTATGCATAGTGGACTCTCAATTGAAGTTTTACCCAAACTGCAAGCGTTGTGACAAAATTCATATTTATCCAAAGACTTTAATGTATACTACTAGACGGGCTGTTTAGAAGTAAAATTGCGTCACATAACGCGGGAGTTTGACAGCTCACAAACAAGGAGCGCGATAGGTGTTCTGGTTGAGATTAAGCGAGATGGTAATATTGAGTTACGGTCAACTGACTGCAACTTAGTGGTATAATTTCTATGTACCGCGCAGCTTGTCTAGTTGTATACATACAAAGTCTTTGTATTTATCAGTTTTTTTAGGTTAAAAACATTATTGGTAAGAGTTTCTGCTGTAGTATTTCTCGGCCAATGCGAATCAGACCGTAAAAGCAAATATAATCAAGAATAATATCTAAAACAAATAGGTTAACCAACTCTGATACGCCTAGCCATAAATTCTTTCAGCCATTCACACGTACAACAGCTGGTGCCACTGTTGCACAACCATTTTTCAGCATATCACGCTTACAGCGCAGTAACCGCATTGTCTGACAGCACACGACGCAAATACCCTATGTGTGTCAAACAATTTCATAAAACAATACATTGTCATAGGATCTAAATGTCCCACTAGCGCCATGCTAAGCTATAGATTTTTTGGTGCTATTTTCTCCTCTATGTTTTGGGCAGCGTTGTCTTAAAGGAAGTTCTATTCCGGGCTGAAATAATGTAACTATGTAACAATAATCTAATGACCAATATATTACAATGATGGAAAAATTATGATGTAGGTGCATTTATACATGATATGGTAGTATATAGCTGGTACCACTGTTGCCCAACCATTTTTCAGCATATCACGTTTACAGCGCAGTAACTGCATTGTCTGACAAACTCAGCACACGAAGCAGATACCCTATGTGTGTCAAACAATTTCATAAAACAATACCTTGTCATAGGATCTAAATGTCCCACTAGCGCCATGCTAAGCTATAGATTTTTTTTTGCTATTTTCTCCTCTATATTTTAGGCAGCGTTGTCTTAAAGAAAATTGAAGTTCGATTCACGGCTGAAATATTTTTTTTTATAGAATAGGCTCGCAAACGAGCAAGTGGGTCGACGAATGATGGTGAGTGATCTTCACCGCCCATGTACGCCCACAATACTAAAATAATCATGGGCGCGTTGCCGACCTTAAAGGAAAGGGATAAGTAAGGGATTGGGAAAGGGAGGGGAATTTGGGCCTCCGGATATCTAACTCACCGTACGAAACGCAGCAGCAAGCTGCTACTTTACGCCGGTTTTCTGTGAGACAGTGGTAACGACCCGGACGAGCCGGCCCATTCATGCCCAATACATAACAATGATCGGAAACTATGATGTAGATGATTTTTCATGCTAAGAAGTATCTAAGAGCAGGATTGGGGACGACGACACTTTAGAGTTTACACTATTTTTAATCGACTTAGATAACTAGATTTTGTTCGTGGCTCCGCCCGCATGACCCTATATCTTAATTCAAGTTATGGTCCACCAATGTGCTAAATTTTATCCAAATCCGTTCAACCATTAAGGCGTGATTATTTAACAAATATCCGAACTCACAATCATCAAAAATTTTACATAAGTTTTTTTACAATAAATTTTCACATTTATTACATAAGTAGTAAGTACGATTTCTACTTTTTTATTTTGACATCTATTTTCAAACATATACAAGGATTATTGACTAACGGGAACCAACACAATATGTCTTATCTCTGTGACAAATTAAGTAGCTTTCAATATCATAGCGTAGTTAGTACCAAGTGGGACACGGCACGTCCCAACTCATTTCACAACGAAAGTGTACCGCAGTAAATAATATTAACACATCGCGATTGTGCCCGGCGCGACTTTACGCGGCATTTGCAGAAAGCACGAACGCGATATTTTCGTGTTTTAGTGTGCGGTGCGATTGGTAGAGGGCTAGGAAGAGCTTTTAGTAAATGCGTGATTGGTGGGTTTGAATGATTTAGTTATAGAGCTTTGTATGGTTCTTTTGTAAGTTTGGGAAAATATCACTGTTTTAAATAATATGAATTTAAATATTTGGATCAGTGTAGTGAACCCTGACATTAAGCCGGGATAAAGCCAGATAGGAAGAAGAATGCAAAAAATACATATAAAAAAATTATATCATCAGTAATCAAACATATATGGGATCATATCGGAGTAAACACTATCGAATACAAAAAGAACCACCAAAAGCGGTCCACGTGTGGCGTAGTTATGCGTGCACATATCGTCGCTTACCTAACAACACCGCGTAACTCGAAAATTGGTCTTGTGATATTATCATAGGATAAATTGTTTTTGCAGCGTATCCAATAAATTTACACAAAAAATTTAATTAACCATACAAAGCACGACATTTAAATAGTTCTGTCACCGCGCAATTCATTACATCACACATGTTCAGAAAAAATATTCAGTTTTATGTCTCTCCTGAAAACAAAAGCCAATTTAACTTGCGCGGTGTTGTTAGCTAAGCGACGATTTACAAAAGTATATCAAGAAGAGAGAATATTTTCCTTTTTAACGTCGGTTAAAAAGCTACCAACTCAATACGCCATATCTCAGTCTCACACTAAAGCTTTTAACTTTCTCTGCTCATACAATCTCTCTGCTTGCACTCCCGCTCTACCACACGGCGTTATATGCCTTTGATACCAAACGAAAGAGGACTGGCCTTTACATCCGCTACAAAGGCTATTTCATACACGCCGATATGAAAACATAACCAATCCTCAGTTAAGGCTTTATTTAGACGAGTTTATTCTAGTTTAGACTTTTTTACGCAGTTGTAATGCGTACGCTTTACGATTGAGGTCAACGCTGAGGTCTCGGGTTCGATCCCCGGGTCGGGTAAGGTTGTACTGGGTTTTTCTAAATTCTAAATTCGAAATGCTCAGTATCAGCCTGGAATCTGGAGTTTGTGCCCGGTATGGCAATAGGCTCCCCCCTATCACATCGTGGCACGGAGATACGCTCGGCGAAATGTGGGTGTACTGGTTACACCTCTGCCTACAGAGGTGATTACAGGCGTGAGTGCGTATGTATGTATGAGATTATTATGGCACAGTAAACCTATGCACATTATGGTACACTGCACATAATGTCAACCAACGAGACTTTGCATCTCTCGATCGCCAGAATTACGTCTGCCTGAAGTTATTGGATGTACACCAGCTAACCCCGAAACTCAATGAGCTCTGAATGAGCGAAAATGCGGGTTCTCCCCATACTCAATCAAGTGTAAATATTGAGTACCTACTTAATTAATAAATAAATAAATACACCCAACAGTCACACACATAGTTCTGACCCCACACTAGGTTAACCTGTATCGTGGGTATCACAAACTACGAGGGACTTGCGGTCCCACAACATCCAGACCCGAAACAAATATTGTGGATCACACAAACATTTGTCTCGGTGTGGGAATCGAACCCACGGCCTCTCGTTTCGCAGCCGGCTATTTGCCCGCTGCGCGACGGATGCTGTCTTATCTTCTTCTTCCACCCGCCTTTACCGCATTCGCAGTGGTGTCGGCGCAACATGCTTTATAATACATGTTACAGTAAAATTTGGCTTGTTTATACGACCGGCCGCCTGCCTGACATCAACCCCTCTGGGGAAGTAGTATCATCATACTACATCTAGATTGCTGCTTTTTTTATTATTGCATAGGCCGGCACACGAGCAGCGGGTCACCTGATGGTAATTGATCTCCGCCGCCCATGTGCGCCCACAATACAAGAAATTATGGGCGCGTTGCCGACCTTATAGGAAAGGGATTGGGAAAGGGAAGGGGATTTGGTCCTCCGGATATCTCATGCACCGTACGAAACGTAGCAGCAAGACTATGTACTCGTATCATATATTATTAAGCATTGTGTATGCTATTGTACTCGTATCATATATTATTAAGCATTGTATATGCTATTGTATATTAAATTAGCGTCGTCTAAATGAGGCCTAATATATATGAAAATGTGATTTTGCAACTTGTAAACAAGGCAAATCATCATATGAACTTTAAAGGGCAATCATACAAATTAATTGTTGGTTAATATTAATTCGTATAGAAATTCTAAGGTTTTATTAATATGAGATGTTTGTGATATCGGAATCGAAGTACATTTCTATTGGAGTGTTTTTTAAGATTCACTTTCTTGGAGTAATATAGCCAAGAATTTACGAGGTGGTACGTCCCTAGTATGCGAGAATACGGCTGGGTTGGTACCACCGCTTTGTCTATTTCTGCCGCCAAGCAACACTATGTAAGCATTGTTGTGTTCCGGTTTAAGGACATTGAAGCCAGTGAAATTACTGGGATTTATGAGACAACAACACCTTATTTATCGAGGTGACGAGCGCAGTCCAGTGTTATGCAGTGCTTTGTTATTTAAAGTTATGTGTGGCATTGCTTCTGTTTATAAGCAGGCGTGGCGCTTACCACTAGGCGAGCGACCTGCACGTCTCGTTATTCAAAATAATAAAAAAAAAAATAGCCAGTCGCTCATGAATTACTGACTGACCGATGCCTTTTTACCAACGCCTAGATCAAACCGCTGGACCTCGAACGCTGTAATTTTGACAGCGTATTCCTATAATAATAGATGACCACTACGGATAGTTTTTTTATACCTTTTCTAATGAATTTCCTATGTATAATTAATAATGTAATGTAATGTAATTTTGGTACAGAGATAGATGGGACCTTGGAGACGGTTTAAGGTTACTTTTTATCCTGGAAAAGTCTATTCACGCGGGCAGAGCCGTGAGCAAAAGCTAGTATTATTATAAAGATTAGTAATCACTCTCGTTCTCAAGTCGCGGAATCACAATTTGTGATTAGAAAAATCACACATGAGTTGCTCGGGATTGGAATTTGTGCCCGGTATGGCGACAGTCTCACCCCTTATCATATCATGGGACGGGAATAAAAACGGCGAACCGTGCATCACTAGTCACACCTCTGCCTACTCCTTCCGTGATAAAGGCGAGCTTAACTAACGGTGTAACTATTGAAGTGGATTCAGTAAATTTTCGTGACATTTATCTAGCTTTACGCGGAGTGTCCGTTTGATCTATTGCACCTAATTAAATCTTATTTCGTCAGAGCTTCGTTAAATTGAACAGATTAATTTCCACATTTATATCTTGTTTTACGAATGAGCAAGTATTATTTCCTAAGTTACTATATTGGCGCTAATGTTAAGACACTGCGTCGGTGGCAGAATAATGCCGGCCTGAAGTTACTGGATGCACACTGGCTGACCCTGGAACTCCGGGTTCATACTAAGCAATTCATCATAGAAAACCCCAATATTACTTTACACGATCCGAGGATCAATCCCGAGATCTCAGTACAGCATTCGGACACACACACATTGCAACTGCGCCACTGAGGCAGTCTATTAGTTTTTTATTGTTTCAAATTAAATGTATATAATAAAACTAGCTGTCCCGCACGGTTTCACCCGCAACTACAGCAGCGCCACCTACCGTGTCCAATTGTGAATCTAAACCATCCAGGGCGCCACCCAAACGCATACAAAAAAAACATTCTAATCGGTCCAGCCGTTTAGGAGGAGTTCAGTCACATACACACTTACAGTAGAAATATATAATATAAAGATATGAGTGGTAGAGACACGCTGTAGACACTTGTCTGTGAGTGGTAGAGCCACGCTGTAGACACTTGTCTGTGAGTGGTAGAGCCACGCTGTAGACACTAGTCTGTGAGTGGTAGAGCCACGCTGTAGACAATTGTCTACAACATGTATGGGCCGGCTCGTCCGGGTCGTTACCATTGTCTCACAGAAAACCGGCGTAAAGTTGCTACTTTACGCCAGCTTACTGCTGCATTTCGTACGGTAAGTGAGATATCTGGAAGCTAAAACCCCCTCCCCTTCCCAATCCCTTAATTATCCGTTTCCTTTAAGGTCGGCAACGCACCCATGATTCTTTTGGTATTGTGGGCGTACATGGGCGGTGGCGATCACTTACGATCAGGTGACCCACTTGTTCGTTTGCCGGCCTATGCCATAAAAAAACACTACTCGGTTTTGAAATAAATGTTGTTCTGTTACATAGTTAGAGAAGACAGGAAGAGCTATAATTCTTCAACCCTTTCGATAAGTCTATCGATTCACACACCCTAATGCACTATCCCAACTAGACTCCTAGTTATATTTTAATATGGTTATATAAACCCAAGCTGTGTGTCTGAGTGTCAGCGAATAATTTAAACGGACCGGAGTCATAAATATTAAAACACATTCCGTCGTACACTACAACTAGCATTGTACTGTCCAAGTGATACGCTGTTCTGTGTTGTAATTTCAGTAATTGTGAGGATTTACTTGTTTGAAGTTGTAGATAGTTATGTATTTTGCGGTTGGGTTTTAAAGGACGGCATCATTCTAGCGACTGTGGAGAGATGCAATGAATGAATAATGAATTTTCGGTGTTGGCAGGTAGTCAGTACCGATTTAAATCTTTTTTTTTTCGAATGGAATTGTACTGTTAGCATATATTGCTTTTACAGCTTCACCTGATAATAAAGCCGGCGCTTATGGCGCTCTAGCCAGAAATATGAATAATGTACTTAGTAGCGATTAAGCACAGAGGCGCCTTTTAGAAGGCTCAGACCTCAGCTTGAGCAATCGCTGGGGAGTATAGTTTAGGGCGGTCTCTGCACATCATTGTGCCGAGGGCCAGTTGTGGAGCTTCTTCGGACTCGCAGGCGTGTTCAGTGTCAGGGTCGCGTATTATTATTGCGATTCGGATTAGGCAAGGAAAATGGCCAAATGTTATCCAAATCTGATGTCGTTAAAGGGTATTAACACGCATCCAAATTCACAAACTCGCTAACATCAAAAAACTCACATTCATAATCACAGACTTCAAATCCCCTCTCCTTCCCAACCCCTTTATTATCCCTTCCCATAAAGTCGGTAACACGTCCATGATTCTTCTTCTTCTTCAGTTACCATCAGGTGATTGCTCGTTTGCCGACCCATTCTATAAAGAAAAGAATAACATAACCCTGAATAAGAAAACCCTGTTATTGATTATTTAAATCCAATTTTATTCTAAAGTTTTTTTTTTATTTCAAAATAATATATTTATGTAAGTATGTTTTACCCAATGCAATATTTATATAGTTTTATCATCTCAGAAGATACTACGTTCAATTTTAAATCGCGATATCTCATAATTTGAGACATAATAATTAAAATCTTATTGAATTGTTCAACAGGGAAGCGGTATCGCACTCTTCTTTGATTTAATCCTTTACAATTGTAGTAAACTTTCTACTTCCAGTACGTGTATTGAATACGTTAGTTTATACTATCTCTGCTCCTTATTCCAATTTGTTACGTTTGGAATTATTGGATTTACGCCACCAGCCTGACGTCAAAGTATCTTTAGTAAGTGGTAAAGCCACGCTGTAGACTATTTTGTCTACATCATGAATGGGCCGGCTCGACCGCCTTGTTACCACTGTCTCACAGAAAAAACCGTAATGTACCAGCTAGCTGTTGCGTTTCGTACGGTGAGTGAGATATCCGGAGTTCCAAATCCCCACCCTTCCCAATCCTTCAATTATCCCTTAACTTTAAGGTCGGCAACGCGTTCGTGAATGTTCTGGTATTATCTGCGTTCATGGGCGATGGAGATCACATACTATCAGGTGACCCACTTGCTCATTTACCGGCATATAAAAAAATGGTGAACTGTATTGTCATTTCGGAAGGTGAAGACCTAGTTTTTTGTGATTTCGGAAGATGAAGACATAATTTTCGTTCATCTTAGATGATCGGGGGGATCATCTAAGTGCATACACCTCTGACTTTTCTAAGTTATGTGTGTATTAATTGTTAATTATCACTTGATTTAACGGTGAAGGAAATATCGTGAGGAAACCTGCATACCTGTGAAGTTTTTCATAAGAATTTCGAAGGTATGTGAAGTTTGCCAAACCACATTAGGCTAGCGTGGTGAACTAAGGCCTAACCCCTCTCATTGAGTAGAGGAGGCCCGTGCCCAGCAGTGGGACGTATATAATACAGGGCTAGTAGTATTATTATTATTAGTTGATCCTTTTCGTAGATCTTGGAAATTACATCAGGCTTAATCGTAACTGTAAAGCAAGTACGAGACTGGGCTTAGTATTCTTTGCTTACCGACGTTATAGACAAAATATACTATTGTGTATTCTGGTATAACTTTTCGAATTATCAATAATGACCATTAGGTAATACTCACACTAATAAATGTTGCTTAGTATCTAAAGTTGAATGGTCGGGTGTGTCATTTTAAGTCAAACGGTCTCCAGCATACTCTAGTATTGATTTTCAAACCTAGTTTTAACTTTGTCTGTTACTTATGCATTATTATCGGTTTCAGTTTTATGACCAAATAAAGTTTTTTTTATATTGGCAAAAGAACAACAAACTTCAAGGACACACAAATGGCTTTCTCATATGTATATTTGAATAGGTTTACGCGTGTAATGTTTACAGCGTGGTCATATTGGCGTGAAATACCCTCGGCCGGCGTCGCGCCTGCAACCGGGACTATACCCGTTCAACTCTAACCTCCGTAAACTGATCGTGTGAAAATTACGTGCCATTTTGTTTTCATTCCATTTACTTTTAATAATAATACTAGCCCTGTATTATACACGTTCCACTGCTGGAAACGGGCCTCCTCTACTGAATGACAGGGGTTAGGCATTAGTCCACCACGCTGGCCTAATGCGGGTTGGCAGACTTCACGTACCTTCGAAATTCTTATGAAGAACTTCTCAGGTATGCAGGTTTCCTCACGACGTTACCTTCACCGTTAAAGCAAGCGATAATTAAAGATTAATGTATTGTGAATTTGGTGTTTGAACGTGTACATTTTTCTTTTGACTGGACTTGGATTCTCAGAGATAAGATAGGCTTATTTTTATTTTTTATTTTATTAGTTTGAGTAATTATACGAGCCGGTCACCTGCCTGATGCTTAGCGACACGCAACTGAAGCAACACCACATAGAACTTTGAACTACAAAGCACTGCATAGTATTGAACTGCTTTAGTCACCCCGAGACATAAGATGTTAAGTCTCTTAATGCCTAGTAATTTCACTGGCTTCCATGTTCTTCAAACCGGAACACAACAGTGTTTACACACTGCTGCTTGGCGGCAGAAATAGACAAAGCGGTGGTACCAACCCAGACGGCTCCTTGCATATGAGGGGCCTACCACCTTCTGAGGTATGTCGGACTCACCAGCTTAGACCTACCGACTAGATTTCAGCATTTAATATACCCTCGCTTCATCGTGCAATCGGTTAATTGGTGATTAAATCATTCTCGAACATTATGGAACAGACATTCAGTATAATTAGAATAAATGTCATAATTTGTTTGTTCATCGCCTTTTATTAGTTAATGGTCATTTAATATTTAAGTTCTAGGTACAAAGGGATATGCTTAAAAGTATAACACTCCGTTAAGCTACTCTAGCCTTATACTTGAGGTACTACATGTCAATTTCGTGTAATACTGGCACAATACAATTTAAGAACATTAAAATCTAAATAAGACATCTCGGCGACAGATCACGGGAGGCGATAAAAAACTTCCCAAGCACAATGGATTTGAAGTCACGCGTAAAACATGACAAATTTAAAAAGACCTTTCAAACGTATAGAGAAACAAACACAACGGATATATTAGAAATTTGTCGGTTTATACACGAAATCTTAGATAAACTGTACTGTCACGAGCGTATGTCAAATTTGTTTATTAAATTTCTAGAATTTTATGCAAATAGATGAGAGATTAGGTTTTTAAGTGGCACTCGAGTTGAGGTGACGTAATGTCAACGCGTTCTATTTTTGAATATGTTTCTCTATGGTTAATTCTATATTTGAATATGTAAAGAAAATTCGGCTGTAATACTTCCATACATTACACCATCGCATTGCACATTTTACTTTTAAGCTAATTACTACAAAATGTAAAGGAGTGAACTCACTAACGATTTTCAATATTTAATTTCCCATAAAGAGTTCCTATCTTTTATTAAACTATTATAACCTGTATAAAGTTTGTACTGTTTTCAATAGAATTATGTCGTTTTCATATCTTCGTCGCTTACGCAAACAACAACTTAGATAATAATGTATTCCAACTTATGTCATCTGCTGACTATTCAGGTAAGTTAATCTTATGACGTCACTGTCATACCAAAACTATGACGTCAAAGGTCAAACACACTTCAAAATTAAGTATGCATCCTTTGTCCATCCAGCCTGTAATCTGTTTTCGAAATTATCTCTTTTAAAGAATTCTACTGATTTTTTTATAAGGGTTGCCAGATCTAGTTTACTGCCTAAGTTGCCTGCTCATTTGGGCAATTAAAAAATCTACCGACTTTTGGCTGGCCTTTTGATTTTTAGATCTAGTTTTTCCTGGTATTTTCCAATTTTATGTTGCATCTCTGGTTAAAGATCCAAATGAGAGCAATTTGTATAATCCGAAGTAAGTAGTGTTTGTTTTAAGATTAAACTAACAATTTATTTTTGTTTCAGGTATGCATCATTCATAATTAAATTAAATAATGAACAACATCAGGTAAATCGTAAAGCATAAGAAACGACGCGGTTCTTAAAAACAGAATGTAAGTAAGCTTTTCGGTATAATTAAACATAACTCAGCAAAGTTTTAAGTATAAAAAATAATGAGAGTGAAGGAGCCAAGAGCCAATATTTAGACATTGACTTTTATGAAATAAAGTTGATTTTTAACGTTAATTAATTTTTGTAGCGTGATACGTGTGATTTTACCTTTGCATGTGTAAGTAACTGGAGCCGTATTTTTGGCAGATTCATATGAGAGTTATCGTTCTAGTTATCTCATTTCGATGCTCCAACCCAAAACTTCGATCAAAGAAATATCAAAAGTAAAACCTCCCACCACACAATATCACAAACCGGACACGCGCGGTAATTACGTGTAGATACAGCATTTCAACTTATCTGTCTATTCCCGTATGACAGGGAAGATAAATGTGTCCCCAGCAAGACGTATTAATACGCCGTCTCTTTGACACCGCATCGACACCGCCTTATCTCGGGCCGTCACAAAAAAACAACCACGCAGCGATTTATAAAAATAATGTCTTAATTAGCCAAAATAAGATGTGTTAGATAGGTGTGTAAACTCGTTTCGTTTAAGTGTGACGCAGTTGAAGTCGGTGATCGGTGCCTCTTATCTCTTGCTTATCTCTCTCTCTCTGCCTGTATCTTCCATCTACCAGAACATATAGGTAGTTGATACACCTTAATATGTTAGTCTTGTAGTAGATATTGTGCCGAAAGTCTAGCGAGGAGTGGAACGGACTACAAGATCGCGGGTTTAATCCTGGCCACCAAGACACCTTTGAATTTTTGGAATTAAAGTTTCTTCATTGTTAAGCTAGATTTCAGCAGCCTAAGGAGGAGTAGATACTACTTGAGATAAACTGAGGGTGCTACCACAGGGGGTCGAGGCAGTGCCTCAACCTGTAGCTGCCTCTCTTTTTCCACCTGTCCTTATACCATTCGCAATAAGGTCGGCGCAACATGCTTTTTGACTTGTAGTTTTTATGACCGGCCACTTGACTGACGACAACTCCTCTGTGGAGATAACACTAAAACCATTCAGTTATTTAGGTGAGATTGAATAACAAATATTCAAATTCACAAACTCATAAATATCCAAACTTGGAGATTTTTTAATAGTAGTAGGATAATTTGGATTTCATCCTTAAGAAACCCACCATAACTCTTCTTGTGTACGTGTTTGGAGTAAGGCCAGTAAAGGGATTTATTAAAGATAATTGTTTAGTAACTTGGCATGATATCAGGACTTTAAGATGTTATTCTCGGAAATATGTTTAATCGCAAAGGAGTTTTACAATTTATTCATGTCAAGCTAGCAACATTATAGATTTTCACTTAAACTTATACTGATTTTACGCCAAACCTCTCTTTAATATAAACAAGCTCTCCGTGATTATATTTTTATATCCAATAGTCATACACATCGTCCTGATCCAACACTAGGTCAATTTGTGCCGTGGGTATCGTCACAATATTTGAAATCAGTTGCTTGATGTATATGATGATACTCTGACCTTCTATTACATCATGGGATGGAAATAAGCTCTATTATGGAAATACCAGCTGGAACACTGCCTACCTCTTCGCATAAACCGTTTGACATCCCAATAACCATAAAATCATAGAACGTCGGTTATCCCCCCGTGGCTGCTTCACGGCGAAAATTCATTATCAGTTATGTACTGATATTTATATACATTTATAGGGATAAACTGCTAATATTTACTGGTTAAATGTGCAAATACTTATGGATATCATGAAGTGCTGGTTTTACTTTTGAAAACTCGCCTCCGAGCTGGCTCGGTTCGGTCATGGTTAAAGCTATAAAAAAACTACGTCCTGAACAGGACAAACAAGTAACTGGCGAGTTTAAGAGACTTTTACATGCTACGATTTAACTGACGACTTTTACATGATCTGAATAACGATATCTTTTTTCCATTAAGACATAAACTCTATCAACCTATCAAAGACTTTGGCTTAGATATGGAAGAGTATTCAACCTTCAAAAAGGGAATACCGTAACATTTATAAAATGAGTGCCATTATTTCTTCTATATTTTGACATAGTGTGTTGCTATAATAATAAACGTAAAATAAATACGACATCAACGTATTCATTTGCAGTATCACTAATGGATACCAAATTTATTCAAATTTGCATTAAATTAATTGCTAGAATATTACTCTCAGCGTTATCTAAAGAGGAATTGATTTCAACATTTGAATTCGTTGGCGCTAAAAAACGATTAATTACTTCAAAGTTTTTGTATGATGTCATATTTATTTCATCGTTATCTTATAATGCAAATATGCAATGAGATTTATCTCTATGCTCTTATTTTTCAATAATCTTGGTCTTAGTATTAACGAAACGGTAGGTACGAAAAGACGCTTAGCTGACGTCAGTCTTATTTGAAATACTTACATGTAAGTGAGTACAAAGGTCGTTACAAATTGTAAACTACATTATTGATGGTGTTGATGGTTCTTACCATCAGGTGAACCTCTTGCCCGTTTGCCCTCTCTCTCATAAAAAGCAAAATTACTTCCCGACTCTTCGTGCTTTATGTAACGGTTTACGATTCTGTAATTTTATCGCTCGTGCTTTCAGGGTCTAGTTTCATGCTAAGACGATGCTCCACCGAAATGTGGTCAATTTGACGTTTCTTATTCATATCAGCAATATAAATGTTGTCAGTTTTTGATTGTTGGGCGGGTTTTGTGACCTTTGACAAAAGTTACTTGACAGTATCTTCATGTACTACGATCACGTCCACACAATTATTGATGACAAATAAAATGGATCATCAAGTGGCAAGTGATCACTTAATAATATCAACTCGTACAAAAGAAAAGTCGATTCGTTGTCGACATTGAAGAAATCAAGGGATCCTTGAATCCAAAATATTCTTTACACCTATACAATCATGACCAAATCGTATCTGTGTCGTGCACGTCACTTCAGCTATAAAAGTGCATCTAACAGAGAAATGCTAATTGATCACTTTGTGAAATCCGCTGTCCGCACAAAGTTCATTTATGCAAATGTTTTTCGCATTCCACTCGTGTCCTGGAGGACGATGCTTGAATGTTAGGGCTGAAGATAATTCGTAATTTCAATTTGTTAGTTTAGTACTTGAGTAGGTAATAATTATTTTAGCTTTCTTTTATGACTGGCTGATTTGTGTTTTCTAGTGATACGTCGTGTAAAGTAAATATCGACTTTTTGTAAACATGACTGCTAAACGTGGCTTCCCCTGCGATGACTTTGTAGGGGAAAGAATTAGCATTAATTTTAACCCAAGAATGATTAAAGAATTTATTTCTCAAAGAATTACAAATTCACTTACAGAGAAAATATACTAAAAATTAAACAATATGTGCCATTAGGCATGGCGAGTTTTTATGATTAGTTTCACAACAAGTAGTTAACAATCATAATATTTAATAGTAAGATAGGTAGTGGATACGTAATTATAAAGATTAGGTGGGTAGGAAGAAAACTAAGGCCTGTGTCACTGCCACACAAGACAACGATTATTTATTGGTATATTATGTTGAATTGTAGTATTATTTATTTTATTATACCTAAGGTTTTATTCTGTTAGAAATATTTGTATGTCTACTTGTGTATGTAAAGAGTTATGGTGACAATAATGTTAAATCTTTAAAATATGTGTTTTTAATGCTCTTTTATAAGCTTGGAATGATTTAATTTCTTTAATACACTTAGGTAGTTTATTATAAAATTTCGCCCCTTCATACAAAATATTTTTTTGTCCATAAGAAGTCCTAGGTGTTATTAAAGAAATATTGTTACTTTGTCTCGTGTTCTTTTTTTGAGTTTGTATCTTTTTTGTTAATACCAGTTGTGATTGTATTTCATTAGTTATCATTTTTCGAATAAGAATACATGTGTTACATTTATATATTTGAGATATATTCATAAGTTTTGTATTTTTGTAAACTTTTGCGGAAGGTGTTAATAGTTAAATCGAAATAGTGTTTTGATAATTTTATTTTGAGCAGTTTGTAGCACTTGTAAGTTTGTTTTGGCAGCGGCCCCCCAAACCTCAATTAAATACTCTATGTGTGATTTAACCATAGAATTATAGACAGTAAATCGCACTTGACTGGAGACATCGCACTATGCCACGGAGTGCACCTGTAAGTGAGACGAGCTTAATAATAATAATAATAATACACCCAACAGTCACACACATAGTCCTGACCCCACACTAGGTAAACCTGTGTCGTGGGTATCAGGAACTACGAGGGACTTGCGGTCCCACAACACCCAGACCCGAGACCAATATTTGTGGTTCACACAAACATTTGTCTCGGTGTGGGAATCGAACCCACGGCCTCTCGCTTCACAGCCGACTACTCGCCCGCTGCGCCACGGAGCTGTCAAGTTTTTTAACATTTCTATGTGAGGCTTCCAAGTTAATTGGTTATCAAGTATTAGGCCAAGGTATTTTTCTGTGCTTACTTTATTTATTTTTTACTGAAAATAATATATTCCGAAAAAAATAAATTAAAGCAAGCAAGTTAAGTTGTAATTTTATGTAAGTATAGATAATATAACTACTGAAACTCCAGAATATAATAGAAACATATCGTTAAAGTTACATTTCTGCTTACAATAACAAAGAATGGTCGTTGAAAATGTATGTTTTAGAAGTAGTTCATCTCCTCGGTTGAATAAAGCATTGAAAGGACCATTTTACAGTGTCAGTGCCGTTTACCTTTTACGGTGCTGGCTAAATCGCAAGCGGGAGCATTTTTAACTTACCATTTTGCAGGTTCGAGGTGTGCAAATATTTTTAGAATAAATAACATGAAGTGATTTCTAGAATTTGAAATTATGTTAATTTGATAAAATATATATAACTTAATTTTGTGACAATTTTTATAGTATAAAAAATCTACATAATATAAGCATCTCTCAACTACCAAGCGAACCCACTTTCATATCATTGTAAATTGCGCAAAGCTATAATAACGAACACAATCAAAACTCAACACGAATCCACCAAGAATGCAAGACCACGAAACAATAAAATAAAAAATCCATATTCCAACCCATTTGTTTAATATCGTCGAGAAAGCCACGGTTTTGTTACAAGTACTTTAATATAATAATAGGAACCGCGTACTCCCCTCACGAGGGCCGAGTCGCGGCGGTAGCGGCGGCGCATGAGTGCTCGTAAAAAGCGCATTTACAACGTAAATATAGAAATGCGGTGCGGTTTTTTTTTCACATTTTCACCCATTCTCACATTCGCAAGAGTGAACTATTACATTTTAAACATGACTGGCTGGATTTTTTGTCGCCTTACATTGTTTTTTTTGCAAAAAGCGACGCGGCGTGGCCCGCGATCGGTTGTTCTAAGTGATTTTTCACATCCAATTGTATTATTGTAATAGTTTAGCTCGCTTTCCCGCATAGATTTATGACGCTGGCATCACATTTTTTTATATGTCTTTTATTACCTATGTGAGTCGGATGTCTACGTTGTTTTATGTTACCAACGAGGATGATATGGTCGACATTAATGTGTGTTGATTGGATAAGTGATTTATAACTACTTATGAGGTATTTATAGGTGAATAATCGATGTATTTTTACTCTTTCATGCTTAGATTATATGTTCACGCATAACCCCGCCAAATGTGGACTGATTTGGATGAATATTTTTTTATTCAATGAGGTTTATTACTACAGGGGTGATCGCATTAAAATAAAATAAAACACCTCTCAAGAAGGTGAAATCGGGGATGAAAGATGTCTTCAATGTTTAAGCAACAATTTTGATGGTTCTTTCACAAAAAATAGTAAAATATTTTTTTTTTTACAAGAACTAAAACCGACAATGAAACAATATTGAGTCGGTGGTATCGATCATTGAACGCAACTGCAATAGCACTGACTTAAAATTGTTGAATTTTTAGATTAATAGTTTTCTTTTGTTAGTTTTATGCCAATCTCAATAAAATTACCGAATAAGGGCTAGCGCTTACATACAACTTTTAGTTGAACAACTATTTTGTTGTGTATCATATGTTTAAAAGAATATATTAAAGCGCACATACAGTCAACTCGATAGTTGTTCGACAAAAAAGCCAAAAAGCTATATCGATTTGCTTTTGATTTAAAAGTTGGACAACTATCGATCAAGCGCTCAATTTGTATTGCATTGTATTGATGTGCGCAGACCATCGACTAAACAGTCGATCCGCGACTGACCGCGACTGCCAGTCTCATGGTTTGTAAACACCTTGACTCGAGCGTTGCTGAATAAAGACTGGTCGATTTGAGAAGATATAAAATCGATTGTATACGCACTTCCATCAACTAAACTGTTCAGTTGAGTAGAAATCATGAAAAGTACACAACTCGACGAAACAGTTTAGTCGATGCAACAGTTGTATGTAAGCGCTAGCCCTAACACACCAAAATACAACAATATATAAGCCTACGTTAAAATAGTACTAGGTTCTAAATTAGCTCTCTAATGCAGAGAATTGAAACATACATTGTGAAATGTTGTAATTTAATTCTAATAATATTATAAATAATATTATGAACAGAAAATATTTAATGTTGCAACTGAATTAAAACATTTACGCATAATTAATGTTGTAATTCAATTAAAATTATTCACATTACCTTATGAACTGACCACCCAATCCAGGCACAGATCCCGCGGTGGGTCTGTACTCAGTACTTCCTTATCAAATCCGGCTCAGTTTTAACAATAGAACACACAGGACAGGCATTTCTCAGGCCGGCACCACCGATGGCCTATCAGTAACGGACCGGCCTCTTGTGTGCCCACGTAGAGTTATGTGCTTTGTACTATTTCATTTAAAACACAAATATTACAATTTCTTGTCATTTAATGTAACATATTTAATTGATATCTTTGTTTGTTGGAGGTCAGAATTTGTGTATGAATTTTCTATACTAATATTATAAAGAGGAAAGATTTGATTGTTTAGTTATTTGCAATGAATAGGCTCCGAAACTACTGAACCGATTTGAAAATTTCTTTAACTGTTGGGAAGCTACACTATCCCCGGGTGACATAGGCTACTTTTTATTCCGGAAAAGGCCGTTCATGCGGGCGGAGCCGCGAGGAAAAGCTAGTATAGGTATATTATAAAATAATTGAAAATAAAAAAGTCTGCTAGGCCTTTCTTTCTTTTTAGTGCAACAAAGATATTACCAATCCTGAGATGAAATCTGATTCGATTTCATTTCATTAAGTTACACTACTTCAGAATTCAAGGATAATATAGGAAGGAATTAGATTCAAGGATTTGTATGAATTTAATATACAAAGCCCTTTAGACACACAGACGGCACGGCGTAGACCTAGTTATTTTTATTTGCTTGAATGACGAAACGAGCAGGTCACTCGGCTGATGGTAAGCGATGTCGCTTACCAGGACCTTACCTGAATAGGTATGGACCTATTCATAAACAGAAGCAACGTCACATAGAACTTTAAATTACAAAGCACTGCATGGCACTGGACTGTGTTCGTTACCTCCAAACTCAAGTTGCTAAGTCTCATAATTCTGTGTAATTTCACTGGCTTCAATGTCCTTCAAACCGAAACACTACACTGCTTGGTAGCGACCGAGACGGCCTCTCGCAACCGAGACGGCCTCTCGCATACGAGAGGCTTACCACATAGTGACAGAGTACCTACTGAGACAGCCTCCGTGGCGCAGTGGGCGAGTAGCCGATTGCGAAGCGTGAGGCCGTGGGTTCGATTCCCGCACGTAGACAAATGTTTGTCTGATTCACAAATATTTATCTCGGGTCTGGGTGTTGTGGGACCGCAAGTCCCTCGTAGTTCCTGATACCCACGATACAGTTTTACCTAGTGTGGGGTCAGGACTATGTGTGTGACTGTTGGGTGTGTTTATTTATTTATACGTATTTTTTTCTCTAATTCTATGCAAAATGGACCCGACCAGCCCTGCTGATATACCTGATGTTCTCATTTCGAATTCGAAAATCCGATTCAGTTCCTAACCGATGGACGCCGTCAAAATATACAAACACCGTATAAATAAATGGACAAAAAGATGCCCATTCGTGTCCGAAACTGGTGAAATAAAAGTAAAACGATCAAGGTGTCGGCCGGTCCGTGTTGCCCTTATCTCCTCTCATGAGCGCTGATCAATCAAAAGTGCGTTTTAAAATTAAAATCTTAAACAATGTTGGGGAGGTCGGGCACGAGTGATATTTTTTTATTTGGGTATGAGGCATGTTTCAGAAATTGAAGGGTTTTTTCGATCTTAATACATTGTTTTTTCGGAGTATGGACTAAGATTTTGTTTTTCCGCGTGTATTAGAAGAGGCTATGTATTTTACTTTCGCTAAAAAATAGCTTTGGTGTTCTTGTCTATCAGGCTGCTTTAATTTTTCTTCCAAAAAAGATTGCAAACTCGTTAAAAAAAAAAAATAAAAAAAAAATATCTTTAAAGAAATTTACTTAAGTCTAATTATCTAACTTTCAACTACAACGCTAAATAATTATATCCATTAACAACACAATGCACAAAGCATAATTCCCAGAGTAATTACATTCGAATAGTTTTCGTAATAAAGCGTTAAATTTTAATTAAAAATTACTTGCGCGGGCGCACCTTTGGAACGCAAAAAACGGCCGCGTCGAGCGCCGGAGATTGCCGAACGTCGGCGGTGGCGGCCGAACATTCGCCCGCATTACCCGTAATTACTTAATTCGCGAAACGTGGAATGTTTTTGGCTGGTTTTGATAGGGTGCGTTTTATGATTATTTATTTCGAGAGTACCATCTTCTTAGTCTCAATATGCGGGATAAGTATAATATATCTCGATGGTCAATATCAAAGTGTAATAAAATTCACTGCTAAATAGACATTCTTAAAATGCGCCAACTTAACGACTTTTTCTCATATCAATTTTATTTAAAATTATTAAAAAAACAACTATACACAACACAATATACATATGTAGTACATTATAAATACACTCTTTGGAATACTGCTTCGGAACCGGCGGGTGATGATAGTAATCCATCACGTTCCCTCCACCACACCAACAAACGCTGTATACACCCATAGCAGTCACACATGAAGCGCCCCGTCCTTTGAGGAAGTCCTCAAATGACGCGACGCACCGGCGAGACCACTACAGATGCAACACAACGAATATTGGCATGGTGGGAAGAAACATACGAGTATTTAATTTGAATACATTGTTGCGATTTTCATGGTGTGTGTGCAAATGGACGTATTCAGCGTGAGGTCGCAGTCAAGCCGCAACCGCTGGTCTTCCATAAGCCCGCGACACCGACAATTACCTTGAATAACGAAACGAGCGGATCGCTCGCCAACCCATAAACAGAAGCAACATCAAACATAACCTTCAATTACAAAGCATTGCATGGCACTAGACTGCTTTCATCACCCCGAGGCTCAACTTGTTAAGTCTTATAACTCCAATAATTTCAATTGCTTCAATGCCCTTCAAATCAAAACATAACAGCGCTTATAAACTGCTGGTCAGAGGCGAAAATGTCTACAGTCACGCTGTAGACAGTTTTGTCTACACCATAAATGGGCCGGCTCGTCGGGTCGTTACCACTGTCTTACAGAAAACTGACGTAAAGTAGCAGCCTACTGCTGCGTTTCGTATGGTGAGTGAAATATCCGGAGGCTCCAATCCCCCTCCCCTACCCAATCCCTTAATTATCCCTTTCTTTTAAGGTCGGCAACGCGCCTATGATGCTGTGGGCGGACATGGGCGGTGGAGTGGCGGTAGCCAGTCCACTGCCACTTTAGATAATTTATTTGTTTGATACTTAATATTTTTTTCTATAATTATATAAGTAAAACCTTTGATTTAATGGTTTAATAACTTCCTCTCTGTCAGAAGTCGCATGTTGTGAATAGCTGTGGCCATCCGCCAACAGATGGTCATGAAACGAAATTCGGTATTCCAACACCCAACCTACATGTCGATAAGATACATATCTTAAGTAAATGTAATCACATTACCATAAACAGTCGAGTTTAATACACATTTGTCAAAAACCGACAGCTCCACAATGTTAATACAATGTAAAACTGCGTCCAGCCGATGACAAGGTGTACCGTTCGTTACGTGCTAGATAAAATCTTATCCATGGAAATTTATGCGAATACTTAATTACTTAATTGCTGCCTGTGCTGGATTAATATTAAAAATGTATTAGCGTTCTGAACGAAGTCGGTTATTATAGGCGTTAGGAATTAGCTAGATGATGTGGTAATAGGATGAAGGTTTCTGCAGATATTAATCTTAGCATCAAGGATAAGGAAGGAAAGTGTTCATGTAGGAACTTATTATATGTAGCCAGTAATATAGTTAAGAATGTCATATTCAAAATACTGATGATAAGTGTTAGATCTTCCATCTTCTAAAGAAAGAAGATTAACTAACTAAAAGATTAATTTTATCGTGAATCAATATTATATACTGTTCCATTACTGGACACGGGTATCTGCGTCTTATGAGTAAGGTTAAGTCGTGGTCTACCACGCTGAGCTAATGTCGATATATTTTTTACTTTTTTATCCTGACACGACAAAGTGACTATACTGTACCTTAACAGTAAATGAGTAAATAATACTGAAGTTACTGGATATACACTGACTCATCTCGGAACGCGAGTTGCCTAAACGAGCCACTATAGCGGATTTTTCACAATGTTTATGATGATCACCACACAGATGTCCTCCTACGAGGGTTGTTAGACTTCACACTACTTCGATTTTTTTATGGAAAATATTCAGGTGAGCACGGGTCATCCTTGCACAGTTTAAGCCAGGGAACAATGAATGTTTACTAACATGACCTAGGACAATGCTCTACAGTTTTATTTATTTGGCCTAGCAACTTCAATTTGTCTGTAGAACTACAAGATACAGAAAACTCCATTATACTGTATTCCTGCAAACGCGGAAGAGAATATCTCCCTGATCGCTTACATGTAATAATGGCCTGGAGGCCCACTATGATTCCAGTCCAACCTGAATCATTTTTCTTCAAAACATTTAACCGTTTTATAGTCGTCTAACATTGCGTTTGATAAATAATAATAACTGGCCACGTCTGCTGATGCTTTCGCGCAATCTGTACGCGTCCAGCAAAACGGTCCTTTGAAACTATATCATCAATAAATTCCGTGATATATAGTCCGGTGTAGAACTTAATTCTATGTGTTAGTTACTGGTTACAGAATGCTATGAATATCCTGCTTGGGCTGTTAGTTATGGGTTAGATTATAAAGAAATAGGTGACTTAAAAAGTATTTCACAAGGTGGAAGGTCTCTTGTATGCGAGAGGCCGGCTGGGTTGGTACCACCGCTTTGTCTATTTCTGCCGCCAAGCAACAGTGTGTAAGCACTGTTGTGTTCCGGTTTGAAGGACATTGAAGCTAGTGAAATTACTGGGCATTATGAGTCTTAACACCTTATGTCTCGGGGTGACAAGCGCAGTCTAGTGTCATGCAGTGCTTTGTTATTTAAAGTTCTGTGTGGCGTTGCTTCTGTTTATGAGCAAGCGTGGCGCTTACCATCAGGCGCGCGACCTGCTCGTCTCGTTATTACAGCTAATAAAAATAATTGGATGTTGAATTGGTGTAAGTTCATGTCGTTCTGAAAAGATAAAGTATTTAATATCTCTGTTTCATATTTTTTTTTTTTTTTTTTTTTTTAATAGAACATCCAACAGCTTGATCTAATTTAATAATGCCATATAGCCAATCATAGAACACCACTTAATTCTAATGAGCATAAAATTGTATAAACTTCATATCAAGAGCGTTAAAAGGGGAACACAAATCTGAAACTAACCCAACTTTAGCTTGTAAGGTAAGCAATTACACAAAAAATATGTATGTTGAAGAAATTGCAAATATATTTTTGAAACTACTGAATGACAAGACAAGCAGTTCCTTGCCTTATAGTAAGCGCCACGCCTACTCATAAATAGTAACAAACAATACCACTCAGAACTTTGAATATCTTCGTGGAACTATAGAAATACTCAGTACGTAGCTAAGTATAACAGCGTTAGATGCAGTGACCTTTCTGAGGAAACTACATTACTGGAGGCATGATTACTAAAATATTTTACATTCCCTCAACGATCTGTGATAAAATATATACATCCAATTTCATGGGTAGCTTAACAATCTCCCTAATCAGATATTCTATTAATGAGCATGTATAAAATTTACAACACACATTTCATAGTACAACGGAACTCGCAGGAAGCGTTGAAAACAAACAAACTCGTAAACAAGCAACTCGTATAATTGAATGCTTAACCACTCCTTCCGTCGGAGAGATTTAATTGAAACAGTGTGTTTTGTCAGTAGTACCGTTAGGCCACTATTTCACTATCATATTTGCATCATAGATATATGACGTCATATATGATCCTTTGTCACAGCATGCTGTGAAATAGGACCATAGAAATATGATCATAGAAAATATGAAGTTTATGTTGCTATTACACTGTCATACATTTCTCATATATCTATGAGCTATAGAAGTAGGATCATTTTAATATGATAGTGGAATAGCGGTGTTAAAGTAATATATCATGGTTCCTGACGTTTCTGGAAGCCAATCCTCGTAATTAAAAATGTTGAAAATATCATTCCGATTTAGTTTCAGTGTCAAGAAAGTTGCAAATGGTATTCTCATAAACCAATAATCAACGTCAAATGTGAACATAGATCGTAATGACATCGAAAGTTTTTTTATGGCATAGGCCGGCAAACGAGCAAGTGGGTCACCTGATGGTAAGTGGTCTCCACCGCCCATGTACGCCCACAATATTAGAATAATCATGGACGACGTTGAAGGAATCTACAGGAAGCGTATATGGTTGTTGGCCCTTTGCAGTCGCAATAACATTATGTTACTTAAAAATATGCCTGTATTCGTTCATTTAGTTTCTAATATCAATTTAATACTGGAGGTATCCAACCGCTCTCATGCAATTCTAGTTTAAATTGATTTACATAATTTTCCCTTTATGTTCCCGGCATTTTTGGAACGAAGTTCCTTATCGCGCGTTGTGAAAGGGGGCTAGACGGAAAAAATTCTTACGAAAAGTTGTCACGACACTTTTTGCTATAGTAAACTATTGTAAGCTGTGCGGCGTCGCATGTTTCTCTGTCTGTCTCTCTCTCTCTCTTATAGAAAGCAAGCCAGATATTTTCATTTCTATTTCGCATTGAACAGTGTTACGAATATAATATATAATAATAAATAATATTATTATTTATTATTAATAATAAATACAAAAATTAATAATTAATTATATATTAATTAATTATTATTACATTTTGAATCCCAAACATATGTTTCCTACTTCAGTTACCACAAGCCAATTATTACGAAAATTGAGCCTACTGATTAAGTTTATATAACATTATATTTGTTAATAATAAAAAAAAAAAAAAATTATAACTTTAAAAAAATAAAATTTTATTACAATTCCTTCACTAATTAATCGAAAGGAACTTCGTTCCATCCGGGTGTCCCTTGACACCTCTCAAGTTTTTATTTAAAACGTTTGTGTTCTTATCAAAAGAAGCAATGTTGCTTTGCTGTGGTGTGTAAGAAATATTTTCTCATTCACAAATCGCCATAGTTAGCTTGCATCAACGTTCAAATCTTCTAACCGTTAAGTCATAAGGTAAGCGTCGTTCTTGCATAGCGACTAGTGTTTTACTAAATTGCATCCAATAATACATAATTAGGTACTCTCCCAACATTTTATACAAACTATGATTGGTTTTAACGGTATGCGTGCATTACGACATCATTGACGTGTGAGGCGTCGAATTTAAATAATATTTGTAATAATTGCACTGTAATTATATTGAATTAGAGTGCAATCATGGTTGAACTACAAAATTCATGTGGTTATGCAAAATAATTGAATTAAATTAGAAGCTATGTGTAATTGCTTTCAATATGTGTTGAAACTGTTGGGTGGTAATGTATTTCACATTCTTAAAGGTGTAATGTGATTGATCAGTTTGATTTTGTGTTGGTCTATCACTACAATATTTTAACATGCTAATATAAAACAAAGAGTATGACAAATTATTTCATGACATTTGATATTTAATATGGACTAATCGAAGATTACCCTACAAGCTTTATTAGTATTTATTTTGTTTTAAAAATAGATAAAAATATATATAATATATAAATTAGCCCGGTTCAACTGCTGAGCATGGGCGTTCTCTATGCATGAAAGAGTCCTTAGTTCCTCACATGTCCTAATGCGAGTTGGTAGACTCCACATACATTAAAAAATCTTATGGGTAATTCATAAATACAGGTTTCTTCAAAATGGTTCCTCCACGGTTAAAGCAAGTGATGAATTCAGACATAACTTATAAAAGTCAGACGTGCAGCTCTTGGGGTTGGTATCGAACCTACGACTTTCGTCTCGACAGTCCGTAACACTTTCTACTCAGCTATCGTGGTCTTGATTATAAATAAATAAACCATAATCAAAGATTCTACATTAGTATGTAATTTAAATTTTGCTAAACTTTGAACAAAAAGAAATACACTTAAATAAAAGTAATGTTTTCTTAATGAAAAACAAAACCTCTTTATGGCGTTTTTTTACATTTTTTGTTATGCTTGTCATTATACTTTGTAATGGAGTTTATACAAACATTCCAACTTTATTATAAAGCTAATGGCTTGTTTCGGCGTGTTGTTTTGTTCTAATTAGATCAGTTAAAATAAATGGTTTCATTATTTTGATGCAGTGTAGCGTGGGAGTATGTTGTGTAAAATAGGTTTTTAAGGTTCGTATCCAATAGAACCATCATTATTGTAAACGGCTGATCAGAGTTTATTTAAAGACAGCTAAGTGATTAAATTATAAAACACACACACATGCACACATGCACGCTGCGATAAAACATAACACCTTTATTTTTACATCCACTGCCTTAATACGGTCGTTTATCAGAAACATCAGACTGGCTAGCATCAAATTTCCAGCTACCAACGTTGCAAATGCAGATGCCAAAGAATAGTTTTCCATTAATTTAACCAGTTTTATGACAAATGAGTGGAAAGTAGCATAAAATCGCCCGTCAATCAATAGGATGTTGTATGTGGGTGTTGTGTTGCCAGATCACATTGAAAAGCTGGATATTTAGTTTTAAAATCGGTAAAAACTAGAAATAAGTGCGAGGGAAGGCTGCAGTTTGTATAATTGTTTGAAATAAAGAATTTCCTTCAAACATTTGGATCTATAGCAGCGATACCTCAGTGGGGAGTGGTACGGACTTTCGAGACGAAAGTCGCAGGTTCGAAACCAATCCCAAGAGCACACACCTCTCATTTTTCGAAGTGATGTGTGTATTAATTGTTAATTATCGCTTGCTTTAACGATGAAGGAAACATCGTGACGAAACCTGCACAACTGAGAAGATCTTCATAAAAATTTCGAAGTTATGTGAAGTCTGTCAACTCGCATTAGGCCAGTGTGTTGGACCTAAGGCCTAACCCTTCTCATTCATTAGAGGAGGCCTGTGCTCAGGAATGGGACATGTATAATACAAAACTACAATACTGACATAATTTACTCACGCGAGGTTTATTAAAATCGGAACATCCCAAACATCTGGTAACATTAATAGGGTGCATAAAAACAACGGGTCTTGTAATAAAAACCATCGTAACCTCTCAATGTATTGCCCATGAATATTTATATTGAATGAATATGTAGGCGAATTTATAGCATCGCTACTGGATGTATAAGCTTTCCCTAGTACGATAGTGAAGTTTTCTTCTTGATTTTAAAAGGCAAATTTCTTACATTCTGACCATTTGTAGCTACTGGTTACTTTTTTATTATAATTTACCTTAATGTGGAGACGAGCAGGTGGCTCGTCTGATAGTAGGCCTGCAGCAATACCACCCAGAACTAAATCACTACATTTTACTGTGCTTCTCATCCCAAGAAGTAAAATATTAAGTCTCGTGATGCCTCAATAGTATGCCTCAAATAGTTTTACTGGCTTCAATGCCCTTCAGACAGGAACACAACAGTACTTACACAGAAGTGTTTGGCATCAGAAATATATAAAGCAGTATCCAGACGGCTTCTCGGATACGAGAAAACTACCACGTATTATCGATTTCCAGGTCTGGCATTCAAGCTTTGTATGAAATATTTTATTGAAAATACGTAAATCGAAAGTGCTCGATATAGCGAACAGATTGAGTAGATGCACCTTTTTTATCTTTTTATATTTTTAAGTAAAAAAATACGTCCTTGTACATTTATAAACTGCGTTACCTCAAAGCACGGTTCAAGTTAGTAAAATAGTACACGAGGCGATATTAATTGGCACCCATTATTTTGTGCGTAGAAAGCGGGTCGGCTACGGTAGCTGGCCCTCACGTACTCTGTTTTATAATAGTGGAATAGAATTTGTGATGCCCTTGTGCTTTTGTTTTGGTGAAAGCATTCGAGGCTTTTCTTTGTCTGCTAATGGAGTCAGGTCTTTTAGGTTTTAATACACCATAACTGACTGTAGCCGGTCTATGAGCTGGTAAATCGATTATTTTGAACTTACATGTTTTGCTACAAGCAGTGATAGCTCAGCGGGGAGTGGTATGGACTGTCGAGACGAAAGTCGCAGGTTCGAAACCAGCCCCAAGTGCATACACCTCTGACTTTTCTAAGTTATGTGTATATTAATTGTTAATTATCACTTGCTTTAACGGTGAAGGACAAACATCGTGAGGAAACCTGCATACCTGAGAAGTTCTTCATAAGAATTTTGAAGGTATGTGAAGTCTGCCAACCCACATTAGGCCAGTGTGGTAGACTGAAGGCCTAACCCCTCTCATTCAGTAGAGGAGGCCCGTGCCCAGCAGTGGGACGTATATAATAAAGGGCTAGTAAAAAAAAAAAAAAAAAAAATGTTTTGCTAATGTCATGTTGATATTCGTCAAAAGAACGATGGCTAACAAATGACAACCGCAGATTTAACCTTAATGAGGTATTAAGCGATATTGTTTTTCAATTTGAGAATTGTAATTTTAAAGTCGTAGTAATGGCAAAAATACATTGCTATTGCAAAACTGATGACATGATTATATAAAAAAGATAGTTGCATATACACTCACACCTTTGATTCTCGACGAGGTAGGCAGCGGTATAACTAGTATACCCATATTTCGCCAAACTTATTTCCATCCCATGATGTGATAGGAAGCGAACCTATCGCCATATCGGGCACAATTTCAGACTCTCGGCTGATACTGCGCAAATGATACTTCGAAATAGATAAACCCAATATCACTTTTACCCGACCCGGGATCGAATCCGAGACCTCAACACAGTAATTGTACCATTAGTAAAAAGATAGTTAGATCTTATAAATGTGAAACCAGCCATTCGGAATTATCATCAGACATCAAAAATATCAGCGGAAACTTAGATGTATACAGACACTTAAGAAAAGTCCGTAGAAATCCAATATGCTAAACCTCTTCTAAATTCAATGACAACTAAAAGCTAGTAAGCCCTTAATTTACATGCACCTGGGATATTTCCGAGGAAACGCGAACGGCCCGTGGCGTTGTCAGATCGAGGCCGCTCTTCCCATTTGCAATTCAGTATTATGTTTAGTTATGATCTCTGTTGCCAACGGTTTGTAGGTCAACGGGGCCTGATAGGCGGTTCCAATTATACTGTGGAATAGTTGATAATTGTTAGCGGTTGTGGGAATGTGCGTGGTGGGAACTGGTAGGTATCATTGGAATGTAGGTATGTTTATAGCAAAGCTTTCATCATGAAATTCATCATTCATGGTAGTGAAATAAAAAACTCAAGAAGACTCATTTCCTTGATTCTTCTTTTTGAAAACAACTAGTATATGTACGTATTCATTTTCTATATATGTATAGTAATTACGTTTTATGAGCATTACATTTTTGTTGTATTTACCATCAAGTATAATCATAGTGTAGTTTCATCATAACTGTAATACGGGTCAATCTTTGACTATATTACTTAAAAACAAAATCTTTTATGTGTACTAGATGGGCTGTTTAGAAGTAAAATTGTGCCACATAACGCGGGAGTTTGACAGCTCACAAACAGAGAGCGCGATAGGGGTTCTATTTGAGAGTAAGCGAGATGGTAATATTGAGTTACGGTCAATTGACCGCAACTTAGTGGTACAACTTCTATGTACCGCGCAGCTTGTCTAGTTTAAAAACACTGGGTACTATTTACCTTTCAGTACAAAATACACATAGTAGTTCACCGAATAATGTCCAAGCACTTTGCTGTAATAAATAAAATCTTTGTTTAATGTTCTTGTGTGGTCACTATTACAAATTTATTGTAGTTTGAATCGTGAATTTATCAATCCAGGACTCAAAATTTTGTCTAAAAAATATCCTAGTACATTTACGTTACATTATCACCCTACACATAACACAACTTTGTACAATATTACTTACCCGTTATCTGGCTTTGTACTATTCTCGAGACGTAATTGTTGCTATTAATTATTACTTTTGACGGCGACGGCATAGATTGCCAGGCAATACTGACTATTGAGTATAATAGCAGTTCTTTATTAAGAAACCACACGCATTAGAACATTTTGGGTCAAGTTCTTAATCCTGTCGATTTATTTATTGACTAAACTATCTTAATATCATTCCCCGTTATTCACACCAAGGTGGTCGTCAGAGATGTTCGAATTGGATCGAACGATTGTACAACTTGGTAGTATGGTATTGGTAGTTGCCTGGGCAAATGATATGCACTATACTCTTACACACAACAGTACTTACACAGAAGTGTTTGGCATCAGAAATATATAAAGCAGTATCCAGACGGCTTCTCGGATACGAGAAAACTACCACGTATTATCGATTTCCAGGTCTGGCATTCAAGCTTTGTATGAAATATTTTATTGAAAATACGTAAATCGAAAGTGCTCGATATAGCGAACAGATTGAGTAGATGCACCTTTTTTATCTTTTTATATTTTTAAGTAAAAAAATACGTCCTTGTACATTTATAAACTGCGTTACCTCAAAGCACGGTTCAAGTTAGTAAAATAGTACACGAGGCGATATTAATTGGCACCCATTATTTTGTGCGTAGAAAGCGGGTCGGCTACGGTAGCTGGCCCTCACGTACTCTGTTTTATAATAGTGGAATAGAATTTGTGATGCCCTTGTGCTTTTGTTTTGGTGAAAGCATTCGAGGCTTTTCTTTGTCTGCTAATGGAGTCAGGTCTTTTAGGTTTTAATACACCATAACTGACTGTAGCCGGTCTATGAGCTGGTAAATCGATTATTTTGAACTTACATGTTTTGCTACAAGCAGTGATAGCTCAGCGGGGAGTGGTATGGACTGTCGAGACGAAAGTCGCAGGTTCGAAACCAGCCCCAAGTGCATACACCTCTGACTTTTCTAAGTTATGTGTATATTAATTGTTAATTATCACTTGCTTTAACGGTGAAGGACAAACATCGTGAGGAAACCTGCATACCTGAGAAGTTCTTCATAAGAATTTTGAAGGTATGTGAAGTCTGCCAACCCACATTAGGCCAGTGTGGTAGACTGAAGGCCTAACCCCTCTCATTCAGTAGAGGAGGCCCGTGCCCAGCAGTGGGACGTATATAATAAAGGGCTAGTAAAAAAAAAAAAAAAAAAATGTTTTGCTAATGTCATGTTGATATTCGTCAAAAGAACGATGGCTAACAAATGACAACCGCAGATTTAACCTTAATGAGGTATTAAGCGATATTGTTTTTCAATTTGAGAATTGTAATTTTAAAGTCGTAGTAATGGCAAAAATACATTGCTATTGCAAAACTGATGACATGATTATATAAAAAAGATAGTTGCATATACACTCACACCTTTGATTCTCGACGAGGTAGGCAGCGGTATAACTAGTATACCCATATTTCGCCAAACTTATTTCCATCCCATGATGTGATAGGAAGCGAACCTATCGCCATATCGGGCACAATTTCAGACTCTCGGCTGATACTGCGCAAATGATACTTCGAAATAGATAAACCCAATATCACTTTTACCCGACCCGGGATCGAATCCGAGACCTCAACACAGTAATTGTACCATTAGTAAAAAGATAGTTAGATCTTATAAATGTGAAACCAGCCATTCGGAATTATCATCAGACATCAAAAATATCAGCGGAAACTTAGATGTATACAGACACTTAAGAAAAGTCCGTAGAAATCCAATATGCTAAACCTCTTCTAAATTCAATGACAACTAAAAGCTAGTAAGCCCTTAATTTACATGCACCTGGGATATTTCCGAGGAAACGCGAACGGCCCGTGGCGTTGTCAGATCGAGGCCGCTCTTCCCATTTGCAATTCAGTATTATGTTTAGTTATGATCTCTGTTGCCAACGGTTTGTAGGTCAACGGGGCCTGATAGGCGGTTCCAATTATACTGTGGAATAGTTGATAATTGTTAGCGGTTGTGGGAATGTGCGTGGTGGGAACTGGTAGGTATCATTGGAATGTAGGTATGTTTATAGCAAAGCTTTCATCATGAAATTCATCATTCATGGTAGTGAAATAAAAAACTCAAGAAGACTCATTTCCTTGATTCTTCTTTTTGAAAACAACTAGTATATGTACGTATTCATTTTCTATATATGTATAGTAATTACGTTTTATGAGCATTACATTTTTGTTGTATTTACCATCAAGTATAATCATAGTGTAGTTTCATCATAACTGTAATACGGGTCAATCTTTGACTATATTACTTAAAAACAAAATCTTTTATGTGTACTAGATGGGCTGTTTAGAAGTAAAATTGTGCCACATAACGCGGGAGTTTGACAGCTCACAAACAGAGAGCGCGATAGGGGTTCTATTTGAGAGTAAGCGAGATGGTAATATTGAGTTACGGTCAATTGACCGCAACTTAGTGGTACAACTTCTATGTACCGCGCAGCTTGTCTAGTTTAAAAACACTGGGTACTATTTACCTTTCAGTACAAAATACACATAGTAGTTCACCGAATAATGTCCAAGCACTTTGCTGTAATAAATAAAATCTTTGTTTAATGTTCTTGTGTGGTCACTATTACAAATTTATTGTAGTTTGAATCGTGAATTTATCAATCCAGGACTCAAAATTTTGTCTAAAAAATATCCTAGTACATTTACGTTACATTATCACCCTACACATAACACAACTTTGTACAATATTACTTACCCGTTATCTGGCTTTGTACTATTCTCGAGACGTAATTGTTGCTATTAATTATTACTTTTGACGGCGACGGCATAGATTGCCAGGCAATACTGACTATTGAGTATAATAGCAGTTCTTTATTAAGAAACCACACGCATTAGAACATTTTGGGTCAAGTTCTTAATCCTGTCGATTTATTTATTGACTAAACTATCTTAATATCATTCCCCGTTATTCACACCAAGGTGGTCGTCAGAGATGTTCGAATTGGATCGAACGATTGTACAACTTGGTAGTATGGTATTGGTAGTTGCCTGGGCAAATGATATGCACTATACTCTTACACACAACAGTACTTACACAGAAGTGTTTGGCATCAGAAATATATAAAGCAGTATCCAGACGGCTTCTCGGATACGAGAAAACTACCACGTATTATCGATTTCCAGGTCTGGCATTCAAGCTTTGTATGAAATATTTTATTGAAAATACGTAAATCGAAAGTGCTCGATATAGCGAACAGATTGAGTAGATGCACCTTTTTTATCTTTTTATATTTTTAAGTAAAAAAATACGTCCTTGTACATTTATAAACTGCGTTACCTCAAAGCACGGTTCAAGTTAGTAAAATAGTACACGAGGCGATATTAATTGGCACCCATTATTTTGTGCGTAGAAAGCGGGTCGGCTACGGTAGCTGGCCCTCACGTACTCTGTTTTATAATAGTGGAATAGAATTTGTGATGCCCTTGTGCTTTTGTTTTGGTGAAAGCATTCGAGGCTTTTCTTTGTCTGCTAATGGAGTCAGGTCTTTTAGGTTTTAATACACCATAACTGACTGTAGCCGGTCTATGAGCTGGTAAATCGATTATTTTGAACTTACATGTTTTGCTACAAGCAGTGATAGCTCAGCGGGGAGTGGTATGGACTGTCGAGACGAAAGTCGCAGGTTCGAAACCAGCCCCAAGTGCATACACCTCTGACTTTTCTAAGTTATGTGTATATTAATTGTTAATTATCACTTGCTTTAACGGTGAAGGACAAACATCGTGAGGAAACCTGCATACCTGAGAAGTTCTTCATAAGAATTTTGAAGGTATGTGAAGTCTGCCAACCCACATTAGGCCAGTGTGGTAGACTGAAGGCCTAACCCCTCTCATTCAGTAGAGGAGGCCCGTGCCCAGCAGTGGGACGTATATAATAAAGGGCTAGTAAAAAAAAAAAAAAAAAAAAATGTTTTGCTAATGTCATGTTGATATTCGTCAAAAGAACGATGGCTAACAAATGACAACCGCAGATTTAACCTTAATGAGGTATTAAGCGATATTGTTTTTCAATTTGAGAATTGTAATTTTAAAGTCGTAGTAATGGCAAAAATACATTGCTATTGCAAAACTGATGACATGATTATATAAAAAAGATAGTTGCATATACACTCACACCTTTGATTCTCGACGAGGTAGGCAGCGGTATAACTAGTATACCCATATTTCGCCAAACTTATTTCCATCCCATGATGTGATAGGAAGCGAACCTATCGCCATATCGGGCACAATTTCAGACTCTCGGCTGATACTGCGCAAATGATACTTCGAAATAGATAAACCCAATATCACTTTTACCCGACCCGGGATCGAATCCGAGACCTCAACACAGTAATTGTACCATTAGTAAAAAGATAGTTAGATCTTATAAATGTGAAACCAGCCATTCGGAATTATCATCAGACATCAAAAATATCAGCGGAAACTTAGATGTATACAGACACTTAAGAAAAGTCCGTAGAAATCCAATATGCTAAACCTCTTCTAAATTCAATGACAACTAAAAGCTAGTAAGCCCTTAATTTACATGCACCTGGGATATTTCCGAGGAAACGCGAACGGCCCGTGGCGTTGTCAGATCGAGGCCGCTCTTCCCATTTGCAATTCAGTATTATGTTTAGTTATGATCTCTGTTGCCAACGGTTTGTAGGTCAACGGGGCCTGATAGGCGGTTCCAATTATACTGTGGAATAGTTGATAATTGTTAGCGGTTGTGGGAATGTGCGTGGTGGGAACTGGTAGGTATCATTGGAATGTAGGTATGTTTATAGCAAAGCTTTCATCATGAAATTCATCATTCATGGTAGTGAAATAAAAAACTCAAGAAGACTCATTTCCTTGATTCTTCTTTTTGAAAACAACTAGTATATGTACGTATTCATTTTCTATATATGTATAGTAATTACGTTTTATGAGCATTACATTTTTGTTGTATTTACCATCAAGTATAATCATAGTGTAGTTTCATCATAACTGTAATACGGGTCAATCTTTGACTATATTACTTAAAAACAAAATCTTTTATGTGTACTAGATGGGCTGTTTAGAAGTAAAATTGTGCCACATAACGCGGGAGTTTGACAGCTCACAAACAGAGAGCGCGATAGGGGTTCTATTTGAGAGTAAGCGAGATGGTAATATTGAGTTACGGTCAATTGACCGCAACTTAGTGGTACAACTTCTATGTACCGCGCAGCTTGTCTAGTTTAAAAACACTGGGTACTATTTACCTTTCAGTACAAAATACACATAGTAGTTCACCGAATAATGTCCAAGCACTTTGCTGTAATAAATAAAATCTTTGTTTAATGTTCTTGTGTGGTCACTATTACAAATTTATTGTAGTTTGAATCGTGAATTTATCAATCCAGGACTCAAAATTTTGTCTAAAAAATATCCTAGTACATTTACGTTACATTATCACCCTACACATAACACAACTTTGTACAATATTACTTACCCGTTATCTGGCTTTGTACTATTCTCGAGACGTAATTGTTGCTATTAATTATTACTTTTGACGGCGACGGCATAGATTGCCAGGCAATACTGACTATTGAGTATAATAGCAGTTCTTTATTAAGAAACCACACGCATTAGAACATTTTGGGTCAAGTTCTTAATCCTGTCGATTTATTTATTGACTAAACTATCTTAATATCATTCCCCGTTATTCACACCAAGGTGGTCGTCAGAGATGTTCGAATTGGATCGAACGATTGTACAACTTGGTAGTATGGTATTGGTAGTTGCCTGGGCAAATGATATGCACTATACTCTTACACACAACAGTACTTACACAGAAGTGTTTGGCATCAGAAATATATAAAGCAGTATCCAGACGGCTTCTCGGATACGAGAAAACTACCACGTATTATCGATTTCCAGGTCTGGCATTCAAGCTTTGTATGAAATATTTTATTGAAAATACGTAAATCGAAAGTGCTCGATATAGCGAACAGATTGAGTAGATGCACCTTTTTTATCTTTTTATATTTTTAAGTAAAAAAATACGTCCTTGTACATTTATAAACTGCGTTACCTCAAAGCACGGTTCAAGTTAGTAAAATAGTACACGAGGCGATATTCATTGGCACCCATTATTTTGTGCGTAGAAAGCGGGTCGGCTACGGTAGCTGGCCCTCACGTACTCTGTTTTATAATAGTGGAATAGAATTTGTGATGCCCTTGTGCTTTTGTTTTGGTGAAAGCATTCGAGGCTTTTCTTTGTCTGCTAATGGAGTCAGGTCTTTTAGGTTTTAATACACCATAACTGACTGTAGCCGGTCTATGAGCTGGTAAATCGATTATTTTGAACTTACATGTTTTGCTACAAGCAGTGATAGCTCAGCGGGGAGTGGTATGGACTGTCGAGACGAAAGTCGCAGGTTCGAAACCAGCCCCAAGTGCATACACCTCTGACTTTTCTAAGTTATGTGTATATTAATTGTTAATTATCACTTGCTTTAACGGTGAAGGACAAACATCGTGAGGAAACCTGCATACCTGAGAAGTTCTTCATAAGAATTTTGAAGGTATGTGAAGTCTGCCAACCCACATTAGGCCAGTGTGGTAGACTGAAGGCCTAACCCCTCTCATTCAGTAGAGGAGGCCCGTGCCCAGCAGTGGGACGTATATAATAAAGGGCTAGTAAAAAAAAAAAAAAAAAAAATGTTTTGCTAATGTCATGTTGATATTCGTCAAAAGAACGATGGCTAACAAATGACAACCGCAGATTTAACCTTAATGAGGTATTAAGCGATATTGTTTTTCAATTTGAGAATTGTAATTTTAAAGTCGTAGTAATGGCAAAAATACATTGCTATTGCAAAACTGATGACATGATTATATAAAAAAGATAGTTGCATATACACTCACACCTTTGATTCTCGACGAGGTAGGCAGCGGTATAACTAGTATACCCATATTTCGCCAAACTTATTTCCATCCCATGATGTGATAGGAAGCGAACCTATCGCCATATCGGGCACAATTTCAGACTCTCGGCTGATACTGCGCAAATGATACTTCGAAATAGATAAACCCAATATCACTTTTACCCGACCCGGGATCGAATCCGAGACCTCAACACAGTAATTGTACCATTAGTAAAAAGATAGTTAGATCTTATAAATGTGAAACCAGCCATTCGGAATTATCATCAGACATCAAAAATATCAGCGGAAACTTAGATGTATACAGACACTTAAGAAAAGTCCGTAGAAATCCAATATGCTAAACCTCTTCTAAATTCAATGACAACTAAAAGCTAGTAAGCCCTTAATTTACATGCACCTGGGATATTTCCGAGGAAACGCGAACGGCCCGTGGCGTTGTCAGATCGAGGCCGCTCTTCCCATTTGCAATTCAGTATTATGTTTAGTTATGATCTCTGTTGCCAACGGTTTGTAGGTCAACGGGGCCTGATAGGCGGTTCCAATTATACTGTGGAATAGTTGATAATTGTTAGCGGTTGTGGGAATGTGCGTGGTGGGAACTGGTAGGTATCATTGGAATGTAGGTATGTTTATAGCAAAGCTTTCATCATGAAATTCATCATTCATGGTAGTGAAATAAAAAACTCAAGAAGACTCATTTCCTTGATTCTTCTTTTTGAAAACAACTAGTATATGTACGTATTCATTTTCTATATATGTATAGTAATTACGTTTTATGAGCATTACATTTTTGTTGTATTTACCATCAAGTATAATCATAGTGTAGTTTCATCATAACTGTAATACGGGTCAATCTTTGACTATATTACTTAAAAACAAAATCTTTTATGTGTACTAGATGGGCTGTTTAGAAGTAAAATTGTGCCACATAACGCGGGAGTTTGACAGCTCACAAACAGAGAGCGCGATAGGGGTTCTATTTGAGAGTAAGCGAGATGGTAATATTGAGTTACGGTCAATTGACCGCAACTTAGTGGTACAACTTCTATGTACCGCGCAGCTTGTCTAGTTTAAAAACACTGGGTACTATTTACCTTTCAGTACAAAATACACATAGTAGTTCACCGAATAATGTCCAAGCACTTTGCTGTAATAAATAAAATCTTTGTTTAATGTTCTTGTGTGGTCACTATTACAAATTTATTGTAGTTTGAATCGTGAATTTATCAATCCAGGACTCAAAATTTTGTCTAAAAAATATCCTAGTACATTTACGTTACATTATCACCCTACACATAACACAACTTTGTACAATATTACTTACCCGTTATCTGGCTTTGTACTATTCTCGAGACGTAATTGTTGCTATTAATTATTACTTTTGACGGCGACGGCATAGATTGCCAGGCAATACTGACTATTGAGTATAATAGCAGTTCTTTATTAAGAAACCACACGCATTAGAACATTTTGGGTCAAGTTCTTAATCCTGTCGATTTATTTATTGACTAAACTATCTTAATATCATTCCCCGTTATTCACACCAAGGTGGTCGTCAGAGATGTTCGAATTGGATCGAACATTTGTGCAACTTGGTAGTATGGTATTGGTAGTTGCCTGGGCAAATGATATGCACTATACTCTTGATTGAATTCATAATAAGTTATACTTGCCCGGGGGCCTTGACATGTTACTTACCATGGTAACTACACTGCACTTGATATAAAGTATATCTTTCTATTCATGTTAGCGTATTCCCTTTTTATCTGTGTGTTGAGGGTGTCTGAGAAAGCAACGTTGGGTACACTTAAATAATAATGGTGCGATATATTTGCGGAAGGGTAGTTACATGGTATAAAAGGGTCGCCATAACAGGAGGTCCTTTGCCCGCAATCAGTCAGTCAGTCTCCAGTTCATTAAATACATTGGGTCAGTCGATAGTCCAAGTGTTCATTACGCGGTAGCTATGCTGGTTTCTATTCGGTCCTAGTTGTTTGAGTTATAATTAGAGAGCGGTCTCTAGAGAATCCTGACATGGGGTTGTGGTTTGTAAAGCAGTGATATTGTAAATGTAACCAATAAACTATGAGTTAAAGTGATTACTGTCGTTTGGTATTAATAAATAAAACTCGTCTCACGTAACTTCTACCAGTCGGTACACTCTTGACAGAGTGTACGTGGTTTTTCCTTTAAGGTCGCCAGAATTATGCCAGTCTAAGTCATTCATAGATCGGCATAGCTATCTCTTTCAATGTTTTACTACTTATTACATAAATTTACTGCCTCGGTGGCGCAGTTGTAATGCGTAAGCGTTACGATTGAGGTCAACGCTGAGGACTCGGGTTCGATCCCCGGGTCGGGTAAAGAGTTATTGAGTTTTTCTATTACGATATGCTCAGTATCAGCCCGAAGTCTGGAATTTGTGCCCGGTATGGCGATAGGGTCGCCCCCTATCACATAAGGGACGGAAATACGCTCGGCGAAATGTGGGTGTACTGGTTACACCTCTGCCTACCCCTTCGGGGATTACAGGCGTGAGTGCGTATGTATGTATGTATGTACATAAATTTCTTCGAACATATTATTATTAAATTATGACAGATATCAATTTACATCTTGTGAACTAAGTTACCAACTTAATAGCCAATGTGTTCAACGCTACATACATTTTAAATAAATCTATTAAATCGAACGAAAATGTATGAAATCCGGTCGAACAGTAAAAGGTAGTTACGATTATTAAATTACGCAGGTACGTGGATATAAAGATTTTGAAGTGTTATGTTGAGCGTGGTTTGAGACGAGCGTGGGTAGATGAAAGAATTTTATCGATGTTTAATTAGTGATACAGATCAGTTGATAAATAAGATAATGTAAATAAGATTTGCATGTTAATGTTGTAAATAAAATAAATAAACTGGAATAGATACTCTTCTTTAAATGGCTTCTGGTCTTTTCACACTGTGAGATAAAACGGAACAAATCACAAAAAAAAATTGTGACTTTAATTGGACTGAAATTTGGATGGATGCAGAGTTATATTACTACCCAAATTTAATATTTTATTATAATCAATATTTTAAGGTATTTACGAGTTTTTAGTTTTGTGACTTGACATTTAGCAACAATCTTGACAATGTACTTTACAGACTTCAAATTTCGTATCCAAATTGAATTTCGTTACCAAACTGGTATCAAGAACAGCAGACTTCAGTGCAGCACTTTCATCACATTAAGTCTTCATTCTACTAAATGAGCTATTATTTCCATTCCATGCTTTGTCCACTTAGGGTGACAAATTAGAATAAAAAAAAACGATCTGTCCTCTTGTTGCCGATGTTGCTGTGGGGAAATGATGGTAAGTGACGTTCATCGTCCATGAATATCAGCGATACGAGAACCATGCACTCGTTGTCGACCTTAAAGGAAATGAGTAATTGAGGGATCGGGAACGGTAGGGGGATTTGGGAATCCAGATACCTCAGTGATGGTACGAAACCCAACAAGCAAGCGTTGGTTTTCTGTGAACCACCCAGTCGAGCTGATCTATTTCTGCTGTAGGCAAAACTGTCTGTGGATCTACCACTTATTCTTCTATTATATTCTATTCTAGGGTTATATTATGGGAACTACCCGGGTAGACGATAATAATACCCGGTTTTAAGTTACATCTAGACATCCATATATTTATAAAGCCCATAGTAGGAAGTGGGTCGCTACGTCCACAGCCCAATGATTAACAGCTTTGATTAATTTAATGAAACTATTGGGATGGTTAATTGAAATACGTAATTTTGATTTACGGCTCGCATATTTAATTGGAATTATTTACCTCGGTTTTGTATTATTACGTGATATCTCTAGATGTAGAAATGCGTTTGGAAATCCTTGTTGCGTTACTACTTCCTCACTTAAGGATTAGAAGAAAAGATATAAACTATCGGAGAATAGGAGATATGCTTCATCATTCTTCATTTTAAAAACACTAGCTTTTTCACGCAGCTCGCTTGTGTGACCACGGGACTGTGTCCTATACAATAATAAAATCGAGTACCTACACTGAAGATTTTTGTCCATTAAACTACTAGTTTTGACAGGTGCTAAGTCCCTCGTATGCGAGAGGTCGTCTTGGTAGGTATGACTGCTCTTTCTATCGCCAAGCAGCAGTATGTTCCAGTTTGAAGAACATTGAAGCCAGTAAAAAGAGGCTTAACATCCTATGTCTCGCGGTAAAGTGCCAGGCACTACTTTGTAACTCAATGTTCTGGGTGGCGCTATTGTTTATTGGAAGAGTTACTTACCATCAGATGAGTAGCCTGCTCGTCTGATCATTTAGATGAGTAAAAATAATACTAATGATCATCATACTAAACTCAACCTTCTAAATGGCTAACCTTAATTCACTAAACAGACAACAAACTCAAATACCCACATCACGTCCACATTATTTAGTTAGAGGTAGCAAAAAAGGCCCCTCTCCACGTCATTAGTGACCGAAACAGACGGACAGACGTGTACGTCTTATTCAAAGTCTATACGCATAAATGAGATGCTCGGTGCAGTGAAATATTAGATGCAAAGTCGATCCCGGGCAAAAATGTCGACGCGCATTAACATACAAATATGGAGGGGTGTATTCGCATTTAGTGCACGGCTCTTGTGAAATTGTGTGTGCTGTTGTAAATGTTGTGTGAATTTATCTTTTCTATGGTGGATTTTATTTTCACATGTGTTAGCGTATTCTCATAATACTGGTATATTGAGGATGTTTGAGAAAGGAACGTTGGGTACACTGAAATAATAACTACCCTTCCACAACTATATCGCACTAGTTGTGGAAGGGTAGTTAAATAGTATAAAAGAGATTGTCGCCATAACTGGTGGTCTTTTGCCCGCAGTCGGTCTGAGTCAGAGAGAGTCAGAGTGGTCTGTAAAGCAGTGATATTGTAAATGTAACCAATAAACTATGAGTTGAAGTGATTATTGTCGTTTGGTATTAATAAAAGAATAATCGTCTCACGTAACTTCTAGCACATGACTTGTTCGTCTCATTGATCTATTGGCAGCGTACTTGGCTGAGCGCCTCACTACGTCCCACTGAAGTTGCACCTAAGATTACTTAGTTGCACAGTTGCACCCAATCTTCGGGATGGTTGCTTAACTTAACAGGGTCGACCACGCATTCCTGAGCGTAGAATTGTGGTGCACAGGCTAAGGCGTCTCTTGTATTGCATGCGCATGTGCATGTGCAACTCAATAAGATACATATATAATAAAGCTAAGTTATTAAAATCAGTTCTTCTAGGAATTAGGACTATATCATTTGATTTCACCGTGAATACGCATTTTGGAGACTGCACCTTGCAAAATAACAACGTGTTCTACAACAAAATCGACTAAAGAGTGAATACGAAAAATTTAATTAAAAATGTTATTAATCTTATATATAACTTTAACTTACTTTTCTTTTACTTCTGAACTTTCATAGATCAAGTTGGAGATATTCTCGAGAAAGGCCAGGTCAGGAGTACCCTAAACCGACGTGCATGTATGAAAAATTTAATGAGTGAATGAGGCCAAAGAGGTATGCAAGGATCGTAACAAGTGGAAATCCGTTGTCTCTGCCTACCCCTATGGGAAACAGGCGTGAGTTTATGTATGTATGTATGTATAAAATTCTCGTGTCACAATGTTCGTTCCCATACTCCTCCGAAACGGCTGGACCGATTTGTATGAAATTTTGTGTGCATATCGGGTAGGTTTGAGAATCGGCCAACATCTATTTTTCATCCCCCTAAATATTAAGGGTGGTCCACCCCTAATTTTTATTTTTATTTTTTAGACAAAATTATTTGTATTTATTTTTTTATGATACAGCATTAAAAAATACATACAACCCTAAATTTTCAACCCTCTACGATCAACCCCTTTTTTTTAACAGCGACATTAGTATTTTGTAAAGCGCGTTTCTTACCGGGACTCGCTTGATGCGTCCACTAGGCTACTTTAATCCTGGAAATAGGCGTTCACGCGGGCGGAGCCGCGGGCAACAGCTAGTAATTGTATAAATATGTGAATATTAAACCCTTAGTATTCTGCATCATCAAAACTCGGTCATGGGCCTCAGGTTGATATTGCTCTGTAGCATCTATTAAAGTGGGACAGCAAATGTAGAGTTTCTATAATAGAAAGTTCATCTGTAATGCAACTTGATTTAGGATCATGTTGTGGAAATAAATGAACTGGGTTTCCTTCGCTGATTGAGAATATTATTTTATATTGTAGTTTGTTTATGGACAGTCTGCGTGCCGCAGGGCGGGTAGCCGGTTGTGAAGTGAGAGGCCGCGGGATCGATTCCTGTACAGGGATAAAATATTTGTGTGATCAACAAATTTGTGTTTCGGGTCTGGGTGTTTTCTTCCCAGATGGGTTGGCGTCAGGCAGGTGGCCGGTTGTAAAAACTACAAGCCAAATCTTTCTGTAACATGTGTTCAAAAGCATTTTGCGCCGACCCCACTGCCCTTATCCCACAGTGGATTAAGGGCAGGTGGAAGAAGGAGATAGCAGAGTGTTCACAAACGAGTAAATGCATCGCTCGCAATGTCTACCTTTAAGTCTAACTTTATTGGAAATGTTATGGTGCAATGAAACGACGTGTGATAGTCATGTACACGAGTAAGCCGCTCGTCACCCGCGGACCATTAGGTACATATGACTGTAGGGTGTTGAACTCTTATATTATACAAAATTACAATCTTTTTATAACTACTTTAATTACTCAGGAAGTCTCTAAAGTCCCGTAAATTTAATTATTATTGCGGAATATGAAACTGTTATTTTCAACTAACCATTCATATAATTGCGCAATACTAGAAATTTAATTATAAAATCCGTCGTAAAGGCGGAAAAAGGAAGACTAGCAGTACCTTTATTGTTTCTTACCGTGTGTTTATATAGTAATAAAACTTTGTAGTTCAACTCTTTTGGAAATATCCTTTTATATTCTAAATAAATCAACGCAAAACAATTTTAAATACTTTATTGATCTGATTTTGAGATGGGGTAAACGATGCTTTTGCTCGTTTCCAGTACAGAACTCAAAATTTATGAAATATAACCGTAAGTTAACATTTTATAACTGAAATAATTAGCCGTAGTAATAAACAGTTTATGAGTGGTAGAGCCACGCTGTAGACACTTTTGTCTACAGCATGTATGGGCCGGCTCGTCCGGGTCATTACCACTGTCTCACAGAAAACCGACGTAAAGTAGCAGCTTGCTGCTGCGTTTCGTACCGTGAGTGAGATATCCGGAGGCCCAAACCCCCTCCCCTTCCCAATTCCTTAATAATCCCTTTCCTTCAAGGTCGGCAACGCACCCGTGATTCTTTTGGTATTGTGGGCGTACATGGGCGGTGGAGATCACTTACAATCAGGTGACCCACTTGCTCGTTTACCGGCCTATACCATACAAAAAAGAAAACATCATGATAAGCGAAAAAAACGTTACATCATAAGTCAGAGATGCCCTTACTGGCATTGAACCCGCGGATGGCCTCCGTGGCGAAGTGGGCACATTTAAGCAAATAGGACCAGTACTCAGGGTAACGGGGTATACGCATAAAATAACGTCTTTATGCGATGATCTAGTGCGCCACATCTACCCATTAGTTGGGCCAGATCGTCAACATTAAACGCATTACACCATTTCCCTTAACAAGTCAGATAACTGATGGTTACATGTAAAAATAATGTGTGGAACAAAATTGACTTTGATCATAGGCTTTAATGTATACTACTGGACGGGCTGTTTAGAAGTAAAATTGCGTCACATAACGCGGGAGTTTGACAGCTCACAAACAGGGAGCGCGATAGGGGTTCTAGTTGAGAGTAAGAGAGATGGTAATATTCGAGACGTATGCTCGGTAATTTTTTTTTTAATTTTGTAACCGACTATCCTTGTGACTAGAGGTGTTATAAGATTATTGTTATTGTGGAATCAATATAACAATATGGCATTCCTGAGTAGAATTTCTTACTTTTTTATATATATATCTACTCGTATGTTGATATCAAAAAAAAAAAAAACTATTTGGATCTTTTTGTATTTTGTTATACATATGCGGAGACTGTTTGTTAGCAACATTGTAATGTTTAGTTATGTTAAACAATATATGTTATTAGTCTGTAAGTCTTCCCAAAATACAACAAAAAAAAAATGAGTTACGGTCAATTGACCGCAACTTAGTGGTACAATTACTATGTACCGCGCAGCTTGTCTAGTACTATACATTAAAATCTTTGACTTTGATAGGCAAAAGTTTTGTTTTTCTTGAAGTTTGAACTCGTTTTGTGATAGATATTATATAAATTGTTATTGGTCAGCTAGTACTTAAGTTTATAAAATTACAGCCATTACTATAATATTACATGTAGCGATAGCTCAGCGGGGACTGGTACGGACTGTCAAAGCGAAAATCGTAGGTTCGAAACCAGCCCCAAGAGCGTGCACCTCTAACTTTTCAAAGTCACGTGTATATGAATTGTACATTAACACTTGGTTATACGGTAAAGCAAACATCGTGAGGAAACCTGCATCCCTAAGATGTTCTCGATAACGTATATGAAGTCTGCCAACCCACATTAGTCCAGCGTAGTGGACTAAGGCTTAACTACTCTCATTCAGTAGTGGAGGCCTGTGCCTAGAAGTGGGACGTGTATATTACAGAGCTAGTATTATTACGTAGGTTATACGTACGACTTATAAACTTAGTAGAGAAGATAGTTGGCAGCTTGCACATGCCTAGGATCCAATTATACATCTAATGAAATCGGAACCCAAAAGACCAACTGCCAGACCTCAGGACACCGTGTGCTCTTGCTGCGTAGATCGGACTAGTTTCTAGTTAGTCAACTAACTTTTTAAATAATTATAACATTAACGTATAATTTTAAAATTAAGGTAGGCAATGTAACATTAACTTTTCGAGACGATTTACACCTCAGTCTCTCCCGTAACCACGAAAGCTGAAAAGCTTTCGAAACGTACTAAAATAAAAATTGAACCGCGATAAAATCCGTATATACTATTTTTATTTCAATGTATAATATTCGCGAAAACATAAGATATCACTATTTATAAACTTATAACATAAATCACATGATTTCATAACTTAAGATTTATACATCCACTACATTTATAAGAACCACTGCATAAATACACAAGTTTCTAAGGATTCCATTTATCTAATATTATCATAACCCTTTGCGTGTCACTGAACGGAAAATCTAAACAGCAAGAAATTACGTTCAGATGTGCCCGATTAAGGTCGTCGGATAAATCTAGATTTTACTCAATGTACTCATAATTCCTAGGTAGATAGTTAGCTGGCTGTCGGCAAAGACTTTAATACCATAGACTGGCTGTTCAGAAGTAAAATTGTGTTGCTTAAGCGGCCGGCGAGGCGGGAATGACGTCTAAGGCGTGGGAGCGAGAGGAGTTGAGAGTAAGCGAGATGGCAATATTGAGACGGCTGTTTTGTTTGGTATTAGTTTTCATTCACAATAAATGATTTTTTCGATCAAAACCAAGAAATAATATAGTTACTTCCGTAAAATAACTTCAAATTGAATGAATAATATATGCACGTAAATAATGACAATGTTTTTTTTTTATAAACAATTTCGTGTTAGTTTATAGAATTTAACGTTTGCAGCTATTCAAACAACAACTGCTCTCGTCGCTCTCTCTCGCGGGCGACTAAATGAGTTGCGGTCAATTGACCGTAACTAAGTGCGCAATTTCTTTGTACCGCACAGCTAGTCTAGTAGTATACATTAAAGTCTTTGACTGTCTGAACGAACGCTGTCGGTGGCTGTTTCACACTTTGCGTTCGTGTCGCTCGAGGGTATCTGTGATTAAAATTTGAAATGTACTGTCGATGGCAAAAGAGTTAAATGATTTATTGTAATTTATTCAATGAAATTATTATTTAGAGTGAGCTTTGCTTGTTTATTTCTGTTGTGTATGGACGTTGAATGTTCTGAAATAGTGTCTGCCCACATAAACTTTGCAAGTAGTTTATATCTAATAGAATATTGTGTAGAGAAGTTTTGAAGTTCCGTATGCTAAATTCGACAATAGAGTTAACTTTACACCTTTCGTAAAAATAAGTCTTTACTGTAATACTATTTTTTTTAAGCGGATGTAATGGGATGTGTATAAACTCAACAACGGGCATAGCAGATGTGGGACGAACGACAGCGCGTTTCAAATTATATTGGGCAGATCATGTGAATAGAATGCTTCCAGAACGCTGGACAAAGTTAGTGGACTTATTTGAGCCACAATGGGTTGTAGTGGCAGTGGATCACGATATATGGAAAGAGAGTGGAGAGACCTTGGCCAGCAGTAGGATTACATTGGATAATTTAAAAAAATATATGATGAAAATTGCCTTTAGTAGGGATATAAAATCAAAAAGGGTTCTTTGGTTCATCATCAAAACAATCCATCGTACCAAACGAATTTCACACAAAATCAAATTTTTCAATTTTAATTTTACTAGTCTTAATTGTAAATAAGGATTACGGGAACGGTTAGAAAAATTTTCTCTATCAAATTACACAAAAATCGTCCAACTCACGTAAATCAACCGAACCAGCGACTGTATACCGATGTTACATTTCGCAATCGTAATTAAATGCTAAAGTGATTAGTTTATGCCAACAAAGTCCGCTGTCTGTCCATTTTCCGTGGGATACCCAGACACGCAACGCGTTACGACACTACCGATCAGAGTGAAAGCGCTAAGTGTACTCTATAAACGATTTTAGCAACCGAGTTGGATTTTTAAATCGGGTTAGTTGTGACTGTAGTTGTTGAATTTACAATTGTTGATGTACAGTTGGTTGAATTTGAAATATCAGCATGAATAGTTAATTGTACCGTCATATAAAACGATAACGGGGAAAAGGTAAAAGAAACTATCGATACAAAGAAAAAATTACAATTCATACGTAAATTTAATCTAGTTTTTATTATCATCAAGACAACTAGCGTAAAGAAAACCAAAATATAAATACGAGGTAAAATTTTAAATAAACTTCATTAAGCGTGGGAAGAATCGAAAGTTAATATTTCAAGTGGACAAACAGAAATACCTCACAAGTCACAAGTGTGTACCGCGCCTAGACTAGTAACACCGTTCGTCAAATCTATTCGACCAGAGTAATAGACGGTGGCCTATGCCCTCGTAATGTATTGATAGATATTATATATTAGTTTTGTATATCATATCTTAATTGAATAATACTTAGGCTTGGCTATAAGTAATCTAAGCAGGATAGAAAGGTTGAATACGAGATGAGATTAAGCAATGGTTGAAGTTACATAATTAAGCATAATATGGCATATGTAAATGTTGAAAAACTTACTTGGGCATTGAAGAAAAGATACAGGGAAAAATCGAAGACTAAGTAAGTATGACTGTTGGTAGTTATTATAATATATAAAGTGTTATAAATAGATGTATTCTAATTTAAACATTAAATAATGTATGATATAAATATTTTATTCCTCGTAGTATCAAATCCGATTGCATTGTTAGGACTTATATAAAGCAAAATAAACAAGTGATTAAAATTAAAGTGAAATTTTAGGATGTCTCGATTTTGAAAAAATCCGGTACATAAATACTTACTGTAAGGTGTATGTAATAACCCTTAAATATAACCACACCTTTCTGTAACACTTTGTATGTTTGTGAGTTTGTGAATTTGGATGTTTGTAAGTCAATCACGCCTTAATGGCTGAATTTTGAATGAAATTTGGCACACAGGTAGACCATGACCGGGCTTTTAGTACATAGGCTACATTTTATCCCAAAAAAGACCGTTCACGAGGGCGGAGCTGCAAGCAAAGATTAGTAATAAATAAGCAGTTTGTGGTGTCAAGTCATAATATAATTGATTAAAATAGTAAAATTGATTTGAACTTCTTTATTGTATGTTGATACATACGTAATCGAGTATCGATACTGGCTTACAGGAATTACAGTGACGGGTATATAGATTGGATTTTAGTACCATTTTGAATATAAATATCAATAATGTAAATAATTCAGCAATTGTAGTTGCCCAACACACTAACAACTTTACAAAAAGTACCGATAATAACAATCCAATAAGACATAACCTATAAACGAAATCTAGGCGTCACCATGATAACAGTTATTGAAATATCGTGACTCGAAGAACTAGTTGGTAATGTATTAATCAAGCATCAACCGTTAGTTAGTCCTGATACGCAGTTAATCATCAATCATTAACGATATAATGTGAAGATACTGCAGTTTCCGCGTAATATATCAGCATTGCGAAGATGCTGATACTACTTGAACTCTGGGTCATAGAGCTACTTTCCAAGATATAGAAGATTCACTTTATGAAACCTATTTCTAGGAAACACATTTTGTGTATCTTTTTTATCCATAATTATTTAAATTAATTTCATGAAAATGTCACTATCTCAAAACATTAAAGCAGATCAAAATAAATAAAAAGAAAGCCACTTGTTTAACAGCATAAAAAATAATATTTGTTCAAGAAATAAGCTGCGATTGAAACGTACAATTTAGTGAACTACGTTGAATTTATTTCGTATCCTTTCATTGCTAAGGAGGTGACATGCCTCGTTGAAGGTGTGGTCTCGTGAATGAATCACTGCTCAAGCCCGATGTCGTTGATGCAAATAAGTTCTTTGAAATTTAATCTCATGGTAAAACATCGCGGTATCTAATTTTACATCGACCTTTGTATTTATGAAAGTGAACATTGTGGTTTCTTAATTTTTCAATACAATACAAAATAATATTATACATTTCTCTTACAAATGTATCTGTTGTACCTATTTGCTTACCTAGGCATTACAGTTTACTAAATAGATTGCTCAACTAATGATTTGTGTTATCTGAAAATATTTGTTCCAAATCTTGTAGCACCTACTTTCTTATAGTTTCAATACAACAGAAAGAACCCTAGAGTATGCAATATCAGTATAAGTTGAGTACATTTATAGTATTACGATAAAAGTAATTTTTTTCACTGTCCCTGTATTAAACATGTCCCATTGCTGGGCACGGGACTCCTCTAGAATGAGAGGGGTCAGGTCTTAGTCCACCACGCTGGCCTAATGCGGGTTGGCAAAAAAATTATAATAAAATAATTAATAATAAAATAATAAAAGTTGTGCGTTACGGAAATTTTAGTTTTTACGATTTAGTGAATAAACCAATGCACGGCCTTACGCACCTGGTCAATACTTCCAGATAAACTAATGCATAATCTAATGTCGTAAGAAATATATAAAGATTGCAAAAGCGCATAACTTTAATCATAGTATTCGAATGACTAGTGATTAGAATGCTCTTTTTACATCGACTGTACTCGATTTAATTTGACATTAATTTGCAATGAATGGCCTTTGTTATTCGGTGTAATACAAACATTATTGAGTGCTTGTATTGTTACAAGATTGTATCGCTTGCAATACGTTATATTATGTACTGTAAGTACGTTGTTGTGAAACTTTTTTGCCACCGTGCGGAGTTCGAGTGGGCGAGAATTTCGTTGCATTATTTCGACTGATTAGTTGACGGGTTTTATTATGTCAATATGTGGCAATTATGGGCCTTAGGATCTTTTAAGAGCTAGCTAATTATAGTATTAACATTAGAACAGCTATATACGTAAATGTTTTACATTTTAAGGCGGTAGAGCCAGTCTGTACAGTTTTGTCTACAGCATGAATGGGTCGGCTCTACTGTAGTACCACTATCTCGCAGAAAAACGACTTGGAAGTTGTCAATTCACGCAAAAATTGCCGTTGAATATTACGTTTCGTACGGTGAGTTTCCGAAGGCCTAACCCAAATCTATACCCTTCTTTTATGATTAGTAGTGCATCCATGATTCTTCTAGTATTAAGGTGTTCGTGGACGATGGAGACCAGTAATTATTATATGACCCACTTGCTCGTTTATTAGTACGTAGCAGTAAAAGTGCAAGTTACGCAACGGTTGGTGAAAATGGGCATAAACTAGAAGAACGGCTAACTTGTAAGATTGCAATATTTATACCATATCAACTAATAAATGAATGAATGAAATGACTGCCTCGGTGGCGCAGTTGTAATGGGTACGCGTTACAATTGAGGCTAACGCTGAGGTCTCGGGTTCGATCCTCGGGTCGGGTAAAGTGGTATTGGGTTTTTCTATTACGAAATTCTCAGTATCAGCCCGGAGTCTGGAATTTGTGCCCGGTATAGCGATAGTCTAGCCCCCTATCACATCGTGGGACGGAGATACGCTCGGCGAAATGTGGGTGTACTAGTTACACCTCTGCCTACCCGTTCGGGGATTACAGGCGTGAGTGCGTATGTATCAACTAATAAAAAAACAAACCTCCTTCTAACGACATCTTTTTCTTAAATGTATACTCATAAAAGATATACTCCACACACCTAATGAAACATAATCTAAGCTTGGTAAATACCGTTTATTCATATTGAACTAATAAATACAAGAGCTTATGTCACTGTGGACATGGAGAAAATGTGTAGATTTATTATAATATTATAGCAATGGTGAATTTAAATATATACGACCTTTTCGAAGTGCTGGTGGCCGCGCGCCATCTCTCATCACAGAGGGCAATGTTTCATTGTACAAATGAATGACTTATGGATGCGGTAGGTGAACAAAGATTAATTTAATTGATAGAGTCTGGTAGAGGAACAAGTAGGTTCATCTGATGCCAAGTGATCTCCACTGACATGAATACTCTCGATGCTAGAAGAGTCACGGATGCGTTGTTGACCTTAAAGAAAAGATTAATTAGAGGAATGTAGATTGAAAATAGAGAAGATAGGGAGTATGAGAGAGAGAAGGCTCTTGGACTTTCAGAATTTATTGAATACTGTTTTTTTTACAAATCCCATTAAAATAACTAAATACATATCATTGGACAAAAGAATGTTGCGCCGACCCGACTGACTGTGAGTGTAATAAGGGCAAGTCGAAGAAAAAGACATGATTGGACCCAGTTCTACCAAAATGTACCAAATCATATCGTTTTCGAGATAATTACGTTTAAAGTTTGACTTTTCATGACATACATTATTTTATAGTTCAACTAACTAAATATAATTGTTGTATAACTTCGCTTTTCGCTTTAGAGCTTTGACACATTTTTAAGTTGTTTTTGTATTCATTTGGAGCAAATAATTTTATTGATAGACTAATTCAAATGTTTGATGTAGTAATGATCGTTGACGCATAACTTCGCCAAATGTGGACCGATTTGGATGACTATTTTTTCATACGAAAGAAGGTAACGTTGGCCCCATTTAAATTTTAGGAAGAAGTTCTATCTCTAATTGAAGTGAAATCGGTGATAAAAGACTAAGACTTTGTCACATATGCACCCATTTTGACGGTTAATTCACTAAAAATAGTAAAATAAAAAGTATCTTTCTATTGCTGCCAAAAGCTTGTTACGCTATCTTCTCTGACACCGCTGGGGGTATGGGGTCGAGACCGATACCGATCGATGCAGAATAATGTGGAGAAGAAAGTAAGATATGTCTCATATTCGTCGGACTTAAAGTTTTTTTTTATTTTATGTTTTGTGGAAAAACATGGGCAACGCCCCTAGTTTAACAAAAACTAAATCGACTCATAAAAATAAAATTTAATCCCCTATTAATTAAAAGGACAATTTTTAATTAATAGGGGATTAAATTGAATTATAAAAGTTTATTATATTATACTATTACATTACTGTATTAGCGTAGCTACCTTCCAAAAGTAGATGTATACGTGGAAATAAAAAAAATGAATAAAACACTCCACAATGCCTTATCCACTGAGCTCAGGTAATTTCACACGCGAAGACAAATGCGCCGGCGCAGCCCGGCTCATTCTAATTAAGCAGCTAGCCAGAGATCTATAAGATATGGAAGCATTAGTGAGATTTATACCTAGTACTGAATAATGAGATAAAGCTAATGGTCCAGTGTGTACATTTAGATTCCAGTGGTTAAGTAACGCTGGGAAATCTAGAAATTATATTAATAAATAACGCATTTACGAGTTTTGCAAGTAGTTTTTCAATTCGTTCGACGTTTATTAGTTCGATAAAAGGTTTTAATACTTACTGATTCATTTGTAAAATAATTAGATTATTCTAATACAAATATAGGTTACGATTTGGTTACGACGACTGTAATACAACTGGACTGAACGTTGTAGAAATGTTGTAGAAAGCTATCTATCTACTAGCCCTGTATTATATACGTCCCACTGCTGGGCACGGGCCTCCTCTACTGAATGAGAGGGGTTAGGCTTTAGTCCACCATGCTGGCCTAATGCAGGTTGGCAGACTTCACATACCTTCGACATTCTTATGAAGAACTTCTCAGGTATGCAGGTTTCCTCACGATGTTTCCTTCACCGTTAAAGCAAGTAATAATTAACAATTAATATACACATAACTTAGAAAAGTCAGAGGTGTATGCAGTTGGGGCTGGTTTCGAACCTGCGACTTTCGTATCGACAGTCCATACCATTCCCCGGTGAGCTATCACTCACCTAGTTAAAAGCTAAGTAAGATTATAAATTTTAATCCGCAAAGCTTCCCAAAAAATGATAAGAAAATGTCAGTGTTTAAGTACCTCTAACTTTATTAACAAAAATAACTCAATAAGGGTAGGTATTTATTTTAATTACGTTACAACTCGGTTTTGTTTTAGGACCTATTTCACAATATTCGAGTAAGATTTAATTACCAATTAAGGTATAAGACAGTTATTTTCGAAACCTACACCTTCTTCCGGTATGTATGTCAAAGTGTGAGTTTTGTGTTTGAACATGCCATATTTTACTTGGTAAGTTACATTGAGTCAAAGATGGTGAAACAGGCGCTTAAAGTAATAAAATTAAAAAATGGATCATTAATTTCGCAATTCAAATGATACAGCCTCAAAAGAAACCAGTCAAGCTAGGAAATTCACTCAATCCATTTATGCAATGTTGAGGAATCTAAGCAAGTCAGTTTTCCCTTACGGCTGGTTTACAAACCAGACTGTACTTATTTGTCAACGTAATATGTGTTTTTTTTTTATCCTGGCTCGGCAAAGTGACTACGCTACACCTGATGGTAAGTGTAGCGCAATCCAAGAATACTGTACTGCAATTATCCAAACACTATTTAATTTGTGAATGTTAAATTGTTTTACATAAATACATACGCACTCACGCTGTATTCCCCGAAGGTGTAGGCTGAGGTATAACCCGTACATCCATATTTCGCCGAGTTTATTTCAGCCCCATGATGTGACAGGGTGCGAGCCCATCGCCATACCGGGCACAATTCCAGATTTCGGACTAAGTATTTCATAATTTAAAACCCAATATCACTTTACCAAACTCTGAATCGAATTCGAAACCTCAGCACAGCAGTCGTACCGCGTACGCATTACAACTGCGCCACCGAGGCAAATTTGTTTTACAATTGATGTATTGAATGAGAATTGCATGAGATTGAGTTTGAAGACGTTTTTGTTGAAATGGCAGGTCGATGATTGGTCATCACTTGATATCTTATAATGACATTAGATTGACAGGCAGTTGTACAAAAATATGTCTAATAATATATGCATTGTTTGAGAGCCTCCATGGCGAAGTGGGCGAGTAGCCGGCTGCGAAGCGAGAGGCCGCAGGTTCCATTCTCACATCGTGACAAAATGTTTGTGTGATCCACAAATATTTGTTCCGAGTCTGGGGGTTGTAGGACTGCAAGTCACTCGCAGTTCCTGATACCCACGATACAGGTTAACCTAGTGTGGGGTCAGGACTATGTGTCTGACTATTGGGTAGGTATATTTATTGTACGTGGTATTTGTTGACAGTTTTAAATGTGACGGAGTAGAAGTACTGTTTAAAAAAAATGCCTACTTTTGTCTACATAAAGGATTGGGCGGCTCATCCGCGTCGCTACCACTGTCTCACAGAAAACCGTTGTAACCTGAAACCTGAAAAAACGTTTCATACGGTGAATGGGATATCCGGAGGAACAAACCCCCTCCCCTTCCCAATTCCTTAATTATCCTTTTCCTTTAAGGTCGGCAGCGCGTCCATGATTCTTTTGGTATTGTGCGCGTACATGGGCGGTGGAGATCACTTACCATCAGATGATCCACTTGCTCGTTTGCCGGCCTATGTCATAAAAAAAAACTACACACATATATCAGTTAGAAAAGTCACTCAGTCGCGCTGTAATATGTATGCGGTACTACTGTGCTGAGGTCTCTGGTTTGATCCCTGTTCACTTTGCCGTGCCAGGATATAAAAAACTAACCCCAAAACAGTTTCAGTTTTTTCAGACTGCCTCGGTGGCGCAATTTTAATGCCTACGCGTTAAGATTAAGCTAACGCTGAGGTCTCGGGTTCGATCGCCGGGTCGGGTATAAAGTGATATTGGGTTTTTCTATTACGAAATGCTCAGTATCAGCCCGGAGTCTGGAATTTGTGCCCGGTATGGCGATAGGCTCTCCCCCTATCACATCATGGGACGGAGATACGCTCGGCGAAATGTGGGTGTACTGGTTACACCTCCGCCTACCCCTTCGGGGATTACAGGCGTGAGTGCGTATGTAAAACAGTTTCAAAAAATTTGAACCCAAAATCAAAACAACACCCATCGAAAAACAATTTCACAAAGGTGCGAGAGTTACTGTCAACGATAACGAGATTAATCTATTAAAAAGTCGTTCGAAACGTGGAACAACAGTTAGTTTCGGGTTAACGGGTGATTAACAAATAAACAGTATCGCATTAGTGTCTTCTATATCACCGTAGAGATTATGTTGCGCAAGCTGTGGGCGCTCGGTATGCACCGAGAATATTTCCCTATTTAATTTAATTAATGACTATGTAATAAATTTTTATTTGATCGTAAATCTGTGAAAAACAAAATAGCTTTCCGTTTATATATGTTTTTATGATAATAAGTTTTTGGTTTGTATGACATGTTGTGCTGTAAATGAACATGTATGGATGTTTTGGACAGACTTATAGCGACAAAGATGGGGAATACTGGGTGGTAGGTCCCTCGTATGCGAGAGGCCGCCTGGGTTGCTTTTTTTATATCTGCTGGTAGTAATAGTGATCTCCACCGCCCATGTACGCCCACAATACCAAAAGGATCATGGGTGCGTTGCCGACCTTAAAGGGAAAGGATAATTAAGGGATTGGGAAGGGGAGGGGGTTTGGCCCTCCGGATATCTCGCTCACCGTACGAAATACAGCAGCATGCTGCTAGTTTACGCCGGTTTCCTGTTAGACAGTGGTAACGACCCGGACGGGCCGGCCCATTCATGCTGTAGACAAAACTGTCTGCAGCGTGGCTCTACCACTGGTCAGTTTACATAATAATTATTAAAAACTCACATAAGAGCTCCCTTGTTAGTTTATTTATTAAGTAAATTATTTTTCTTTTTTTCTTATAAATGGTAAGTAGTCACCGATCCCTATAACAAGATTACTATAAAGATACTCCTACCCTAATGCTGAGTGTTACTGTCCTATCAGATCACAAAAAAATTACCGCAAAAAGCCACCAACAAGTTTCAAGCACACGAGGCGATGTAATAAGAAAACCGCCGAGCCTGTTATGAAAATCAACGCGAGCTGCGGGGGGTGTGTAGGCAGGCTGCCCTCGACTCTATGTCGAACGTTTTAAGAATAGTCCCATTGTCGAGTACTTCTTCGCTTTTTTGTTGATATTTCATTCTTCCTGACGTTACCCGGCTTAATGCGAAGGTCCGCCTTCTTGTACCATTGATTTGACGATATTTACTATTATAGTAGGCAACCCGCCGTTTGACCCCCACAACAGGAACCCAGCTTCGCCATTGCCTCGTCCGTTAACCAGCAGAGTGTACCAGGTGAGGTTGGCTTTGGGCCTAAGATGTTCGTCGCCCACTTACACTCCTCGATTCTTTGATGACCGATTAAGAATAGTACTACCGTGTGCTGCATTATGTCGAATGCTCTAAGAATATTCTCTTTGACAAGTTTCACTATTGGCGTGTCCGCTTTTGCTTCATGTGTTACTACTTTATTGAACCGCACTATGTCGAACGATTTGAGAATTGACGTAATAGATATTAGCGAACGTATGTAATATTTTATTTTTATGGACAGTAAAATGCTATTACTTCCGGACAGTACTTTGATATGGAGAAAGACACATCGTATTTATTCTCGTCCTCTGTGACGTAGTGGGGAGTAGGCGATGCGTAAAGAGAGGCCGCCGATCCGAGCCTCGCACCGAGACCGGGTATTGTGAGACCGAAAGTCTCTCGTAATTCCTAATAACAAGATACAACCCTATTGTGAAGTCAGAAGTATGAGTGTAATTGTTGAGTGGATATTCTCGTAATTTCAGTATTTGTCAGAACATAATAGTCAATTTGTAGGATTATATAGAGAATATCACTTACGCGTCATGAACTCAGACTCGCGACAAACTACTAGATGGTTAACGTCTAATAGATCGAAGTTTAGCGGAAGCCTTAATCACGTCATGTTTAGTGAAGAATACAAAAATGCCCTAGTATCCTTACATCATCTTGAAAATAACTTTCTTTATAATAATAAGAATTATGCATATTTCTTTGCATGTAGAGCTATATTCCTGTACTTACTTCTGCATCAATTTTATTTTCCATAGATAATTATAGCAATAAAAAATATATAATAAACTATTCTTGCCCACTCACTTATTCCACATTCATAAAGCAAGGCATAGTGGCTCCCACAGAACTGGTATGAAACGTAACCGAAGCGGACGAGGTGTAAAAGGCAGCGAGAGCGATAGCGGACGCGGAATTATTGTAAACGAATGATAATCCCACAGCTTGAGAGAAAATCAGCTTGATACTTTTTCTCTTCGCATAGCATGCCAAACTTAAATAACTATATATTACTTCACGCAAGTTTACTACTGAAAATCAGCGCTGAGTTATGCCACAATATAGCAGAACACTGAGTTACCACCTATCTGTCACAGCAACGATGCGCAAATGCCAACATAGCAATTAATTTTAATTATAATGGTTTAATATGAGCGTTATAAAATGTGACAAAGAAATAGTTTTTCTTTCTTTCTTTGTCTTGTGTTTCAACGTCCAAAGGAAATTCTAAAGATAATAAGTTGCCAGACCCAATATAGCTGATAATGAACTCATTCGCGAGAGAGACATTTAAGGGGCCTAAAGATTTACCACTTGTGCAGTAGTTACAGATAAACAAGAAATACATTAAATATTTTTTTGCATTACCTAAATATTAATAGTGTAAATTCTGTTGTCACGAAATATAATTAGTTAAATCTTATTTAACGGGGGGTAAAGAAAAAAGTGACAGGACTTAACCAATTTTAGTTTGACAGTACCAACATAATACTAAAGACTGATATACAAGACACCGTTGATTTACTTTTAACTAAAACTGGACAACATTTTAAATTGGTCTTAGTTTAGTCGAGTGAAAACAGAATTAATACTATCCTCAACGTAAAATATATGAAACAAGTCTTGATTATATTCCTCTATATCTTATACCTTAAGCCAACAGTTAAAATAGTAATTTTAGAAATGAATCCACTGTGTGTCAATTAGTAGCGGTACGTATGCGCGGGCACTCATCACTTTTTGAAATTCATTGCACGTATAATATCTGTGATCGAGATACTCGCTGTGAATTATTGCATTTCTATTGAACTTAAATTGGGGCTTGGGACCAAATTATTTGGATTTAATACAGACTTGTTCATGTTTAATATCTTAACTATTAACTCAAAGACGTCAATTAACTTTTAACTGCATTATCTCGCAGAGCCGTCAATTATGATTAATCATGTACTTTGTAAATGAGCATAAAGGTTTTTTTGTAGATCCTCAATCTTCTTCTTCCACCTGCACTTATTTTACTCTCAATAAGTTCGGCGCGACATGCTTTTTAACTCATGTTACAGAAAGATTTTGCTTGTAGTTTTTACGACCGGCCGCCTGCTGACGTCAACTCAGCTGAGGCGAAAACACTTGTAGGTTCTCAATAACGGAGCATAAAGCATGATGATCACACTGGATCAAGACATGAAGCTGCTATACCGATAACCCTGGTGGCCTTTTTCGACGCAAATGAGATCCTTAGTACATTCTGCATTACTGCCGGAACTATCCTTGCCCTGTGTCGCTATCTTAAGCGACACCGAAATAGGGCTTTCTAATTGTAAGGGTTACAATAAGTATGCCTTCCACACCGCTTAAGTGGCCAATAATAATATTAACAATCTAAAACATGATACAAATTAATTCCATTATACATTTTGTGATATTTTACAAAGAAGCTATCAAAATATAAATGTTAAAGTCGTAAAACTATTTTAAGACACATAGACATATTGGAGTGAATTTATGGCTTGTAAAAGTCTGTGCGTGAATATATGAGTGCACACGAGGCGGACTGTAGTAGAGTGGACAAATTTTCGCATAATTACCTCCACAGGTAGTCGACGCCTATGTTCTAAGCGTTTTAATAAGACAAATTAATTTAAACACATAAATTATCTTTAACTGCTTGAAATAAAACTGTGGTGTTAACTTTACTAATAATGTTTGTGGGTTTATTTGGTGAGTTAAGCACCACATTGGTCTTGCACCAACGTAGGCTCTGTAGCTTGTGTGGTATTGGGTTCGATTTTAAGTCTCATAATGAAGATTACTTGTGGAAAAACACCAGACATGGCTGTTGATGAAACATTTAACTGAATACCAACTACATTAACGAGTAATGCTTTTTGTCCTATCTTATCTTTTACACTTCCAGTGTTCACATTTTATAATTTTAAATACTCATGACTAGAGTCTGGCGGCATCATTTGAACTTCTCGTAAATGACCACGTTGAGGTCCCAAAAAACTCTTTAATTAATATATAAGCCATTAGCACTTTGTTTATTAAGAAACAGCCATTTTAAATTGTAACAGCTTCCTATTAGTCTAGCACTCGCTTGCCTAATTAATTAAGACGTTTTTGGCAGTAAAATTAATTTTGACAAAAAATATAATTAATTTTAAAACATCACACCCACATAGGAATACATTTAAATTCTGTCAAACCGTGTAAATGTATTTGTTTCTTTTTAGAATTTGGCAAATCGTCGACAAGTCCTCGGAAATTCGATATCCAAAGGGTTTAACCATTCAATCAAAAGTTTTTTTGTCATTGCCGAAGCCTTCGCAAAAGTTTAAAAATACTGTGAACTTATTTTAATTCTTGCAAAAATAAATACAAAAGATTTTCGGATTTTTGCGATGTCACCTACGAGTACCTACTTTGATACAGTAAGATAATTTTAACGGGTTTCTTATTTTGTTAACACAATATTTATGTTAAATATATTTTTATTCACCTTTGAAAATACCATACGGATTCTCAGCCAAGTAGACTGGCATTAGATCAGTATTCCTTGTTTTCCAAACACATGCCTTAAAAATAATACCATATTATTTTAAGGAAATAATTGTTGAATTAACTCTGCGATTATTGTCCTGGCTGGTACGAGCACAGAACTGTCCAAACCGCATCGTATCGGGTGGCGGTTCCATGAGTTACCTTTCATAGTAATGCGTCTTCCGTTTCGGCCGGAATATCGATAATTATTTTCGGCCTTGGATTTTTATTTGAATTTTTTAAATATTATTATATGTACGTGCAACATTTAGTTATATATATGATAAATCGATTTTAATAATTGGTAGTATATAGGTGTTTACAACTTAGTACATTCAAATTTCAGAATGCCTCTGGCATTAAGTCCGCCTGTACATATTTTGTATGAAGTGTAATAAATAAAAAAATTAAAAATAAAATTATCAATATTATGCACGGTATTTGTGACACTTAGAAAAATACAAAAATATCTGGTTTGGTATAATTAATTACAGTACAAATCAATGTAGGGATAACTAGTAGGGCTAAGTGTAACTGGCCAATCAAATGTATGGTGCCAACAATTGCAAATACAAATTTGCAATTTACATCACGAATTTCATATAAAAAAATATTTTCCATACCTATGATGTATAGGCAGTTTGTACTTACAGGACATTTCCTTATCTCTGCTACGAACGTCGATATTCGCTTTATCGACAACTACTTATCTCAACTTCCCATATATATCGGGTTATCGATAACAAGGGCACACCATACCCCGGGCATTGGCGCTGACATGCGTTGACACTTCACATGCGCCCGCGCATTGCAATACCAATAAAATTCACGTATTTATTCACCACTTGCGCCTACATACACGATGAAATGTATCAGTTTTAAAACACGTTTAAAAGATCCAATTCCAGTTAAATAATGTGGCTTTATTTAAAGATAACTTGCCCGTGATTTCATTTTAGCAAAATAAATGCGATCTAAATAAATAAGTTCACCAAAGGATATTATTTAATCTAAATTAAAGATTTTACAAGTTATTCTAGAAACCACAAGTACGTAGTAATATTTAGTATTATTTGCTACTAGAGAGTTTGGACATAGGACTGGAATAAAAATATGGTTGATTGGACAAGTGTCTAATCTAGTCCTAAATCTAGTAATATATCCTAAAAACGATATAACAATATTTATTGGAAAATTACTAAGTAATCTTGAATGGTTTAACTAATAGAGTCCGAATACAGAGCAGATAACAATATTTTTTTTTAAATTCTTAAATATTTATTTGATATATTTAAGATACATGAAGAAATCCTCGGTTCTTGTGTTCATTTAAGTAGACATTATAATTCTTCCACAACTCAACCCCATACCAGGTCAACCTGTATCGTAGGTATCAGGAACTATAAGAGACTTGCGGTACCACAAAACCCAGACACGAAATAAACATTTATGAGTTTATAATATTATATAAATTATATAAACATTCATCTCAATGCGGTAATCGAACCCGCGGCTTCTAGATTGACAGCCCACTATGCCATGGAGGCTATCATTATCATGTGTGTAATAATAGTTGATGTGGCTTTGTTAATGCATTTAATGTGTACTTGTCTAGATATAAAACAATATAAATATAGCAATATAAGGTATTTATTAAAGAGGATCTTTAAAGGATCAACAATAAACCACAATTAGCCGGCATCCTCATTTAAATGATCACAATTTTAATGAACTTACAGAAGGTATATCCGTTTTAATTATATAAAGTAAAGGGATTAAATAAATCGGCACAGACAATGAAGTGTTTAATGAACAAAGGGCTGAGAATGCAAAGGTCACTGAAGACCCTTATGGTCAATTAAAAGGAAGACCGTCGAGACCTCGATTCCCCGCGCGATTTATTTCAACTTACATGTTATTTTGAATACTTTTGTGTTAAATACGAATATGGAGATACCGCTTTCGATAAAGTAGGAAAGTCTGTTGGAATGTTTTTTTGTTTATTGTCTGTATTTGTACAAAACGTGGTATACTCACATACTTCTGCCGGGCTCAGACTGCTGGGCTGGTATTTAGCGCTCGATAAAAAGCAACCCAGTCTTGTTTTTTAACTGAACTAACTTCCTATTTCATTAGGTCACAATCAGGTTATTGGAGTAACAGTTTTTTTTCACTTGCATGTAATGACATTTTCAACATGATATGTTAAGCGGTATGAAAACATTAAAATTATGTTCTGAATATTAAAATAAGGGCTCATTATGGAAAAGTGAAAGTAGATTTACGGCAAAAAGTGAATACTTCACTGAATGACAATTAAAATTCGAAGCGTTGTTAAAGTTTACTCGCGCTCTGATATCAGACATAAAAATCGCCGTAAATAAATAATGAAGCAATAAACATAACATTTTATATACAAACTTAAATCAGAGCAATTGCGAAAACGAAGCTATAACTATAAAAATACTCGAAGAGAATACCATCAATTAAACCCAATTACAAAAGAAAGTGAGGGTATCAACGGAATGCAGGTCACAAATTTGGAATCATTTTTTAATTACCCCGAAAATCTCGACCAGACAGAACGAAAGCCTTCATTCCTTGAGATAAAGTTGAAAATGGTTTGAAGGTATGTATAACGTGCAGAAACTAATGGCACTACAAATACTTCCAACTCCCAAGTGCGTCCCAGGTATTGTGCAGGACGTTTATTTTCCCTTGTACCACTGTCGCCTGGCGGTTACCTTATCCCTTTTAGCCTGGACAATTTTTAAATGGCTTATGTTTGATACCATTATTGTGTGCCAATCAGCTTGAATTACAATGTCCTTTACGTACGACCGAGCTGAGGTGGAATCTTTATTTTTATTTATATATTTTGGTCTGTTTTCAACGGGGCAGATGTAAGTTTATTTAGATGAGCTCTGTTACGTTTCTGAGTTTAGGCCATTTGAATGGGTCGTGGTTTGATTTAATGTATTCGTTGCCTTCTTTTGGTATAATCTTTAAGTTAACAATACTGAGAAATGGGGGTACGTTTGAGCATAATGGTGATGTACAACTCCAAGAATGATGTACTGTGGTTTAATTTGGACTTGAATCTAGGGCTTATCTCTCATTATTGAAATTCCCTAATAGGAACAAACTTAGAAAGATATATAAATCTATTTCTGTACAAAATATGTAAGTAGACATATCAATCGATCAACTCCCATATTCAACAGATATCGAACACCCAAATATTTCGATGCAATTAAAAATTCAAAATCTAAGACATTAGCGGCCATTAAAACCACTAATTGAGATGTGAAGGACAATTTTTAACCCGCCTACCTGACGTTACGCAAAGTCGTGAACGTCTGTGAGTACGCAATAAATCTTATTGTAGGCTCTCTTATCTCGTATGCCGTGGTAGCCGATATAGCTGTGTCAACTTGATTGAGAAATTTAAATATAAAACAAGTTAAATGTATCAACATCGGTAAAGACAGCTTTCGCTTTTTATCTGTAAACGCTCATACTGGATGGCCGTTATTATATATTTACGAGCACTTATTTCGGCCAGTAGTGTGGTTTGAGGTTTTCATAACATTTAAGTAAACGTTCGATATTGTCTTTTTGGGTTTATAAAAATATTTAAGATTATTTCCGTATAATTTGAATAGATTATCGATTTAGTATTTTCGTATGTATCTATGTTTAAAAGGCTTTATATTTATGCGTACTTATTTTGTAATTCAAATGTACGAGTAAGGTATTCTAAATGTGTATGAGAAGGAATGTCATAGAAATAAAGGCATGGTTTTATCATGACAACATTGTCACTAAACATATTAGGGACAGCTGGGTTGATTTTCATAACGCAATAAGATTACATTCAGTATTCATTTAAATGAATAATAATAATCATAATTTTTGAATATTGGTTCTGGATTAAATCAAACTAGAACTCTATACTCTATTTTGACGCAGTAGAGTTGATATTAAAGCGCAATATTTTTGAATAAAACGCAATCAGGGAAGACTTATGCTTGATTCAAAAAATAGATAGCGTGAAATTAAATTTCTAAAAGTCATTAAAATTTATTTTGAACGTCGTGTGTGGCGACAAAATGGACAGTTATCGACAAATCTCTTCATTAAACATTCGGTTTAAAATTACGGACACGGACTGCTTAATTTCAGATATTGAGAAATATTAGTACAAGTTCTAGCCTCAGGAAATCTTATGTAACTATCCCAGTGATAAATTCTAGATATTTAAATGGTACTATATACTTTCATTAAATGTCTTACTTCGAAATCCGATTAGGAAATAATAAAGTTAATTAACGTATATACTATTCGTGACTGATCAATGTATCAATGAAGTGCTATCACAATTTCACTCATAAAATTAATTTCATTATTAATAATTAAATTTCTCCCCAGAGAGCTTGATGTCTCTCCAGTGGGGTTGACGTCAGGCAGGCACCGGTCGTAAAAGCTACAAGCCAAATCTGTAACATGTGATAAAAAGCATGTTGCATTGACCCCACTCCGAGTGGGATAAGGGTAGGTGGAAGAAGAAGAGAAGATTAATAATGAAATTAAAATATATACGAGTACAGACACACAAAAAAGTGTTCACACGAAAAATCTCACCCTGTCTTGACAGCACGCAACTGTGTACCGTCGATGCAGCATCAATCAGGCAACACACCATCTCCCAATAATAATAAAGTAAATCCAACATCCGATCCAAGTACTGTTTCTACAAATGCACTTCTCAGAACTGAATTCCGTCGCGTGTACCTTTTTAATGATGACAAAACAAAAAAATCACACGCGACCCGCTTAATACGATATCTAATAAATAAAGAGGTCCGCATTATGTTCGCGAGTGTACGTACCGATTTTTGTGATTAAATCGTGTTTTGTTTAATTTTACTATTGTTTTGTCGGTTGTATATAAATTTATAAAATCTCCATTGGTCGGCATCACATTCATAATTCTTCAGGTATCGTGAGTGTTCATGGGCGTTGGAGATCACTTGCCATTAGGTGACCTACTTATTCGTTTACCGGTGTCTACTACAAAATTGATATAATATATTGAAATAAATAAATACACCCAACAGTCACACACATAGTTCTGACCCCACACTAGGTAAACCTGTATCGTGGGTATTAGGAACTACGAGGGACTTGCGGTCCCACAACACCCAGACCCGAGACAAATATTTGTGAATCAGACAAACATTTGTCTAGGTGCGGGAATCGAACCCTCGCCCTACTACTCGCCACGGAGGCTGTCACATTACGTAAAGTAATGCTGTTTTGACGCTGTAAATCGTGTTTGTAAAATCTAACAAAATAGATTATTTAAGATACTTATAGGTTACGAAAGAATTTAAATATTTTAGAAGCATCTGTTTTCATATTTTGTAATTTAAGTTGCTTTGTCCATACTAAAGTTTAATTCTTCACCACACAAAACCTCAAAAAAGCTCAGTAAAGTCACAACACAAATACTGTATCTAATCCTTAAACCCGTAAAATACGCGTTAAACCTTTACAAAATTCAAAGGAACGGCATCCAATTGAACACCAACCGAAAATCTTCACATGAATGGCTCAATAATAAAGCAATTTATATTAATGATTGACCAAAGATAATAAGACAAACTACAAGAATAAAGTCATTAGCGAAATCTCTAAAACTAACACAGTTTATTCCGATGACAAACGTTAAAGCATTCTCAGTCTTAATACACGGGGTTTCAGTTGTAAATTATCGCGTATACTCTCTCATATTCCGAGCACCATTTATCTTAGTATTGGACATGAATGCAATTAATCAAGCCCCGTTGTCACGTCCGTAATATAACGAAGGTAAAGAAAGGAAAAAGATGATTTTTTTAACTAATTATCGAGTACAGGGTCTCATACTTTTTGGCCACTTAACACCTTCAGTGCCAATTTGTCGGCCGTACAGTTTCATGTGAACTTTGGCATTTGTTCGCATTTTCATTATTGCCGCTTTCATTATAATGTTTTTATTCTTCGTTGATTTATTTCTTGGCATTTTCATTCTTGTTTTATCACGCCGTGTTGTGTTCGTTTTGCGTCATGAGTCGTTTATGCCGTATCGCTTTTGTTTCTTTTTATTTTGTAGATCATGTCGTATGGGGATCGTTTTTTACGTTTTTCTGATACCACTTTGATATTTGTATAGAACATTATTATAAATATCACTTATAATTATAATATTAGCACCACATTAAAACAACAAACATAACTAACTAACTAACTATCACTATATATATATAGTGATATATATTTTAAAATAAATACCTACTTATCAACATTTTATAGCCATTGACACGATAGAAGAAGAAGAAGCACCACATTTTATGTTTTTCAAGTAAAACTTTTTATTCGTTTTTCAAATTTGGAATTCATGGATTTATTCTAATGTCGAATCCAAAAATGTATTTTCTAATTTAGAAGCTCCTTTATCCACAATTTAAACTTCGCTTAAAAATGTCTTCGTTAGCTCCTTTTGCTAAAGAATTTGCGACGTAGCTAGTTGCAAGAGTGTCCTTTTGGTACAAGTTCCTCGGTACGTTTGGACCTCACACTCGGCGGATCAATTCACGTTGAATTAAATGCATTTAATTAATTACGATTGCTATCTCGACCGGTCTTCGGAGGCTGCAATTAGTCGCAGTGTAGTCGGACCCTGGTTGCAGTACCGATCCTTTGTTACATGCCAATTGATAGCGTGGATATTTCCTGCCGGCAGTCGCGTGCTTCTAATATTACATTAGACATGTATGCTTAAGTTGAAGAAGGCATTCGTTTTGTATTTAATTTTTATTCAATTTCAATGTAGGCAGCAGTAGTTACATGTGTTTTAAAATAATATCTAAGATACATAAATTAGGAATAATACTTGCTCTTATTAATTCATTGATTGCGAATTCGTCTATTTTCCGTTTTGTTCCCTCACCCATTTTCATTCATTCAAAACTCATTCAAAATGTCCTTGTCATTAATCTGATCCTTTTTTTCGCAGATGTCAGCTATCGATCCTGATTGCGGAGTGAACGCCATAGTGAACTACACCTTGGCTGATAGTTTTGCGAAACCTCAGTTCTCGGTGAAGCCTGACTCCGGAGAGCTTTGCGTATCGTCTCCTTTGGACTATGAAGCTAATAGTGACTTCGAATTTCCAGTTATTGCTACTGACAGAGGTAAGATATTTTTTGTTTTTTGAGTACCGTACTTTAGATCTATATTTTGGTTTATGTTGTAAAAATTTATGTCAGTGGTAACAGCGTTTGCAAAACATAATCTGTTGTGTGAATAAATATTTCTCTATGTATAATTTTTCAAAATCCTAGTTCAACTGATTCCTAAAAAATCTAAATTCTTAATCAACTAAAAATACAATTACTATGTATAGCTTGAATAAAGTTATATTTTGACGCAAAAATGGCAAACATATTAACATCATCTCAATTAGCTTTGGTAATAAATATTGTTTAGTATTCTCATGTTAAACTTGTATAAGTATTATACCTACAATAATGTTCATAATATTATGAATCTTAGTGATATGCATACTTATTTATTTACTTTATTATGTATTTAGTTATTCATTTTAGGAAATCTTACGGACTAATTGTAATGAATGTAATGTGAAAGTATGAAAATTTAACGATAAATATTTGCCTACCACAAGTTTACACTTCGTCAGGAACACGTCAAGTAATTAAAACATTGAGTATATAGAAACCTTTTATCAATGAATACATATTGTTCAGCTAAATTTCAAATTTGCAGGCGATCATGATCTGAAAAGAACTTAAATTTCGCCCATCCTGCAAACTAAGGCTAATATGGTTTATCTTATTCCCATAACACAATGTGTTTTGTTCTACTGAACAAATGAAAGAATAACTCTAGCAACTCCTGGAATGATTTTGTTAATTAGCAGTCAATAAAGGAAAAAATATAACAATCATCCATCGCTGAACATCTTCTAATACTACATTATAGTTATGCAAGTAAGGCGTAAGATGCACTTATTTATAAGAAAACTTATTTGCAAGTCCGCGATGATCGCTTCCGAACACTTGCTTCAATTTGCTAAGTAGGTTAACGACATTCCGAGATTCGATAACCATTATCGTAGTATTCTCGACTAAATTAATACCTAAGTAATTAGTTTTATTGATATCTACAGGTACGGTATACAAAACAGATAACATAATTTCGAATATTAAAGTTGTTTATGAGTTTTTGCCTTATACCGAATTAGGATACGTATTTTGATCGTTTGAAATACGACATGTCTGCCTTGGTGGCTCAGTTGTAATGCGTACGCTGCGTACTTACGCGGCGCTTACCATCAGGCGAGCGACCTGCTCAACTCATTATTCAAGCTATTAAAAAAAGGCGCAAGTCCTCTTGACGGTCGTAATTATATTTGCACTCCACTATATCTAATATTAGGTCCCCCTTTGCCATGCCACCTTAAAAAACTAACTTCCTTGACATTTGGTGTGAAACAAATTACGGCTAAAAGTTGTACATGTCAATTTAATTTCATATTTAAAAACCCATTATACAGATAAATTGTACAAATATGTACATATTTAACGTAAATTATGATATTTATTACATCAACCAATCATTTTATTAAGCGCCTGACATTTCTGAGCAAATTGAATTAACTATGGTTGATTAAGTTAGATAAAGCCAAAGACTTTAATGTATACTACTAGACAAGCTGCGCGGTGCATAGAAATTGTACCACTAAGTTGCGGTCAATTGACCATAACTTAATATTACTATCTCCCTTACTCTCAACTAGAACCCCTTTTGCGCTCCCTGTCTGTGCACTGTCAAACTCCCGCATTATGTGACGCAATTTTATTTCTAAATAGCATGTCTAGTAGTATACATTAAAGTGTTTGGATAAAGCAGATTAGATATTAAATGTGAATTATAAATACGCACTCACGCCTGTAATCCCCGAAGGGGTAGGCAAAGGTGTAACCAGTACACCCACACATCACCGAGCGTATCTCCCGTCCCACGATGTGATAGGGGCGGGCCTATCGCCATACAGGGTACAAATTCCAGACTTCGGGCTGATACTAAGCATTTCGTAATACCCAATACCACTTTACCCGACCCGGGGATCGGACCCGAGACTTCAGCTTTAACCTAGGGAAAATATTATAATAAAATCGATGAAAAATTGTTTATTGTTTCGAATTAAGAATAAAGACAGATCGTTCGTATCAACACATCAATGGCTTGGTGAATTTTCCATCGGTTTAAAAATAATCCGGTGATGATTCCCAAATAAATTGCTCAAACGTCTCCTCAGTCCACACCAGCTGATTTATGGTGCGAGAGTCCGCCGACTATTACTCTTTTAGAGTTTTTATTTTTGTCCAATCTCTTGGCAACTTTGTGTCGCCGACGGCTAAAGGTTTGGGAATTTGGAAGCCGTTTTCGGCTCGTGTGTATGTTTGTAAATTGAATGGGAGACATGCAACGGTTCAAGAATGCTTGCGTATATGTATGAGTGCATAATGTGTGCATTTTTAAGATTATCTTACACGCACTTCGAAAGCTTAGTGTATATTCAAGTTTAAACACAGTACCTACTAAATGTATATAATAACGTAAATCTTTTGAAGCCTTTAAATTTAATTTTACGAGTGGTAGAGCCACGCTGTAGACACTTGTCTACAGCATGAATGGGCTGGTTCGTCCGGGTCGTTACCACTGTCTCACAGAAAACCGGCGTAAAGTAGCAGCTTGCTGCTGCGTTTCGTACGGTGAGTGAGATATTCGGAGGCCCAAATCCTCCCCTTCCCAATCCCTTATTTATCCCTTTCCTTTAAGGTTGGCGTGGGTGCGTTACCCATGATTCTTTTGGTATTGTGGGCGTACATGGAAGCTGGAGATCACTTAGCATCAGGTGACCCACTTGCTCGTTTGCCGGCCTATGCCATAAGAAAAAAATGAATTTAAACTCTTTGTTAATATTTTACAATTTAAAATACTATTGTTTAAATAAAAAGCACGTATATTTTTAAAACACTGTACAATGTTGGCTTCGCGGTTTAAATATTTAGCTCCGAAATATTTAGCTAGAAATTTTAAACAGTATGGGAACTAAATCTGCCCTTTGGTTAAGAATAATTCAAATAAAATAAGTGTAGGTTTTAATGTAAACATTTAAATACGTGAAAATTACGTTACACACATTTGTAATTAGTCTATATTTGAGTGATAGAGCCACGCTGTAGACAATTTTATCTACAGCACCGAAAAGCCAGCTCCACCGGGTCATTACCACTGTCTCACAGAAAACTGAGTATTGGATTGCTGCTGCGTTTCGTACGGTGAGTGAGATATCCGGTGGCCCAAATCCCCCTCCTCTTCCCAATCTCTTAATTATCTCTTTCCTTTAAGGTCTGCAAAGCATCCATGATTATTTTGCTATTGTGGGCATACATGCGGTGGATATCACTTACCACCAGGTGACCCACTTACTCGTTTGCCGGCCTCTGTTATAAAAAATAACCCTTTCTAACAAAAAAGGGAAATAAAGTTATTTCCCGATGTAATTATGCATAACTCACAAACATTATTTTCTCCATAATCAACAACACAAAAAAGGCAAACAAACGATTATTACCATCGCTAACATTCGCAAAACGCGTTGACAACGGCATAAATCAACGTGCTGTCAATTAAACATAACATTACTACAATACAAACAATCAACGTACCAATTATTTATACATTCGCAGGGGGCCTGTCCACGACCGCCATGGTTAAGATTCAACTGGTCGATATGAACGACAACACGCCCGCCTTCACCGCTAAAGATTACAACGTGTCTTTGAAAGAGGGCCGGGTATCGTCCACGGAGCCAATCATCGCTGTATCAGCAACCGATTCCGATTCCGGAAGGTTTGGCAGCGTCACTTATAGAATCATCAGCGGGAACGATAATGACGTGTTCAGAATCGATAGAAGTACCGGCGAGATTCTTGTTACGAAACCGGCGCTGATTGATAAGGATAAGAAGTTTGACTTGGAAGTGTCTGTTACTGATGGTGGAGGATTGGCAGCGCCGCAGAATGCTGTGGTACATGTTGCTGTGGTACCGGCGGGTGTTGGGTCGGCTTTGTTCGATAAACCGAGGTACAATTTTCGCGTGAAGGAAGATGTTCGTGTCGGAAACGTTGTTGGGAATCTGAAGGCCACTGCTGCGGATAGAGGTAAGTGATTTTTTAAAATTTCTTGATATTACAGTATAACTTACAGTGACAACTCTTTAAACAGGAAACTCTTAGTAAACTGTTAAAAACATGTTTGAACAGAGGGGCTAGCACAAATAACTTGCGAGAACGTATTCGTATTGAAATGTAAAAAAAATGTTTGAACCTTCATACAAATGCTAGCGTTCTCGATTCGAATACTTATTCGTAAGTTGTTCGTACTCGCCCCCCTGTTCTCACTTTACAAATCGAACATAAGTACATTCCTGATGGGCTAGCACGGAAACTTGCGAAAAGTTATTCGAGCTGTCATCGACAACAATTTCTATGAGATTTTAGTACAGCGCCTCTATCGTACGTAAAAGAAACTAATATATATGGAATATAGACCAATGATATTTAAGGAATTATCTATCGAGCCCTCGATACCTTTACAATACGATTTCGATAGTTTTCCGTGCTAGCCCCTCTGATATCAGAATGTATGAACAAGTTTGTACGTTTCCGTTCAATATTGGTTCTGCAACTAATTATTTTTAGTTTTGTTCATCAAATTAACGATTACTAATATGTATTTAACTAAGCGAAGAATCACGATAACGGTGCTATTTACAATCCAAAATCCATATTAGTCAACTTTTAGATCCGAATCAAACCAGCTTCTTAAGAAATCGTCAGTATTGATTATTAGTATTCCCGGAAAGAAAGCGACCGCTTAAGGTTACGAACAAGGGAACACACTTAGGGAGAAGAGTAAATATTAATGTACCGGGAGCGTGTACCGCCGTCCAATGGAATTACCTTATAGCTTCATTCTGCTTTAACAAATTTATTGAAATCGTGCCACCGCGGCTTGCGTCTGAACTATAAGCGGCAGCGGTGAACTGATATTTGGCAATGTATGTTTGACTATTTAAATAGAATTCTGTGCAGAGGACTGTTTAAAATAATTTGATCAGTGTCCGTTGATTGCAATCGTGGCTATGAAGTCCAGTGTTTGCCCCCCCAGTTTACTGTTTTTTATTTGAGTACGAAGTAAGCGTTCGTTAACGATATTATTTTATGTGTGAATTCTAAGCTGCATGTTATAATTATACTCGGGAATCTTTAACTTAAAATGAGCTATTCTTTATTTACTTTTTTAATTATGAATTTTGTATTTATATCATGTACTTTCCAAGTTTATCTAGATAGGTGTTTTTAATGACTCCGAGCAAAACTTGTTCGCACAGGTATTATGGTATATATTACTTATATATTAGTAGTTAACATTCGTCTTTCTTTAACTTCACACATAAATGTATGTTTATAAGAAGAGTGAAACTACAATATATAATTCGATTTCGTAGACCAATGAGATTTGAAATCCTTATTATTAATTTTGCGGATGACTGCCTCGGTGACGCAGTTGTAATGCGTACGCGTTACGATTGAGGCCAACGCTGAGGTCTCGGGTTCGATCCCCGGGTCGGGTAAAGTGGTATTGGGTGTTACTATTACGAAATGCTCAGTATCAGCCCAGAGTCTGGAATTTGTGCCCGGTATGGCGATAGGCTCACCCCCTATCACATTGTGAGACTGAGATATGCTCGGCGAAATGTGGGTATACTGGTTACACCTCTGCTTGCCCCTTCGGGGATTACAGGTGTTAGTACGTATGTATTTATGTATGTATTTCGTAGACCAATGAGATTTCAATCCTTATTAATAATTTTGCGGAGTAAAATATTAGCAGTCTCAATATTCCGCTTCAGTTTATAGTTTAAGCTGCGACGTTGTCACTATAGATATGTGCAGTGGTAATCGGCTATTGTCTGTACTTGCATCACGACTGGGTGATGCCGAGCGTCATTGCATTCAATCCGCTTCTTTTGTGACTCTCGCCCCTTCCGCTAGCTCGTTATCAGTACATACATGACTGTACATTGGTATTTCTTAAAGTAGGAATAAGCTTTAGGTACAATTAAATGGCTGGCTTCAAGTCCCGATTTAGCCAATATGATACTAGCCCGGTATTATCCATGTCCCACTACTGGGCACGTGCCTCCTCTACTGGATGAGAGGGGTTAGGCCTTAGTCCACCACGCTGGCCTAATGCGGGTTGGCAGACTTCACACACCTTCGAAATTCTTATTAATAAAATAAAATAAAAATAAAAAATAAAAATGCCTTTTATTCCTTGCATAAGTACAGGATTCTCTTTTTCTAGTAGGTACGGTTAATGGGTTAGTTATCTTAAAAATTAGATAATTTTTAGTTTTGTTAGTTTTATTAATTCTTATTAGGAACTTCTTAAGTATGCAGGTTTCCTCACAATGTTTCTTTCACTGTTATAACAAGCGATAATTAACAATGAATACACACATAATGAAAAGTCAGTGGTGTATGCTCTTGGGACTGGTTTCCTGCGACTTTCATCTCGACAGTCCATACAGTGGTACGGGGAGTGGGGAGTTCCCCACTCAGCTATCGCTGCTCGTTTGAGTTTACGTTTAAAAATTCTCACTTATATTGCTCGGTATCGGAGTCCTGCCAGAATAACCAACTAGTGAAGTGTGACAGCCTCCATGGCGCAGCGGGCGAGTAGCCGGCTGCGAAGCGAAAGGCCGTGGGTTCGATTCCCGCACAGACAAATGTTAATGTGATCCACAAATATTGATTTAGGGTCTAGGTATTGTGGGGCCGCAAGTCCCTCATAGTTCCTAGTTCCAAGATACAGATTAACTTAGTATGGAGTCGGCACTAAGTGTGTGACTGTTGAGTGTATTTAGTGAAATATTTTTTTATTTATTTTTTATTGCATAGGCCGGCAAAAGAGCAAGTGGGTCACCTGATGGTAAGTGATCTCCACCGCCCATGTACGCCCACAATACCAAGTCATGGGCGCGTTGCCAACCTTAAAGGAAAGGGATAATTAAGGGGTTGGGAAGGGGAGGGGGATTTGGGCCTCCGGATATCTCACTCACCGTACAAAACGCAGCAGCACGCTGCTACTTTAAGCCGGTGAGACAGTGGTAACGACCCAGACAAGCCGGCCCATTCATGTTGTAGAAAAAACTGTAGTCTACAGCGTGTCTCTACCACTCGTTACCATTATTATTATTAGTATAATATTAGTGCTGTTCTCACTTCCAAAATTAGATCGATATTCGATATCGAAGTTTGTATCTCCGAATACCGTGGTCATATATCACACCGTTACGTAACACAACACGTGCTCGCAGCCCGCCGCGCTCCACGACGAAATTTAATGCCACAGAAAACCATTCGAAACGTTTCTGTAAATACGCATTCCGCTCACAAATTTATTTGTACGTTTAGCTAATAATTAACGGTGTGAACAGCCATCGAACTGCTCGCGACTTGTTCATTTTATTTATTTAAAATGAATACTTAAATTTGGTTAAAAATTAGTTTAAATACTACTGATACTGAATATTATCTTAAAAATTTGACAGCCTCCGTGGCGCACCGGACGAGTAGCCGGCTGCGAAGCGAGAAGCCGTGGGTTCGATTCCCGCACAAAGACAAATGTTTGTGTGATCCACAAATATTTGTTTCGGGTCTGGGTGTTGTGGGACCGCAAGTCCCTCGTAGCTCCTGATACTCACAAGACAGGTTAACCTAGTGTGGGGTCAGGACTATGTGTATGGTGTGTGATTGTTGGGTGTATTAATTATGTTATTGGGTATTATGAGACTTAACATCTTATGTCTCGGGATGACAAGCGCAGTACAGACTGTACAAGTATTTCATAATTTTGTTACTTTGTAGTTCTAAGTAGTGTTGTACTCTTTATTTGCCAGGCTTGCTTAGGTACCATCAGGCGAGCGACCAGCTTATCTTTTAAAAAAAAGTATCTGAAAATATGGAATAATTAGCGTATGTCGCGGCTCCGCCTGTGTGAACGGCCTTTACGGGATAAATATCCACAGAGAGGTTGACGTCAGGCAGGCGGACCGTCGTCAAATATACGATATATATCTTTCTGTAACATGTGTTAAAAACACGAGTGGGATTTCGTAGGGCTCAAATACTCCCCATTTCCCATACATGTCTATAAAGGTGTCTGAGTGGTAGAGCCATGCTGTAGACACTTTTGTCTTACAGAAAACCGACGTAAAGTAGCAACTTGCTGCTGCGTTTCGTGCGATGAGTGAGGTAATCGGAGGCCCAAATCCCCTCTCCCCTACCAAACCCCTTATCCCTTTTGAAAGTCTGCAACGCGCCCATGATTCTTTTGGTATTGTGGGCGTACACGGGCGGAGGAGATCGCTGACCATGAGGTGACCCACTTGTTCGTTTGCTGACCTATGCCATAAAAAAACTCATCAACGCATCTATGATTCTTTGGTTTTGGGGGTATTTGTGGACAATGAAGATCACTTACTATCAGTACACTTTCTTGTGGCCATCTTCACCTTAAAAAAGATGGCCAGCCCAAAACCATTCCTCCAAATTAAGAAATAAAAATTGATGTCCATTTCATATTGCTGTATTAAGTCCCAATAACAATCGTATTTGGAATTATGGCTCGGTAACAACACAGAGGTCCGCCCATCCAATAATTTGATGGTTGATACGAGTTTTTTTGTGAATCTTATGGGTGTACCGCCAATTGATCAATTATCTTGAAATGCTCTTTCCCGCGCAGGACACGCCCATGAACGTACTGTTGTGGGAGTTCGTCTTACTGTAATGTAAAGAATAACAGTCTAGTTACTAGGTAATTGTAAGTTGATTTATATACTATACGCACTCACGCCTGTAATCCCCGAAAGGGTAGGCAGAGGTGTAACCAGTACACCCACATTTCACCGAGCGTATCTCCGTCCCTTATGTGATAGGGGGCGAGCCTATCGCCATACCGGACACAAACTCCAGACTCCGGGCTGACACTGAGCATTTCGTAATAGAAAAACCCAATACCACTTTACCCGACCCGGGGATCGAACCCGAGACCTCAGCTTTGGACTCAATCGTAACGCGTACGCATTACAACTGCGCCACCGAGGCTGTTGATTTATATGAACCGTAGATGTCGCTCTAAACACATACATTCATATAATATATCATATATACCCATAGCTTCGTGGTCTCTTCCATCTCGGCTCGGACCAAGAGGTTCGCAAAATCGTATTTCTGTCGGACCATAAAGCTGTGGAATAGCTTGCCGGCGCACGTGTTTCCTCCTTCCTATAACTTGGGATCCTTTAAACGGTGTGTGAAGAAGCAACTAAGCAGGCCGGCATAATTCTGCCGATCTGCGATGGATTCAGTGTCTATCGTTGGTCGACAGTATTCATGGATTGCGCTATACTTACCATCAGGTGTAGCGTAGTCACTTTGCCGAGCCAGGATAAAAAAAAACTAGGAATAATAATTCAGCAATTTAAAAATCATTATGTACTTAATTAAGCAACGATACATGCAAACACACTCACGCCTGTAATCCCTGAAGCGCTAGGAAAGGTTGTAACCAGTATAGACTTAATAACAATCCTAACTAATATGTATTATAAATGCGAAAATGAGTTTGCTTGTTATGCTTAAATGCCTAAATCGCTGAACCGATTTTGACGAATTTTGGTACAGAGATAGATGGGACCCTGGAAACGATTATAGGTTATTTTTTATGCCAATTATAGGCTATTTTTTATTCCGGGCGGAACCGCGAGCAAAAGCTAGTTGTGAAATAAATTACAATAACAATTTGATTTAAGCAACAATAAACGTACTTAAATGACATGACTCAGAACTAATCGTAGTGACTTTAGTTACAATGAGGACGAGGATCAATAATTCTGGGTAGGAACATTCATTATTTAAGTTAGTTGTCGTTTGTCTAAATGCAGTAGAATTTTTTTGTATACATACATACATAGGCATTCACGCCTGTTATCCCCGAAGGTGTAACCAGTACACCCACATTTCGCCGAGCGTATTTCCGTCCCACGATGTGATAGGGGGCGAGCCTATCGCCATACCGGGCACAAATTCCAGACTCCGTGCTGTTACTGATCATTTCGTAATAGAAAAACCCACGTTACCCGACACGCGGATCGAACCAGACACCTCAGCGTTCGCCTCAATCGTAACGCGTACAACTGAGCCACCGAGGCAGTCTCAGTGAAAAATCTTATCTTTTGACTAAGTTTTATCTTAAGTTCCTCTCAACGCCACATTTAGAAAATCTAATTCAAGTAATTGAAAAATACATAAGGGAAAAAGCGACCTTTATATTTGTAGATAACTGTGTATTATTTAATAAAGCTGGGCTCGCAACATCATTGATAAATCAAAACGTAGTACTATTCTGCGGAACACGTTCTGGCTCAGTCGGGAACGCAGCGCGTTTCGCCAATATTTATGCGGGCCGCCTATGTTTATCTGTATGTTACACCGTTGTGTAATTTGAGTTATAAACATATAGAATACAAGAAAACAAGTATATGTGTTGTCTTGTCTAAACTTCCCGAAATATCCGAATATCAATCAGAAACAGTTCGGTAATTTCTAGTATTTAATTTCAAATCTGTATTTGCTGGTGGGGGGTACATGATACATTCTTGTATCTAACTGGATAGATAGATAGATAGATACCATACACATGCTAAAAAATCCACCAAAATGGCTCGTTCAGGTGACTCGTGTTCCAGGCTCAGCCAATATATACGAGTATATTATAACTACAGGCTGGTATAATTATTGCGAGGGAAGCAATTGTTTCTTGACGATTGATATTATATTTAGACTGAAATGTACTTACCATCAGGTCTAGTAAAATCACTTTAACGTCTCGGGACAGCTATATTATAGCTGAACTAATTTTCTTCCAACATATCTATAAATCGTCCTAATTAAATCAGCATTCAAATACAAACTGTACGGAAATTGGTTTGAGATATTTTAAAAAAAGATTTCACAATTCTCCGTTTAAAATAAACATTTGACAATAATTTACACAATATCTATATAAATTCCTGGCAAGTATTAACAATCATTCGTATTTATCTAAGGACTATAAGTGCATACTATTCCGTATAATAAACGTTACAGCAATGCCGAATTTATGTGAAAGAGGAAGCCATTCATGAAAACATTAGACCTTTTGTACTAGTTTCGGTACATCGATATCGTGAGGTTCGCACCTCATTAGTATGTCTAATGCGTCTGCCACGACGTCTACCGGCGAACTGAGGCGAATCGTGAACCATCTGATTACCATCTTTAGAAGCCAATACAGGTCCATACGATAATGTCGTAAACGGCAATAACACCGGTTTTTCGGTAATACATATGGTCCATATCGACCCATAAAAAAATAAGAAATAATAATAATACTTAACGACTCTGGACTATTCCATAATAAAAATATTGTAAAATGTATAGTTGCCCAGTGTATTTTGATGATGCTATGTATGTTATGTATACATTATTTGATATGATTTCTATCCATAAGTTTCTTTATTTTGTACTGACTTGTCATAAGCGCTATTTTAATTGCCGACATGATTAATAAAACTATTTCATTTCATTTCAAACACTCATCATCAATACAGCCTCATCTACACTAATATTATAAAGAGGAATTTGTATTTTTGTATGTAACGAATAAACTTAAAACTACTGGACCGATTTCAAAAAAAAAAATGCTGTAAGAAAGCTACATTATCACTGAGTAACATAGGCTACTTTTTATCCCGGAAAAGGCCGTTCACGCGGGCGGAGCCGCGAGCAAACCCTTCTTCATTAATATACTAGTATAAGCATTCCGAATGTGGACCCATTTATTAAATATTTTGTTATTTATTTATTTACTATGTTGATATCATCCGTGGCGCAGTGGGCGAGGAGCCGGCTGTGAAGCGAGAGGCTCGGGTTCGATCCCCGTATCGAGACAAGTGTTTTGAAATCCACAAATATATGTTTCGGGTCTGGGTGTAATCAATAGGGATTGACGTCCGCGTCAGTCAGGCGGCCGGTCGTAAAGTACTACAAGCCAAATCTTTCTGTAACATGTGTTAAAAAGCATGTTGCACCGTCCCACTGCGAGTGGGATAAGGGAAGGTTGAATAAGATTGGAGATTTATTTACTATGTTAATAGACTTTTCGATCATGGGATATGCTGTCTGGCGTTTCTACGGAATATTAGATACAAGGATAAAGGAAGACTAAGTAGGTCTCAAGTCGTAATCTTTTGGCTTTGCTATCTTGTCAGGTAAAAATAGATGAATCGGAAAAAAAATATTTTTTCAAGCAACACTACTAATAGAACAGTCTATTTCGAGCTATGAAAAAATAGGAAATTGTACCGACCTTAAAATCCGAATTAGATCATTATAGGTACTTGCCGATCATTGATTACACATAATAATATATCTACCCTAATCCTATCCTGTAAAGTTCTGACTGACTCACCGATAGATCAACTCATCACACTCAAGGATCGAAATTATATTTTTTGGGATGACGTTGATTTTATATTGCAGGCATTTATGAAGATATTTCTCTATATGCAATCCCTGAAAGGATGCACTTTGTATGCACATTATTTGTTAATGTCAAAATTGCATACAAGCGAAGCAGTTATCAAAAGCTAGTATACCATAATCTAATTAAAACTCAATTTCGATAACAATAAATATACGCACTCACGCCTGTAATCCCCGAAGGGGTAGGCAGAGGTGTAACCAGTACACCCACATTTCGCCGAGCGTATCTCCGTCCCACGATGTGATAGGGGGCGAGCCTATCACCATACCGGGCACAAATTCCAGACTCCGGGCTGATACTGAGCATTTCGTAATAGAAAACCCAATACCACTTTACCCGACCCGGGGATCGAACCTGAGACCTCAGCTTTGGACTCAATCGTAACGCGTACGCATTACAACTGCGTCATCGAGGCAGTCTCAATAAATCTCCTTCTCAAATCACACCCAGACCAAATTAAAGGCAGCAGCACAGTTTCAGCTACCGCTTCCAACAGATCCCGACCCCATTAATTTATAAGTTCGGTTCTATTCGTCTATTCGGTGTAACAGCAGCCTCTGTGCGAGTCCACGTTTATTCTATTGTAACATCTACCACTGTAAATCACTGAATTGCAAACCGTACCGTTACAGTGCGCGGGGCACTTGTCTATGAGAACTCTACGCCATGACTGTGCCATTGTTAGAACCATATACATATATCTAATAGACGACGCAATTAAACTTACTTCGCGTGCTGAAATCGCAACTAAATATTGAGAATGAACAGATGTTTTACCAGAGCATGGTAAATGAACAAGTAGATTATCTGATTGTTAGTGATCTCCATAAATAAGTATCTATAAGATGAGAATCCATAACAAAATCCAAAGAAATTCATAAGAATTATTTATTTATTGCATCAACAAATTGAGCACGAATATAATCTACATAATACATCCCAATTTTGCATACGATAGATTCCATCATGCCACCTTACTTATAGGTACAAACAACAAGCTTTACAGACAAGCAATTAAATGCAATTGAATATAAATATAAAACAATTACTATAATATTACATTAAAATTCAATTACAGATAATTATTATGGGTGCGTTGCCGACCTTTTAGGAATGAGGATGAGTGGAGGGGAGAGTTTTGGCCTCCGGAAATCTCACTCACAGTACGATATGTAACAGTAAACTAAAACTTCTTTGAACATACATAAATGTGTACTTTGAATTAGTCTGTTCTCGACGTTAAGAGATGTAAGACGTCAGCAGAACACACCGAAATGCCTTATCACATCGTATTATAAAATGTCTTCAGACTGTATATAACTGGGCCACCAACATCATAGGCCCGAAACAACCTCACTTGCACGTGGTTCACTCTGCTGATTAACGGACGAGGCAATGGCGAAAGTTGGTTCCTGTTGAGGGTTGTGGGGAGCAGACGTCCGATCGCCCCACATAATACTAAATGCACCGTCAAATCATTATGGGAATGCGGACCCTGGTATTTAGCCAAGACAATGCCAAGCAGGAAGAGAGAATTGTAAAAACTCTTCAAAAGTGGTTCAAGGGTGTTTCGCATCATTAACTTGCTTTTGTGACGCCGCAGCTGGTACAAAAATGCAGCACGCTTCTTTAACATATACAATGTGGTATACAGAAGGGTGTGGACATATTTAAAAGACCGTTACGTACACCTAGTAGTGAGTGGTTATGTATTGGATCTTATGAAATCTAGACATCCTAAATGTTCATGACAATTTTAAATCAATGCTTTATTACGATCGATAAGGTCGATCACATCCTTATAAATTAAGTAAAAATGCATAAAAATTCTATAGTGAGTCAAAAGCTCAGCTTTTTATAATTTAGTGTTGTCCAAAGGTGCAATTCGAATATCGATTTATGTTACTCAATCGATAAAAGAGACAATTTATGTCCTAACAATGCCATCGGATTTGGTACTACGGAAGGTGAAATATTTATATCTTACAATACACGTTGCTTAAATTTGACCACACTTTTCTGTAACACGTTGTATAATGAAGTACTTGCATCGTCTATTTAGATCTATGTCTATGTTTAGGACACAGAGATAGCGGTGTTTAAGATTCATAGTTTGAAACATTGCGTATATATTAACAGGTAAAATGTTGTAGAATAGAGAATGCTTTATGAGAATCCGGTGGTAAGAATGCGTGTGTAAAATATCGGGTAATGTTAATAAATAAATAAATAAATACACCCAACAGTCACACACATAGTCCTGACCCCACACTAGGTAAACCTGTATCGTGGGTCTCAAGAACTACGAGGGACTTGCGCTCCCACAACACCCAGACCCGAGACAAATATTTCTGTATCAGACAAACATTTGTCTAGGTGCGGGAATCGAACCCACAGCCTCACGCTCTGCAACCGGCTACTTGCCCGTTGCGCCACGGAGGCTGTAAACGAATAAAACGAGGTTTCCTTCTTATAAAATAAACTACTATAATGACGTGAAATATAGATTCTAGCTGAGTAGAAACAATCTAACCGTAAAAAACCCGATATCAATTAGAAAAAAAACAACTGTAACTTTTAAATTACTGAACAGATTTTCTTCAAACGTACCTAAAAATCTGTAATGATTGGAAGCGCTCATAGCCAAAATAAGTTATATGGTTTATCTATTCGATTGAAAGTCTTTTCAGATGGTTCAAATCGCATGCGATTTAGTAGTTGATCAACTAAAATGGAATCGTGTGAACCCACTATAAGGAGGATTCGATTATTTCCACACTCAGAGCTAGTTAATTGCTGTATGCTTCGTTAGTGAGTAGATAAAATGCTTTATTGCAGTTATTAAGTACGTACATAAATAACCTTAATCGATGTCTATAATAATCAATTCTAAGAGATGCTTAACATACACAAGTTCAAGTCTGTATCCACGGAGGGGTAGGTTAGAGATGACTAATGAATACCTATACCTAATTGACATCCATTAACGGCAGTAAAACATTTTGCATTTCTACAATAGAATATATTAACACCCGGTTTCTGAAAGGCTGATCAACATTCAACTAACAGAACTTTGATTTTGACACCGCTGTCAAATCAATTCGAGTTGCTGAAACGTTATTTAGTGAAAAATTTAATAATATTTGATGTCTCCAGTACCGTTTGATATACGATTTTTCATATTAATTTGAAAGTTGTGTTAACTAACATCTGCGTCAAATCAAAGGTGTTGACCACGCTTCTAGCAACTCGATTTCGACTTGACATGAGATTTGACATTTGATTAGTTAATTTTACATTGATCAGCCTTTCAGAAACCGGACGTAAGTCTAAAAATCCTAAAATATTAATAGCTGTAATCGTTAAATTGTCCCTAAATTCCTTTAATTTTTCCTCCTATTCCAGCCTGTACTCGTCCACTATAAGATATTACATCATTCCCATCTCGTGCCATCCTTGAGGGATCTCCACCTTTTCAATCTAACCATCCCCCGCAACATCTCTCAGCTCATCAGTATAACGAAACATATTACTTAATAGTTCTTACAAGCAGCGGGCACGAGGTGGCCTAGTCTGCGCTGGAATATATTTTCAAGATTATATTCCATAGGTTTTTAATTCGCAGAAGCAAGTATGTGAAGAGTAAGTCCAGCATTGTGTTGGAATTTACTTTGTAATTACGTTTCGCCGTAATTTCAATAACCCAACAAGGTGGTATAACAAGGTGGTAGGTCCCTCGTTTGCGAGAGGCCGGCTGGGTTGGTACCACCGCTCTGTCTATTTCTGCCGCCAAGCAACAGTGTGTAAGCACTGTTGTGTTCCGGTTTGAAGGACATTGAAGCCAGTGAAATTACTGGGCATTATGAGACCTAACACCTCATGTCTCGGGGTGACGAGCGCAGTCCAGTGTCATACAGTGCTTTGTTATTTAAAGTTCTGTGTGGCGTTGCTTCTGTTTATGAGCAGGCGTGGCGCTTACCATCAGGCGAGCGACCTGCTCGTCTCGTCATTCAAACTAATTAAAAAAAAAAAAAAACCCAAATATTATCTGGTAACTCTTAAACCCCACCTTAAAACTTTATTTTTCTGTTTGATATGTTAAGATATTATCTGCTAAAATAATTCATGTCAGAAATTTAGCCTACTACATAATACGGTTCAAAACTTAGAGTGCTCTCAGGGTAGGACCATTAGATGAAAAGACAGACGGCTTAAGCTTCGTAATCGAGTTCCGTTGGCATCCTTTGGGCACGAAAACCTAAAAATCACAGTAGGATACGCACTCACGCCTGTAATCCCCGAAGGGGTAGGCAGAGGTGTAACCAGTACACCCACATTTCGCCGTGCGTATTTCCGTCCCTTATGTGATAGGGGGCGAGCCTATCGCCATACCGGGCACAAATTCCAGATTCCGGGCTGATATTGAGCATTTCGTAATAGAAAAACCCAATACCACTTTACCCGACCCGGGGATCGAAGCCGAGACCTCCGTGTTCACCTCAATCGTAACACGTACGCATTACAACTGCGCCACCGAGGCAGTCACATGCAAGCACAGTAGAATATGTCTGATAAAAGCATTAGAAACTTAATTACAATTCCATGAATATAAATTACAGCATTTCTTAAACACAATAGTCGAAACTACAGTAACATTGTAGAAAAAATAGCAATAAATAAAAGCACAAAAGCAGCAGCAACCCATAATTCATTTTTAGTTAATTGAAGTGTATTTTTTTATTAATATTACAAATAAATGAATGTTATTGCAATAGTAATATCCAGTGATTATGTATTGCAAATCTAAGATTGTGCAGATACCACTCTTAAAAATTATAATCACATTGTACTGTTGTCTGTTTTGGTTAGGCGTAAGGTACAGGCGATGGGTCAAAAGTTGGTTGGTTCAAGTTCAAAACAGAATGGGCTGAGAAAGGAGAGGTATATAGTTTCTGCATTCAAATATTTATGATGTAGGAAATGTTATTTACGGGCAGTATGTATCGTTGAACTAGAAAGTAGTAATAATAGATTTTTAATAATTTTGAAATGTCCAGAATTAATGGAACTCTGCGTTTTAGAGCCGATCAAGAACAACAGACTTTCAATAAGGATTATAAATACGCGAAGGGCCATTTTAATGTTATTAGTAGCTTTGATTGATTGATTCCAAATTCAGAATTATTATAATTGCTTATTCAATTTTGATTTATAAATAGAAAGATAGCTCAGTGAGGAGTGGTAGGGACTGTCGAGACGAAAGTCGCAGGTTCGAAACCAGCTCCGAGAGCATACACCTCTGACTTTTCTAAGTTACGTGTGTATTAATTGTTAATTATCACTTGCTTTAAGGGCGAAGGAAACATCGTGAGGAAACCTGCATACCTCAGAAGTTCTGCATAAGAATTTCGAAGGTATGTGAAGTCTTCCAACCCGCATTAGGCCAGCGTGGTGGACTAAGGCCTAACCCCTCTCATTCAGTAGAGGAGGCCCGTGCCCAGCAGTGGGACGTATCTAATACAGGGCTAGTATTATTATTATAATAGAAAGAAACTACAATCTTCTTTATGTAAGAAGTACAAAGTCTTTATGTAAGACTTCCGTATATACTTCCGTATTTCAAACTACATGTAATTTAAAACCGTTGTTTCCTTCAACTCAAACCAAACCAAATCCAGCCTTGGGTTTAATTAGAAAGAGGTTCCATAACATTTACGAGCAGAGTACAGACATACGGACGCACGCCCTCTGCCAGATTTATTACTAACTCGCCTCGAGATAAATATACATTGATTAAAAAATATTACATTATGTTCCCGCGCAGATCTGCCGTAATGCCGCGTGGCACTGCATTTTGAAGAAGCTGCTTTTGTGTATTGTTTTATTTGCTTTGTTAGTTTTTAACCTCTGACATAAAAGTTTCATCTAGACGGTTCTTATCTATGATCCGTTTAGTCATTTAGAAATTACAGATGGTGTTTTAATACATTTTGGTAGTTATTAATGATTAGGTAATAAACATAAGCAAATAAAGTGCTAACTTGATTATTAGATGGAGGCAAGACTAATGGCCCATGTCCGGTGAAACGATTTACTAGGTGGTAGTTCAAAGTGACTACTTTGAAGGAGATTGAAACCAGTGAAATCACTGGGCATTACTATACATAACACCTCATGTCTAAGGGTGACGAGCGCAATACAATGCCATGCAGTACTTAATATTTCGAAGTTCTAGTTGATGTTGACAGGCGTGACGCTTACCATCAGGCCAGCGACCTGGTGGTCTCGTCATTTAATAATAATAATACTAGCCCTGTATTTTGTATGCCCCACTGCTGGACAAGAGGGGTTAGCCCTTAGTCCACCACGCTGGCCTAATACGGGTTGGCAGACTTCACATACCTTCGAAATTCTTATGTTTAACTTCTCAGGTATGCAGGTTTCCTCACGATGTTTCCTTCATCGTTAAAACAAGTGATAATTAATAATTAATACTCACGTAACTTAGAAAAGTCAGAGGTGTGAGCTCTGACTTCGGGGCTGGTTTCGAACCTGCGACTTTCGTCTCGACAGTCCATACCACACCTCACTGAGCTATCACTGCTTCGTCATCTAAAACTGAAAAAAATACACGACTGACGGACAGCCGGTAACAACTATCTACATTCAAATTACACGACCACAATTCATAAATGGTTTTTTAGTCCATTTTTTGTTACAAAGTACCTAACCAATAAACTATGTTCTATTCTTCAACTGAGAGATATAACTGCAAATTCTGAAACATCTGTAATGATCGACTCGGCTCTAGAGAATAATAATAAATAAATACACCCAACGGTCACACACATAGTTGTGACCCCACACTAGGTTAACCTGTATCGTGGGAATCAGGAACTACGAGGGGAGAAACAAATATTTGTGGATCATACAAACATTTGTCTCGGTGCGCGAATCGAACCCACGGTCTCACGCTTCGCAACCGGCTACTCGCCCGCTACGCCACGGAGACTGTCATAATAGACTTTTCGGATCAAAAGACCCTGACTATGCATGACAATTATATTTTCTTTGAAACCATCTATAAGTGTCACATAATATACTTTACTATATATATTTATAAATACTTTACTAACTTACCTGTAAGCATTGTCAATCTGGGTTTTATATAAATGCTTCGCTGGCGCAGTTGTAATGCGTATGCGGTAGAATTAAGTGAGATCACTTACCGTACCAAACGCAGCAGCAAGCTGCTTATAACGTCAGTTTTCTAGACAGTGGTAACAACCCGGACGAGCCGGCCCATTCATGCTTTAGACAAAACTTTTTACAGCGTGGCTCTACCACTCCAATCCTTAGTTAATGGGCTTATTATTATTATTTGTTGACAAATTGAAAGTCTGTTCAGACAGTTCCAATCGCATGCGATTTAGCAGATGATCAACTAAAATCGAACCGAATTTGAACCCGTTATAAATATGTCTAGTTTAATAATAAACAGATTTTACAAAAAAACATGAACGTTTCTTAGTAAAAATGTCTCATTTTTCACAAGACTCGCCTCCACATCGATAGAGTTGCGTTAGGTGATATTTTGCCATAATTACTAATCCATTGCCGTCTAATCAAATATCGATTTTATGTATTAATGCATGTATCCGTTAATCGACCACACACGCTATAAATTTATCAAGTATGACAGTCATTCTATAGCGGGAAAAATCTATTGGTACGCTCGGGAAATGTAAGCTGCGATTCAACTATGGAAATAGATTTGAAGAGTATTTATAAGAGAATGACGGTATTAAGGAATTAAGACACTGTTTAGACGAAGTATTGGATTGACAACTAAAATTAACTTCTATAGTTGGCTTCTAAAAAGGTAATAGAAATCTAACCAACATCCTTAGGACTTTTGTTGTTATTTATTTATACCAATCTGGATAGCTAACATCAAACACAAGGTGCATGGTGGCTCGTTCCGGCCAGTCGCGTCTCCTGTCAGCCGATGTATGTCCAGTTATTCCAGGCCGGCATCATTCTGGCAACCGTCGAGGGGCGCAACGTCTCTCGATGTTCAACATAATAATTGAACTACGTACTCACCATATGATTAAAAAACAAGGTCGGCAACGCACCCATGATTCTTTTGTTAAAAAGAATAGTTATATATATATATATATATATATATATATATATATAGAAAAACAATAGTTTTTCTATAATAACTAATACGAGTTATAACGTAAATTATTGAAGTTTTGCAATATCAAATATAAATTAATAAAAAATTTACAAACATTCAAAAGACCTACGGCTGAGTTTCTTGGTGCTTCTTCTCAGACCAATGGGCATTTGCGAAGCACCGGTAGATTCCAAACTCGACGTGTAAAAGTGCCCTTGGCGGCCTAATTAATGAAAAAATTATTTGATTTGATATTGTGGGCGTAAATGGGCGGTGGAGATCACTTACCATCAGGTGACCCACTTGCTCGTTTGCGAGCCTATACGAGTACCATAAAAAAAACTGTATACATCACATAAAATCAATTACCATTGGTTGGTATTTTTTCAAACATTTTATTCTCGAAATAATTTTTTTTGGTAAAATACTTTTGCTTCTCTCAAGGCATTACTAAAAATATGCATTTTTTGACATATCTTTATATATAAACATTTGGAACATGGTAATGGTACTTTATTTAGACCATTTAAGTCATATTTATTGCATTCGCTACTGGGGGTAGAGATTTTAAAAAGGTTGTATTTTTATTTAGGAATTTTAAATTTGTATCGAGGATAACTCTTTTTAAATCTTATTTATATTGCCTTTATGTAAATTTTTATTAGATTTTTATCTTTTATTTTTATGATTATTACCTGTTGATGTTTTTAGATTTAGTTTATATTGACTTACACGTGAATGATCAATACGATTCAATAATATTTAAATTATTAGATAGTTTTATTTATGGAAAATATGATTGTAGAGTAGTTTATTCTACGGAAATTTAATCTATTGGCTATCTTTTTTTTGTCATTCTATCACTTATTTAAGAAAATCACGTAACATTATTTAGTGGAAAATAAAAATATAAATCTAAAACTCTGCAAAAATCGTTCTGATAGTCCGCGACGATATTAGGATGCAGTGGTATTTTTTATTCCAACCACAATGGTGTGGTGAGGGAAAAATTTGTAATTCGGATCCGCAGAAATCCGAGGATACGCAGGGACCAATGCGCGACCGAACACCGGCCCAACCAGGGGTCGTCGAACCACCGGAGCGGCGACAGTTTTTGCTGCCAAAAAATTTTTAGACCTCTTTTTTTGATTCTCTTGTAGTTGCCTCAATTATTTTCGACTTTTTACACGCAGTTTTATACGGAGCGATTTCGACAGTTGAGTGTTAAATTATTTTATGAATTCTTTTTATTGATTTTGTATATTTTATTAGCGATTAATATTATGTATTTCACCGCAAAAGATAAATTATACATGTATGTACATACGCACCCACGCCTGTAATCCCCGAAGGGGTAGGCAGAGGTGTAACCAATACACCCACATTTCGCCGAGTGTATCTCCGTCCCTTGTGTGATAGGGGGCGAGCCTATCGCCATACCAGGCACAAATTCCAGACTCCGGGCTGATACTAAGCATTTCGTAATGGAAAACCCAATACCACTTTACCCGACCCGGGAACCGAACCCGAGACCTCAGCGTTGGCCTTAATCGTAACGCGTACGCATTACAACTGCGCCACCGAGGCAGTCAGATAAATTAAAATGTGGAATATTTATGTAGTAGAGCCATGCTGTAGACGGTTTTGTCTACAGCATGAATGGGCCGGCGCATACCACTGTCTAACAGAAAACCGACGTGAAATTGCTTTAGCTTGATATTGCGTTTCGTACTGTAAATGAGATATCTGAAGGCGTTGATTATTCGTTTAAGAGAATGCTATTTGCGACTTTCTTGACTCTGAGACTTGATCGGAATGATATTTTGAACATTTAAAATTACGAAAATTGGCCTGCTGGAGGCCCACATCCCGTTCCCAATCCCTTAAAGATCTTTTACTTTAAGGTTGGCAACGTGTCCATGATTCTTCAGATATTGTTGTTCATAAGATGTGAAGTGATCTTCAGGTGACCTACTTACTAGTTCGCCGTCTTGCGATAAAAAACATATGATTAAAAGGCACATGCAAACCAAACTCCTCGACCCTTATCCGGATCCAATCTGTGCGAATTAAAAAAACATTCCCGCTCTATCGCAATAAACAATAGAAATTGTAACTATCTGACCATGTTATTCAGACTAGATAATCTAACTTCGGCAGTAGATAAATTAATTCATTAAATTAAATCAGTATGGGTAACAATTCACGTACGGATGGTAACACACTTAATTGAATCCCAAGTTTTCAGTACTCGTGAGTAAGATTATCGGTAAGCCATTAATGATTTCAATTTAGAAGGGCCAACATGCAAATTTATTTTGTAATGCGAAAGGGGGCAACTAGGGTGGCCAGTTCGCATAAATAATTAAGCTTTTTTTGATGGTACAGCCACGCTGTAGACACTTTTGTCTACTGCACGAATTAGCCGGCTAGTTACCACTGTCTCATAGAGTACCAACGCAAAGTAGCGGCTTTCTGCTGCGTTTCGTACGGTGAGTGAGATATCCGGAGGCACAAATCTTCCCATTCGCAATCCCTTAATCATCTCTTTGCTTTAAATCGGCAACGCGTCCATGATTCTTCAGGAAATCAATTAACATCAGGTGACCTAGTTGCTCGATTGTCGTCCTCTGACATAAAAAACTAGGTAATGCCCTTTAATACCTACGTCGTGGCCACCACGTGCCCGGTACACCACCTCGTGACTGCAGGCATCTTTAATGAATTGATTAAACACCAGCCCAGACGTAACCTGCACTGACGTACAATTTTATTGATGCTAAACGATAATGTGTGGGTAGTTTTATTTAAATACAGTGTAGGTGTAATCGAACGTGATTTCGAGGTGGAACTGAAGAAGTACGGGCTGTTTATAGGTAAAATTGTGTCACATAACGCGGGAGTTTGACACCTTACAAGGTAGATCCCTCGTATGCGAGAGGCCGTCTAGTCTGTGTTGGTACCACCGCTTTGTTTATTTCTGCCGCACAACTAGGTACTTGTTTCACTATTCTTAGTGAAAGAATCATCAAAATGCCGACCGAGTTGCCGACCTTAAAGGAAAGGCATAATTAAGGGATTCGGAATTTGGGCCTCCGGATATCTCACTCACCGTACGAAACGCAGCAGCAAGTTCTCTCACAGAAGACCGGCGTAAGTAGCAACCAGTCTTCTTGAAATTAAAATGGGACCAACTTCGAGCTATACTCCTGCGAATGAAAAAAGAACCATTCAAATTGGTCCATAGTTGGCGAAGTCATGCGTAACATTCATACAAAAAAGCGTCGAATTGACAACCTCCTCCGTTTTTTCATCGGCTAAAAATACCTTTATGCATAAATAAATCATTATTTTTATTCGATCGTATGGTTGACATATATATATTTTCCTTATGGCTACAAGCTAATCTTGATATTTAATGTTGGGTTTGATCGTGAAGTTGAGGTTCTGGGTTTTTAAGTCAGGTAAAGCCTAAATTAAAAGGTGTATAAAAATAATTTGGATTAAGCCGTATTGATTATAATTGCCTTATCTCTATATATTATTTCTAAAAGGTGTTTTTTTTGTCGGAACGCACTAACTACCATAATTCTAAATCAAATATAATGATTCAAACACCATTTTAAAGCTTATGTTTGCCGCTATTGACGAAAATAGAAAAAATAAAGAATAGAAAAAATAAATAGAATAGTTAAATAGTATAGAATAGTTTTAAAATTAAGTATAGGTTTTTCCAAAAACATGTTTTTTCTACTTTATTATATTACGTAACTGACCACTATCAGTGCGAAGTGTTCGCACGGGTTGTATTGCACTTGTTGTATTGTATTTGTCAGAATTTGCATTTTTATTCGAAGTAAGCCCTAATAGCGGGTACTCACGGTTCTTTGCCTACTCCTTGTATGTATGCACATATACATACGCACTCACGCCTATTGTCTCACAGAAAACCGACGTAAAGTAGCGGCTTGATGCTGCGTTTCGTACGGTGAGTGAGATATCAGGAGGTCCAAACCCGCTCCCCCTTTCCAATCCCTTATATCCCTTCCTTTAAGGTCTACAACGCGCCTAAGATTATTTTGGTATTGTGGGCGTACTAGGGCGGCAGAGATCACTTACCATCGGGTGACCTACTTGCTCGTTTCCGACCTAAACAATAAAAAAAACATGCGAAGAGCCCTTGAGAAAAAGCTAGTATGTCACACATGCAATGAAAAATTTAATTATCATCCTATTTCTATTGTCAATACATAATTGCATCTTAAAAATAATTCAAGTCTGTAATAAGTAATCCAAAGTACATAAATATCGCCAAAATATCCTAACACGCATATCAAAAAAGTAATATTCAACTGCAGCCGATTTTGCGTCTATCAACGTTTAATTGGCAGTTCTCACAACAATTTAAGGGGCTTCATTGTAGATTTTTTTTTAAACTTCCCAACGTTCACTTTTTACCGGTACGCTTTTTTCGTCGGTCCTTTTGGGCGAAGTTGACGCAGGATTGATATATAGCCTTATTGGTGGACAGGCTCGGCAGTCTTTGTTTGTGCGAGTGCCCTGTAACCGCACCGCCGCGTCCCGCCGTTTCCCTTTGTCTCCCTTCTTTATACAGTTTGTTCCTTGTCTTATTTTCGGCTGGAGATACTGGATTTGACATGGCCGCGGCTTTGCTTTTTTAAGTCTGTTATGCTGAGATTTTTTGTATAATGATGTTCTAGTGGATTGAGGATTGTGAATGTAAACTATCTTCCAGTGTCGCCGTCAGATAATTGCGTCAAGCTGGCAAAATAATTTAAAAAATCCCGAATCGCGTTTTGTTTGCTGCTATCCTGAGGACTTTTCCAGTTTTTCTCGCATCATCTCGTCATCAGAGCTTAGCCAAATTTATATATTTTTTTAGTAATCTGAATGACAAAATGAGCAAGTCGCTGGCCTGATGGTAAGCGCTACGTCTGCCCATAAACAGACAAAACACCAAACAGAACTTTGAATTAAGTACAATGGTACTAGACTGCGCTCGTCACCCGAGACTTGAGCTATTAAGTCTCACAATGGTCAGTAATTTCAATGGCTTCAGTGTCTACACACTGTTACTGGCGGCAGTAATAGATAAAGCGTTGGTACCAACCCAAACGGGTTCTCGCGTAGAAGAAACCTACCATGTACTATACATATACATATGAGGCCCATCTTAGGATAAATTCTATCGAATACAAAAAATATCATTAAAATTGGTATGACATTGTAAAGATGGGAATATTTGGCGAAGATATCTTATACAACGTTTAAGAAAACTTAGAAACCGACTTCAATATCATGTCAATTCCAATACAATAACACAATCGCGACGAGTGTATTGTTGTCCGTTGAGGAGTTTTATTTATTTTCCCATACTCCGTCATCAGATCTTAACCAAATTTATATGGGACCACATCGTAGCTAAACTCTATCGAGTGATTTTTTTCCAACAAAATCGGTCCACCATTGGCGGAAAAATCGTACATCGATTTATACATAAAAAAGCAAAGAAATTAATTAAAATAACGCGCCGAATTGACAACCTCCTCCTTTTTTCTAGTCGGTTACAAATAGAGACGAATTGAGAGCCTCTTTATATTTGAGGTCGGTTTAAAATAATTAAACACAAAATGTACCTAGAGTTTCACTACTAAAATGTACACACAAACTGGCACGAACTTATAAACAAATTACTATTCAAGTTATCCGTTTCTTCCCCAGCGTCATTCCACCGCGAGTCGAGACCGTTAATTATCCGAAGATTAAACAGATATCTGATATAGCATTCGCGGCCTCCACAACTGTCCATTGTGCGTCCATCTACATACAGTTTTACTCTATTTCAATACTGACTTTTATTTATTAATTGCATCCTGAATATGTAGATGTTTAGGATATATGAGAACGCGTGTGTTCGAAAACGTAGGCAGATGTTAAATAAGACTGACTGTTAGGTTCGAACCCGAGACCTCAGCGTCAATCGTAACGTAACGCGTACGCATTACAATTGCGCCACCGATTCAGTCAAAGCACTTGGTAAAATCGTTTTTTGGGATACCAACTTAAAATAGAGGCACAACTGTTTTAAGAAAATATATAATTAGAATAAGACATACATTAAACATAAATTACATTAAATGATAGCATGCTCTTTGTAATTAATTATAAATCATCTTATGTCAAACACAGTAACTCAAGCATTTTTTCTATGTCAAAAGTTACAAAGTGGACAGCGCGTCGTCGAAAGTAAAATGATACCCTACCAATAAATATTTACTGCGTCTATAAACAGTGTCGACGTGAATTTCGCTCGGATACCCACAATCTGGGGAAATTGAGACGAGTGGGCTCCATTTTAATGGGACATGCGGATGATAAGTTCAGATAATATTAACACGAGTGAATCAAACCAAATAATAATAATAATACTAGCCCTGTATTATATACGTCCCACTGCTGGGCACGGGCCTCCTCTATTGAATGAGAGGAGTTAGGCCTTAGTCCACCATGCTGGCCTAATGCGGGTTGGCAGACTTCACATACCTTCGAAATTCTTATGAAGAACTTCTCAGGTATTCAAGTTTCCTCACGATGTTTCCTTCACCGTTAAAGCAAGTGATAATTAACAATACACACATAAGTTAGAAAAGTCAGAGGTGTATGCACTTGGGGCTGGTTTCGAACCGGTGACTTTCGTCTCGACAGTCCATACCACTCCCCGCTGAGCTATCACTGTTCCAAACCAAATACCTTTGTCTAATTTATTTCATATATCAATTAACATAATTTGTTTGCTGAATGCTTAGGTATATTTTTAATCGACTTCATAAATTACTTCATTCTATGAGTGGTAGGGCCACGCTGAAAACACTTGTCTACAGCATGAATGGGCTGGCTCGTCGGGGTCGTTACCACTGTCTCACAGAAAACCAGCGTAAAGTAGCAGCTTGCTGCTGCGTTTCGTACGTTGAGTGAGATATCCGGAGAAATGGCCATTTTTAGGCGCTTCACCATCCAACTTGTTAAAACTATTGCTTAAACTACAAAGCGGTGTGTGGTACATTTTAGTAGTTATTTAGAGGAGGTTTGAAGGTTCGAGGGCCATTTGTAGACATACTGGTACTGTATCCTCAGATGTTATCATAATTTGATGTAATAATACAGTTCTCTTGGAATTATGCTTTCTCGGGATGTTATTTTAGCGGCTTTTTTCTTATGAGGCATGAGACGTTGAAGCCAGTGAAATTACTGGGCATTATGAGATTTAACATCTTACGTCTCGCGTCACGAGCGCAGACCAATGCCATGCAGTGTTTTGTACTTCAATATTCTTTGTGCTGTTTATGAGCAGGCGTGGCGCTTACCATCAAGCGAGCGACCTGCTTGTTTCGTAATTGAAGCTAATAAACAAAACAAAAACACCACTCCATCAAAAGTCTCACGTCAAATTTCATTCTGCAGGTAAACAGCCAGTCCGCTACAGCATCGTCTCCGGGGACCCTGGGCATCACTTCACAATCGAGCCGATGACAGGAGCCATCCGAACTGCGAGCGTCTTGGATCGAGAGACCAAGGCCTCGTATCTGCTGAACGTTAGGGCTGCTAATGGAAATCCAGCGAGTTATGATCAGACACAGGTATTTAGAAATAGTAGCTATATTTAATCTTGAAACCTGGAAATATTAGAACATCATTAACCAGGTTCAAGTAATAACAATAAATTACAGACCTTGAAGGTAATAATATATTGAGAAACTAAAACAAATTACAAATAAAGGTTTCGTTTTGATTTAACAAGTAAAATTACGTTAGTGACATTACTATTTAAAAATTGAATTATTAGTTTTTGAGAACAAATTTATACACATATACACATACGGATCAAATGCAGAACCTCCTTTATGAAGTCAGTTAAAAAATGTAATGTCTGTTTAAATTTTAAGTCTGAAAAGAAAAAGGAATCGTAGATTTTGGAGGTAGTAACACAATATTAAACAGATTTGCATATATGGAAAAATACTCAGGCAAATGAATCGATGATTATACAAAACTATAAACAAAAAATCAATAAATAATAAATGTTAATGACTGTGAAATAAGGAACACAATGGAATGTTATTATTAATTTATGTTATATATGTTTTATTATAAATAATAGCGCAATATGTTTTCAAGAGTATAAGTATTATCCATTGCAATCGCACGAACATGAAAAAAAAATAAGAATTTTTCAGTTTCGTTTCATTCTTGTCCCGTCATTATCAGGTTCAAATCACCTTAGAAGACGTGAACGACAACATCCCAGAGTTCGGCACATCAACAGTGAGGGTATCCGTGGCAGAATCTGCTACCATCGGATCAGTGGTGTACGCTGCAAGAGCCAACGATGAGGATGATGGCAGAAATGGCCAGATCACCTACCAGCTGATGTCATCTACAGGACCTTCGAATACCTTCGCAGTCAACTCTCAGCATGGGCTCGTTACATTGCTAAGGTAATATTTTAATATTCTAAAAACGAAGTAACAGAACCTTGCTTATAGCAATATTTTTAAACAGTGATTAATATAAGGATTTTATGTCTCATTCTTTCTCCCTCTATTATTTTGACATAAGGACCACTAGTTAGTCAAAATACTAATTAACGACTTTAAGTAAATTGAATTTTTTTAGATGATAAATTAAATACTGGTTTTATTTTACATGCTGCAAAGGATATTTTTACTGTGAATCTTGGTAAGGCTTCACATTTTGATTATTTTTTGGGCACTATTAACTAATGTAATTATAGAAGTATAGCCTTTGATTTCTTGATTGGCATAATTATGAAATGAGATAATCACGTTATGAAATAGGTACAATACCAAATTAAATATTCTCATTAATACTGTACAGTACCAAACGAATAGATTGATCTATATTCTATTTATGATTGCTAATTACGTAATAGCTAACCTGGGATGCTACATAGTAAAATATAAATCTAAAACTTAATCTCCACTTCCAGGCCTTTGGACTACGAGAACCTCGTTCGCCATAACCTCATCATATCAGCCAGAGACGGTGGTATACCACCGCTGACTTCAAACTTGACCTTAGTGGTAGATGTGCAAGATGTGAATGATAACTCGCCGGTATTTGAACATGATTCTTACAGCGCTAATGTTTTAGAATCGGAAGCTGTTAATACCAAGGTAAATTACATTAAATTTAATAATGCTAAGAACAGTATATGTATCAGATGACCTCTACTAAAAGTATTTAGGAAAGCTAAAGTTTAAAGAGAATAACTGGACTCAGAAAACATAGAACAATAGGCTGTAAAATTACTTTTATAAATATGACTTAAGGTTTAACACATGACGACAAAAACCTAACATTTCCCCCCCCTTTTAGATCCTAGAAATACAAGCAATAGACAAAGACACTGGCAATAATGCAAGAATAGCATACCGCATCATCCCAGAAGCCAACAACAGCAAAAACGAATACTTCAAAGTACAACCAACGACAGGTTGGGTGTACTTAGCAAAACCGCTAGATAGAGAAACCACATCGAAACACAAAATGGTTATAACTGCTACGGATAACGGTTTGCCACCGCTATCTGCTACTGCAAGTCTTGTTATAAACGTTATTGACGCTAATGACAACGATCCGGTGTTTTCTAAAGCTGCCTATGAGTTTCAAGTTGAAGAGAATCAGAAGGTTGGAGCGTATGTTGGAAAGACGTCTGCCAGTGATGCTGATTTGGGTGAAAATGCTGTTGTAAAATACAGTCTGTTTCCGACGAACACTAGTTTCAGAATCAATCCAATCACAGGTAAGATTAATTGATATTTCATTCAGAAGAAAGTCCTATATTTTATATTATTTGAACCCAAAATAGGTCGCATTTTTGAAGTGTTTGAAGATATCTTGGGTGAATCTGTCTGCTAGTCTAGCTGTCCCTCGCGGTTTCATCGTTACTGTGGGCATGTTACTGTCCTGTTTCCATGGATCATAGCGTGGTATACTTAAAACCCTTCGGAATCTTCTTCCACCTGCCTTTATCAGACTCGCAGTGAGGTCGGCGCAACATGATTTTTAACACATGTTACAGATAGATTTGACTTGTAGTTTTTACGACCGGCCGCCTGCCTTCGGAATAAATTATCTAAATGAAAGTGACAATCCGTTGCATAGTTAAGGAGAAGTAAGCGGACAAACAAACAGACGCAAATAGCGACTTTGTTTTATGCTGTGTATTGATACACCAAATCTATTTTACTATTTAAATTAATTTCAAAACTAAAATTACAACAACGCAATAAATTCTTTAAAAATTCCATCACATTTCCACCTTCATAAATAGCCTCACAAAGCACTTGTAGTACTTTCACTGTACAAACAGACGTAGGGCGCTACACGGCTCATTAATATCATTTTAAACATTAAAACAATGCAATTTTACCGTAACACCGTGGCCCGTGTTTGCCCAAGTAACCAGTAATCCGGCCACCAACGGGCCACTCGGCGTGTTTGCCCTGTTTGCCCTGCCGGCGTCTTTGAAAGCTAAAACCCGATGTGTGTTGTGCCGAGAGTCATCGACTGTTCAAACATAAAGTACAAACAAATACTATTTTAATACCTTCACAATTTAATGGGATAGAGAGCGGATCCGAGGGCTGGTTGTTTTTACCTCGCCATGAATAGCTCCATGGGTATTTTTGTTTATTCTGGCAAAGTAACTCGAGTTATTGAGGGTTAACAGAAGAATTTTAAGTTGCTCAATATTGGAGGCTGCCTCTTGGAAAAAGAAAGCGGCTCCGTAAATTTACATACTTAGTTACATTTATTTAACACAAATAATAAGAATTAATTCAAAATAAAGATTCCCTGGAGAATATTGTTTCACAATAGGTTATTCCACCGATATTGATGCTATCGCGGTTTATTGTTAACTCTTTTTTAAATAAAAATAAATGTATAATTTTATAATGGAGGTAGGTAATGTAACATTACCTTTTCTCTCTGACCACGAAGGCTGAAAAGCTTTCGACACATCGCGTCGGGACTAAAATTAAATTAAACTGTGATAAAATCCGTATAAATTAGTTTTATTTCAATGTGTAATATAAATAAATACACCCAACAGTCACACACATAGTCCTGACCCCACACTAGGTAAACCTGTATCGTGGGTATCAGGAACTACGAGGGACTTGCGGTCCCACAACACCCAGACCAGAAACAATTTTTTGTGGATCACACAAACATTTGTCTCAATGCGGGAATCGAACCCACGGCCTCTCGCTTCGCAGCCGGCTACTCGCCCGCTGCGCCACGGAGGCTGTCGATAATATTCTAGTAAACATAAGAAATAACGTTCAAATACTTCTGTAAAATCCTTATCCAAACATTCACGAAGTAAACTTTACCACTTCAACAAGATTGTTTCCCAAATCGATATGAAATGAAGGTCCGCGCGTGTATCTCCATATGGATTATAATAATCATCGATTTTATCGATAGTCGTGCGAACTTTTCACATCTCGATACGAATGCAATAAGGATCGCCATCGTTATAGGTCCTATAACTGACTGATGAATAGTGTTGGATACCGTCTCAATTCGGCTTATCTGTGCTAGTTAGCGAATCTTCGGCATCGTGGTGTCGATTTCGTGAGACCTGCACGCCGATGATTTGAACAGGTGCTCCGTTTTCGGCAAAAAACACAACCTTTTAAGTCCATAATTGATTTTATTCAGCGCGCGGCGGTTCAAAGATGTTTTCGGTTATGGTAAGTAGATGTCGGCGATGGTGTCTTGAATAAGAAATATAAGATTGGTAATGTAATCTTACTTAAATATATATTAACTAAAGAAAGTTATTTATAAGAGCGGGTCTTGCACCAAGCATAGCAAAATAATAAATAATATGACACAAGTAATTAATCTTGTCTCACCTTTTATTGTAATCATGCTGGAATATATGAATGCCGTTTTTGATAATTCTAATAAAAACTCGCTGAATTGAGAACCGCTTTCTTTTTTGTAGTCGATTGAAAATCAACAATGTAATAAGCTACTACGGTGATTAAAACAGGATGTATAGACGTGGATTTGGTGTACTGGTTAAACCTCTGCCTACCCCTTCTGGGACTACAGATGTTTAGTGATAGCAATGTAGAGTATATAAATGAGTATACAAAAACGCAAACCAGAAGACTGATGTAAAAGGGACTAAACTGGTAAACCAAGAATAAAATAAACAAGCATTTTACTTTTTTAGACAGCAGATGTATGCGAAGAAACCATCAGTTGATGTAGATTCGCTAAAGCAATGCGTAGGTTAATTATGAACAGATATAAATTGCCTAGATTACATAAATTATCGGTGTTCATTAAGGAAACATTTATAATTTTTATCGCGAAGGTCGCACTAGTCGGACAAGAAGTGCGCCACGGGAGACCCGGTACAATCGTCAATACCAAATTATAAAAGGTCCTGCTTCGCTTACGATGCACACCCATTAACCATTATGAAAATATGACCAAGTCTGCACACGGTTATTCTGCATGTTTTATTATTCTAGTACCCGATACTGTCTTCAACCATTTAAAGCACATACGTTACCTGTGTAAGTGTGGGACGAACGAGTGTCGTTGACGAGTATTTTTTATTTTGCAGCATACTCAAATGAATTACACCTATACCATTGTAAAATATAATGTGCAGACGCATGTACATTACGAATATTTTCGAAAAACTATTTGATGGTATTTGTGACCCGAACATTTGTTTAGATTCTTTAGTTAATTACGTATTTATTCATTTATAATTTATACATAATCAATCCAGAAATATGTTGATGTGATTTCAAAGTCTTTCTTTAGACCAACTCAGATTCAACGAGTACATACATACACACTCACGCCTGTAATCCTAGAAGGGGTAGGCAGAGGTGTTACCAGTACACCCACATTTCGCCGAGCGTATCTCCGTCCCATGATGTGTTGGGGGGCGAGCCTATCACCATATCGGGCACAATTCCAGACTCCGGGCTGATACTGAGCATTTCGTAATAGAAAAAACCAATATCACTTTTACCCGACCCGGGGTTCGAACCCGAGACCTCAGTGTTAGCCTCAATCGTAACGCGTACGCATTACAACTGCGCCACCGAGGCATTCTTTAGTTAATTCCGTATTTGTTCATTTATAATTTATACATAATCAATCCAGAAATATGTTGATATGATTTCAAAGTCTTTTTTTAGACCAACTCAGATTCAACGAGTATTATTTAAATATATTTTTTCCCCACTGCTGGGCAAAGGGACTGACTTAAAATAGGTTGCTAAAATATGGTTTGACCTTTCATCCCGTTTGGAAATCTCCATACGACGAACATGCAGGCAAAAGCTAGTAAATATAGCTGGAATCGGAGACGTTGCGCTGCCACTATAAATTGCAATAATGCGCTCTGTTGAAATTAAAAAACGAAATAATTATGATCATGAGGCATGTTGACGGGTTTATGAATGTCCTTTTGGGTGCAGTGTGGGTGTGGACGATTTTATCTTAACTAATATTAATATTGCGAGGCTCCGTTTGTATGTTCATTGTTTAAGCTTGTAGATGCGTGTTGCGTCAGTTGTTTTGTTTGAATAGAATTGTAATTCAATTTATCGTTTGTGTTTCATTATGAATGATATAGATGGCATGTTTGTGAGATGTGATAACGTACTAAATATGAACGCCATTATTCTTCTACTTGTATGTTTTATTAATACATTGAAGATGGCACATTAGCATAACATTATTCGAAAAATAAGTAGTGCTATTTTGATTTTTTTGTTTGATTAATGTGATTATATTGAATTTCGACAGCTATATCTACTTTAAAATTAAATAAACAGATTCTTGGATCTAGCTTCATTACTTTACATTACTGGAGAAATCAACTGGAATTTTTAATTATTCCTAAAGTTCTTTGTAGTGGAGTTTATTAAAGTGGTGGGATGTATTTTACATTCATTATTTTCGTTTTAGGTGTCATAACAACAAGAGAGGTTTTAGATCGTGAATTCAAATCTTCGTATTCACTATTTGCCGAAGCGAAGGACCAAGGCTCTCTATCAAGATCAAGTCGCGTTCCTGTGTCCATTAAAATCACAGATGTCAATGATAACCCACCAGAGATCATAGATCCTAGAGAAGACGTGGTTAGTGTAAGAGAAGAGCAGCAACCAGGTGCAGAAGTAGCCCGGGTAAAAGCTATAGACAGGGATAATGGAGTGAACTCTTCTATAACTTATTCTATACTAAACGAGAAGGATATGGAAGGATACGGAGTTTTTGTGATAGATTCTAGCACCGGTGTGATAAAAACCAGCACAGGTAAGATTTAATATTTTAATATTCTAGTTTTTATTAATCTCATACTTTGAAATTATCTAATTTTCTGATGACTTCACCGACGGTAATTAATTGTGTAGCAAAACTTATTAACTTTTATGATTTCAAACGTCAAGTTAATAACTACATATCATCCAACGTGACCAAATATAAAACTAAAGAAATATCAAATGTTGCTATACATATTATAATTTGAAGTATGCGTAAAACATGTAATTTTACTTGCAATAAATTTTAGAAAAAGTTTGATGTTTTTTGCTACGACGCGACGGTGTAATGATCGTATCAGAAAGCAATTAAAAATTGCAAACTAATATATTATTTTTTTCTTCTAGTCCTTGACCATGAAGAAAGATCGATTTATCGCCTAACAGTAGCGGCTACTGACGGTGGAACTCCTCCGAAACAGACCATTAGGCAATTGAAAGTTGAAGTGTTAGATTTAAACGACAACAGACCTACATTCACAAGTTCAAGCTTGTCTTTCAAAGTAAAAGAAAATGCCAAAATTGGTCACGTCATAGGAACAGTCGCCTGTTGCGACAATGGTATTGAAGAAAACACCATAAATGAAAATGAAGAAAAACAAATATCGTACTTACTCATGCCTCTTACAACGGATCATTCTCCCGGAACTTTTGAAATCGACCGAAGAACTGGATCCTTAGTTGTTGCTCGCCAACTAGATAGAGAGATTCAAGACGAGTATAGATTGGAAGTGAGGGCGTTAGATACTTCTGCTACAAATAATCCACAAAGCAGTGCAGTGACTGTTAAAATTGAAATCGTTGACATCAATGATAACCCACCTCAGTGGCCACAAGATCCTATAAATATAGAAATATCAGAAATAACTCCTATAGGAACAATCGTTTACAACTTCACCGCAAAAGATGCCGATGCAGGTCCTAATGGAGAATTAAATTTTCACATAATATATTCTTTACCCCCTATTAAAAATGTATTCAATCTTGATCCATTGACTGGTTCTTTAACCCTTACATCTGCTTTGGATTATGAGTTACTGAACGACTATTGGCTAGTCATCGAAGCGACGGATTTAGCGAAGAATGTGTCACAAAGAATGTCAACTTCAGCTACTGTTCACATTTCGGTAACTGATGCTAATGACAACACTCCTACTTTTGTATCAGCGACCAAAGCAACGGTATCTTTGAATACCCTAACAGGCACTTTATACCAGGTATTAGCCGTTGATGCTGATTCTGGAGATAATGGAAAAATATCATACTACATTTCTGGTGGTAACGACCATGCTTACTTCTCTATGGAATACGATGTTGGGAAGTTAACTTTCTCAAATAAATACTCGTCTGATATTTCGAGAGTTCGCCCGGGACATTACAAGTTAAACCTGACTGCATCAGACCACGGCATACCGTTTCCTAGACAGAGTCATATGACGTTAAAACTGACTCTTCAAGAATCTACTAATGTGCCACCCAGATTTTCTGATTCCATTTATAGAGCTAATATTAGTGAAGATATTAGACCAGGCAGCTTTGTTACTAGACTGACTGCAAAATCTTCGAGAGGTACAGCAAGTAAGTTATTTTATTTTTAAGCGATAATCATTTTAATTTCAATATAACTAAACCACAAACTTGAAAATATGTTATACATCCTTATACTAATTCACTTCTTAATTTACAGGTAATCTAACCTACACAATACCATCCAACGTGGCAGACGACAAATTCCTCATAGATGAACGCCTTGGCACTATCACAGTCAAAACAAAAATTGACAGAGAAGAGAGAGACCAATACATATTTCCAGTCTATGTAACAGATGCAAGCACATTTCAATCTTCAACTAACTTCGATGTAGCTACTGTCACTATTAGTATTATGGATGTGAATGACAACGCTCCTACGTTTAAAACAGGGTCATGTTATCCTCTAGCTGTACCAGAAAACAACAATCCCGAGGTGATCCATACCGTTGCAGCAACAGATAAAGATATAGGAGCTAACGGAGTAATAACATATAGTATCACATCCGGGAATAATGGTAATAAGTTCTCTATCGATTCGACTACAGGGCAGCTAACTGCCAGAACTTTAGACAGGGAAACTCAGGCGAGATACCATCTCACTATAACTGCTTTCGACCACGGATCACCAGTGGCTTTACAAGGGTCTTGCAACATCACAATTATGGTTGAAGATCAAAATGACAATGATCCTGTGTTCGATACTGGACACTATTCTGCTGCGATACTCGAAGATGCTTCGATTGACACATCAGTTATAAAAGTAAGGGCAACAGATGCTGACTTGGGATTCAACAAACGTATTGTGTATTCTTTGGCGAATGAAAGTCAAGGACTTTTCAGGATTGATAATAAGACTGGCATTATTTTTACAACCGGGTAAGTTTACACGTATTTTATTTTAATAGAGACAGAAAGTACTTTTTTTTATCTCATTAATCTTATATTGCAACTGTTAAATGACCTTATTTTTTCAGAGCATTTGACAGAGAGAAAGTAAACGTGTATCATTTCGAAGCAGTAGCTACCGATGAGGGTCGCTACATCGCTCGATCACAAAGAGTATCAGTCGAAGTGACCATACGAGATGTCAACGACAACAAACCAATATTCACTAAATATCCTTTCAAAGAACAAGTTGCCACTTTAACACCACCAGGTCAGAGCCTGCTCCGAGTTTCAGCAACAGATAAAGATATCGGAACGAATTCTGAAATATTATACGAGTTATTGGATACTTACAATAATAAATTTCGTATAAATCCTACTACTGGAGTTCTTACAGCCACGCAGAGTTTAGCCAGTGAGAATGGAAAACTAATACACTTGAAAATAATTGCAAAAGACAAGGGTATTCCTCCACAAAACTCTATTGGCCTTATTGAAATACGTGTTGGAGATTTCTCAGACCTAACGCCATTATTGAACTTCCAAAATTCTACGTACAATATAACTATCAATGAGAATACACCTTATGGAAAAGAAGTTCTGCAAGTGACAGCAGTGAGAAGTGATGGCCGTCGTCAAAGAATAATTTACGAAATCGGTAATGGAAATGATCAATATGCCTTTGAAATAGACTCAAATACTGGTGTTATAAGAGTTAACAACTCTGCAAACCTAGACTATGAATCGTACCCAGGTCCTAGGAGGCAATTAGTCATCGTCGCTCGCACGGAGAGTTCATCAGCTTTGTATGGTTATTGCGACGTGATTGTCAATCTTTTAGATCAAAATGACCACGCACCAAGGTTTACTCAACAACAATACATCGCCAATGTCCTCGAAGGTAACACCAAAGGCGAATTCGTTGTTCAACTGGCAGCCAAAGACGGTGACCATGGAGCGAATGCAAGAATACTCTACCATATTGTTGATGGAAACCACGATAATGCTTTTATCATAGAGCCAGCATTCTCCGGGTCCGTCAAAACAAACATCGTCCTTGATCGAGAAATTAGGGAAACGTATAAACTTACTGTAATCGCTACGGATGAAGGTGACCCACAAATGACTGGGACAGCGACGCTCAGGATCAACGTAGTAGATGTAAATGATAACCAACCGACATTCCCACCTCCGAATGTCATCTCAGTTTCAGAAGGTACGTTTTTACTCACGCATTCAGTTTTAAATTGCCGTTGGCCGACATATCGGCTTTGCGAAATAAATTGGCAGAATAAAAAACGTTCCACGGGGACCCATTTTACATAATTTGTATTCCCGACTCCGCGAGCGGCTTACATGGACTATTCGATTCCAAAGCAAAGATTAAATAAAAGGGACTCCTTTAGGATCAATATTTATTGCACGGTATTACATTTTTTCCGAGTGCATGTTTTAGCGGTGTCTCCGCAACGGACCGCCTCCTTCTTTTTGTATCATTGTGCCCCGTGGGTTTTATTTTAGATGTTATTTTGTGGATTGTTAAAGGCTTGAATGCAAATGTTGATAGTTTAAATCTTTTACGTTTATTTTTACAGGAGCGGAAGTCGGGACAGTGCTCACGTCAGTGACAGCGAATGACGTTGACACATATCCAGCGCTTAAATATACGATCACAGACGGGAACAATGTGTTTTCAATTGATAAGTACAGTGGCAAGATAGTTTTGAATAAACCTCTGGATTTTGAGAATCGCAAGTCGTACCAAGTGAATGTGACAGCGTCGGATAGTGAACATGTCGCAAGGACGACTTTAACCATTCAAGTGACAGATGTCAATGATAACACACCTATTTTTGACGATATTTCTTACAACATAATATTGCCGGGTAAGTTAAAAACTATGTACGAATTTCATTTTATCCAACATTTCCTAGTTTCTTTTACCTAAAATTATGTTGTTCCCACTATAAAAGAAAACTAGAGAATATATCATAGTATCTTTGTAATGAAATGAATGACATTTCATTAATTTGAATTTATCTTCTACTCCTTCCACCTGCTCTTATCCCACGCACAGTGGGATCAGCGCAACATGCCGTTTTAACTCATATTACAGAAAGATTTGGCTTGTAGTTTTACGACCGGCCGTCTGCCGGACGTCAAATCCTCCGGGAATAATAATATATTTTACAATATACACTTTAAAAATATACTTGATTTATAAAAAAAAAAATAATTTTCAGAAGGCACTGACTCCCAAGAAATCGGTTCAGTCAGTGCCAAAGACAGAGACACCAATGACAACGGCAAGATTAGTTACTCCATCCTCCGCTTAACTAAAGGATACTACATCGATGCGACATCTGGCGCGATATTTGTAAACTACAGCGCTTTACCTCCTAACCAGAGAGATACGCAGCTAGCTATAGTGGCAACTGATCATGGCAAGCCAAACAAAAGTGCCGTCGCTTCTGTGAGGATCAGTACTGGAGCATCTTCAGAAATAAAGCCTTTTATTGGACAAGATACTTACAGGTACCGCAATAATTCTACACATAATTGTATATTATTACAATAGGTAATAAGTTATTACAAAAATTTAGGTTTTTTATATGCGTATCCAAAAACAAATGATTTTAATTTTTATTTTTTGACTATCAAATAACTTTTAATCTTAATTTTCTTGTTTGTTTTTGTTCCTTTTTAGTTCTCATAGTTTTCATCTGCTTTTGAATCCTGTGTAATTACCGATTATATTAACAAAAATATTTTTGATTTCTAGGATTACAGTCAACGAGAATACCAAAAAAGGGACATCACTTCTCCAAATCGGAGGCATTAATGACGTGCTTAAGAAGTACAACTTAGACTTCCACATCATATCTGGTAATGAAGGGGACATGTTTGACGTCACTCTTGAAGGAGCACTTATTCTTCTCAACAAACTTGATAGAGAAACTCAAGATACTTACACATTGGGCTTAGCAGCGGTCGAACAAGGGAAAATTCTAACACACAACCATAATAAAACAGCGATTACTATTTTTGTCGCTGTCGCTGATGCCAACGATAATGCTCCTATATTTTCCATAAATGATTTTGAACTAACTGTCAGTGAAGATGTAAAAATAGGATACACATTGACGCAACTATCAGCAACAGATGCTGATTTATACGGAACTCCTAACGCAGCAATAACCTATAATATTACATCAGGAGACGATGAGAATCTATTCTTCATACACCCAATAACTGGAGTTCTGACAGTTAATAGAAGTCTCGATTATGACTCTGGAAGTACTGAGTATAAACTTATCATAGTGGCATGTGATCAAGGCTCACCGTCTCTTTGCAACGCAGTGTATGTTAAAATAGGAATCATCGATGAAAACGACAATGCGCCTACTTTCCCCGTGAGTGAATACTTTGAAACCATTGGAGAAAACGAAAGAGTTGGCACTTCAATATTCACAGCTAGAGCCACAGATTTGGATAAAGGAAGATATGGGAAACTTAATTATTCTATAGTGTCTGCTTCTAACAATTACCATAGAAGCGATGATTCGTGGAAAATGTTTCTTATCGATTCAGCGTCAGGTTTAGTTAACACTAATGCTGTTTTTGATTACGAACAAAAGAGTAAATATGAATTCTCAATCAAAGCTGCAGATTTAGGTGGAAAGAGTACTACAGTCAAAGTTCGAATCGATATTGAAAGTCGAGATGAGTTTTATCCTCAGTTCACACAAAAGACTTACAAATTCAGAGTTCCTAAATCGGGTTCTTTGCCAGCTGGATACATAATCGGACAGGCAACAGCAACAGATAGAGACAAGGGTATCGATGGACGAATTGTTTATCAACTCTCAACGTCGCATTCGTACTTCAAAATAAATAGGACTACTGGCGTTATTATATTGAAGAAGAAAGTTGATTCAGTGCAAAATCTTTTTGGATCAGATAAATCAATAAGCTTAGTTGTCACTGCAAGTTCTGGCAGACAAGGTTCTCTAACCAATAAAACTGCTGTGGAAATAGGAATGAACAATATGGCTCTGGAAATAGATGCCGATCAAATAAATGACACGACTGCCGCTGCAAGCGGTGGTCTTGCCGATTGGGCATTAGGACTACTTATAACATTTGTTTTAGTAATTATTATATCCATTGCTTTATTTTGCTTTTATCATATTATGAAAAATAAGAAACACAAAAAGATAAATAAGCCAGGCTTGAGTTCCGAAGGTGTTGGAGCTACGAACAGTTATGTAGATCCTAGTGCATTTGATACAATACCAATAAGAAACCCGGGTGCTGTGAGTACTGCTAACCAATTTGCTCCTCCAAAATATGATGAAATACCTCCCTACGGGCCCCACACAGCTAGTTCCAACTCTGGCGCAGCGACTACATCAGAACTTTCTGGTTCTGATCAATCAGGATCCAGTGGTCGTGGTTCTGCAGAAGATGGTGAAGATGGAGAGGACGAGGAAATTAGGATGATAAATGAGGGCCCGTTACAGAGAGAAGCTGGTATACATAGACAAGCGGATGACGATAATCTTTCTGACGTGTCCGTCCATAACACACAAGAATATTTAGCTAGACTAGGCATAGTAGACTCAGGCCCCGGTGGCGTCGCTTCGACATCTTCTAGAAGATGTTCAGAAAACGTAGGCAATAAGGATACAATGATGCACCATGCTCCTATAGACTCAATGCACATGTTTGACGAAGATGGTGGCCATGAAAACGATATCACAAATCTAATTTACGCTAAGTTGAATGAAGTCACTGGCAGTGAAAGAGCAAGCAGCGCTGATGAAGCGAGTGCTGCGGTTGACAGAGCCATGGCATTAGGTGCGTTTCCAAGTACCGGCGGGGAAAACGCAGCTGTACCAACTGCTGGACCTTCCATGACGGGAAGTCTCAGTTCTATAGTACATTCCGAAGAAGAATTAACAGGCAGTTACAACTGGGATTACTTACTCGACTGGGGGCCTCAGTACCAACCACTAGCCCATGTGTTCTCCGAAATAGCTCGTTTGAAAGACGATGCAGTATCTCTTCAAAGTGGAAACAGTGGAGCGTCTAGTGCGAAGAGTAAAGGAACCTCAATATCTGGTGGCAAAAGTGTTCCACCTCCTCTCCTCACTACAGTAGCTCCCAGAAGTTGTCCAGCGCCGTCATTATCTTGTAGGCAACCACAACTCCTGTTACCCAGATCGCCAATAAGTCACGATGTTCCTGGTGGATTTTCTGCCGCAGCTGCCATGTCTCCATCTTTCTCACCGTCTTTATCTCCTCTAGCCACGAGATCCCCTTCGATGTCTCCTCTTGTGGGCCCTGGGTTACCTCCAGCAGCAGCTAATAGAAAACCTCATTCTACAATGAGGATATGATCGTATTCTTAGGTTAATGTAAATATTGCTGTACCGACTGTTTGTCTACGGGGGTATTGAAAATTCATTATGATATGAAATCTTGTATAGTCAGATCAAATCCATTGTAAATAATGAATCATTAAAGAAGCAAGTTGAATTATACGATATTTCGAATTAATCAAAAGAGCAAAATATGATGTTACATAGTAAAAATATGTCCATTTTCTTGAAACATTTTATGCAATAGTTTAGCATTGTCAGCATAATTAAAACTATGGCTTCCTGAACCACTTATGATGAATTCGCAATTCCCCACAATAAGTATTGTTAGTTTTATTTATTTAATACCGATTTGATCGGCTAATTTCTCTTTTCAATCATTTTGTGCATCGCAATCGCCTTGTCAGTGCTCAAAGTGAGAACCTATGCGCTTATTACCGATTTTACGGTAACTGTAAATAAAATACATTCGGGTTGTAATTTTATAATGTAAATACGTAGCGTGTATATTATAGTGTCTTGTAAAATAATAAAAACAAAGACTGCCATGTTATTGTGTATTATTATGATAAATAACTCAGCTTTACTTTAAGCTATAAGTGTATTGTATGCCGCATAGTTTAAGCTACTATAGTTCTGTCAGTATCAGCGGTCATTTTGTATACATTTGTAAAAGTTTGTAGTAAATCATATCGTATGATGGTACTGTGATGTTGTATCTAAGAATGAATTCAGATGTACTCTGTTCGATTTTGTACCTCCGATTCTTTGATAGCATTTCTTTTTAATAACTAATTACTTTATTATGAATTGTCATATAAAGTACTTTATATGTACTCATGTCCAAAAACATCAAGAAATAGTCAGATCATCAGGTGAAGTGGCGCTTTAATCGAAGGCTGGTTTTTTTTTCGATTTTCAAAGATAATTCCATTTTTATTAGTACCAAATTCTACCGGCTACCAAATGTTTGGTGATCTGTATTAGGTTTAATTAGAAGTGCTTTGAACAGAGCATCAAGTAGTTGTAAATATAATGTCAATAAATATACATTAAGGTTCCGATGTCCGTCTGCGGAGTGTTTAAAGAAGATAAAAAATAAACATTTGAAAATTATTTTGGGATATTTTATTTCATATGATAAAAAATCTTTGAATATTTAATCATAGTAACTTAGTTGCTATATAAGTCCAGTAATAAAGTAAGTCTATGTTTTATAATAAGCCCGTAAGCTTCCGGATACAATTTCATGAAACCTACCCTAATTAATAGTGTAAAAAAAAATAATTTTTAATAATAAATAGGCAACACGTTTGACCGTAATCGCACCTGATGGAAAGAGTATACGGTCTACGTTGTTACACGCTTGCCTAAAAGATTAAATATTTAAATCAGATAAGTAATTTAAATATCTTAACATCTTGAAATTCAAAACGACATCTTTGCTCTTTTATTAACCAAAAAGTAGTTTGCAAAAAATGGATACGTGTACACACACACACACACACCGTCCACCGCGTACTCGGGACACGGGGATACGATCGTAGAAAAATATTACAAAATTACAGGACTACATGAATTTGGAGTAGGTAGTTTGACTGACCACTACGCAAATCCGTCGTGGCCAAGTTCGTAGAATGATTGCAAGGTAGCAGGAGTAGATGAATTTGGAGTAGGTAGTTTGACCACTACGGAAATCTAGTTGAGGTAAGGTTCGTAGGATCATGGCAAAGTACCAGGATTACATGAATTTTGAGTAGGTAGTTCGACCACTACGCAAATTTAATCGTAGCTAGGTTCACAGAAAACCATTACAAAAGTACCAGGAGTACATAGATTTGCAGTAGGTAGTTTAGTTAGAAAATAATTTCATGGGGGTAGTTTGTAAATTCATGTAACTCGCTAATAGTTTTGCAATGTTTTTAACCTAAAAAAACAATGGATGGAAGTTCTTTATTCGTCTGTATAATATTTTGATGTAATATTGTGTACTCCGCTAAATGTTAACCGATTTTGATGATGATTTATCTGTTCGATAGGGTTTACTCCTAGAGTGGTCATTTAAACCGTTTTTGAAGGGATAAATCTTAACAGGATGAAATAGGTGATTAAGATTAAAATTTAGTTATTTATGCACCAATTTGATGATACTTTAACTAAAAATAAAAAAATGAAATATAACCCCAAATCCTAAAAATAATATTGAACAATTTTGGGTCAGTGATATCATTTATTAACGATTGAGTCCTATTAAACTTATTGTAGTTTACCGACTCAAAATTATTTATGTAATAGGTCAAATAAAACACACAAATAAATAAGTGAAATATATTTTATTAATATGATATACTTCTTAATCATCAAAATCACATCTCCGAACCACTTCGCAACCGACATAATGAACGTTCATATAAAACGGAATACACATTTTATCACAGTTAGCTCTAAAACTACGTTTTTTTTAAGATGGCACACAGAAACAACACGCTGTGCCTAACACCTGGAAAAAGCATGCTACCTTCGACCTATAATCGGCTAACGTCACAAAAGTGAGTCCATCAAATATTAGTCAAGATCACGAGATACTACGACATAGGTACTCCGATGATGCTTCATTTACTTTACTTAGGTTCATTTTCAATTTTTGTATGGGAATTAAAATAAATGAGAATGTAACTTCATCGACTTTTAATACGTCGTAGTCTTATGCGAGCCTTAGGGTCCTCCAATACTGACTGACTGACGGAACAGCAAAGTATCAACTTTGCCGGTCTTTTCAAATTATAAAATTATTACTTTTTTAAATAGATTATCGGCGACATCTTTCTGTCACGTGTCAGTACCATTATAGTTGAGACCCTAATATGTTCGATTTTAGTTGATACGCTGCTAAATCGCATTAGATTCGAACCACGCTGAAGTGGTAGAGCCACAGAGTAGACTAAACTGTCTTTAGCACGAATGGGCTGGCTCGACTGGGTTGTTACTGTCACATAAAACTGACGTAAAGTCAGCAGTAGCATTATACCGTTTTGGTTTTAGTCAACTTTTATTCTACATTCAATCTCATTACGATTTATGTTCACATTTGACGTTGATTATTGGTTTGATAGAATGCCATTTGCAACTTTCTTGATGCTGAGATTAGATCGGAATGATATTTTGAACGTTTAAAATTACGAGAATTGGCCTTCAGTCAGGCGTCCAAAAACTCACTCCGTGTAAAAAAAGCTTGACACTGGCACTGAACTTCCTATTACATACTCTAACAGAAAAAGGGCATAATCAAACATTTCACAATAACAGTATTTGTTGAAACTTAAGTTAACACTTAGCTAAGAAACTAACTTAAATACCCTACAAGTTTAAGAAGCTATATATAATGATAAAATATAAACTGAACAAGTACTGCAAGTACTAGAAAATGGTACAAAGGGTAAAAAATACGCAAATAAAATATATTAATAATATATTGTTGTTATGGGACCTAGGCCAAAGCGTAGGTCCCTCGTATGCGAGAGGATTGGTACCACTTTGTCTATTTCTGCCGCCAAGCAACAGTGTGTAAGCACAGTTGTGTTCCGGTTTGATGAATCCAGTGAAATTACTGAGCATTATGAGACTTAACACTAATGTCTCGGGGTGACGAGCGCAGTCCAATGGAATGCAGTGCTTTGTAATTCAAAGTTCTACCATCATGCGACCGACCTGCTCGTTTCGTCACTCAAGCTAATAAAAAAACCTTCATTAGAAAACATGTTTCATCAGTTTAATTTCAAAAACTGAACAGACAAAAGGTAACACTTTACATTATTATACGAGTACTACTGTGCTTAAATTACCTAATTGCCGCTTATTGTAACCTAAAATTTTGATGAAAAAATATTTAATAGGTAGTAAGGAGCAAAGAGATTTTGTAAGAACTCCCACAGTAGTTCCAACGAACCTACATATTTGATATTTAAGTCGTCTAAAAATAGTAACTTAAGCTTTTACTCACATACACCAAACAGTCACACACATAGGCCCTGATCCCACAGTAAGATACGAGTCGTGTCGTGGGTATCAGGAACTATTAACACCCAGACCCGAAACAAATATTTGTGGATCAGACAAATATTTGTCTCGGTGCGGGGATCGAACCCGCGACCTCACGTTTCACAGTCGGCTACTCACCCACTGCGTCACGGAGGCTGTCTCGAAGGGGTAGAGGTTCAACTAGTGCACCCACTGTTCGCAAAATTAGCACGCTGAAGTGGAAGTGGGCCGGTCATGTCTGCAGACGGACAGATGGTCGGTGGAGCAGACATGTGCTGGAGTGGAGGCCACGGTTAGGCAAACGTAGTGTAGGACGCCCTGCTGCACGGTGGACCGACGACTTGAAAAAGATGGCGGGTAGCGGGTGGATGCGGGCTGCTCAAGACCGGGATGGTTGGCGCTCACTTGGGGAGGCTTACGTCCAACAGTGGACGACAACACGCTGAGATATAACCCACTGTTCGCCCAGGGTATTTCTGTTCCATGATGTAATGCCTCTATTGAGTGAACCTATTGCCATCCCGCAGCTTATATTACGTTATCATCGCTTAGCCAACACCGCGCAAGTTAAAATTGGCTTAGTTTTCAGGAGAGACATAAATAATAATACTAGCCCTGTATTATATACGTCCCACTGCTGGGCACGGGCCTCCTCTAATGAATGAGAGGGGTTAGGCCTTAGTCCACCACGCTGGCCTAATGCGGGTTGGAAGACTTCACATACCTTCGAAATTCTTATGCAGAACTTCTCAGGTATGCAGGTTTCCTCACGATGTTTCCTTCGCCCTTAAAGCAAGTGATAATTAACAATTAATACACCCGTAACTTAGAAAAGTCAGAGGTGTATGCTCTCGGAGCTGGTTTCGAACCTGCGACTTTCGTCTCGACAGTCCCTACCACTCCTCACTGAGCTATCACTGCTTATACTGAGACATAAAACTGAATATTTTTATGAACATGTGTGATGTAATGAATTGCGCGGTGACAGAACTATTTGAATATCGTGCTTTGTATAGTTAATTTAAATTTTTGAGTATATTTATTGGATACGCGGCAAAAACAATTTATCCAATGACAATATCACTTGGCCAATTATAGAGTTATGCGGTATTGTTAGCTAAGCGACGGTATGTAACTTTACGAATTGAAAACTTAAATAAAAACTGATTGAAATTGGATTTGAACTGTAAGAATGCTGTCTCTATTCTCGTACCAATGAGGAGACAGAAAGGTTTTTTATTTGCATGAATGACGAGACGAGCAGGTCACTCGCGCGATGGTAAGCGCCTGCCCATAAACAGAAGCAATGACACACAGCGTTGAATTACAACGGACTGCGTGGCACTGGACTACGCTCGCCACCCCGTGACATAAGTTGTTAAGTCTCATGAAGTACTGGACTTTCAATGGCTTCATGTCCTTCAAACCGGAATACAACATATACGTGGGTATACACTGTTGCTTGGCGGCAGAAATAGACAAAGCGGTGGTACCGATCCAGACAGCCTCTCGCATATGAGGGATCTACTACTTTGAGAAGTAGTCATGAAACTGAATATTCCGATTGTTACCAAAACATATAACTATAATCCTAGAATCACTGTACACAAACGACTGATTTCAATAATCTACTCTTAAAATAAAGTTGCATACACATAATAGGATAAAATTGTGATTAAATACAATTTTTTATCATACGTACTTTGCCTTCGCTCTTAATTTTCTACCATGGCGTATACAAATCATTATGAAAAATGTTAGAATACCCGCAAAAATACGGCAATAACATTGGCAAATAGGCCATCGACAGGATTAAAATAAGTAAATTTTCCAAAATCGCTCAAAACGCCTACGTAAGTAGAAAAAATGGTCATTGACCAAGAACACAATCCTTTATAATTACTTATCCGAACACTTACTGATAGTTTGAAATACTGATAGTCTTGCCTCGTTTAGAAACATCAATCAATACTGATTATTACTAAGTAAGCTATTTCTTAGAATTAGGTTACTTCCACACTCAGAGTCAGTTAAACCTTATGCGCCATTACTGAGTACAAAAAACTTTATCTCTCAGTTACTGAGTGTACCATAGCTTTATGCTCATTTACTCAGTACAGACATAATCTGAATTAACATCTCTAAGAATTAATCGAATTCTAAGAAATGGCTAATAAATACTTAACTTATTTAACGTCTCTGACTATTACCCCAGTTTCACAATCTCCAAATGAATGTCACCTTGAAATAGAAAATCAAAACACAAAATTATAAAAGCTGTCGATATCATAAGTGTGTCAGAATCGTACTTCATAAATTATGGTCTGTGTAATGCGGCAGTTAGTATTGTGTAACAGACCCTTAGGGCCTGAGATTTAATCACTAAATAATAACGTTGACTCTCTTGCCAAGCTATCCAAATCAATTAATGATTGTTTACCAGATAAACACTAAATTTACAAAAAAAAATTTGTTTCACTTTTTCAGGTTTGATGTAGTACCTATGTCTTGATTTTAATAGATGTAATTGCTCAAAATAATGCATGTGGTGCCAACCTGTAATTAATTGTTACATTTACGTTATATTAATATTGTATGTATCTAATAGTACTATTGGTGTAAACAATTGTTGGTGACCAAATAAATAAAATAAAATAAAAAAAATAACAGCATAATACGACAGATATTTTTAACAGTTCGTAATAGTCATCTTCCAGTCGCTTTAAACGACGGTGCGACTTTCTTATTTCAACAAATCATATTTCATTTCGTAAGTAGCATTTATTCAGAGGTGGTGAAATAGCTATTATAATGATAACAAAGAAATGACTTAAGTTGACGAGTCACCACCTGCCTATTTTATCTGTGTTATTAACACAGGTCAGGCAGGTGCCATTGTCCTTCCCATAGACCTACTCAAACCACTATTTTCATTTTCATTTTTGCTACCAACATCTCACTTCAATAAACCAGTGGTTTTTTTTATTTATAGCTATAATAGTCCTACACCAACCGGGGACTGTCCATGGGTACACTGCTAAAGTGTATACAGCGGTACCCGTCGGGTGGTGTCACATCAAAACAATAGATTAATTTGTCTAACGAGCCTCTACGTGCTGGCTTTGGCCTCACGCACGCCTGCCAAAGTTCCGGGACTCAATAGTCTTGAGATATGGTAAGACATAATAATAATACAAATATTAACAAGTTTCATAAATAGTAGAGCTGGCTTGGCCGGGATATTAGTAGACTGATCTCCGTGTAAATGATAATTCCCTAAACATTCTAATTTATATTATTATTCATAATATGTCCATGCAAGATTACATTTCTACAATTGACATTACAAAATCAGTAGGCATTGCATTGAATATATAAATTATATTTCTTCTTCTTCTTCTTTAGCCTTTTTCGACCTGTTCGGTGTAGGCCTCCTTCAACATTTTCCACTCGTTCCAAAATTATATTTATAGAAGAATATCATAGAATTGGGTTTATATAACATATTCACGTTCAAGTATGTATCCTCTAAGAGGTCCGTAGAGGTGCAATTAGTGCATGATGTGATATTTGAGAAGCCTTTCGTCCAATATGACACAAATCCAAATTACGAACAACTCATTTGCGATTTACCGAATCTAAAATTCCTTCGATTTTTTTTTCTTTTTGTTTACGCTTTAGTCCAATAGGAAAATTAACTTATGTGTTATTTTATTAGTTCCATACAAATTAACAATAAACCAAATAGTACAATTTGATTGAAATTACAAGACACAAGAGGTAATACCGGTCACGAAAATATTAATGAGATAAGACAGTGTATAATGCAAGACTGATATTATTTCTCATTAATGTGAAATGTAGCCAAATATATTTGAAAATATATTATAACCAAATCATTTATTTACGTGGCAGGCAAGCATTCTACCACTGAACAGCCTCGGTGGCGCAGTTGTAATGCGTACGCGTTACGATTAAGGCTGATACTGAGGTCTCGGGTTCGATCACCGGGTCGGGTAAAGTGGTATTGGCTTTTTCTATTACGAAAAGCTCAAGCTCAGTATCAGCCCGGAGTCTGGAATTTGTGCTCAGTATGGCGATAGGCTCGCCCCCTATCACATCGTGGGACGGAGATACGCTCGGCGAAATGTGGGCGTACCGGTTACACCTCTGCCTACCCCTACCTCTGCTGGGATTACGGGCGTGAGTGCGTATTCTTTACGTGGTAACTTAGTAATCAGTTTTATGGATTATTTTTTTCATTTACTCAAAGACGCGGACAAAACCCAACTCAAATTAACTTACATGCTAACATTATACTAAACACTGGATACATAATTTATCCGCATCATACATCTTTATTGTTTACATGCATCCTAATTATCCGCATCATTTTTTTATCCGCTGTTGACCTGTATTACCTATATGCAATTATAATGATGCTCACAAATGTATAGTGCAGATGCACACAGTTGCTCTGCATTCACATTGATTACGTTCTTATTGTTTATCCGCACCATACATATTACATCTATATCCGCATCAAATTCATCTACTTTCACACTTTTCAGATTACATACTTCGTAATTATCCGCATTATACAGTTGGTCTGCATTCACTTTAATAACGTACTTACTATATAACGCACCATACACCTATATCCGCTTAAAATTGGTCTACCTTTATAAATGTTAGATTACATACTTTCTCATTATCCGCATTAAACATTATACCCGCTGCATACAGTTGGTCTGCATTTGCATTGATTACGTACTTACTATTTAACTGATCATATATCTATATCCGCACCGAGTTGGTCTTATTTCCAGTGGCAAAGTGTGAAGGCAGCTGGTGCTTGTTTCTCTAAATTACAGTATCTATAAAACATTTGGTAAGTTTACAAAAGTATATTGAACAAAATCAATCATTTAAAGATGTTTTTTTTTCTCTTCCTGGCACGACAGTGACTACAATGGACTTGATAGTAAATATAGTGCAATCCAAATATAACGTTGCGTTCGTCGGCAGTCGCCAGAATTATGCCAGTCTGAAGTTACAGGTGTGACCTACGAACGTCACTCGTCTGTACAAACTAGTATGTTTGGTTGTTCACGATGTGTATGGTAGCCGCTACCCAAATATGTATCAGATACTCCGCACTAGAATTTTTCATCAGTCAAAAATAAACTGCCGTCTGCGTCGAACCCCTTTGCCATTGCTGCCCTCACATTTATTACATTACTTACTACATATTTATCTGCATCTATATCCGCTGCACGGAATTACCCTGGACATCAATAATAACGTCGTCAGACATGATGGACTGTTTCCCAGGAGTTACCATACCGGTGTCCGCTTCTGTGCTAGGAGTTAGACCATTTGTGGCTTCCTGGAAATGTAAGTTTTTAAATAAGCTTATGAATATATCGACGAATGGATATTATCTCATGTGATGAGCACAGTTCAATGCCATACAGGACTTTTAGTTCGAAGTTATGAGTGGTGTTGCCATTGATAATTATGAGCAGGCATGGCGTTTGTCATCACGCACACAACCTGCTAGTTTTCAAATTTCAAAGGTATGTGGAGTCTGGCAACCCGCATTAGGCCAACGTGGTGGAAAAAGGCCTAACCCTTCTCATTCAGTAAAGGAACTCCGTGCCTAGCAGTAGGGTAGTATCTAAACAAGTCCTTTAAAAAACCACTGACGTTTGTGAAGCGCAGTAAAACCGTGAATGTACTTGTAATTCCTTATTGTTTTCCAATACATCGTTTCACTTGTGTGTGTTGTTTTCACTCCTTGCGTGATATTCTCCACCGTTGCTATTGGCTAATTGACTGATATTATTTTCTAATGATACAGTACTACTTACAATAGATACAGCATCACACGCCATCAGCTCATTCTTGGAGAGATGTTCGACGATGGCCGCCGTATAACAGTCGCCCAACATGTTGTTGGTGGTTCGTATACGATCTCTGAAATCAAATAACACTACCTTTTAAATCTGAATTGTAAATCTTCAACGTGTTACAGAAAGGTGTGGTCATATTTAAGGGTTATTTTGTATACACTTAACAGTGATTGTTTATGAACCGGATCCGATCAATATCTAGACATCCTAAAATTTAAGTCTAATTTTAATCACTCGTTTATTACGATCCATTCATGACCCATTCATGCTGTAAATAAAACTGTCGACGGCGTCGCTTACAGAATTTAAATGGCACTTATGTATTCAAATTCAAAATTCAAAATATTTATTGAATCCATAAAATGTTATACATTATTTAGATTCCGTCAAAATTCTACCGCTAGTTCGGAATGCTGTTTCGCTCGAGAAGAACGAGCAAGAAACTCCAGCGTTGCTCTTTTCAAAACTAGTTTACAATTATTACAGCATAAGGTTCTACAATATTTAATTGGAATTAGAGCAGCTCAATCAAGCAATTACAGAAATGATATCTACGCATTGGATTAACTTGCATGACATCCATAAGCATGACGAATAAATGAAGTCCTTAAAATAGTGTTAACAAATAAAAGATAACAGTCCGAGCAGACCAGTCCAAACTTGATCAAATAAAGATACCTACACCAGCCAGTCTACAGCAAAGAGTAGAGATACGTCATGTGTAGGCGCGTCTACTGAAGCAAGTACTACCAGTAGTAGTACCAGCGCTGCAGATGGAACTGATGCTGAAGACATCGACGCTGCTGTTGATGTCAAACTGGAATATACGTGAGATTATGGTTAGTTTAAATAAATTGATTCTTGGAGTCAAGAAAAACGTTTTTATTAACCGTTTCTCTATTATGCCCGCTGTATATATAGTAACACTGTACTACGACTAATTTACACTCTACTTACACTCCATCTATCTATGATATGATGTGATATCTATCTATGCCCCTCGTATGAGAAATTCTTTCTGTGTTGGTACTACTGCTTTGTCTATTTCATCGTGAAGCAGAAGTGTGCATATAAGCACTAGCGTGTTCTGGTTTGAAAGACATTAAAGCCAGTGAAATTACTGGGTATCATGAGACTACAATCAAAAGTTCTAAACGGCGTTGCTACTGTCTGTGCCCATTAAATTGGCCCCTTACCATCATCGAGCAATTTTCTAGTTTTGTCAATAAGTCGTATAAAAATGACTAAATGAAACCCCATCAGTAGGTACTGGCACGATTTTCAAGACCTGTATCAAGAAAAAATCAAAATACTCACAATATAGTAGCCAGCTGCGCAAACCCGAGATGCATGCTATTCATCTGACAGATGAAGACAGCGGCAACGGCGAGGAACAGAGCTGTTCCATCCATATTAATGTTACAACCGATCGGTAACACGAACCGAGTGATGCGCGAGTCGATCCGGAGCGGACCCTCCATCACCCGGAATGTTACCGGGAGAGCCGCTGCACTGGAAGAAAGAGACAACAACTTACATAAGCTCACATCTGTAACCCCCGCCAGATGAGCAACTGATGATACAACACAATTCCCGAACATATTTCCCATAATGTAATAGGGGGCGAGCCTATCGTCATACCGAGCAAAATTCTAGACTCTGAACTGATACTGAGCATTTCGTCATAGGAAACCCCATAAACAGGTTCAAAATCAAATTATTTATTGAATCCATGAACTGTTATAATACATCATTAAGTTCAGTCAAATTTTAACTCTACCGCCAGTTAGGAATGCTGTTTCGCTAGAGACGAACGGACAAGAAACTCTAACGTTGCTCTTTTCAAAACTGATTTACGATATTGGCACTACATTAATATAATTTAATTTGAGTTATGCAGCTCAGTTTAGGCCAAGAGGAACATTACAACATAAAATAATGATTATTGAGCATCCGTTCAATACCACTTTACCCGACCCGGGGATCAAACCCGAGACCTCAGCGTCAGCCTCAATCGTAATGCGTTACAGCGACAGAAATATATCTACTAATAACGGTATTTTCAAACATATTTCTTAGGCTGAGGTAAATAAATTTAAATCTGTATTGTGTATTATAAAATAAAATAAATAAATACAATTTATAATGTATGTACAAGTTAATAATAAAATAATAACATTTAATGAAAACCTAATTTAATATTTATTTTATTTTTACAATATTGTGTTAAGTATTGTCCATTGCCTAATGGTGTTTCTAATCTCTCTATTCTAAAAAAAGTAACTGGCGCCGCCGCCGCTGCTGCCAAAAGCTTGTCAAGCTATCTCCTCCGAAACCGCTGGAGGTATGGGGTCGAGACCCATACCAATCGATGCAGAATAATGTGGGGAAGAAAGTAAGATATGTCTCATACTATTCGTCGGACTTTAAGTTTTTTTTATTTTATGTTTTGTGGAAAAACCGTGTGTGTGTGTGTTTTTAAGAGTGGTAGAGCCACGCTGTCGAAGCACGCTGTATACAATTTTGTCTACAGCATGAATGGGCCGGCTCGTCCGGGTCGTTACCACTGTCTCACATAAAATCGACGTAAAGTAGTAGCTTGCTGCTGCGTTTCGTACGGTGAGTGGGATATCCGGAGGCCTAAATCCACTCCCCTTCCCAATCCCTTAATTATCCCTTTCCTTTAAGGTCGGCAACGCACCCATGATTCTTTTGGTATTGTGGGCGTACATGGGCGGTGGTGTTCACTTACCATCAGGTGACCCACTTGCTCGTTTGTCGGCCTATACAATTAAAAAAAGCATGGGCAATGCCTCTAGTAAATAAAATAAAAATAACATGAAACATGCTTACAATCGACGAGCGACGCGACGTCTCAAACATAATTGCTTTCTATTTAAATATAATGATAATTAGACACATTTACGATAAACATAATTAATTATTCATAAAATTTACATACGAGTTCGTTTTAATCAACATTATTATCGTCTTAATTTAATCAGATAAACAAACAAACGCTAAATCTTTTTTAATATAAATATAATCTAGGCTATAACTCAACCGAAAGAATTACACTCACAGCACAAAAGTAGTTAGAAAAACACTAGAAAACTTGGTATTTATATATGGTGGAGATCGCTTACCATCAGGTGACCCACTTGCTCGTTTGCCGGCCTATACTATAAAAAAAACAAAAAATATCCACCGCCCATGTACGGCCACAATACCAAAAGAATTATGGGTGCGTTACCGACCTTAAAGGAAAGGGATAATTAAGGAATTGGGAAGGGGAGGGTGTTTGAGCCTCCGGATATCTCACTCACCGTACGAAACGCAGCAAGCTGCTACTTTACGCCGGTTTTCTGTGAGACAGTGGTAATGACCCGGACGAGCCGGCCCATTCATGCTGTAGACAAAAGTGGCTCTACCACTCAACAAACACTTCTTACACTTCTGCTTACTCCTTCGGGGACTACAGGCGTGAATGCGTTTGTATGTATACATATGTTACTATTCACTTACGTGGAGGCAGTTGCAGACGCTGTTAGCATAGCATGTGACAGTCCCCAGTAGAACTTGTAAGGGTTCCGCCGCAAGAATAAGAAGTACATGAGTTGCAGAACCACCAGCTGGTAGAGGAACACGCCGGCGGTCACCGTCGTGATGAACCATGCCAGTTGAGACATCACTTGTGCTGGTAACAGATGAAACCAGCTTTAGTTGCTTAGATTTAAATTGAGATTATAAAATTATTTGCGATTGAACAGAAAGAATTTAAAAATAAAAATTAACGTTTATTTATTTTTAGCTTTTTAGTTGTGCCAAGCCAGGCCAAGCCAGCCAAGGTGGTAGGTCCCTCGTATGCGAGAGACCGGCTGGGTTGGTACCACCGCTTTGTCTACTTCTGCCGCCAAGCAACAGTGTGTAAGCACTGTTGTGTTCCGGTTGGAAGGACATTGTAAAAAACGCCTATTTTATGAAGTCTGTAAAATTACTGGGCATTATGAGACTTAACACCTTATGTCTCGGGGTGACGAGCGCAGTCCAGTGGCATGTAGTGCTTTGTTATTTAAAGTTCTGTGTAACGTCTTCTATTTATTAGCAGGCGTGGCGCTTACCATCAGGCGACCGACCTGCTCATCTCGTCATTCAAGCTAATAAAATTAAAATAAATAAATAGTTTATTTGAGTCGGTTTTATTTTGGTTAAAAGGCTTTTATTTCACTATTTTTGGTGAAAGAATTATCCAAATCGGTGCATAAATGACGAAGTTTGAATCTTTCATCCCCTAATTCAACCCTTAGGGGTGAAATTTCTTATCGAACCTAAAATGGGACCAACTTTGAACTACACGCTTTCGAATGAATAAATAATCATCCAAATTTGGCGGAGTTATGCGTGGTTATATGTGTATAAAAAAAGAACGCGTCTTGAGAACCTTCATTTTTTTCCTCGGTGAATAAATTACCACTTACCTACATTATCAACACCAAGTATCTTCCCAGCTATAATGCTGCTAACTCCGACCGGAGTGAACCACATCACCCCAGTCACCATCTTCATGATCACCTCGAAGATCGCTTGAAAGAAGTCGATCACCACTTGACCCTTGCTACCTAAGGTACCGAGTAGACTGCCGAAGACCAGGCAAAAGAATACCAGCCCTAATGTATTCGTGCCAGATCTGTAATATATTTTTTTGTTTAAAATTATAGGACATGAACCTCAGGGAACTTGTTAAACTTGATTTGCTCGAGATTAGTTCCTCCAAGAGAGTTAAAGACAAATGATGGATCGTAAAAAAGGAACCCAAACACTATGGCATCATTCACTATCAGATCAATTAAATATAAAAAAAAATTGGAATTGAAAATTAACTACTTAATATACTAAGTTTGTTTTTGGATTCGTAAATTGTTCGAAGTAGGATTTAATTAGTAGATATAAATTCTTAATTATAAGCAGAATTGCATAGATCTAGTTCCTGCCAATGCAGTTTAATTAAACAACTAACTGCTGAAGTCAATTTAGATAAAGTCTGGCAATTAGCTATATCTTAGAACTCAATTATTTTTCAGAGACGTCAATTAAATTTCTATATTCGATAGTAGATAATGAGGCATTAATTGGCTCTGAATGTGAAAGTGTATTTTTTGTTATTTCAATAATATATCTAAAACGTCGTATTCTGTCAAATCGTCTGAGAAAGCAATGACGGAAGAAGGACGGAAGGTAGTTTGGAAGGTAATTTAATCAGGGTTTTTTTTTCAAAAATGAAGTTTACATTAAATAAATAAATACACCCAACAGTCACACTAGTCCTGACCCCACACTAGGTTAAACCTGTATCGTGGGTATCAAGAACTACGAGGGACTTGCGGTCCCACAACACCCAGACCCGAGACAAATATTTGTGGATCAGACAAACATTTGTCAAGGTGCGGGAATCGAACCCACGGCCTCACGCTTCGCAACCGGCTACTCGCCCGCTGCGCCACGGAGGCTGGCAAGTTTACATTCATACAGTATGACATAAAACGCAGTTACGTATTTCTGACGCCCACTTGCCTCTATTTTAGATGACGGCCTTAAGGCAGGTGATCTTATTTGTACTCGGTACTAACGGGATTGTGACGTCTGTGGGTATATACAGGTACACCTATATAGATACACCTACATTTGTTATATATTGGAAATGTTTATGTATGAAGACCTAAGGCGCTTAGCTAGTCTCCCTAAGACTTGTCATCTGGGGATTAGCTTATTTTTAACACTCACTTCTATTGTTCTCAACTTTTTCTTTATAAATCCAATGCAGTTTAGTAATTATTCTTTTAAGTTTATTTTTGCTTAGACAAGATTTTTGACCAAAATCCTACCAACAATAAAAATGAGACGGCGGACCCTGGCATTAAACCGAGATAGCACCAGAAAGAAAGAAAAAGTGATCAAGAAATGAGAGATTATTTCTTAGGCTTATATGATTACGACTTACCTATAAGATACGACTCTCACTAAATCAGGCACTGTATCATTCTCTGTGGCATTTTTACCGAACATACTGTTCTTCTCGACGTACACTGTATGCGCTTGTTGGAAAGCAGCTTGCACGATGTTGTCGGGGAAAATATTCCTGTTGATAATCCATCAGGAGTTAAGACAATATCTTAATTTTAGAGACACGCTGTAGTCAGTTTTGTCTACAGAATGAATGGGTCGGTTGGGCCCGGTCGTTACCTCTGTCTCACAGAAAACCGACGTAAAGTAGCAGCTTGCTGCTGCGTTTCGTATGGTGAATGAGATCTCCAGAGGCCCAAATCCCCCCCCCCCTCCCCATTCCCTTGATTATCCCATTCTTTTATGGTCGGCAACGCGCCCATAATTTATTTGGTATTATGAGCGTCCATGGACGTTAGAAATCACTTACCATCAGGTGACCCACTTACTAGTTTGCCGGCCTATGCTATAAAAACACGGAAACCCCCACAGTGACATTCAAATAGTACAGACTCAATAAGATACAATTATCTTGTGTCGTGATCAAAAACTATGAGAGACTTATTAACTATGAGGTCTACCAATACTCATACCTTAGTGGCAGGCACAGACCACTACAGATCTTCGTTAACATAAAAATAAAGCTGGTTAAGCTGGTGGCAATTGCAATTGTTTAGTCAAATATGTATATAAATGTACTCTCCAATAATTTAATCAGGCAGCTTGACACCATAACATATTTCTGTCGCTCTAAACTTCTCAATCATCTCTTTTGAATCTTCAAGTATAAAGAATAATGGTAGACTAACGGCCGTTCCCTATATTCTATCTATCGACAGATGTGCTTACTATCAACAGTGTTTTGACAGATCTTCCATACAAAATGTGTATTTTTTTTTACTACCAGTAAGCAAATATATCGATAGACAGAATATAAGGAACGGCCATATAGGTGCTATTCCGTACCCAATACAGACGGCGATAGTAAACTGCAAGCCGCATTGATTTGTACCACAGACAGCAATTGACATGACATGCATTTCATGTAGATTCATACAGTGTTGCGTGCAATCTACGATCGATCATGACATAATACCACACCTATAAGCTATATTTACATAAACTGGCCACTTAGCCCACTCACCTGCCAATATCCAGAAGACTATCCAAAATATTATGATCCCGCTTCCCTTCAACAATGCCTATACTCTCATCTTTTAACTCCGGCCGCCCTGGATGTAAAAGGACTGCCAGGAAAATGCCCAAAAAGGCATTAAACATGGACGTCAGGATAAAACAGAGTAAGGTCCTGATGGCAATCTTCCCGCTCATCTTGGCGTTGAGGCTAGCTGAGCCGGCGATGAGGCTGGCGATGATTAGAGGCAGGATCATGAGTTTCAGAAGCCTCATGAATAATTCGCCAGGGTATGAGATAATCATCAGCGAATCGGGACCGAGTTGGTACGGACGGAGGCCGAAACCTGGTGAAAAGTGACATCTTAACTTTTTTTAGCCTTGCAGATTCATATTATTGCGATATCTGAGATTCGGCTGAGTATTCTGAGTTTCTTATTTCACCAATAATACTGTCGTATTATCATTAGGTCTTATTAATATATTAAGAAACGGGGAAGACAGATTTTTTTTAATGGGACATAATATAATCAATAGGTGGTTGGCCCCTCGTATGCGCGAGGCCGTCTGGATAGGTACCACCGCTTTGTCTACTTCTGCTGCCAAGTAACAGTGTAGGCATTGTCGATTTGAAGAACATTGAAGCCAGTGCAATTACTGGGCATTATGAGTATTAACATCTTATGTCTCGGGGTGGCGAGCGCAGCCCAGTAACTCAAAGTTCCGTGTGGTGCTGTATTTGTTTATGGGCAGGCGTTGCACTTACCATCTGGCGAGCGAACTGCCCGTTTCATCATTCAAGCTAATAAATTAAGGATCTGCAAGGTTAAACAACTTGGGATTAATATCATGTTCGAGAAATACTAAATAAATATCGGTCTGTTTAGTATTATTCCGGCTTAAAAAAAAGTATGTGTAATATAGGGCTGATATTGTTATTTTTAATTATTCCTTTAAACTTTATTAAACATGAGAATATGAATGATTATTAGTAATATTATTATACGCACTCTTACAAATATACGCAATCACGCCTGTAATCCCTGAAGGGGTAGGCAGAGGTGTAACCAGTACACCAACATTTCGCCGAGCGTATCTCCGTCCCTTATGTGATAGGGGGCGAGCCTATCGCCATATCGGGCACAAATTTCCAGACTCCGGGCTGATACTGAGTATTTCATAATAGAAAAACCCAATACCACTTTACCCGACCCGGGGATCGAACCCTAGACCTCAGCGTTGGCCTCAATCGTAACGCGTACGCATTACAACTGCGCCACCGAAGCAGTCATATAATAAATATATAGTAATATTATTATGTGAGTATTAATTTAACGTTATGGGAGTGAAGGAGGCCCAAGTGTGCAAGTTTCGAAGTAAGTGGAAATCCGTTGTCTTTGCCTACCCCTATGGAACTCAGGCGTGAATCTCTGTATATACATAATATTATTTCACATAGTTCTGAATTAATCTATTTTAACCAACTTAATTCATATTTTTTTTTGGGTGCCTTCGAATTCAACAAGTCCGGACGTACTTACTACAATACTAAGCATGAGATGTTATAATTGCAAATATAGTGATTTCTTAGGTTTACGCGAATATTACACATTGAAATAAAACTAGTTTAGACGGATTTTATCGCGGTTTAATTTTAATTTGCAAATATAGTTGGAAAATGTGATATTAAAATTACGAGTGGTAGAGCCACGCTGTAGACAATTTTGTTTACAGCATGAATGGGCCGGCTCGTCCGGGTCGTTACCACTGTCTCACAGAAAACCGGCGTAAAGTAGCAGCTAGCTGCTGCGTTTCGTACGGTGAGTGAGATATCCGGAGGCCCAAATCCCCCTCCCCTTCCCAATCCCTTATTATCCCTTTCCTTTAAGGTCGGCAACGCGCCCATAATTCTTTTGTATTGTGGGCGTACATGGGCGGTGGAGATCGCTTACCATCAGGTGACCCACTTGCTCGTTTGCCGGCCTATACTATAAAAATAATAATTAAAAGAAGACAAAAATTGGAATCACGGTTAAAGTTAGTATGAATCAAAAATAAGGACCACAATAATCGACGTCAATTATAAAAACTTGTGTAACTTTTGAAGGGGTGTACAGCTTTTATTCAAACGTAGCTAAGATCCATCCTGATTAAACTACGAGTAGCTTACAAATAAAAAAATGCATTCAAATCGGTCCATTCGTTTAGCCCCTACGATGCCAAAGGGGTTCAAAGTTTCTCATTTTCATCTCTTTTTTCGGAAGTTAATAAATATCACACATTGTAAGTACAATTATAAATCAAAACAGCTCTTTATTTTTCCACCCATATTTCTGAATCTCCGAACCACCTCAGGTTAAAATATTTTTTCCGGCATTAACTCCAAACTACTGATACTGAACTCTAAGAAACTATAGCAGGTATAAATAAAGTGTTTAAAATAAAATTAACTCACCAATCCCGATCCCACTGAGCACACCGGCCAATGTGACGACCAGCATGGTGTTATCCGCAAGGCACTTTTTCCATCCCGTAGGCTCGACGGACGCGCACCGATCCTCCGTGGTCTTCGGCCCTCGGTCCCCAGGACCCATTTTTGCAAACAAATACTCTGTGAAACGTCGCTTTTTATCCATTACAATACTCGTGAACGAGCGAGTAGGTTTCCGATTGTCAACGAGCGCTGCCACCGACTGTGGCGTTCACAGTATATCGGCTATTTAATAATGTTACGACATGATGATTTAAAAGTTTTGAATTCGCGTCTCGAGCATAACTACTGGCTTGTTAGCATGCATGTACACTGAACAAAAAAGGTGTCAGTTATAATTTATTGCGTGGTTTATTGTTAATAAACTAGATAGTATTCACTGCTGGCATTAATTCAGTGAATGTTCTACCAGAGAATCTGAGACGGCAGTGTATACTGATCTAATGGGAACCGCAGCTCTGTCTGTATTCTACGGAACGGAAGCCATGTTGGATGCGCGCGCATCCATCGATTCTCTCGTTGCTGTATATTTACCCTTACATTATTAAATAGTTATAGATTTTAATATAACTTTAATCCTTGATGGCGAAGTAAATTAAAAAGTGGATTACTATCAAATAATTAGATAAATAAATATAGTTCTTGATATTTTTTACTGCATGCATAAGTTAATCTTTTTTGGTCAACTCATAACATTGTACTTACAACTTGTCAACTCAAGCAATAATTATTGTGAAATTAAACCTTATTTAAATGGTATTGGATTTCTTGTTTATTTATTTTTTATTTATAAAATTCTGTACCTTCTTAAGACGAGGTCGGACTGCGATTTGAAACACAATAGAATAAGGTTTATAATTGCATGGACTGCTGGCTGTACGCGGTACGACTGTTGTGTTGAGGTCTCGGGTTCGATCCTCGGGTTGGGTAAAGTGATATTGGGGTTTTCTATCATGAAATGCTTAGTATCAACCCGGAGTCTGGAATTATGTCCGATATGGCGATAGGCTCGCCATTTATCACATCTTGGGACCGAAATAAGCTCAGCTAAAGATAGGTGTAATAGTTACACCTTTGCCTACCCCTTCGGGGAGTACAGACGTGAGTTTAAATGTATGTATTATAATTGCATAGCATTTCGAGTTGACGGTGGGAATATTGGCGGTTTTTCTTACATTTATCAATTAAAAAATATATATAGAATTACTATATTTGCTCGAATAATATTTTAGTTAAATGATATTATGTATATCCAATTCAGGAAAAAATTGCTGTGTTACCACTTAAAATACAGAGTTTTGACGCCAAAGTTACGGTCAATTGACCGTAACAGCTAGCAGTATACATTAAAGTCTTTGGCTAGGGGACTTAAGTCAGGTTTATAGGTTGTGTTAAACGTAAAATCTCATACTTACCTACTACACCCATTAGGTTGTACGTCATAAATAACTACACTGTACACATCCAAACTCTTTTTAATATAAGAAACGTGTTAAAACGATTATTGTGTCTAACCAAACTTTATTTATACGCAGTTATGAAATTATGAAAAAAAGTTGGTAACATTTTGTCATACTTAGCCAAAAGTGAGGGTGGTTACACATTATTAATACCAGACCTGGAATACCTCCTTCCCAGTGCTGAGCCTCTATTTATGAGAGCTAACCCCTCTCACCAATCCACCCCGCTGGCCTAATGCGGGTTGGTAGACTATATCATAAAGATCATAAATCAAAAATTGCATAATTTTGTCGAATTATTTCAACGTTTTAGATTTTGTATAGAAATATAAACAAAGAAATCTTTTTTATACCAAGGACAGTCATAGTCAAGGACATCATACAGTTATATTATTTTAAATGATATAAGAAAAAGAAATACATCCATAAAATAAAAGAAAATAGTTTCTGTAGGTGTATAAACGATTTTGATCATATTTTAAATTTGGAACTTGGGTTGGGTGTTAATTTTTTTGTTTTTATAAGACTACCAATGTTAGTCAAAGAAAGCTGCTTCTAACAGCCAAAATGAATTATTTGGTATAGGTACATTGAAGTTTTTGATTATTTGCATCGGTGTCTCTCATCCAATACAATATTCTTCGGAATGCGTATCGCTTCTGCATCAGTACCAAGGTTATTTTAATCACGAACTGTACTCTATTGAACCTTTATTGTAGGGACAGTTCATTATTAGTTGATTTAAACCAAGCAAGCGTTTTAATAACTCGCAACAAGCTTAAGTGGCAACGACAGTTTCTTGTTAGGAATCATCTATTAGGGATGTAACTCAGAACATTAAAAAACCGAAATATAGTTTATTCCCTTCTAATAGGGTAGTTTTCTATATTTAATTTTATACATTATTTTATAAGCAACAGAAAATGATACGCAAAAGAAACCCTTTTACAATCAAAATTGGTTCAAAAATGTGCCCACAGTTATGACTTTAAATGTTGGTATGAGGAAAAGTGGGTGCGTAGTAGGGATATCTCACTATCTCGCTTGCACGCGTGCACCATAATGAACATTTTACACAGTGACGTCAAAGGTTGCGTCGTCTGTCATTTGACAATTACCCCTTCTACAGGATTTGAATGGCTTCTAACTTATTTATTTTTGGTCCGATTTAAAAAAAATATTACTGCAATAGATTTTGAGTAACGTAACTTATTGACTGAATTGATAAAAAAAAATCTAGTCAACTACCCTATTCCCTGTAAATGAGAGTATAGAAAAACAAATGGCAAATTAGATTAATAAGCTAAGCATGTAGCATAACCGATGTACCTACAGTCTTTTTGTGCTAATTGTGGCTCCGCATTATTTATGCTTATAGCCAATGACAAGTATTTATTTCTTTAATTTTTTTTATATTCACAAGAACTATGAAAACCAGTGCGGCCGATTTCAACGTCTTGTTGGTGGAATATTAACATTAAAGATAAATTAAAAGTAGGTAATATTTGATAAGTTATTAAGTACTTACAGAAAACACAAACACAAAACAAGACCAAGAAAAATAGGTAATAATTATTTTCAAATCGATTAACTTTCACACAATAACCGATTATCCAATAATATAAGGAATTGATAGTTCAATATTATCGATATCCCTAAACGTTGTACACTTGAGTGGTAGAGCTACGCTGTGGATAGTTTTGTCTACAGCATGAATATGTCGGTTCGTCCGTAGTCTCGTTACCACTGTCTCACAGAAAACCAGCGTAAAGTAGCATCTTGCTGCTGCGTTTCGTAATAATAATTACTTATTATGCACATGCCACATCTTTTATACATGTATCATCTTATTTCGATGCATGTAAGTACCCAATTAATGAAATGTGCATAATATGTAATTTATTTTTCATTTCATTTTGTACCAAGGAAATAATGGATTTAAATTTTTACGCCTTTGCCTACAGCTGGTTTTGAGCATGCGTAAAAATTACAAATTAGAAGAGGAATTCGCGCATCTACTTATATTATGGTTCATAATATTATGATTGCATTTTGACTTTACGAAGATGAATGTAATAAATCGGAAAGAAATAATGTTTATATTTTTTTTTTTTTTTTTTTTTTTTTTTTTTTTTAATATTGGTCTCGGGTCTGGGTGTTGTGGGACCGCAAGTTCCTCGTAGTTCCTGATACCCACGACACAGGTTTACCTAGTGTGGGGTCAGGACTATGTGTGTGACTGTTGGGTGTATTATTATTATTTATAAACGAACGTAATAAATTATTGTATTCAACGCCATCTATGTATAATTATAAGTGTTACATAAGGAGTATGAGGCCTGACAAAATATACAAACAGTGTTGTCTTTAGCCACTAGATGGCGTTAAATTGATTTAATCTAGGGCATAGATTAAAATATTTTAATCTGTAATGTTTGTAATATTATTCAAAGAGGACATTGATTATTTTTTGTCTACTACCTTTATAATAATTATTAAGACGATAGAGGTGGGTCAAATTTATCCAATTTACGAAAACGTACATTAAATTCAACATTGGTTTGTGATAAACATTTCCAAAGCCGTGATAAATGTGTCCCCCAGTCTCTAACTTTTAAACCAGGGCGTGGAAAATTCTGAAAAGGTATCTAGGTCGTAGGTATATATACCTTAAACGATAATGTCAACGAAAATTGGATTCAATAATAATAATAATAATACACCCAACAGTCACACACATAGTCCTGACCCCACACTAGGTAAACCTGTGTCGTGGGTATCAGGAACTACGAGGGACTTGCGGTCCCACAACACCGTGCGTGGAACCCACTGTGCGTGGTCCGACACGCACTTGGCCAGTTTTCCTCTCTGGTTACGTTTGCTTTGGTAGAAAAATCTCTTTTCAAGTAGTAGCTGCCAAATTACAGGCGTAACACACTACAACGGATGACGAATAAACAGCTCAATTTTTTTTCTCTATAGAAAGACTGCCTCGGTGGCGCAGTTGTAATAGACTGCCTCGGTGGCGCAGTTGTAATACGTACGCGTTACGACTGAGCCTGACGCTGAGGTCTAGGGTTCGATCCCTGGGTCGGGTAATGTGGTGGGTTTTTCTATTACGAGATACTCAGTATCAGCCCGGAGTCTGGAATTTGTGCCCGGTATGGCGATAGGCTCGCCCCCTTTCACATCATGGGACGGAGATACGCTCGGCGAAATGTGGGTGTACTGGTTACACCTCTGCCTACCCCTTCGGGGATTACAGGCGTGAGTGCGTATATAAAAAAAAACAGTCCAATGAGGAGATAGGTAACGATACAAGCATACCACTATATCAGTCGTAAATTCAAAAACCAGATACAATAAACTAGATACAATAAATGTCCTCTTTTAAATAAATAAAAACATTTATTAGCCTGGTAGAAAGATAGAACCCAGGACTTAACTTGTTTCCACTGTCTCAGTGCTGAGTTGTCTTCTCTTCAATAAGAGGGGTTAGACCTTAAGCCATCAACCTTATTTTGAAGTGAAAACTTCTTAAGCACTTATTGGTAGGGGAAAATCTTATTGGTTCGCGTTACCGACATGACACATGATGACACTTATAGCAGTATATCTGTAACTACTTTTTTTATGTTGGGAAACCCTTAATGGGTACTCCCCACAGCATGGTCGGCCGGGGCGGTTATGTCCGACTCCCACGGACTAAAACCCAATGATGTTCCTCCGGGTGCGCTTGTTCGGTCAGGGCTGCGGGGACGTTAAGCCACCAACCTGGCAATGCGGGTTACCACTCTGCTAAAATGTGGTTTTACAGATACTTTTTTCAGCATAAACCAGTTGAAAATATTTCTGCCTCTATTTATCTATACCCAACGCTTTGTCTTTTTCTAGCGCCAAGCAGCAATGTGTAAGCACTGTTGTGTTTCGGTTTGGAGGACATTGAATCCACTGACATTATTGAGCATTATGAGACTTAAAATTTGATGTCTCGGGGTGATGATCGCAGTCCAGTGCCATGCAGTGCCTACTTCATAATTCGAAATTTGAAATGGTGTTGCATATGTTTATGGGCATGCGTGACTCTTACTCATTTCTGAATTATATTTCCTTATAAAAGCATTGGCTTGCATGTGTAGGAAAACCGCAAAATAATATAAAATTAAAAGCACAAACACATTTTCATTTATTTATTGCTAAGTTAGGTTCGTAACTATGATGTAATAATTAGGTAAGCGCAATAGGATAGTTAACTCGATTTTTTTATTATTTAAATCAATAAGTTAAGTACGCTACTCAAAATCTATTGCAGAAAGAATTTTATAAATCGGACTAAAAATAAATAAGTTAGAAGCCATTCAAATCCTGTAGAAGGGGTAATTGTCAAAATGGCAGACGACGCAAACTTTGACGTCACTGTGTAAATTGCGCACGCGTGTAAGCGAGATAGCGAGATATCCCTACTGCGCACCCACTTTTCCTCATACCAACATTTAAAGTCATAACGGCGGGCACATTTCTAAACCAATTTTGATATTGTTTTAATAAATGGGTTTCTTTTGCGTATCATTTTCTGTTGCTTATAAAATAATGTATACAATCCAATATATGAAACTACCCTATTGATTCATATATTTTATTTTACATTACTAGGGGCGTTGCCCATGTTTTTCCACAAAACATAAAATTAAAAAAAAACTTAAAAGTCCGACGAATATGAGACATATCTTACTTTCTTCCCCACATTATTCTGCATCGATAAGTATCGGTCTTGACCCCATACCCCCAGCGGTTTCGGAGGAGATAGCGTGACAAGCTTTTGGTAGCGGCGGCAGCGGCGGCTCCAGTTACTTTTTTTTAGAATAGAGAGACATATTTAAAAATTGCCTCGACTGAGGACTGCCTTGGTGGCGCGGTTGTAACACGTACGTGTTACGACTGAGGTTGACGCTGAGAACTCGGATTCGATCCCGGGTCGGGTATAAGTGATATTGGGTTTTTCTATTACGAAGTGGTCAGTATCAGCCCGAAAACTGGAATTTGTGCCCGGTATGGCGATAGCCTCGCCCCCTATCACATCAAGGGACGGAGATACGCTCGGCGAAAACGGGGTGTACTGGTTACACCTCTGCCTACCCCTTCGGGGATTACAGACGTGAGTGCGTATGTGTTATTTAAAAAAAATATTCCCCTGAGGGTGTTGACATCAGGCAGGTGGCCGGTCGTAATAACTAGAAGCCAAATCTTTTTGTTAACATGTGTTAAAAAGCTTAGTTAATCAATAAAAATATGCGAATCTCTAAATATGCAACTTTTGACTTTTCCCGCGTATTTTGGGCGCGCTTTCGCACGGATCGGGTCGGGGGCCCAGAGGGGGTCACAAATAAATGGTTTTTGGATTTTAGGGACGGTGAATTTTGAAAATATTTACGAAAATATGGTAAAAATTAGGTAAATTAATATAAAATTTGTGTTTTTTATGTTTCAGATGCGGCAAAAACCACACCGAAGCGGCGGGGCCGGCGGGGGGGATGTAACGACGCAGGAAAATCAACAAAACCTATGATAATTTTGAAAAAATCCACTGAAATGTGTCAATTTTATATCAAAAAATGACAAAAACGTCTTTAATTAAATAATTTATTATATAACTATATATAATATTCGGCACAGCCGTACGCGCACCGTCAAGACGAACAGATCGACACCAATAACTATCTTATAATGTCAAAAATGAGACTTCAAAAATTTTCAAAAAGTCAAGAAATTTCTTTAGTATGGCGCGAGCTTAGGTGGTTTCAGTACATTAAAAAGCATGTTGCGCCGACCCCACTGCGATTGTTAAATGGACAAGTGTAAGAAAATATATATTATAATTCCTTTTTTTTTGTTAAGTAACTACCTAGACTTCAATTTGACATTGTGAAACACGTGCTAAAACTTACTTTTATAATGACGACAGCAATATTATAGCGATAATGAGCGGCTAGTAATTAGTTAATGTTTCTTTTAAAATATAATTATCACAGTTAGAGTGTTTACAACGAAGTTAGATATATAATCATAATTGTCATTAGCTAACGATTTAAAGTATTTAGTTTATCGGCCTGGATTTTGATGAAAAGTCTGTAAGTAAATGAAGTAGTAATAATAATATATCATAATAATACACCCAACAGTCACACACATAGTCCTGACCCCACAATAGGTAAACCTGTGTCGTGGGTATCAGGAACTACGAGGGACTTGCGGTCCCACAACACCCAGACCCGAGACCAATATTTGTGGTTCACACAAACATTTGTCTCGGTGTGGGAATCGAACCCACGGCCTCTCGCTTCGCAGCCGACTACTCGCCCGCTGCGCCACGGAACTGCACATATTATTAAACATTGGACAACAATTACACAATTCGTATAATTCGTAACCCACAACATACGTGAGTGCATGCAGCGTGCGTGCATAAATTCTTGCGCTTATTTAAATATTCTCAAAAATAAGCATAAAAACAAATATTTATGTTATTTATAAAACTAACCCACATAAATTATATCCTGCACTATTAGTGTAAGTTAATTATTTGTCGACAGGCAAACAGAACAATATTACTGGCGAACATGTATCTTAAAATACATTCAAAATGTTTACGTACTGCATCCAATTCAAATCCGATATTATGATCCGGACTGGGGATATTCTCGACTTTGGAATACGCAATTCAATCCCTCATACATATAGTATTACGACCACTTCGGACCGAGATTTAAGGGACTCAGTCGATCGATGAAAGTGCGCAAACTATCTACAACTACTTCAAATTACTTACATACGTTGACAACGGAGTGTGAAGAAGCAATTAGGCAGGCCGGCATAATTTTGCCGACCTACGATAGACACATCGTCTGTCGTTGGTCGACAGTTTTTTGGATTGCGCTAAACTTACCATCAGGTGTAGCGTAGTCACTTTGTCGAGCTAGGATAAAAAAAATACATTGACTAAGAGCAATCACTGTTTAAATGTTGTGTAGAAATATTTACAAACATTATTCGACCCGCGTGTAACACTGATCCATATTTAGCCTGGAATGATATTGCTATGGCAGGACAAAGCAGGATTATTCTGTATCTCAGTTATATTAAGAATATTTTTTATAAAATATATCCCACTCATAAAACCTAAAAAAAAAAAAAAATTTTGAATGGTAGGTAAATTAAATATTTCTTTTATATACCTATTTTGTTTTTTTTTAAGTTTAATTTTTATGTTTTACTGTAGTTTAGTAGTCAATTATTAATGCCACCGACCGTGTTTATTTTCGTATTTTTTGTGAAAGGATCATCAAAAGCAGTATTTAAATGACGAAGTTTGAGTCTTTCATCCACAATTTCAAATTTAAATGGGACCATCACTGAAATAAACCGTATCGAATACAAAAATAATCATTCAACATTTGTCCATATTTTGTGGAGTTACGCGGGAAAATACATAAAAGTATATAAATAAACGAATTGATAAACTTTGTTTTGTACATTTTTGTGTCCATTAAAAATACTTTCATGCGCGCAGAGCTTCGAGCCGTCTATATATCTCTATCATAGATCTATAGCCATGCAAGAATTAAGAAATTAAAACAATTTATTTAAAAACAATATTTTTCTCAAACTGGCATTGCAGAATACCGCGCCAACCAAATTATCTCCCCCTTACCTGTGTGGCAACTACTTGTGTAGTTGTAGCAGTTAATGCCTGTTTCAGCAGCTACTTTACGTCAGTTTTATGTGGGACAGTCATGGTAACGACCCGGTCGAGCCGGCCCATTCATTCTGTAGACAAAATTGTCGACAGCGTGATTCTACCTCTCAAATTTGTTGAATTATGGATTTTAACATGTAATGAACAACTTATTTATCATTTTAATTAGCATTTCAATACTTGACGCTGATGTTGTCCGTTCAACTGAGTTCTAAGTCCTCGAAGTGACCCACACACCACTATCTGGCGGAAACAGATATTGTAAATACATATATTCTACAGACACCGTATTCGATTGCCTCGGTGGTGCATTTGTAATGCGTACGCGGTACAACTGCTGCTGTCTCGGATTCGATCCCTGGTTCGGGTAAAGTTATATTTTTTATTATGAAATGTTTACTATTTAATCTAAACAAAAAAAAACTAAAAAAATGAATATAATAAATGTATTAATAAAATTTCATTACCAAATAAAAAAGACACCCGATCACATAAATATGAAAATTAGCAACTTTTATTTTATTTTATTTGACATGTCGTTATTTTCGAGATTATAGTAGTTGGACAAAAACATGCCCACTGAGTTTGTTTCGCCGGGTCTTCTCAGGCAGGGTCGCGTTTGGATCCGGTGGCATTTTTAAAACAACAATTTGGATATACACATGGTCCGTATCAATCTCCCGTAAAATAAAAATAGGACTTTGCATTTCTCTAATTATTTTAGATTGAAAAACCGGACCAAAAACAAGCCCACTGAGCTTGACTAGCTGGATCTTCTCAGGACTGGGTCACGCCGCGTAAAATCCAGTGGTAAAATACTGCTACACTGAAATACTGCAATAGGATTCATTGTACAATTTGCCCTTCGTTAAATTATTTCGTCCAATCCGGGGAACACCCTCGTTATCAACACAGCTCGCAAGCTTTGTATGGTTTGAGGCTAATTAAATATCTTTTTCCAAATTGTTGGCCTATATTTGGCCAATATTATTTGTCAGCTACCTAATATATTTTGCATCAAAGGCTTTGACCAAACGTTTTTTATTCGCTGGAATGATGATACAACTTTTAGTCTCATTGGATGTGCCATGCCTGTAAAAGATAGCAACACCACAGAACATTGAATCAAAAACATAAAGCCAAGTCAAAAAAAACTGAAACGATAAAAATCACCTACTGTGAGTCGATGCTATTGCAATTTAATGGTCAATTATAATATAGATACTATAGGTAAAAACAAAGACTCTAATTTATACTAGATAAGCTGTGCGGTACATAGATATTAAATAAAATACACCCAACAGTCACACACATAGTCCTGACCCCACACTAGGTTAACCTGTATCGTGGGTATCAGACACTACGAGGGACTTGCGGTCCCACAACACCCAGACCCGAAACACAAACATTTTTCTCGGTGCGGGAATCGAACCCACGGCCTCTCGCTTCGCAGCCGGCTACTCGCCCGCTGCGCCACGGAGGCTGTCAAATACCACTAAGTTGCGGTCAATTGGCCGTAATTCAATATCGCCATCTCGCTTACTCTAAACTAGAACGTGGTGACGCAAATATACATCTAAACAGCCCGTCTAGTAGTATACATTAAGGTCTTTGGGTTAAAAGCACTAGAGCTCCAAATTAGTTATTTTTATATTATTTTGAAGCGATTTTATTTTTGTTCAAATGGTTTTTATTCTTCTACTACATACATACTTATACATAGAGTCTGGTAGGCATGTACAGTACTGTAAGGTTCTAGGTTAATTTCTTTGGTCAAACAATGGTTCTTGATAAAATCAGTTTAAAAACATTCTAGGATTTGACTTTAAACGCGTGCTGTATCACCTCGTCTATCATAACCTTGACGTAATCTCACTGTACCTACTCTACCTATCCCTTTAGAGTACGAGCGTGACCATATTAATATGTTGTGTATAAATCAATATTGAAATTAGCCATTGTCTTTTTCCGACTAACTATGACTAATAATTATGACTTAACTATGACTTAATTAGGAAATGACTCATTAACTAGCTGCTGAGACCACATAGTGCTCAGTTGAAAAGTGTTATTATGTGTAAACAGTAAATAAGGCTGTACACACGAATACGATTTGAATCTCTCTCTATTCAAAAAAAAAAGTAACTGGCGTCGCCACCGCCGCTGCCTAAAGCTTGTCACGCTATCTCCTCCGAAACCGCTGGGGGTATGGGGTCGAGACCGATACGAATCGATGCAGAATAATCTGGGGAAGAAAGTAAGATATGTCTCATATTCGTCGGACTTTAAGTTTTATTTTATGTTTTGTGGAAAAACATGGGCAACGCCCCTGAAATGAAATGAAATGAAATGAAATAGTTTTATTAATCATGTAGGCAATTAAAATAGCGCTTATGACAAGTCAGTACAAAATAAAGAAACTTATGTATAAAAATCATATCAACTAATGTATACATAACATACATAGCATCGTCAAATACACTAGGCAATTACACTAAATTGTTTATTTGTTGTCTTTTTATTTTACATTAATAGCAGTATTTGTAATATGGAAACGTCCATTATTAATTATTAAATATTTTGAGTCGGTATGGACCACTGCATTTACCGAAACGGCATGAGTTTTAAAACTACCACCGGATCCAAAACGACCCAGCTTGAGAAGACCCGGCGAAACAAACTCAGTGGGCTTAATTTACCACTGGATTCAACGCGGCGCGACCCAAACTCTGAGAAGATCCAGCTACTTGAACTCAGGGGGCTTGTTTTAGGTCCGGATTTTCAATAATTTATATTAGGAAATACAAAGTCCTATAGTTAACTTTAGGGAGATTGAATGCGGACCATGTCTATCTCCGAAGTGTTGTTTTAAAACCACCACCGGATCCAAACGCGACCCAGCTTGAGAAGACCCGGCGAAACAAACTCAGTGGGCTTGTTTTTTGTCCGCTTACTATTGCCCTAGAGACTTACAAAATAGTAAGGGCCTTAAACAAAAAAAATTACTACGTTTCCAATTATAATGTTAAAAAGTGCCTCAGTGGCGCAATTATAAGGCGTACGCGTTACGACTGAGGCTGACGCTGAGGCCTCGGATTCCATCCCCAGATCGGGTAAAAGTGACATTAGGTTTTTCTATTACGAAATTCTCGGTATCAGACCGGAGTTTGGAATCGTCCCCGGTATCGCAATAGGCTCGCCTCCTATCACATAATGGCAAGGAGATAAGATCGGCGAAGTGTGGGTGTACTGGTTACACCTTTGCTTACCCCTTCGGGGATTACAGGCGTGAGTGTGTACGTACATAATTAAAAAATAATAATAAGTAGATCAAATCAATTATTTCTTACTAGCTTTTGCTCGCGGCTCCGCCTGCTTCAATGACCTTTTCCGGGATAAAAGTTAGCCTATATCCTATTCAAGGTCATGGTCTACCTGTGTGCTAAATTTCATTAAATACCGTTCATCTGTTAATGCGTGATTGACTAACAAACATCCAAATTCACAAACTCAAAAACATCAAACTTTCACATTTATAATAATAGAAGGATTGGATTTAAATTGATAGATATATATATATATATATATATATATATATATATATATATATATATATATATATATATATATATATATATATGTATATATATATATGTATATGTATATATACTAGCTGTCCCGCGCGGTTTCAGTTCAGGAGTTCAGTCACATACACACGTACAGTAGAATTATATATATTAAGATATTTCTTTTTAACTCGCTAAACAAGAGGCAAGAGTCTTATACATGAGCCTCATTTTATTTTATTTAATAACTAGCTTTTGCCCGCGGCTCCGCCCTGTTGGTTAATCTGCGTTATTTTTATTTATTTATTTATGGCACCAGCTATATTTTTGGGTTACCAATTGTTGTGGTTGTTAATATATTAATTTCAATCACGAAACGAAACGAAGTTTATCATTATAAAATAAATCTAGTTTACAAATAATGAGTGTGAAATATTTTTATTTTCATTCTGTTGTTTTTTTGTTATACATAGTGAGATTCATATAAATTGGATCTATGATTCAAAATTAACTAAACGGCACTAACGCCATCTATCAGTTACCAGTGTAACCGTATTAGTTGGTGTTCCAATGCTGCCACATGCATATAAACAACATTTCATACAAATTCGACTTATGGTTCAAAAGATAAAAATCACTGCCACCAGCGCCACCTATCCGGCACTAACGTAACTATGTTCGTCGGAGTGGTCATTTCACCCTTTATATGTGTGCAAAGATTCATATCAATTGGGCTAATGGTTCTCCAGTTTTAGGTGAACATACATACACACATACTTTCACTTTTATATATATATAGATGTGTATTTGGCTTTTAAAATTGACACCGAACCTCGACTGGAGCTTATCGCATCCAGCTAACCCGACGCGGACGCCTCATTTACCAAGAAACAATTTGACACAATATTAGTCCGTCCCACTCACACTCATTAAGTAGCATAATAGTATATTGAGAAACAAGTGCGACAAGTTGTCGATTGCCCACGAAAGCGAAGTTGAACGCACGAGCGAAGCGAGTGCGGTCATTCGCTTGAGTCGACAATCGACAACGTCGCACGAGTTGCACATACTATTTTGTATTACAAATGCGGACATATATGTAAGTACAAAATTGGGGTCCAGGGGCTGAGCCCCGGTGGGGTCCAGGGGCGAAGCCCCGGCGGGGGGTTGGGGGGGCGGAGCCCCCCTCAAAACAAATAAAAAGTTTTAAAAGAAGAAAAAAATATATTTTAAACAATAAATAAAAATTAATTAATATTAATAAACAAAAAATAAATTTTTTCAATTTTTTAAAAGGACGAAGCCTTTTCGGACCAGAAATAATAGCTGAAAAATTAAGCATTCAAAAAAATTAATAAAAACTTTCATATTTGGGTCTCGATACTTGAGGAACTAAATTATTTCTTACTTCATCGGCTTTTTTCAGGATTTCAGGTGGTGTGGATTCGTCGCTCGAACTTTCTGGAGTTTCCGGTATTATTTCCGACTCTATATTCATTTTTAAACTAATTTTAATTTAATTACAATTTTATTTATTAAATTAAACTGTCAGACGCGTCAACCTCAATTCAGTTTTAATATGTCGATTGTGTTTTTTTTTGTTATTATTTTTTTAATTTTAGCAATTTTATCTAAATTTGCGTGTGCCAAGAATAATTTACGTGCGACAAGTAAACTTGTCGCACTCAAATAACAGTTTTATTTATGAAAAAACTCACGCGTAATTTTAAAATGGGCAAACGGTTCTTTTTCAAACGTAACAGCGAGCGTCAAGATGCTACTTTTCCCGCATGAGTAATACAAACAATAATTAACGACTTTAAATCGCAGATTTGCAAAATGCTGTAAGTATGGCAATTACATTCGAATCAAAACGAATCATATCACAAACGGATAAGGTCTAATTTCGCTTAAATGTTGACTTTAATGCAGCTGATGATAATTTATAAAGTAGTGGGTACATACATAAAGCAACTGACCTATAGAACGGTCAACTATCAATATGAACAATATTGTGTCGATGCAACACAAAAATGTACAATAATACGATAAAATAAAAAATTATAGTGTTATGTGAATAGTGTCAAATAGAATATTTATTGTGCGTTAAAAATAATATTAACATTATACATTTTATAAAGCATAAAATGAGTGCAGTGATACGTGACTTTTAGTGTTCGGAATGTGAATTTTATTTTTAAAAAGCTCATATTTTTTTGGAAATTTATTTTATTTTTAAAAAGCTAATCTTTTTTTGTAAATTTATTTTAATTTAATCTTCTTCAGTGGTGTTGCTGTAAGTCTTAACGTTAGAGATTTTTAATTCCATATTTATATAATAGAGGTGAATTTCTGCGATGGGATTGTATGGCCAAATCCAAAACTATGAAATGAAAAAAAAATGGAAAGAAAGGTGGTTTAAGGAGTCATGAGCTTGATTTTTGAGGAAGAAAAAATAGCATATTTAATTTTATTATATCAATTGCTTAACCGGGAAATCGAACTGGTAATTTTTTCAAAATTATAAGTGTATTTTATTGGGCCCAAAAGCCTCTAAAAACGGCAAAGCAAAATACTTATGAGGCAGCAGTTTTTTTAAAAAAAATCTGCTTTTCTTCTTCAATTCTCTATTTTTCATAGTTACGAAGTGGTAGGTATCAGCAGGTCGCTCGCCTGATGGTAAGCGCCACGCCTGTTCATAAATAAAAGCAACGCCACACAGAACTCTAAATTACAAAGCAATGCATGGCATTGGACTGCGTTCGTCACCCCGAGACATACAATGTTAAGTCTCATAATGTCCAGTAATTTCACTGACTTCGATGTCTTTCAAACCGGAACACTACATTGTTTACACACTGCTGCTTGGCGGCAGAAATAGAGAAAGCGGTGTTACCAACCCAGACGACCTCTCGAATACAAGGGACCTTTTTATCTCAGCCTGTTGTCGTCCACTGTTGGACGTAAGCCTCCCCAAGTGAGCGCCAACCATCCCGGTCTTGAGCAGCCCGCATCCACCCGCTACCCGCCATCTTTTTCAAGTCGTCGGTCCACCGTGCAGCAGGGCATCCTACACTACGTTTGCCTAACCGTGGTCTCCACTCCAGCACGTGTCTGCTCCACCGACCATCTGTCCGTCTGCAGACATGACCGGCCCACTTCCACTTCAGCGTGCTAATTTTGCGAGCAATATTGATGACCTTAGTTCTCTGGCGGATGACTTCATTCCGAATTCTATACACCACAGAAATTCCAAGCATTGCTCGCTCCATAGCACGCTGAGCTACTTTGAACTTGTGGACCAGTCCGCTGGTCAGTGTCCACGTTTCAGCTCCGTAGGTCATTACGGGTAGGACGCACTGGTAAAAACTCTCGTTTTTAAACATTGAGGGATCGACGACTCGAAAATGTTACGTAGCTTCCCGAATGCCGCCCAGCCCAACCGAATTCTTCTATCCGCCTCCTTCTCGAAGTTGTGCCTGCCCAGTTGGATAATTTGGCCAAGGTAAACATATTCTTGCACAACTTCGAGAGTGACATCACTCACGACTACAGGTCTTGGGAAAATGTGACGGTTAAACATAACCTTAGTTTTATCGAGATTCATCCCGAGACCTATTCGTCTTGAAGAATGGTTAAGGCTGTTCAGTATTCCTTCCAAATCCTGCAGAGATTCTGCCATGACGACAATATCATCCGCAAATCGCAGGTGAGAGATGTACTGGCCGTTGAGGTTGATGCCCCGTCCTTTCCAATCAAGTGTCTTAAAAGCGTCCAACGCGGTAGTAAACAGTTTCGGAGATATTACATCTCCCTGTCTTACCCCACGACGCAGTTGGATTGGCTTTGTGCTATGTTCCTGTACTTGGACGGTCATTGATGCGGCTTCATACAAACATCTCATCACCTGGACATATCTGGTTCATACCTGAACAGCCCAGGTTTCGACGGTGTCAAAGGCTTTTTCGTAGTCCACATACGCTAGGCATAGAGGCTCATTATACTCCTCGGTCTTCTGAATAATTTGCCTTAGTGTGTGTATGTCTGTAGTCTGGCTCGCGGATCACTCGCGTTGTGGGCCTCAGCGGGAGGACTTGCTTTTTGAGCATATAAGTCCCCGTAATACTTTTCGACCTCTGCGAGTATCTCTGGCATTGAGGTGACGGTGGTGTCCTGTGGTGTTCTGAGCTTTGTCAGGTGACAACTGGAGGTGTGTGGCTTGGCGAATACCCTAGTGCCTTTATTAAGCGTAATGGCATTTTCAATATCTAGGGTATTTGATCGTCTAATATCGCGCCGTATTAGCCTCTTTACCTCCTTGTTAATTAAGTACCTGATGCTCAGATGGTGTGACATTTACAAGTTCTCGTCTTTTCCTCAACAGTTCCAGAGTCTCGCTTGAGAGTTTCGACTTGCGTCCATTGCTCTTTGGTCGAAAGTATTTGTAGCCCACCTCGCCGATAGTCCGCACCAGACTGTTGGTCGCGTCATCAACATCCGCCATGGTTTCCAATACGGCGAAACGGTTCTGTAGCTCCAACTGGAAAGCTTCACATCCGATTTCGGCTTGGGGCATAGTTGGTCGGAGAGTCGACCCTATCAACCGCGCACGTTCGATTTTAACGTTTATATTCAGAGTGCCTCTTACCAATCGGTGATCACTGCCGGTATTGACCCTATTGATCACAGAGACATCTCTGAATACTTGGCGCTTGTCGGTGATAATGAAGTCGATCTCATTCCGAGTCACATTGTCAGGGCTTCGCCAGGTCCACTTCCTTTGGCGCCTCTTCTGGAAGAACGAATTCATCAGAAAAAGTCCTTGGGTCTCGAGGAAGTTGACTAGCATTTGCCTCCTGTGATTTCTGCGCCCATAGCCGAACGGTCCTACCCTCGATTCGCCGTATCCTTGTACACCCACTTTGGCAATGAAGTCACCCATAACAACGCTGTAGGAAGTCTCTGTACGAGACATAGCTTTCACTATATCTTCGTACATGGCCTCGACTTCGTCGTCAGGGCGTACACTTGTATAACTTTAAGTGAGTATCTTTTGGTTATTTTTAAGACAAGGTACGCCACTCTCGCTGACACACTGCCAACTTCCACAACGTTGCATTTGAGTGACTTGTGGACCATAAATCCGACGCCACCTTGGGATGGTTGATGTCCTTCTTGGAAGTAGAGTAAGTGACCGGTATCGAGGGTCATCTTCTCCTCCCCCTGTCTTCGGACTTCAGATAGCCCCACGATATGCCAGTTAATATGACTTAGCTCTACTTCCAATTCTGAGACGTGCTCGTCCAACCGCAGAGAGCGTCCGTTGTACGTTGCCAGAAACAGTGGTTTGTGGTACCCTGCCGTAACCCGGGGATTCTTAGCACCCCCCACCCCGCCGTTACCATGACCGGTACCTTGGCCAGGAATAGCGAGGCTACCGGGATCTGGGGGCCGTAAATTTTGGGAGACTGTCATTTGGGGAATTTGCCATAGTCACCACGCTTGGCAGGCGGGTTGGTGACCGCAGTAACTGGAATGTTTAGCCAATGGCGCTGCTGCCCGCCGAAGGTACGAGTATTTTATGCATTCCAGCTTATTTATGTGGTTATGCCGCCACGAGTCGGCCGCCAGAGCCTCATTCGTTAGCCAGCAGGGTGCACCGCGTGCAGGTAGGGTTGACACTTGGGGACTTGAGGTGTTGTTCGCCCCCCTTACACCCCTTAAAGCTCCTAATACAAGGGACCTACCACCTTGTATTTAACAATGAATATAACTGAAAAGTCAGAGGTTAGTGCTTTGCTGCTAGTTTCGAACCTGCGACTCTCGGATCGACAGTATGTATCACTTACCCCAGTAGAGCATCGCCACTTTGTCTATTTCTGCCGCCAAGCAACAGTGTGTAGGCACTGTTGTGTTCCGGTTTGAAGGACATTGCAGCCAGTGAAATTACTGGGCATTATGAGACTTAACACCTTATGTCTCGGGGTGACGAGCAAAGTCCAGTGTCATGCAGTAATTTGTTATTTAAAGTTCTGTGGGGTATTCCTTCTGTTTATGAGCAGGCGTGGCGCTTACCATCAGGCGAGCGACAGGCCCGTCTCGTCATTCAAGCTAATAAAAAAAAAAAAAACTTGTAAATCTAGTTCATTATAAAATTATAGTGTTTGATATGAAGTCGTTGACCGGATGACTGATTGCATCACTTCCACTCATGGTAGATGTTTGATAAACCCATCAGAGAATAATCGAGAGAGGATGGTTCAATAGTCAATACCGTTTATACTTATAAGATTTTTAACCGACGATAAAATGCAGGAGGTTTTATTAGCTTGAATGACGAGAAGAGCATGTCGCTCGCTTGGTGGTAAGCCTGCCAATAAACAGAAGCAACACCATAAAAAAATTGAATTACAAATCACTGCATTTGCACTGCACTCGTCACCCCGAGACATTAGATGTTAAGTCTCATAATGCCTAGTAATTTCACCGGCTTCAATCTGGATACACGCACGCTGCGCTACGGAGGCTGTCAGTGTATTAAAAGACTAGCCTTTGCCCGCGTTAACGGCCTTTTCCGGTATAAAAAGTAGCCTATGTTACTCAGTGATAATGTAGCTTTCTAACGGCAAAAGAATTTTTGAAATCAATCCAGTAGTTTTTAAGTCTATTCCTTACATATAAAAATACAAATCTTTCCTCTTTATAATATTAATGTCGATAAATGTTTTTACATAGCTTTTTAGAAATTAGTTTTAGAAAGAAAAAACTGCAGTTTTAACTTTATAACTTTGTTTTACTCAAAGTGTAATACAAGTGATATTAAAAGTGATAAAATGTATAAGATAATTGTAATTATTGTGTTCATAATGTGCGTGGGAGTGCGAACGAGTGGTGTATTTCATGAAAATACTAAAATTACATACCATCCAGATACAGAGAAGCCTGGATACTTTGGATACTCCGTGTTCTTATATACTTATGGGTATATTTTTTTTATTTCATAGGCAGACAAACGAGCAAGTGGGTCACCTGATGGTAAGTGATCACCACCGTCCATGTACGCCCACAATAGCAAAAGAGTCATGGGCGCGTTGCCGACCTTAAAGGAAAGAGATAATTAAGGGATTGGAAAGGGGAGGGGATTTGGGCCTCCGAATATCCCACTTATTTTACGTTTTTACGGTTTTTATGTATTTTACGGTTTTCTGTGAGACAGTGGTAATGACCCGGACGAGCCGGCCCATTCATGCTGTAGACAAAAGTGTCTACAGCGTGGCTCTACCACTCTAGAAAATCGTATTATCGTATTACTTTTCAGGTTGCTAGTAGGAGCGCCTAAAGCTAGGAGCAGAGACAAGCCTACCATATCTCCAGGATTGGTTTACAACTGCTCTATACAGGATATTGATGAAGTGAGTGACGTCATCTGTTCCCCATTGGAATCAGATAAAGGTAAATAAAAAACAATCCATACTAGTATTATAAATGCGAAAGTATGTCTGTCTGTCTGTTATGTTTTCACTGCTATACGGCTGAACTGATTTTAATGAAATTTGGTAATAGAAAGAAAAAAAGAAAATGTATTTAAAACGGTATCTCACAATAATACCTAAATACATCGTTTAGCTACAAAAGCTAATATTTATTTGATTTTTATAATATTGCGTTAATTATTGAGGCGCTCATAGCTAGTTGCACTCACTAATCAGTAAACGATAAGCGAGTTAAGCAACCCTTGGTGCGGTCAGTCTATGGATGGGTGACCGCTTAGTGGTATTTCAACAGAGCGTCTCCGTGCTTCGGAGGGCACGTAAAATGTCGGTCCCGACTGTTATCAACTGATAGCAGTCATTAAGCCAAGTCGGAGGCCTTCGGGTGGCTTGAAAAACTCTGACACTAGGTTGGCCACTAACCATTCGATAAGAAGAAGAAGAAGAATTATTGTGCATTATTTAATGGTGTTTCTAATAAATAATATAAATTACCTACTCTAATAAGATAGGTTATATCCTGGAGAAGGTCAGGGAAGGGTACTTTTGTCCCGGAAAAAGACATGTCAAAAAGCGTGAATATCCGAATGCTCCGCCTGGAGCAGCGAGCAAAAGCTAGTAAACTGTAGACTAATATAACAAATATAAGCTCACGCCTGAGGCCCGAAGGAGTAGGCTGAAGTGCAACTACGGCTGTACCCACAGTTCGCCGTGCTTATTTCCTTCGCATGATGTGATATCAGGCGAGCTTATCACCACACCGGTCAATTTGGGTGATTTTTCGGATTGAAAACTCAAATACGAATTGTAATTGCCCGACCTGGAAATTGAATCCAGGAGCTCACGTTTATCAGCCTTAGTACGATTCCACTAGAGCTTTGAGGCGATTTAATAACACAGGGTTAATATTGCCTCAGTGGCTCAGTTGTAATGCGTACGCGTACGATTGAGGCTAACGCTGAGGTCGCAGGGTCGATCCCCGGGTCGGCTAAAGTGGTATTGGCTTTTTCTATTACGAAATGCTCAGTATCAGCCCGGAGTCTGGAATTGTGCCAGTATGGCGTTAGGCTCGCCCCCTATCTCATCGTGGGACAGAGATATGCTCGGCGAATGTGGGTGTACTGGTTACACCACTGCCTACCCCTTCGGGGATTACAGGCGTGAGTGCGTATGTATGTATATTAATAATAATATTTGTCTGATCCACAAATATATGTTTCGGGTCTAGGTATTGTGGGACCGAAAGTTACTCGTAATGACTGATACCCACGACCCAAGATAATCGTATCGTACTGTGGGGTCAGGGCTATGTGTGTGACTGTTGGGTGTTATTTATTTATTTACTAGCTTTTGCTCGCGGCTCCGCCCGCGTGAATAGACTTTTCCGAAATAAAACATAGCCTATAACCGTCTCCAGGGTCCCATCTATCTCTTCATCAAAATTCATCAAAATCGGTTAAGTGATTTAGGCGTGAAAGCGTAACAAACAAATAGAGATTTTGTTTCATAAAAGTATCCTATGTTACTTCTTATTCCTCCAAGAATATGTATACAAAGTTTCATGATTATCGGTTAAGTAGTTTTCGCGTGAAACCGTAACAAACAAACTTACATTCACATTTATAATATTAGTATGATATTCCAGATAGATCCAGAGGCTATTTCAGAAATTTATTATCAAATGAATTCTTCAGAGATGACATGTGGTTTGGTTCTTCTATAGAAGCACTATCCAACGGGAAAATATTGGTAAGAAATATTTTATTACTAGCTTTTGCTCACTGCTCTGTCCGCGTGAACGGACTTTTCCGGAATAAAAAGTAGCATAAGTCCTAATCCAGGTCATGGTCTACCTGTTTGCCATTTCATCCAAAACCATTCAGCCGTTACGGTGTGATGGAGTAACAAACATACGAATTTACAAACACACAAACATCCTAACTTCCACATTCATAACAGTAGTAGGATTGAACATTACCAGTGTCCAGCCGACACAGCCCCCGTGGCGCAGTGGGCAAGTAGCCAGCTATGAAACGATAGGCTGCGGGTTCGATTCCCGTACCAAGACAAAATGTTTGCGTGATCCAAAAATATGTGTTTCTGATTTGGATGTTTTCATCCAGAGGTGTTGACGTCAGGCAGGCGGCCGGTCGTAATAACTACAAGCCAAATCTTTCTTAACATGTGTTATTAAATAAATAATAAATAATAAATAAATACACCCAACAGTCACACACATAGTCCTGACCCCACACTAGGTAAACCTGTGTCGTGGGTATCAGGAACTACGAGGGACTTGCGGTCCCACAACACCCATTTTATTAAGCATGTTACGCCGACCCCACTGCGAGTGGGATAAGGACGGATGGAAGAAGAAGACTTAAGATGACTATAATGTCCTTTTTATCGTGTCATTGGTCTCTCTCTCTGTAGTCGGCCCCTCATGACTGAGGATCGTGGTCATCATCAGATGGTCCACATTTTGATCGGACGATGTCTCTCCATCGGCTTCTGTTCATCGCATCTCTCACAACTTTATGTAACCCGGCAGCTCATTGGTCTAGTGGCAGGGTAAGGCTGCGAACCGTGAGGCTCAATTCCTAGGGCGGGCAATAACAATTTGTGTTTGAGTTTTCGATTGGAAAAATCACACATAAATTGCCCGGCAACAACTATCACATGGTAAGGAAATAAGCTCGGCGAAATGTGGGTGCACTAGTTGCACCACTGCCTACCGCTTCGGGAATAAAGGCGTGAGCTTATGCTATGTGTTCTTTATTGCTTCAATGGCACCGCTGCAATACCGCAGGAACCTACTCAAATCTACGCTCAACAGTTTTTTTTTTAAGGGTGTTTTTTGCAGATCTGCGCTCCTCGATGGACTTGGCCTTATAAAGAACAGCATCTTCTTCCCAACGGCGCATGTTACATACAGAAACAAGGGAGGAGTACACCTATCTACCCTCTGGGGGAACCACGTAATTAAATTTCCTTTTTTTATACACAACAGTCACACACATTGTCCTGACCCCACACTAGGTTAACCTGTACCGTAGGTATCAGAAACTACGAAGGACTTGCCAACCCACAACACCCAGACCCGAAACAAATATTTGTAGGTCACACAAAAATTTGTCTCAGTGCGGGAATCGAACCCACGGCCTCACGCTTCGCAGCCGGCTACTCGCCCACTACTCATTCAGTAGAGGAGGGACGTATATAATACGGGGCTAGTATTATTATTATTTCTTATACCAATAATATAAACCAGTGCAGCGGTTCTAAACTTTCAAAAATAAATAATAAATTTAATAATATGGAATCCAAAACCAAATGATATTTTTATTTAACACTAGATGCGTTTAAATCAATAATATCTGAGAAAGGTTTCTCGGATATAAAGTTTCGTTTCACAAACTTCGAAGCACCAAAATGTCATGTAATTCGTGTAGGTAACCCAGCTGACTTTCCCACTGAACTGATTCCGCGTGAAATTACGTTCCTAATAAATGGTAAAATAGGCTGGTATAGACTATAGATTTTCAACACGGAAGTGGAAGACGGGCCCTTAAAAACTGTAAAAGAACAAATGATCTAAGACAAATAATAAATTACAATTTCTTAGGTTTACGCGAATATTACACATTGAAATAAAACTAGTTTATACGGATTTTATCGCGGTTAGAGTAAGTCTCTCCAGTGACCACGAAGGCTGAAAGCTTTCGAAACGTCAAAATAAAAATTAAACCGCGATAAAATCCGTATAAACTAGTTTCATTTCAAATTACAATTTCTTTACAGATCACCAGGCCTTCATGATCGATGGAAAAAGAAAAGAATACGGTGACTATGGGACACATTTGAATTTCTACGCGTATGGACAAGTTGGAATGTCCATTAAAGTAACTGTGAATAACACTGTCATCATCGGCGCCCCTGGACTTCTTCACTGGACAGGTACTAAATAAATACACCCAAAAGTCACTAACATACTCCTGACTACTGTAATAATAAGCATACATACGTACCCATGTAATCCCCAAAAGGGATGGCAGAGGTGTAACCAGTACACCCACATTTCGCCCATATTTCCGTGATGTGATAGGCGGCAAGCCTATTGCCATACCGGGCACAATTCCAGACTTCGGGCCGACACTGAGCATTTCGTAATAGAAAAATCCAATTGAAATAAAACTAGTTTATACGGATTTTATCGCGGTTTAATTTTTATTTTAGTCCCAACGTCTCGAAAGCTTTTCAGCCTTCTTGGTCACGGGAGAGACTGAGGTGTAGGTCGTCTCGAAAAGTTAATGTTACATTGGCTACCTTCATTTAGAAATTATACATTTTTTTCTTATTTAAAAAGTTAGTTGACTCTAGTCTGATTTACACGGAAAGAGCTCACGGTGTCTTAAGCTTTAGAAACGTCGGAACTAAAATAAAAATTAAACCGCGATAAAATCCGTATTACGAGTAACTAGTTTTATTTCAATGTGTAATATTCGCGTAAACCTAAGAAATCACTAGAAAAATCCAATATCAATTTTATCCGACCCGGGGACCAAATCCGAGACATACGCATTACAACTGCGCCACCGAGGCTGTCGATATAGATGTATGTTTTTTTACCAGGTGGCATCGTGAATTATAAATTCAATCCGGCAGACGATAGCATATTCTTCAGCCAACAACCCACTACCAACCCATACTTTACCAAGGAACTTGGGCCTGACGACTATTTTGGTAAGAGCATTTTTTTTTAATAGTATAGGCCAGCAAACGAGCAATTAGGTCACTTGATGGTAAGTGATCTCTACCGCCCCCGTACGCTCACAATACCAAAAGAATCATGGGTGCGTTGCCGACCTTGAAGAAAAGGGATTAAGAGATTGGGAAGGAGAGGGGGTTTGGACCTCTGGATATCTCACTCACCGTACGAAACGTAGCAGCAAGCTGCTACTTTACGCGGGTTTTCTGTGAGACAATGGTGACGCCCGGGACGAGCCAGCCTATTAATGTTTTGGACAAGTATCTACAGTGTCTTTCGGGTCTGGGTGTTGTCGGACCGCATGGCCCTCATAGTTCCTGATACCCACGATACAGGTTAATCTAGAGTGGGGACAAAACTATGTATGTGGCTATTGGGTGTAAAAAAGAAAATTATATGTATTATAACTTCGAGATTCTTGTGGAGAACTCTCAGGAATGCAGGTCTTCTCAATATTTCTTCACCAAAAATAAAAGATAAATTACCAATAAATACACACGTAACTTAGATAAGTTAGAGGTGCTGTTAGGGCTGGCTTCAACATGTGGCTTTCGTCTCGGCAGCCCGTACCACTCCCTGCTGGGCTTACCTACATACATACGCACTCACGCCTGTAATCCCCGAAGGGGTAGGCAGAGGTGTAACCAGTACACTCACATTTCGCCAATCTTATTGCCGTCCCACGATGTGATGGGGGGCGAGCCTATCGCCATACCGGGCACAAATTCCAGACTCCGGACTGATACTAAACATGTCGTAATAGAAACACCCGCTTTACCCGACCCGGGGATCGAACCTGAGACCTCAGCGTTGGCCTCAATCGTAACGCGTACGCATTACAACTGCGCCACCGAGTCAGTCAGTGAGTGGGCTTTCCTGCTCATGAGTAATAAAATAACAATTGGAATATTTTAGGATACAGCGTAGAATCAGGTGTTTTCGAAAAATTCGGCCAAGTGCTCTATGTGGGCGGTGCACCGAGATCAAAAATGGGATATGGTCAAGTAAGTGAAACTTTTCAATCTTGTAGGGTTTTTGTATTACCAAGGCACGCGAGCGGAGCTGTGGGCCTTTTTATTACCTTGAGTGACGAAACAAGACGGTCGCTCGCCTGATGGTAAGCGTAACGCCTGCCCATAAACAGGAGCGACACCTCGCTGAACTTTGAAAAGCACTGCATGGCATTGGATTGCGCTCGTCACCCCAAAACATACGATATTAAATCTCAATGGACAGTAATTTCAATATCCTTCAAATCGGAACACAACAGTGTTTACACACTGCGGCTTGGCGGCAGAAATAGACAGAGTGGTGGTACCAAGCCAGACGACGTCTCGCATACGAGGGACCTACCACCTTGTATAATGTAAATAAATATAATATAGCTAATATATGAATTTTCCCAAATACAATCCCAATTCATTTCTTTAAAACCGATTACATACCATCAGGTGACCCACTTGCTCGTTTTCCGGCCTAGGCTATTCAGCAACTTTTTTATAGCATAGGCCAGCAAACGAGCAAGTAGGTCACCTGATGGTATGTAATCGGTTTTAAAGAAATGAATTAGGATTGTATTTGGGAAAATTCATATATTAGCTATATTATATTTATTTACATTATACAAGGTGGTAGGTCCCTCGTATGCGAGACGTCGTCTGGCTTGGTACCACCGTAAGTGTTCTCCACTGCCCATGTACGTTCACAATAACAAAATAATCATGGGCACGTTACTGACCTTAAAGGAAAGGGATAAGTAAAGGATTGGGAAGGGGAGGGGAATTTGGACCTCCGGATATCTCACTCACCGTACGAAACGCAGCAGCAAAAAATAGATTGGTAGAGCCACGCTGTAGACACTTTTGTCTACAGCATGAATGGGCGGGCTTGCCCGAGTCATTAACACTGTCTCACAGAAAACCGATGTAAAGTAGCAGCTCGCTGCTGCGTTCCGTACGGTGAGAGATATCCGGAGGCCCAAATCCCTCTCCCCTTCCCAATCCCTTAATTATCTAATTAATTCTTTCTGTATTATGGGCGTACATGGGCGGTGGAGATCACTTACCATCAGGTGACCCACTTGCTCGTTTGCCGGCCTATGAAATAATAAAAAAAAGCAAGTTGCTACTTTACATCGGTTTTCTGTGAGACAGTGGTAACGATCCGTACGAGTCAGCCTATTCATGCCGTAGACAAAAGTATCTACAGAGTGGCTCTACAACTCAAAAAAATATATTGGTATATAATAAATGAATTGGCCCATACCTAATACCTATTCCTTTCTTTAAAGCCGATTCCTTACCATTACGTGACCCACTTTCTGGCTTACCGGCCTAGGCTATCCAGCACCTTCCAGTTCACAGTCCATAATATCGTTTTCAGGTGCTCATTTTTGAACCAGCGATAAAGGAAAAGGATCCTCTCAGAATCCACGCTTCCATTAAAGGACCACAGTTAGGCGCCTATTTTGGTGCAAGTTTATGCAGCACCGATATCAACGGCGATGGGAAATCAGATTTACTAGTCGGTGCTCCAAATTATGTAGAAATTGATGCAGGTGTTCCATACGATCAAGGAGCTGTTTTCGTTTACATATCAAAAGATAATTCTACAACGGTAAAGTATTTTTTTATAAGTAGGTAATTCAGTAGAACGTCGTTTAGTCCCACCTCGATAAGTTGAAAACCTCCAAATCTCGAAAAAAACTTTTTTTCCCTTCCCTTCAAACACCAAAACCCCCATTACTCGAAATCTCAACCCTCTATTAGTCGAAATAATCAGCGAGTCTCTGATCTCGAGTGCCTCGGTGGCGTAGTTGTAATGCGTACGCGTTACGATTGAAGCCAACGCTGAGGTCTCGGGTTCGATCCTCGGGTCGGGTAAAGTGATATTGGGTTTTTCAATTCCGAAATGCTCAGTATCAGCCCGGAGTCTGGAATTTGTGCCCGGTATGGCGATAGGCTCGCCTCCTATCACATTGTGGGACGGAGATAAGCTTGGCGAAATGTGGGTGTACTGGTTACACCTCTGCCTACCCCTTCGGGGATTACAGGCGTGAGTGCGTATGTATGTATATTTAGTTCATTGCCTTAATTAACATTTCTCAGGGCGTGGGCTTTGTTTTGAAACCATCTGGCTACGTCATAGGGACAGGACGAAGTGGTGCACGATTTGGGATTACCATTGCTGATTTAGGCGATATTGATGGTGACGGATTTAAAGGTATTTATTAATTAATTATACATTTCTGTATCCCAGCTCGTCAAAGTGACTACTGACCACGCTTCCCATGATGATATTTTTTTTTTATTAGCTTGAATGACGAGACGAGCAGGTCGTTCGCCTGATGGTAGGTAAGCGCCGCGCCTGCTGCCTCGGTGGCGCAGTTGTAATGCGTACGCGTTACGACTGAGGCTGATGCTGAGGTCTCGGGATCGATCCCCGGGTCAGGTAAAAGTGATATTGGGCTTTTTTATTACGAAATTCTCAGTATCAGCCTGGAGTCTGGAATTGTGCCCGGTATGGCGGTGAGTGCGTATGTATGTATATATGTATATTTGTTTAGACATCGCCATCGGCGCTCCGTGGGAAGACGATGGGGTAGGAGCAGTATACATCTACAGAGGCAACAAAAATGGCCTTTTCAGTCACTATGCCCAGAGAATTGCTGGAGAACAGACTCAAGGCTTTGGATGGTCTATATCAAAAGGATTCGACGTAGACCATAATAACTGCAATGGTAGGTAGTCGATTGTTTAATATTTATAACTAACTAGCTGTCCCATGCGGTTTCTCCCGCAACTATAGAAGCTCCACGTACCGGGTCCAATTGTGAATCTAAACCATCCAGGGCGCCACCTAAACGCATATAAAAAAAATCATTCAGATCGGTCCAGCCGTTTAGGAGGAGTTCAGTCACATACACACGTACAGTAGAATTATATATATAAAGATTATTAATATGATTAAAATGTGTTACGCTTGTCAATGGATAGAATGAGACACTTTTGACATAGTCATAAACACAATGAAAATTATGCTGGTATTGCAAATCGTATGCGGGATATTAAAATGCAATGTGCAATCCAAAAAGAAACAAAACAAGTTTTGGAATATTGAAATAAAACTAGTTCATAGTTATCTATTATACAAATTAAACCGCGATAAAATCCGTATAAACTAGTTTAATTCAATGTGTAATATTCGCGTAAACATAAGAAATAACTATCAAAATGTTGAATTACAAAACACTGAATGGAACTGGTCTGCGCTCATTACCCTGAGACATAAGGTGTTAAATTTTTTAATACCCCTTAAATTCACTGTCTTTAATGTCCTTCAAACTAGAACAAAACAGTATTTCACACTGTTGTTAGGCGCCAGAAATAAACCAAGCAGTGGTACCTACCCAGACGGTCTCTCGCATACGAGGAACCTACCACCTAGTGGTAATTCAAGATAAGAAAGCAAGAAAATGCATTTATTTCCACACTTACAACAAAGGTCACAAATACAAGAATCGACAATAATATTTCTTAATTTAATGTGTGGAAATTGGCTGTGCTGCAACGTTGCCTAGAAGCAACGTTAAGAGCGCTGATTTTCGGTGCCCGCCTCCCGCCTATTACACTGGTCTACAATGGTTTTGTTGCCCCAGATATGAAAAGGATTTTGGGTCTATTTATGCACACAGAAAACCGACGTAAAGTAGCAGCTTGCTGCTGCGTTTCGTACAGTGAGTGAGATATCCGGAGGCCCAAATCCCCCTCCCCTTCCCAATCCCTTAATTATCCCTTTCCTTTAAGGTCGGCAACACGCCCATAACTCTTTTGGTATTGTGGGCGTACATGGGCCGGGAGATCACTTACCATCAGGTGACCCACTTGCTCGTCTGCCGGCCTATACAATAAAAAAAACACAAATCATGAAATCAATGATTTTGTAAGGTTTGCTCAGATTTTTTAGAAACAAAATAAGTAACTAAGTAAGTTGTAACTACATCAATATTGTCAAATAACTGAGATCTCAGCTGTCCTGCGGAGCAAGGGATCTGAGAATGGGGATCACATGATGTTTGTATGCGCGAAAAAGTTGCGCAGAAACCTAATCATGACTGGAAAATTAAATTTTATTTTTAACAAGCCGATAGTTGTTCAAAATATAAGTTAAGCAAAAATCATGAAAATACGAGCACATTGAGAACTTTCATGAATATATTCGTAATCAGGGAACTTGAAAACTTAATAATTTGCTATGATATCCAGGGCAACAAAAAAAAAGTTTTTTTTGTAGAGCTGTGTTATTAGTGTATGCTTAGTAATTCGTTACTTGGGATTTTAGATCTTGTAGTGGGAGCATTCAAGAGCAACACAGTGAGTCTATACAGATGCGTGCCAACGATGCAAGTTTATGCTCATATTAGAGTGCCAGATGCTATGAACTTGCCGGAGAACTCTACATCATTCACAGCTATGTTCTGCTTGAGTGTTCCAGCAAACCCCTTGTGGCCGCATGTCAAAATTGGTGAGTACTATTCAAAGACTTATCATAGACAGGCTGTTCAGAAGTAAAATTGTGTTGCATACGCGGCCGGCGAGGTGGGAATGACGTCTAAGGCGTGGGAGCGAGAGGAGTTGAGAGTAAGCGTGATGGCAATATTGAGACGGCTGTTTTTTTTGGTATTAATTTTCATTCACAATAAATGGATTTTTCGATCAAAACCAAGAAATAATATAGTTACTTCCGTAAAATAACTTCAAATTGAATGAATAATATATGCACGTAAATAATGACAATAATGGGTCACAATAAACAATTTCGTGTTAGCTTATCGAATTTAACGTTCGCAGCTATTCAAACAATAACAACTGCTCTTTTCGCTCTCTCGCGGGTGACTAAATGAGTTGCGGTCAATTGACTGTAACTAAGTGCGCAATTTCTTTGTACCGCACAGCTTGTCTAGTAGTATACTTAAAAGTCTTTGGAACTATTTGAGTAGATATATATTTTTTAAACAGAATAGTGAAATGAGCATGTTACTCGCCTGATATTGGGTTGCGGCAGTAATCCAGAGTACACTCAGGATCCTCCGGGACTATCTCAATTGCGCCAAGATGGCCACCGCGGGGCTTTTAGTCTGTAAACCAGCGTAGGGATTTTAGATAAGGGCTCAATCCAGAGTCGTTCGGGAAACAACTGGGTCGGAAGGCTGATGAGTCCCGCATAACCATCTCTCCAGCCCCGAGGTTGAGAAGGTATATGTAAAAGGGAATTTTCCCGCGGAATAAAAACAAGGTTATTCGCCTGATAGTATACTCCACGACTGTCCTGTCTGTGATATATAAATATATATATATATATAAATATATATATATATATATATATATATATAAATATATATATATATAAATATATATATATATATATTATAGTATAGGCCGGCAAACGAGCAAGTGTGTCATCTGACGGTAAGTGATCTCCACCGCCCATGTACGCCCACAATACTAAAAGAATCATGGGTCCGTTGCCGACCTTGAAAGGGATAATTAAGAAATTGGGAAAGGGAGGGGGTTTGGGCCGCCGGATATCTCACTCACCGTACGAAACGCAGCAGCAAGCTGGTTTACGCCTACTTTACGCCGGTTTTGAGACAGTGGTAATGACATGGACGAGCCGGCCCATACATGCAGTAGACAAAAGTTTCTACAGCGTGGCTCTACCACCCATAAACAGTAGCAACGTCACCTCAAACATGAAATTATTGCAAGCATTGTATCAGAATGATAAGTGATTCCTTTGGCCTTCAGCCTCCATAGTGCAGTGGGCCAGAAGACGGTTGTGAAACGAGAGGCCGTGGGTTCGATTCCCACATCCAGACAAATGTTTGTGTGATACATAAATATTTGTTTAGGGTCTGGGTGTTTTAGGACCGCCAGTCGCTTGCAGTTTCTGATACACATGATATAGGCTAACCTAGTGTAGTGTTAGCACTCTATGTATGGCTGTTTGGTGTAAATAAATCTATACTAATATATAAAGCTTCTATACTTATTATATAAAGCTGAAGAGTTTGTTTGGTTGAACGCGCTAATCTCAGGAACTACTGGTCCGATTTGAAAAATTATTTCAGTGTTAGATAGCCCATTTATTGAGGAAGGCTATAGGCTATATAACATCACGTGCGGGCGGAGCCGCGAGCTAAAGCTAGTAAATATTTATTTTTTTGTAGACAATGTCAACATAAGAGCAAGTTTAAATTCAATGAAAATACTCGAAAATAGAAAATTAATCGTTGAAAATACAGTTACATATACTCTGGCTGAATCTCAAAGATTCATAAGTCATAGACGATTTTTTCATTGAGTAAATACTAGCAACTTGCAACCCTATTAGGTACTATTATAAATGTGATAATTCGGATGTTTGTGAATTTGGATGTTTTTTAGTCAATCACCCCTTAAAGGCTGAATAGTTTTAGATGAAATTTCGCACACAGGTAGACTAAGACCTAGATTAGGACATAAGCTATATAAATTTTATCCCGGAAAAGGTCGTACGATGGCATATCCGTGAGAAAATACTAGTGTAATATAAAACTGTAATCATAAATAATCAACATCATTCGTAATATTATAAAATAATTCCAGATTTTAATGCAAGGATAATAATAGATCCAGAAGAGAATAGAGCGAAGGTATCTGGAGATTCAGAATACAAGGTCACTGCCAAACCAGGCCAGGATAACTGCGACGAGCAAACAGTCGAAGTTATTGTGAGTAGAACTGAAGTTTTAATAAATATTAGTTACGCACTCGCGCCTGTAATCCCCGAAGGGGTAGGCAGAGGGTAACCTGTACACCCACATTTCGCCGAGCGTATTTCCGTCCCTTATGCCCAGGCGACGCATCCACTCACCGGCCGTGCACCGGGCTGGCGCGTGCGCGGCGGACTAGGCAACTGTAGTTGCTTCATGTTCGTCTGTGAGATGCAGATATGCTAGATGCGCGTTACTTTGCCGGGAACAGGTGGAAGCGGGACAGAGAATAATTTTCTTATTTTAAGGACCATTTTAATATCATAAGAATGTTATTAGATGTATGAATTTATATGTAAACATATTGTAGTATACATATTGTATGGGTGGTTTATTTAAGTATTATATACAATAATTCTTTAGCTATCTTCTTCTTTCGTCACGTAGTAGTGTGTCAATTAATTATATCGGCTGGCTGGCGTACGCGTCCGTACGTCACACAAGGTGACCACTGAAAATCAGCGCTGTGTTGTGGTACGCGCCACAGCACAGCAACATGCTGAGTGTTCACCTACCTGTCACAGCTGCGGCGCGCAATTGTACTTTTTTATATTATTTCTTATTTTTTTTTTATGTTAATTGTAGTGTATGAATGTAGCGATACACTCATAAGCGCGTTGGCGGCTGTACAAATAAATAGTTTTTCTTTCTTTCTTTCTTTCTTCTTTATGTGATAGGGGGCGAGCCTATCGCCATACAGGGCACAAATTCCAGACTCTGGGCTGATACTGAGCATTTCGTAATGGAAAAACCCAATACCACTTTACCCGACCCGGGGATCAAATCAGAGTACGCGTTACAACTGCGCCACCGAGGCAGTCAAATATGGGTTATACTATACAAAACTTACACTACACTATATAAAATCGTAATCCGAAAATACTACTACTACGTGATTTCTTATGTTTACGCGAATATTACATATTGAAATAAAACTAGTTTATACGGATTTTATCGTGGTTTAATTTTTAATTGAAATTCTAAAATGAAGGTAGGCAATGTAACATTAACTTTCAAGACGACCTCCACGTCAGTCTCTACCGTGAACACGAAGGCTGAAAAGCTTTCAAAACGTCGGGACTAAAATAAAAATGAAACCGCGATAAAATCCGTATAAACTAGTTTTATTTCAATACTACCACTTCACCTAACTTCTTTTTTACTAAACTAATATTGGTTTTTCAAAAGTCGCAAGTCCCAAGCCGATTCTAGTAATTAGTATAAAAAATACTTTTAAAATAAAATTTCTTTTGCGTTTTTTACTTTAATGGGCACTGACACATTGTGTCTGTTTATTTCATATCAAACGATATAAAAATAGATAAATATCTCTCATTTTATCATACTTATTTAAAACAGTGATCGAAATATTTTACCGTTGAGTATTTTCAGCCGACCGCTGACTTGTCAAGGCCTATATCAATCAAGTTTGAGTTAGAGCCATTGGAGTTACTTCAAGGTAAAGCAATTTATTTTCTACCTCATTATTTATTTCAAGAATAACTTCGTCAAATAGTATAAATTAGACACAATCTGAGCACGAGTATAAAACACCGTAACATCCAATGTATTTTGATGGTATTGATATTTAACTATCTACATTTTTATTAAGTTTATATTATTCAGCTTCCACCTCAAAATCAACCCACAAGGATTACCAGGTCCAATGTTACATAACAATTTGCTTCTAAAATATAAGCTTAACATCGTTTAATTCAATTTGAGGACTAACGTTGACTCAAAGTGCATGGAATAAGAGTCGAAATGGCAGAGGGAATACAGATTTGCTACGTTTTACAAGAAATTTAGTACGTTGGTCGCAGGGTTCAGCGCTTTATAAAAAATAATGCAATATCGTTGTTTTACAACGGTGCTACCTTTCATAAATATAGTTATTAGTTTTTATAGTAATAATACCAGCCCTGTATTATATACGTCCCACTGCTGGGCACGGGCCTCCTCTACTGAATGAGAGGGGTTAGGCCTTAGTCCACCACGCTAGCCTAATGCGGGTTGGCAGACTTCACATACCTTCGAAATTCTTATCCAGAACTTCTCACGTATGCAGGTTTCCTCTCGATGTTTCCTTCACCGTTAAAGCAAGTGATAATTAACAAAATTATACACGCGTAATTTAGAAAAGCCAGAGGTGTATGCTCTCGGGGCTGGTTTCGAACCTGCGACTTTCGTCTCGACAGTTCATACCACTCCTCATTGAGCTATCACTTTATAGTAAAGTCCACTTTATTTATTTACTCTGCTATTTTAGTTATCATAAAATAACATTAAGCTAATTTATCTTTAAAACTGATTTCGTTTAGTTTATGTTTCTGTCGAAGCATAATTTTTAGTTATTGGAAAAATAACAGTTTAGTTTATGTTTCTACGGAAACATAAATATTAAATTGTTTCTGAAACTAAAGCCTCAGAATTGTTTATTAACTAAAGTTAAATGTAAGATACTAGTTTTTACTGTGATATACCTTTTTATAGTAATTAAATAATTATAGATTCTCATCTTTAGAATGTAATTTGTAATTTTTCGTTTTCGATTTTTTTCTAGAGAACTCAACAACTTTTCTCAATGAAGCGGCAAGATTATCTGAGGATTCAGATTTGCAGTCTTCGTTTCTCATTCAATTGGTGAGGGACTGTGGAGACGACCTTATATGTACTCCATGGTTGGTGATGACTTGGGATGCTTTGGTCAAGTGAGTAGCTAATCTAGCTTAATGTAAAAAAAATACATATTTTACGCCTCTCGCAGACGAGGGACCTACCACCTTGTGCCATTTATACTAGTAGTAGGATCAAACGCTTTAAAATACTAATTAGTTTCTTAGTATGTTTTAAGTATGTTTTAGACTGCCTCGGTGGCGCAGTTGTAATGCGTACGCGTCACGATTGAGGCCGACGCTGAGGTCTCGGGTTCGATTCCCGGGTCGGGTAAAGTGGTATTGGGTTTTTCTATTAAGAAATGCTCAGTATCAGCCCGGAGTCTGGAATTTGTGCCCGGTATGGCGATAGGCTCGCCCCCTATCACATAAAGAACGGAGATACGCTAGGCGAAGTGTGGGTGTACTCGTTACACCTCTGCCTACCCCTTCGGGGATTACAGGCGTGAGTGCGTATGTATGTATGTTTTAAATATTATTTGTTCGATAAAATTGAATAAAGACCATTAAAAAAATTGGTAAGGTATAAATCTTTCTTGGTACCCCTTATATGCTCTAATACTTTATGCCTCAACCATTTCAGTCCATACATACCAGGATCGGAAACATCTTTAGGAGGAAACCTGACTATTCTGAACAAAGAGGAACCTGCCTACGGAGCCAAGGTCTACATAACACTCCCATCGACTCCAATAAGAGTGCCAAGTGAATGTTCTTTAAAGGAACTGAACATGACGTGTAATGTTCCTGGGCCTCTTGAACGAGGGGATGAAATTACTTGGGATATTAAACTAGAATATACTTCAAGAATGCCATATGAAGATTCCATGAAACTTGTTGCTGTTCTAGAAGATTCCTTGTATAACAGAAATATAACTGCAGAGGCAGTTCAAGAGCTAGTGATTAATATAGAACCACAAGCCAATTTCAGCGTGAATGGGTAAGTGGATGAACTTTAGTAGTATATACTAATATATTCTATTATAAGTCTATTCTCGAACAACTACATATTAAAACTAGGTTCTCCACTGTGTGCTACCAACGAGTCCTGAGCTATTTTGGTCATATCGCCCGAAGACGACCAGATAATCTTGAGAAACTGGTTGTAATAGGGAAAGTAGATGATAGAAGACCACGCGGGCGATCATCTACCCGTTGGTCGGATCAGATCAGGGCCATAACAGGACTTTCTGTTACCACTGCCCTGAGACAGGCCGAAGACAGAGTGGTATGGAAACAGCTCGTCAACAACTCCATTCGAGCTTTTCACGACGGGCACGACCTTCAATAATGAAGACTACGTGAAAGAGACTATTATACTACTGTAGTCTAGAAGAGTAGACAATCTCCGTGGCGCAGTGCGTGAGTAGCCAGCCGGCTGTAAAGCGAGAGGCCGCCCGCGCAGGTTCGATTCCTGTACCGAGACAAATGTTTGTGTGATCCACAAATATTTGCATCTGGTCTGAGTGTTTTCTCCCCAGAGGGGTTGACGTCAAGCAGATGGCCGGTCGTAATAGCTACAAGCCAAATCTTTCTGTAACATGTTTTAGAAGCATGTTGTGCCAACCCCACTGCGAGTGGGATAAGGGCAGGTAGAAGAAGAGTCTAGTCGAGTAGTCGTCTCTGAAACGAGAAGTAGTGAGAATCTAGATGCTATGAGATCGCGTCTCTCGTAGTTCTTAATAGTCATGCGATGGTATATAATACAATGTATAAATAGTGGAAGAGTGACTCATTGCAGTCGCCTTCTGGGTCAGCTGGTATATATCCAGTTACCCAGGCCGGCATAACTCTTGCGATCATCGAGGGAGGCAACGTCTCTCAATGATTGAATTTATTTAAATAATCTCGATATAAAGACATTATGAATCACGTATGAAATTATTTATCCATAGATATTTCACACTAAAAGTATATATTTCAATTATTTCAGCAAGCCACTTCCAAACAGAACGATTACTGTAACAAGGGACATGTTGTATACAGCTGATAAAATCAGTTTTTCACATTATTATGAGGTAAATTCAAATATTAATTTATCTCATACTTCTTCACCGGCAAACGAGCAAATGTATCACCTGATGGTAAGTGATCTCCACCGCCCATGTACGCCTATAATACCAAAATAATCACGAGCGCGTTGCCGACCTTAAAGGAAAGGGATAATTAAGGAATTGGGAAGGGGAGGGGGATTTGGGCCTCCGGATATCTCGCTCACCGTACGAAACGCAGCTGCTACTTTACGCCGGTTTTGTGTGAGAAAGTGGTAATGACCCCGACGAGCCGGCCCATTCATGCTGTAGACAAAAGTGTCTACAGCGCGGCTTTACCACGGATTGTGATTTAATAAAAGGTTTTCTTTTGCGTATCATTTTCTGTTGCTTATAAAATAATGTATAAAATTCAATATGAGGAACTACCCTTTTAAGCATGCCGGCATGATTCTGCCGATCTACGATTGATACAGTGTCTATCGACAGTATCCATGGATCGCGCTCCACTTGCCATCAGAGGGGCTAGCACGGAAACTTGCGAAAAGTTATTCGAGCTGTCATCGACAACAATTTCTATGAGATTTTAGTACAGCGCCTCTATCGTACGTAAAAGAAACTAATATATATGGAATATAGACCAATGATATTTAAGGAATAATCTATCGAGCCCTCGATACCTTTACATTACGATTTCCATAGTTTTCCGTGCTAGGCCCTCTGATAGCGTACTCACTTTGTCGAGCCAGGATATAAAAAAAAGTTATTTATAGAACATGTGTTAAAGCATGTTGCGCCGACCCCACTGCGAGTGGGATAAGGGCAGGTGGAAGAAGAAGAGTGTTACTAAATTCGATTTTGTACAAGGCAAACCAGCCCCGAAATACTAATTCTTTTTTACTTTGCAGGTAATTAATTACGGTCCATCCGATTGGTATAGATTAGAAGGGGACGTTTTTATAACAGGAAATGTAAGTTTTTGTAACGTTTGTATCCTTACGTCGAATATTCTATAGTTTGTGTTTTATACATACATACACAACGCTTATATATAAATCAATTTGTTCGTTGAGTGTACGAGAATTTGATGTTTTTTTAGATATCGTTTAATATAAAGAGAGGCTAAAATTAAGTTAGAAATTAATTTTGATTGCCTCGGTGGCGCAGTTGTAATGCGTGCGCGTTACTACTCTGGCTGACGTTGAGGTCTCGGTTTCGATCCCCGGGTCAGGTAAAAGTGATAGTGGTTTTTTGTATTACGAAATGCTCAGTATCAGCCTGGAGTATGGAATTTGTGCCCGGTATGGCGATAGGGTTGCTACCTATCACATCATGGGACGGAAATACGCTCGGCGAAATGTGGGTGTACTGGTTACACCTTTGCCTACCCCTTCGGGGATTACAGGCGTGATTGCGTATGTAAATTTATTTGTGTATTATTTTATTAAATTGTCATAATTCTTCAATTAAATAATAAATTCAATTCCCTTCTTGCAGCTAAATGTATCAAGTCCCATCAAAGGATGTTCATGGAATTGGAGTTCTGAATGCGGGTGGTCTATACCTGCCAAAGTCTCCTTACCAATTACATTGCCTTTACGCTTTGACCTCAGTCAATATGGTAAGCAGAAGGGCTAGCACGAATAACTTGCGAGAACGTATTCGTATCGAAATGTCAAAAAACTGTTTGAAACTTCATACAAATGCTAGCGTTCTCGATTCGAATACTTATTCGTAAGTTGTTCGTGCTCGCCCCTCAGTTCTAATTGCAAACATATATACACACTAGCCTTTGCTCGCGGCTCCGCCCGCGTGATTGGCCTTTTCCGGGATAAAAAGTAGCCTATGTTACTCAGTGATAATGTAGCTTTCTAACGGCAAAAGAATTTTTGAAATCGGTCCAGCAATTTTTAAGTTTATTCGTTACATACAAAAATACAAATCTTTCCTCTTTATAATATTACTGTATATATCCTGAACTAGAACATAGGCTACTTTTTATCCCCGAAATGGCCGTTCACGCGGGCTGTACCGCAAGTTTTTTTTTATTGCATAGGCCGGCAAACGAGCAAGTGGGTTACCTTATGGTAGGTTAGTGATCTCCACTCCATGTACGCCCCCAAAAGAGTCATATGTGCGTTGCCGACCTTAAAGAAAAGGGATAATTAAGGAATTGGGAAGGGGAGGGAATTTGGGCCTCCGGATATCTCCATCACCGTACCATACGCAGCAGCAAGCTGCTACTTTACGCCAGTTTTCTGTGAGACAGTTGCAACGACCCGGAGGAGCCAACCCATTCATACCACTCAACAAAAAAGCAAGTAATCTTTTTGTAATTGTATTTTAGGTCTTATTTCATTCACAGAGAAAAATATATCAGAATAGAGTGACATCATCAATACAGAAATATATCATCGACAGCTTTTATGAAAATCTATTTTGTTCAGTTCCTAACTTATTAATAACATTAGTACAAATTTACTTTCTTTTCAGGAGAGTTATTGAGGGAAAACGGCACGTTTAATGCGACGACCAGATTAAGCTTCTGGATTAAGGATCAGTATTAGTAAGTTATCATTTATAGCTTTGCCTTCGGTTCCTTTAAAAAAAAGGGATTTATAAATTTAATCCAAAGGGATTGCGTTATTGTATTGGAACTAACATGTCATTGCAGTCAACTACCATTAAAAATTTAAAATAAAAAATAAATATATAAATACATCCAACAGTCACACACATAGTCCTGACCCGACACTAGGTAAACCTGTATCGTGGGTATCAGGAACTACGAGGGACTTGCGGTCCCACAACACCCAGACCAAAAGTCAAATAAGTTTTAAAATAACTTAAAAACCGACTTCAAAATTAACACGATAAGTCAAAAATAACAATTTCAATAAAATAAAATTAATAGATCTCTTTAGAGTCGGTGCCGGTCAAATAAAACTGCATTTATCAAAACCTATTTTAATAACCGAGTATATATAACAGCACTTAATATCAGAACGAAACATAACTGACTGACTGCTTCGATGGCGCAGTTGTAATGCGTACGCGTTACGATTGAGGTCAACGCTGAGGTCTCGGATTCGATCCCGGGTCGGGTAAAGTGGTATTGGGTTTTTCTATTACGAAATGTTCAATATCAACCCGGAGTCTGGAATTTGTGCCCGGTATGGTGATAGGCTCGCCCCCTATCACGTAAGGGACGGAAATACGCTCGGCGAAATGTGGGTGTACCGGTTACACCTCTGCCCACCCCTTCGGGGATTACAGGCGTGAGTGCGTATTTTTTATATGAATTTCTAACTACTCTGTGGCGCAGTTGAGATGCGTACACATTACGACTGAGGCTGACGCTGAGTTCTCGGGTTCGATCCCCGGGTTGGGTAAAAGTGATATTGGGTTATTATATTACGAATTGCTCAGTATCAGCCCGGAGTCTGGAATTGTGGCCAGTATGGCGATAGGCTCGCCCCCATTACATCATGGGACGGAGATACGCTCGTCGAAATGTGGGTGTACACCTCTGCCTACCCCTTCGGGGATTACAGGCGTGAGTGTGTATATTTATATCAGTTTCTGTTTCTTTACAGCTCATCGGAAGTAACAACAACTCTGATATTAGAACCCGCACCACCGATATGGTATCTTATAGTGGGTCTAGTAGCTGGACTACTGCTGCTTGCGATCATTGTTTATGCGTTGTATAAAGTATGTTTTTTTTCTGTATGTCTAGAACACACATATGAATGAATATGCATGCCATCAATATTAATGTTTTTTTTTAAAAAATCTTAGCAAACAACAAAATAAGATGCCTGATGATAAGTGATTTGCACACAAATGTTTGATACAAAACTAGTAAAGACAATAAACAGCCTATAGTTTCTTTTGAACATAGATCCGCAAACGAGCAAGTGGGTCACCTGATGGTAAGTGATCTCCACCGCCCATATATGCTCACAATACCAGAAGAATAATAGGCGCGTTGCCGACCTGAAAGGAACAATAAATGGATTGGGAAGGGGGGATCACTCACCATTACGAAACGCAGCAGCAAGCCGCTACTTTACGCCGGTTTTCTGTGAGACAGTGGTAACCCGGTTGAGCCAGCCCATTCGTGCTGTAGAGCGTGGCTCTACCTTTCACTGTACAATGATCGTATTAATATTATACGCCAAATAACGCATTATACAGACAATAAGTGATTTGCACACCTATACAGCACCAGATTGCTAGAAGAATCATCGATGCATTTTGTAAAAGACTAGGGGCTTTGCCCATGTTTTTCCACAAAACATAAAATGAAAAAAAAAACTTAAAGTCCGACGAATATGAGACATATCTTACTTTCTTCCCCACATTATTCTGCATCAATTGGTATCGGTCTCGACCCCATACCCCCAGCGGTTTCGGAGGAGATAGCGTCACAAGCTTTTGGCAGCGGCGGCGGCGCCGCCAGTAACTTTTTTTTAGAATAGAGAGAAATGGACATTGAAAAAGTCTGTTTGAGCCTTTGGATGTCACATCGACATAATATATACTGTAGATGAAATTGTCTACGGCCAACTCTACAGCAGTTTGGTCGTACGATCAAACTTACATTTTGCTGTAAGCACGACCTGATTGAGCTTTCACGTCTCAGTGAGATAGCGAGTTCGGTGTCAACGTAGAAACTCTAGTACGTGATTTTTTTTCTACTCAAAGAAAAAAGCGGTCACTGCCTCGATGGCGCAGTTGTAATGCGTACGCGTTACGACTGAGGCTGACGCTGAGGTTTCGGGTTCGATCCCGGAGTCGGGAATTTGTGCCCGGTATGACGATAGGCTCGCCCCCTATCACATCATGGGACGGAAATTCTCTCAGCGAAATGTGGGTGTACTGGTTACACCTCTGCCTACCCTTTCGGGGACGACAGGCGTGAGTGCGTATGTAAGAGAAAGCGGAGTTGAAAATAGCATGCACGCGATTGAGTCAGCGTATGGTCACACAATTGTTTTTTTACATGACTTTTTAACTGTATCGAAATTTTACTATCCATAGTAATATGCGCACGTGATTATTTTTCCAGTTCGGTTTCTTCTCAAGAACACAACGTGATAGACTAAAAGAACTCCAAGAACAGAGCGCTCAGCAACAAGAGCGACCTGAAAGCAGCGTTAGTTCCCCAGAACTCCTCGACATCAATAATTCAACGAGAGAACTGTTAATTGAGGACTCAGATTGATATTTTGTAGATAATTAATAACTAGATTATTATCGATAAACTTTTTAAGTCCATAAAAGGCTTTAGCAAAGCTGAGGGGTTTTAAAGTTAGAAAGTAATGCTATATAGACACTTGTGTTATTTCACTATCCTTTAACATCTTTCTCTGACACATGTCAGATCAGCGTGTGTTTGCAGCATACGCTACCATATGCTACAGCCCGTACGTAATTGAACTATACAATAAGGGCATTCAGGACGTCGGAGTAGCCATTTGACATTTCTAACAATTGTTGTACAAGATATGTAGTAAATTTTTAAAAGTGGCACGCAAGTTAATGTTACTGAATGAAAGAATAGTAAAGTGACATAACGTTAGACCAGCCCAATCAAGCTATATTTGAAGACCAGATTTTTGTGCCCTTACTGAAAGACAACTAAAATCAAATCCAAAACTCACAGCGTATGCCGTGAACACCTGATGATTCGAAAGGTATACGACGAAGGACAAAGAATATGCAAGTAGAAAATGAAAGCGCACTAGTAACGTCATTGCCTTAGAATGTTGCACCAAGTAGAATGGTATAAATCTTGCTATGGCCTAGATAACCTCACAATGGGTCGTATCGACTTACTCTCGTGAGACGGATTTTAGGATTTACCAGTGTAATATACAGTGGCTGTACTGCAGTGGCGAAAAGTGAAGGGAAGGCGATGCAATTTTTACTAAATCACAATACTGATAAAATGTTTTAAGTATATTTGAAAAAAAGGGAACCTTGATTAATAGATAAATGACCTCATTAGCCTAGTAGTGGTCTATATAGGCTAAGACACCTTGGGATCCTGGATCAAATCCCAGGTCGGGCAGTCAATGATTAGGATTCATGGTCTGTACGCCGGACCTATCACATCACGGGATATAATTAAGCTCAGCGAAACGTGGGTGCAGTATTAGATTTACCTCTGTTTACCCTTTCAGGGGTTAGATCATGCTAATTAATAGATCATTTGATGTTATTAGGTAGGGAGGGAATAATTTCGGCTTTCCGTCACTCTGTACCACATCCGTACCACCTTGGCAATGCGATTTGCAGCACTAGGCTGTGCCTTCTCGTAGATCAAATGCGATATATTATTTCTTAGCCCCATCTAGTCATCTGTCAAAATGTTTGATACAAAAGTAGTAAAGGCAAAATAAACAGCCTATAGTTTCTTTTGAACATAGATCACAAACGAGCAAGTGGGTCACCTGATGGTAAGTGATCTCCACCGCCCATATATGCTCACAATATCAGAAGAATAATAGGCGCGTTGCCGACCTGAAAGGAACAATAAATGGATTGGGAAGGGGGGATCACTCACCATTACGAAACGCAGCAGCAAGCTGCTACTTTACGCCGGTTTTCTGTGAGACAGTGGTAACCCGGTCGAGCCAGCCCATTCGTGCTGTAGGCAAAGCGTGGCTCTACCTTTCACTGTACAATGATCGTATTAATATTATACGCCAAATATCGCATTATACAGACAATATAAGAAGTATTAATTTTACATATGATTCTCCGTGCGTGATAATTGTGTATTTTATAATATACTAGCCTTTGCTCGCGGCTGCGCCCGCATGAACGGCCTTTTCCGGGATAAAAAGTAGCCTATGTTAGTCAGTGACAATGTAGCTTTCTAACGGCAAAAGATTTTTTTAAATCAGTCCCGTAGTTTTTAAGTTCATTCGTTACATACAAAAATACAAATCTTTCATCTTTATAATATTAGTGTAGATTATATTATTAGTAGAGGAGACCTGTGCCCAGCAGTGGGACAGTTTAATAAGGCCTCTTATTATTATTAGGGTTTATTTCAACAAAATTTAGCGCTTTACGGATCATACAGGTTTTTGCATGGCAGACGACGACAAACGATCAAGGTATTTTTGAAAGTACTTAATAGGCATATTCCTTCCAAACTCACACTGTGACTGAATTTTATCCGAACTGAGATTAGATTGTGATAAAACAATAATTGTATTCTGTTCCTCTTTAAGTTGAGTTCGGTTATAATATGATCTCATCTCGATCTCATTGCAATCTCAATTCAGTTACATTTTTGACGTTTATATAAGGACATATCATTTTTTTTTGCAAAATAACGTTTTGGCTTCAGTCAAATAATAATATATTTTCGATCTATTTTCACATTTGACGTTGATTATTGGTTTATGAATCTAATGTTTATGAGAATACCATTTGTAACTTTCTTGACACTCTGGCACTAGTTCGGAGTGATATTTTGAACATTTTTAATTACGAGACTAAACCTTCGTGCTATTTTCAATAAAATTCATTAGTTGCTTCCAAAGACATTAATGTATGTATGTAGTTTTTGGCTGCGTCTGTATGTGTATAAAACGATTATGAAATTTTACAGATAGATTCGACTTTAATTGTTATATTTTATTATAGTACCGGATTCATACGGTTCCAATTTAGTTGATGAACTGTTGAATAGCATGCGATTTTAACTGACTCAATAGTATTAATCAATAAAACCATACTGCTTCTGTTAATTCCAGTCAATGGATCAACTGAGATTGAATCGTGTGGAACTGTTTTAAAGGTCAATATAGACGATAGACTGAATAATTAAAGAGTCATAAGTAATGTAACTGTAAAAATTAATATATTTTTGTACAAATCTGGAATAGTTTATTTATTTTATGCTAGCTTTTGCCCGTGGCTCCAACTACGTTCACTTTACAATTAGATAATGAGTTTAAATTATCACTAGCTACAGATTTATAAACCGACTACAAAAGGAGGAGATACTCAATTCGATGCATATATTTTTTCTTAATTTGCTATACTTCCAAACATCAATCTAGGACGTTTTCATCTCCTGGGTTGGTTACTATGTGATGCAGAAATGTTTGCGTCGCATCAAATATATATTTGGATTTAAATGGAGAGAATTTCTCGTATGACATTAGCAATAAAATAGCAGAAAACCGATATTTAAGAGGCCGCATCATATGAATCTTTTTTTTAAGATGTTTGACGCGGCCTCGTAACCAAGAGTTTAAATGGAGATTCGGTTTGCTTCAATTCTGTAAGTTCCTTGCTAGTTTACCATAGTTATTTAAAAAAAACTAGGCATTGCCCGCAGTTCCGCCCGCGGGAACAGCCTTTGTCGGGATAAAACTAGCTTATAATCGTCTCCAGGGTCCCGTCTATCTCTGTACAAAAATTCATCAAAATCGGTTCAGCGATTTAGGCGTGACTGTGTAACAAACATCCAAACTTTCACATTTATAGTAGTAGGAAAATAGTGAAGCTATTCAAAAGCAAAATAATATACTTTAAAGCAGAATTATTTTAGTACGTACCAGTTAATCTCAAGTGCAGCGGCACAGACGTATATAGAGCATTCAAATTCTGCAAATGACTTAACGGTTCATGTATTTTGCACTACGCTTTGCCGTTTGTTGAATGTTTGCATTCAGCTCCACAGCCTCCGTGGCGTAGCGGGCGAGTAGCCGGCTGCGAAGCGAGAGGCCGTGGGTTCGATTCCCGCACCGAGACAAATATTTGTGTGGTCCACAAAAATTTGGTTCGGGTCTGGGTGTTGTGGGACCGCAAGTCCCTCGTAGTTCCTGATACCCACGATACAGGCTTACCTAGTGTGGGGTCAGGACTATGTGTGTGACTGTTGGGTGTATTTATTTGTTTATTTTTTAGCTGAAGTTAATATAGATGGAAGTTTGCCACTTCGTTATGATCTGTCTTTTTTTATAGCATAGGCCGGCAAACTAACCAACATTTGCTACAAAGTGTGTGGGTTGTTACAACAGTCATTTTTTATTTTTTTTATGAGCTTGAGTGACGAATCGAACAGGTCGCTCGCCCATAAACAGAAGCAAAACCACACAGAACTTTGAATTACAAAGCACTGCATGGCATTGGACTGCGCTCGTCACACCGTGCCATAAGATGTTAAGTCCCATAATGCCCAGTAATTTCATTGACTTCAATGTCTTTCAAACCAGAACACAATAGTGCTTATACACTGCTGTTTAACGGCAGAAATAGACAAATTTTGTTATTGTGCTGTAACAGAAGACGAAAACAATCATAAAATTTTCCGATTGTAATAACAATTTTTATATATAAGTATTATATATTATTGTATTGATTTTAATATTTTTATAACTGTAAACAAACGAAACAAAATAATTAAACATTGCGTCTCTACGTCACCAACAGTTAAAAAAACTCACTCAAAATCTGTAACACTCCGAATTTTTAACTAAAACCTCGTCTGTTTTCAAATGAAAGACATACAATAAGGTATTGAATCAAATGCAGAATGTTAATCTAACATTTCAGTTAAGCTAGACGTAATAACAATGTCTAATTTCAGCTCAAGGGCCTTATTCACGATGACCCCATAAACTCGTAGGTAACGCGCTTACGTTATATTAACTTTCTGAAATCAGGGGCTTTATTTCCCTATGAATGTATAAACTCGTAACGCGCACACGTTTAGCCAACTTCGCGAAATCAGAACCGAATGACATTCTTTTTTTATTGCATAGGCCGACGAACGAGCAAGTGGGTCACCTGATGGTAAGTGATCACCACCGCCCATGTACGCCCACAATAACAAAAGAGTCATGGGCGTGTTGCCGACCTTAAAGGAAAGGGATAATAAAGGGATTGGGAAGAGGAGGAGTATTTGGGCATCCGGATATCTCACTCACCATACGAAACGCAGCAGCAAGCTGCTACTTTACGCCGGTTTTCTGTGAGACAGTGGTAACGACCCGGACGAGCCGGCCCATTCATGCTGTAGACAAAATTGTCTACAGCGTGGCTCTACCACTCGTAAAGGGCCACCACACTTAAAGCCAATTTCAAATGTTCCTAACAAGAACGTAACGCACCTCGTCGCGTTTATATAATTCGACATTGGCTTAGAGAACACCATCCAATGTCAATTTTATGACGTCAACGCAACGTAGTCACGTTAACGTAACTCGGACACGTTACGAATCCACACGGGCATAGAGAATAAGACTCCTAATCTAGACACACAATAGATCTATTCGCGCTCGCAAAATAGGAAGCTGGAATGAGTTAGCAACTATGAGCTGCATACTGTATAGTATATAATATACATACATAAATAAAAATAGCAGTAATAGCTCAGCGGGGAGTGGTATGGACTGTCGAGACGAAAGTCGCAGGTTCGAAACCAGCCCCAAGTGCATACACCTCTGACTTTTCTAAGTTATGTGTGTATTAATTGTTAATTATCAACGTCAAACGTCGTGAGGAAACCTGCATACCTGAGAAGTTCTTCATAAGAATTTCGAAGGTATGTGAAGTCTGCCAACCCGCATTAGGCCAGCGTGGTGGACTAAGGCCTAACCCCTCTCATTCAGTAGAGGAGGCCCGTGCCCAACAGTGGGAGGTATATAATACAGGGCTGGTATAATTTATACATACATACTGTATAATATAATAGTACTTGTACTTACTTATAGTAGTACTTTGAGTGGTAGAGCCACGCTGTAGACAGTTTTGTCTACAGCGTGAATGGGCCGGCTCGTCCGGGTCGTTACCACTGTCTCACAGAAAACCGGCGTAAAGTAGCAGCTTGCAGGTGCGTTTCGTACGGTGAGTGAGATATCCGGAGGTCCAAACCCCCTCCCCAATTCCTTAATTATCCCTTTCCACGCCACACACTCATAATTATTTTGGATATCACTTACCATCAGGTGACCCACTTGCTCGATTGCCGGCTTATACTATAACAAAATAGTATTACATAACATGACATAGTACCCCTTTATCCCCGGAGGGATAAACAGAGATGTAACTAGTGTTGCACCCACATTTCGTGTTTTTTCCCCCTATCATATCATGGGACGGAGATGCGCTTGTCGAAATGTGCTGTACTGGTCACACATCTGCCTACCCTTCGGGGGTTACAAAGGTGAGTGCGAATGTATGTAGTGTATAAACTTTCGTTTTATAGATTTTGTATAATACAAGTTTACAGGTAGAGCAGTGAATAGTGTTTCAGTCGGTTACGAACAACCCTGAACAAGTTAAGCGGCGCTTCCGTGAAATTAATAATTAATCAAGTTTCAGCTTGTTTTGTAATATTATTAGATAATCTACACTAATATTATAAAGAGGAAAGATTTGTATTTTTGTATGTAACGAGTAAACTTAAAACTACTGGACCGATTTCAAAAATTCTTTTGCCGTTAGAAAGCTACATTATCACTGAGTAACATAATATTATTATAAATGTGAAAGTTTGGTTGTTTATGAGATTGTAAATTTGGATGTTTGTTAGTCAATTACGCATTAACACCTGAACGGTTTTGGGGAAATTTGGCACACAGATACACCATGACCTGGTCTAGGACATAGGCTACTTTTTATCCCGGAATAGGCCGATCACTCGGCCGGAGCCGCGAGCAAAGGCTGGTATGCCACAAACTTCGGTCTTAATTTGTTTTTAGCGTAACAAAAATTTAAACAAGCTAACAAAAATGTTTTAAATAAAAATAAAAGGGTCACTAGGTGCATGTTCTCGTGTCAGGATAAAAAATGAACTAGATCCTATCGAATCTCGTGCCAGGATAAAAAAAATAACTATATCCTATCGAATAAAAAATCATCAAATCTCTTTTTCTTTCAGTTGATAAAAATAGCACAATATAGTAGTGGATGTCAATGCAATCGAGAAGTGAACAGAATACTCTACTTTAATCTGAAAATACAATATGCTAAGAAAATAGGTAAACTTTAAAAAAGCGTTGTTAGAAAGGAGCCGATAACGAAGCTCGTTTCGTCCGATTTCCTCACCCCCCCTCAGTTGTCAAGAGCCGTTGGTATTTTAGATTTAATTAAAGAAAAGAATTTTCGGGGCCCATGCGAAAAAGTGCGAATTAGTCGTTAGGGAACATCTGCCCAATAAAGTCTCGGTAGAGGGCAACTGACATGGTGTTAAGGCATAGATTATTTTTATTTTTATCACTTTATTTTTTTCAATGTCTCTAACGCATTCAACAAATGTTTGTGAGCCATTCTTAGCACAACATTTCTTAGTATTAAAATTTAAATACTGTACTAGTTACACCTCAGCCTACCCTTTCGGTGATGATAGACGTGAGTGCGTATATATGTATGCATATTTAAAAATTATTAACTGCCTCGGTGGCGCAGTTGTAATGCGCACGCGTTACGATTGAGGCTAACGCCGAGGTCTCGTTTTCGATCCCCGGGTCGGGTAAAGTGGTTTTGGGTTTTTCTATTACGAAATGCTCAGTATTCGTCCGGAGTCTGGAATTTGTGCCCGGTATGGTGATAGGGTCGCCCCCTATCACATAATGGGACGGGGATACGCTCGGCGAAATGTGGGTGTACTGGTTACTCCTTTGAGGAGGTTAGTTTCAAACACGTCACTTACTATCTTATTTTGAAGATAAATGCGGCACAATACCTTTCGAGTGGTATAAGTTTAATTTTTAAATATACATACGCACTCACGCCTGTAATCCCCAAAGGGGTAGGCAGAGGTGTAACCAGTACATCCACATTTCTCCGTCCCATGAGTGATCCCCATTACATCCGAGCCTATCGCCATATCGGGCACAAATTCTTGACACCGGGCTGATACTGAGCATTTTTTAATAGACAAATCCAATATCACTTTTTCCTGACCTGAGGATCGAACCCGAGACTTCAACGTCAGTATAGCGTATACGCATTACATCTGCGCCAGCGAGGCAGTACACGTTTATTATTAAAATTATTATTATTATTAAAATATAAAAAAGGGTCAATTATATACGGACTTTTACACCTGTAACAGCCAAAAAAACTCACTGAGTCATAGTAAGTCCAACATTGTTAACTCATCTTTGAAACTACTAAACTTGTGATCATTAGCAACAAAAGAGAAGTTTGTTCACGCACCATGCCCTTAACATCCAGTTACTGTAATGAGGGTCTGGATATATCCAGCTATCGAATATGTTATAACAAAACATTATTACGTTTATTGAGTTGTAAATTTGGTTGTAGTCGGTTTAGCGGTGAGAAGCTATGAATACTAAATATATAGATATATACTTAGTAATAACACTTTTTTTATTAGCTTGAATGGCAAAACTAGCAGGTCGCTCGCCCGATGGTAAGCGCCATGCCTGCCTATAAACAGAAACAATTGAACAGAATTTGAGTGGTAGAGCCACGCTGTAGACACTTTTGTATACAGCATGAATGGGCCGGCTCGTCCAGGTCGTTACCACTGTCTCACAGAAAACCGGCGTAAAGTAGCAGCTTGCTATTGCGTTTCGTACGGTGAGCGGGATATTCGGAGGCACTAGAGGCAATAATGCCAACCGTCGAGGGACCCTCCCTGATGGTCGGCAGAATTATGCTGGCCCGAAGTTGCTGGATACACACTAGCTGAATGCGATGCCCGGAATACGATTGGCCAAACAAGCCTCTATGAACGGTGGTCGCTATCCAGTAGGGTACCTAAATATACCCGGAACCAGCGAATACAAGCAGCGAATACATTTTTTTTTTTATAGTATAGGCCGGCAAACGAGCTTGTGGGTCACCTGGTGGTAAGTGATCTCCACCGCCCATGTACGCCCGCAATACTAAAATAATCATGGGCGCGTTGCCGACCTTAAAGGAAAGGGATAAGTAAGGGATTGGGAAAGAGGAGGGGGATTTGGGCTTCCGCATATCTCACTCACCGTACGAAACGCAGCAGCAAGCCTCTACTTCACGCCGGTTTTCGTGAGACAGTGGTAACGACCCGGACGAGCCGGCACATTCATGCTGTAGAAAAATCTATTTACAGCGTGGCTCTACCACTCAGAAAGATATATCAATGGTTCTATTGCTTTGTCTATTTCTGCCGCCAAGCAATAGTGTGTAAGTACTTTTGTTTCGGCTTGAAGGATATTAAACTATCAATTAGGTACTGGGCATTGTGAGACTTAACAACTTATGTTTTGGGGTGACAAACGCAAGTAAGTTTGTACTTAATTCAGAGTTCTATGTGGTGTTGCTTCTATATGCGTACCACTTACCATCAGGCGAGCGACCTACTCGTTTTATCAATCAAACTAGTAAAAAAACACAACCAGATTGTCAATTTGAGTCCCTTAATACCTCACGATTACATCCATTACAGATAGAAGGTAAACCGAGCAGAAAATTTGAGATAAACCCGTCTGCCTTTGTGTTAGAATCAGTTGAATGCATTTCTGACCCACCTCTATTGTCTATTAACCCCTATACTGCGTAGTCAAGCTAAATTCCATTATCATCGATCTATTTGTCATATTGCGACACCAAAACAGTTAACCTCTCATTATAACCGATTATTGTACATGATCCATATCGATCCCCGCCTAAATTTCCTATCAATATTGGATTTGTTCCATAATAAAAATCTTTATGTATATATAATTCTACTGTACGTGTGTATGTGACTGAACTCCTCCTAAACGGCTGGACCGATTTGAATGATTTTTTTTATATGCGTTTAGGTGACGCCCTGGATGGTTTAGATTCACAATTGGACCCGATAGGTGGCGCTGCTGTAGTTGCGGGTGAAACCGCACGGGACAGCTGGTATTTTATGAAATAATAATAATACTAGGACTGCCTCGATGGCGCAATTGTAATGCGTACGCGTTACGATTGAGATCAACTCTGAGGTCTCGGGTTCGATCCCCGGGTCGGGTAAAGTGGTATTGGGTTTTTCTATTACGAAATGCTCAGTATCAGCCCGGAGTCTGGAATTTGTGCCCGGTATGGCGATAGGCTCGCCCCCTATCACATAAGGGACGGAAATACGCTCGGCGAAATGTGGGTGTACTGGTTACACCTCTGCCTACCCCTTCGGGGATTACAGGCGTGAGTGCGTATGTATGTATATACTAGCCCTGTAGTATTTACGTGCCACTGCTGGGCACGGGCTTCCTCTTCTGAATGTGAGAGGTCAGGCCTTAGTCCACCACTCTGGCCTGATGCGGGTTGGCAGACTTCACATGCCTTCGAAATTCTTATGAAGAACTTCTCAGGTATGCAGGTTTCCTCACGATGTTCCCTTCACTGTTAAAGCAAGTGATAATACACACGTAACTTATGAAAGTCAGAGGTGTACGCTTCTTGGGCTGGTAATAAACACACACACACCCACAACACACACACACACATTTACTTGTTGATGAGGAATGATTAAAATTTAATGTAATCATAATTGTAATTAATAATCTGCATTAAAAATGTATAAGTATTATTATAAATGGGAAGAAACTGGTATCCCAAAACACAGTATTCACCTAGTTTGGGAACCAGTGACTCAACAAATTGTAACCAAAATGTTTTTAATAAAGATATTATTATTATTATTAATAATAAAACTCGCCGCTGAGCTAACACTGCTTTATAAACTACTAGCTGTCCCGCGCGGTTTCACCCGCATCATACTAACATTTACATACTAATATTTATACCATACTAACGTCACTCAATTGTTTGAGTCTTTCCGCCTTCCCGGAACCTCTCCACTAACACTTAAACTCTATGGTATGGTATTAAAGTTCAAATTGACTTTTAAGTACTATTACAAATCGATTGTATGGGAGTATAGAAAAGTGTTGTTTTTACACTTTTTCAGGCGTTTCTTTAATTTTTTCTCTCCGTAAAAACCATCCTCGTACTTCAAGGAATATTCTATGAAAAGAATTTGCGAAATCGGTTCAGCCGTTCTCGAGTTTTGCGCTTACCAACAAATTCAGCGATTCATTTTTATATTATAGATAAAATATTAAAAAAAGTATAAAAATACACTGATTTCGTGTAATAGGGTAGATTTTTTTTATTCAAAATCTATTGCAGAAAGAATTTTATAAATCGGACCAAAAATAAATAAGATAGAAGCCATTCAAATCCAGTAGAGGGGGTAATTGTCAAATGACAGACGATGCAACCTTTGACGTCACTGTGTAAAATGTTCATTATAGTGCACGCGTGCATGCGAGATAGTGCGATATCCCTACTACGCACCGACTTTTCCTCATACCAACATCTAAAGTCATAACTGCGGGCACATTTCTGAACCAATTATGATTGTGTTTTAATAAAAGGGTTTCTTTTGCGTATCATTTTCTGTTGCTTATAAAATAATGTATAAAATTCAATATAGGAAACTACCCTATTGCCTAGTGTATAATTAATGATGCTATGTAGTATACCTACATAAGTTGATAATATGGTTTTTGATACCTAAATATCTTGCTTTTATTTTTGTACTGACTTTTCATAAACGCTTTTTAAATTGCCTACATGATCAATAAACGGTTTTATTATTTTATAACCAAACTAGCTGTACCGCGCGGTTTCACCCGCAACATCTTGATAGAGTTCCAATATTGAAGGCGGGGATGTGGGTGACATGAGAAAAATGTTAAAAAGTAAATTAAAAACCTAGAATCCGATTGCAGCGCTATCTGCCGGGCCGATTGGTGAATCTAAACCATCGAGGACGCCACCCAAACGCATACAAAAAAATATTCAAATCGGTCCAGCCGTTTAAGAGTTCAGTGACATACACACGTACAGTAGGATTATATATACAAAAATAATATTTTTTATCCGAAACTGACCAACACTTTCTTACAAAAATATGTTTAAGTAAAAGTAAGAAAAATGGAGCCAATAACAAGAATAATATTAGCAATAAGTGTGGTTCTGACGTCACTTGTTTTTACACGCATCAGTCTAGCCTCCAGCCGCGACTAATTGGGCTAATTGGGCTAATGCGGGTTGATGGATATCTAGATTTATCTCCTATGTAATCAGTTACTATTTCATGTGGAAATTTGTGCCTAACACAAAAAAAATGGTAAAAATAAAATTGTATCTCCTGAATGATCTCTAATTTCATACATACCTTTTCATGAGTGGTAGAGTCACGCTGTAGACACTTTTGTCATTACCAATGTCTCACAGAAAACCTACGAAGGGTAGCAGCTTGCTACTGCCCTTCGTACGGTGAGTGAGATATCCGGAGGCCCAAACCCCTCTCCTTCCCAATTCCTTAATTATCCCTTTGCTGTAAGGTCGGCAATGCACCCATGACTCTTTTTGTATTGTGGGCGGACATGGGCGGTGGAGACCACTTACCATCAGGTGACAGACTTGCTCGTTTGCCGGCCTATGCCATAAAAAAACATACATACGCACTCACGCCTGTAATGCCCGAAGGGGTAGGTAGAGGTATAAACAGAACACCCACATTTCACCGAGCTTATTTCGGTCCCATGATGTAATAGAGGCGAGCCTTTCGGCATACCGGACAATTCCAGACTTCGTACTAAGCTAAGCATTTCATGATAGAAAAACGATCGAAGAGAAAAACACAATATCACTTTTCCGATACCGGTGACCGAACCTGAGACTTCAGCACAGCAGTCGTACCGCATACGCATTATAACTGCGCCACCGAGGCCGATCAGTATTACGTTTAAAAATATATTGACAGTTCGTCAGTAGCCCTTCCGAATAATGGCTGTTTCCAGTATTCTGTTTACAGACAGATTTGCTTACTAACAGTACATTTTTTACACAATTTGTATGGAAGATTTTGAGTGACTAAACGATCAGGCCGCTCGCCTGATGGTAAGCGCCACACCTGCCCATAAACAGAAGCAACACCATACAGAACTTTGACTTCACAACTTTACAAAGCACTGCATGGCATCGGACTCTCATATGCGTGAGGCCGTCTCCGCCACCGCTTTGTCTATTTCTGCCAACAAACAGCAGTGTGTAAACACTTTTGTATTCCGGTTTGAAGGACATTGAAGCCAGTGAAATTACTGGGTATTATGAGACGTAACATCTTATGTCTCGGGGTGACAAGCGCTGTTCAGTGCCATACAGTACCTACTTCATAATTCGAAGTTCTGATGAACATAAACACAAACAGAAGCAACAGGCTTCCGCTTATGGGCAGGCGTGACGCTTACCATCAGGCGAGCGCCCTTTTTTTATAGCATAGATCGACGAGCAAGTGGGTCACCTGATAGCAAGTGATCTCCACCGCCCATGTACTTAATTCCAAAAAATTATGGGCGCGATGCCGACCTTAAAGGAAAGGGATTTGGAAGGGGAGAGGGATTTGTGCCTCCGGATATCTCACTTACCGTACGAAACGCTGCTGCGTTTCGTACGCTGCTACTTTACGTCGGCTTTCTGTGAGACAGTGGTAACGACCCGGCCTATTCATGCTGTAGACAAAAGTGTCTATAGCGTGACTCTACCACTCATAAAACGACCTGCCAGTCTCATCATCTAAAGCTAATAAAAATCTATGGTTTGATATATTCTATGGTATAGAAGTAGAATTATAAATTTCACCGACAACAATAGAAAACAATCTCGAATCATTCCGCTTCGGCACAAAAGGAAGCCCGCTTTAAAAATACAGTAGTGGAAACCTCACAATGACGGCGAGGATGGATTTGGGAATTCATTTCGGGAAGCTTATCATAATCTTTGGAAAGGGGGTCATGGAAATGCGAATTTATTTATAAAGACTTTGCAAGGTATGTGCATTCAATGTTTCGAGTGCTATGGCATTGGATAAATCAGCCTATTAATGCACCAGTTCATAACAGAGTCGTTCCCTTTCAATAGAGAAAAATAAAATAAGTTGTAACAAAACTTAAAAACAGGCTTCAAAAATAACACTGAAAAAATAACAATTTCTATAGTTCTCTTTGGGGTCGGTGCCGGCTGCTGCTGGTTAAATGAAATTGCAAAGAGACTTATCATCATCAGCCTGAATGCGTCCACTGCTGGACATAGGCCTTTCCAAGTTAGCGTCACCCTTGACGGTCCTCCGCCTTCCTCATCCAGCCGCTTCCCACTACGTCTATCAGGTCGTCGGTCCAGCGGGCTCGAGGTCGGCCTACAATACGCTTAAATAGACGTGGTCTACACTCTAGCACTTTTAGACCTCAACGGCTTGCCTTGCAAGAGACTTATAGAAACTACAATTTATTTATTTTACAGTGCTATTTTTAAAGTCGTTTTTGAGTTTTGACAAAACTTATTTTATTTTTAAATTTTTAGTGGTATATACAACACCTACGACATGCAAGTTCCAATATAATGACCAATTTTTTTACTCCGTACTCCGTCATCAGGGAGGCGAGCACGAACAACTTACGAATAAGTATTCGAATCGAGAACGCTAGCATTTGTATGAAGGTTCATATTTTTTTTGACATTTCGATACGAATACGCTGTCGCTAGTTATTCGTGGTAGCCCCGCAGATCTTACACAAATTTATATGGGAATACATCGCATCTAAATTCTATCGAATGATTTTTTTTCCAACATAATCGGTCTACAATCGGTCTTGGCGGAGAAAACGATGTAGAAAAAAGGAAAAAAAGAATGCCGAATTGAGAACCTCCTCTTTCTTGAGGTCTGTTTGTAACCCGTTTTAAGGGGGAAAGTATTTTCACAAAGTGGCTGCTTCGCTATTGTTTCATGAGTCAGCTGAGAGTGAGAGTCAGAGTATCTGGAGTCCCTAAAACTCACCCCTCTCCGGTCGGTAATGCAACTACGATTTCTTTGGTATTGTGGATATTCTTGAGGGAGTTTTGGATCATACTGCCCCCTCGTAATTCGTCCCTGGTGCAGGGCCACTCCGCAACAGCCGCGCTTTGTTCCCACCACGCCGTAGACATATAAAATTGGCACGTACAAATACACTACTTTCTATATTAAATACTATCATTTGCTCGCGGCTCCGCCCGAATGAACGTCCTATTCCGGGATAAAAAGTAGCCTATGTTACTCAGTGATTATGTAGCTTTCTAACGACAAAAGAATTTTTATAATCGGTCCAGTAGTTTTTAAGTTCATTCGTTACATACAAAAATGCAAAAATACATATATTTCCTCTTTATAATATTAGTGTAGTCTAACTTCAATAATAATGGTACCTTAAAACGGGGTGAATAGGGATGGAGGGGTGAATTAGGACAAAACCTATATTATGACTATTATGTAGATGGACCGACAATAATATTTTACATACGCACTCACGCCTGTATTCCCCGAAGGGGTAGGCAGATGTGTAACTAGTACACCCACATTTCGCCGAGCGTATCTTCGTCCCACGATGTGATAGGGGGCGAGCCTATCGCCATACCGGGCACAAATTCCAGACTCCGGAATGATACTGAGCATTTCGTAATAGAAAAACTCAATACCACTTTACCCGACCCGGGGATCGAACCCGAGACCTCAGCGTTAATCGTAACGCGTACGCATTACAACTGCGCCACCGAGGCAGTCAAAAATATTTTCTCAAGATTAATTTATGTCCAAAGTGTATATAATACGTTTTATATTTTTTTGTTAATTACAGTTTATCATAAAGTAATACTTATTATATTATTATGATGGGTTCGGATTATTTTTTTATATTCTCGAATCTATCCTATTAATATTGTTAAATATTATGTAAAAGATTGGATCTGTTTACGATGAAATTTGGCACACAAGTAGATCATAATCTGGGTTACACTGTTATCACTGGTGGGGACACAGGCGGGGCCGCAAGCAAAACCTACTATATATTTCCTAGAAGGATTCCAGTTCAGCAGGCAACTTCAAGAGTACAAATAAACGTGGATATTTTCCGTTTAATCTGTGGATATCCTAATTATACTAGCAATAGACATTTTAAAAACAATCGTTCGGAATTGTTAGATTTTACGTGATCTCATAGTTTATTGGTTACTTTTACACTGTTACTAATACTTACTGTTACTAATACTGCTTTACAGACCACAACCCCATGTCAGGATTCTCTAGAGACCGTTCTCTAATTATAACTAAGACAACTAGGACCAAATAGTAAACCAGCATAGCTACCGCGTAATGAACTCTTGGACTATCGACTGAGCACTGATCTTACTGAACTAGAGGCTGACCGAATGACCGCGGCCAAAAGACCTCCAGTTATGGCGACAACCTCTTTTAAAATACCATTTAACTGCCCTTCCACAACTATATCGTACCATTATTATTTCAGTGTACCCAACGTTGCTTTCTCAAACACCCTCAATACACCAATAAAAAGAGAATACGCTAACAGAATATTAATGGGAAATGTTCAAACATTCAATGACAACATTAATTCAATATTTGCAGAGCGTGTTCGGCCCTACAGGATCTGATTTAAAGTATCATTAGTGCATCGTGATCTCTATTCATGTTTTTTTTGTTTGCTTAAAATGACGAGATGAGCCGGTAGCTCGCCAGAAGCGTCACGCCTGCCCATAAAAAGAAGCAACACCAATCAGAACTTCGAATTATGAAGTACTGCATGGCACTGAACTGCGCTCGTCACCCTGAGATATAAGGTGTTAAATATCATAATGCCCAGCAATTTCACTGGCTTCAAAGTCCTGCAAACCGAAACACAACAGGGCTTCAACATTGCTATTCTATTTATTCATTCAAATTCAGTTTGGATATGTCATACTCTCTATGAGAGTCTGTGCTTACGGCAGCGTCGTGTGCCGGGTCGGTCACTTCCCTGTAACATGGTTGAGGAGTCCTATGGCTGGCACATGCGTCATACTAGTGAACGGGTGCTGTTTGTGTGGACTGGTCTGCTCAAACTGTTATTTGTTATTTTTTGTTATAACTTTTTTTACTTATTGTAAAAATAAAAATTAAAGAGCAACATTAGAGTTTCCTTTCCGTTCTTCTCTAGCGAAACAGCATTCCGAACTCGTTGTAGTATTAAAATTAGACTGAAACTAAATGATGTATAACATTTTATGGATGCAATAAATCATTTGAATTTGAATTCGAATTGCTACTCACAATGAAAATACAAAGAAATAAAACTTATAATAGACAACCATTTATTTTTCGGGGATAAAATATAATTACTTTAGCGACCTATACTAACATTAAGAGCTGTTACTCCAATAAAACCATATTTTTCTTCATCTACGCGCCTTTGCTCAAATCGTATCGAATTGTATGTTACCCTCGTCACTCACAAGTGACGACTTGAGCTTAATTGCTTCCCTTACACGAGTTGTGCTTAACCTATTTAGATAATCTCGAAAAAAGGTGAGTTTTATAAGTTTGACCCGTTTGTATGTCTGTGAGTGAGTGAGATTCCTAGATGGCATAAACTTCACGCACAATGGTCAGACATTTAACAGGCTAAAGCCCATTTTCTGAAAGGCTGATCAATGTTAAATTAACTAATCAAATGTCAAATCTCATGTCAAGTCGAAATTGAGTTGCTTGAAGCGTGATTTCACACACATGTTAGCTAACATAACTTTCAAATTAATATGAAAAATCGTATGTAAAACGGTACTAAAGAGCTGAGAGATCTAATATTATTATTATTTTCACTAAGTAACGTTTCAGCAACTCGAATTGATTTGACAGCGATGTCAAATGATTTGTTAGTTGAATGTTGATTTGATAAGCCTTTCAGAAACCAGGCGTAAGTGCGGAGAAAAGGAGCCCACAATCAAGATCAAGATGTCTGTGAGTATGTATGTGCGTGCGTGCGTGCGTGAGTGGGTGTGTGTGTGTGAGAGAGAGAGAGAGAGAGAGTGTGTGTGTGTGTCTGTGGCATCTAAAAACTTTCTTACATCAGAGATATTATCGAGAAAGGTCAGACGTATCCTAAATCGACGTGTGTGCATGAAGTTGGTGCTGGTTGTAGGTCCCTCGTATGCGAAAGGCCGCCTGGGTAGGTACCACCGCTTTGTCTATTTCTGCCGACAAGTAGCAGTGTGTAAACACTGTTATATTTCGGTTTGAAGGACATTGAAGCCAGTGAAATTACTGGGCATTATTATTAACACCTTATGTCTCAGAGTGACGTACGCAGTTCAGTGTCATGCAGTACTTCATAATTTGAAGTTCTGATTGGTGATGCTTCTGTTTATGGGCAGTCATGACGCTTACTATCAGGCAAGCGACCTGCTCGTCTCGGCATCTGAAGCTAATAAAAAAGAGGAATTTGATGAGAATGAAGGAGATCAAATAGGTGTGCTAGCATCGTAGCAATTGGAAATACGCTGTCTCTGCCGACCCGTATAGCATACAAGCGTGATGTATGTATTTTACCACAGATCAATGATAAACAGTGGTATGCTATTTTCACTATCCCAGAGCACGTACAGTTTCCGAATTAATGCAAAATTATGGATAAATTTCCATTCAGATTTCGAGAGAGTGGTGGAAATGGCGGAAATATATAAGCGGAAATGTCGTTAGCACCGGAAGTGACCGCAGCGGTTGCAGATAACGACACATGTCCGCGTAATGTTTCACGTTTAAATATCTGACGTCACTATTTGTGTATTAATTTTACCTTTATTTTGGGTATTTTCGTTACATTATTTCTAAAGCTACCATTTTTATAGTATAGCCTGGCAAACGAGCTAGTGGGTCATCTGATGGTGAGTGATCTCCACCGCCCGCAATACCAGAAGAATTATTATAATACGGGATTGAAAAGAGGAAGAGGATTTCGGCCTCTGGATATCTCACTCACCGTGCGAAACGTAGCTTTAAGCCGCTTCTTTACGTCGTCGATTTTCTGTGAGATAAAATAGGTCTCGTGGCATCAGTAAAGGAAAAAAATCCGAAAAGCATTATTTTAAAATACCGTACTGTATTATGACAAGAAAACAGCTTTGTCTATTTCTGCCGCCAAGCAACTGTGTGTAAGCACTGTTGTGTTCTGGTTTGAAGGCCTGGTCTGGCCTGGTTTCTGGTCTGACATTGAAGCCAGTGAAATTACTGGGCATTATGAGACAACAACTTATGTCACGGGGTGACGAGCGCAGTCCAATGCCATGCAGTGCTTTGTAATTCAAACTTCTGTGTGGCGTTGCTTCTGTTTATGGACAGGCGTGGCGCTTACCATCAGGCGAGCGACCTGCTCGTCTCATTAGTCAAACTAATAACAAAAAAGGAGTAAGCTTAAGTTGTATTTACATTTCATTCTGCATTTTTTGTCATATTTCTTTAATACCATAGGCCGGCAAACGAGCAAGTGGGTCACCTGATAGTAAGTGATCTCCACCGCCCATGTACGCCCACAATACCAAAAGAATCATGGGTGCGTTGCTGACCTTAAAGGAAAGGGATAATTAAGGGATTAGGAAGGGATATCTAACTAACACCAAGCTGCTACTTTACGCCGGTTTTCTGTGAGACAGTGGTAACGACCCGGACGGGCCGGCCCATTCATGCTGTAGGCAAAAGTGTCTACAGCGTGGCTCTACCACTCTAATGAAATTTATTGAAATAAATACACCTTTGGCTTTAATAATTTTAAGTTGTGAGCAGTGATAGCTCAGTGGGGAGTGCTATGGACTGTCGAGACGAAAGTCGCAGGTTCGAAACCAGCCCAAAAAGCTGAATTTTCTAAATTACGTGTGTATTAATTGTTAATCATCATTTGCTTTACCGGTGAAGGGAACACACTTCTACAGCGTGACTACCACATATCCAGTGCTTACATTATTGTAATGAAATCAACTCGGCAAAGATACTTATTTAACTTCACATTATAAAGCTTATTTACAGTATAATGTATCTACGCCAAATATGTTATTCGCAGACTTCATTAGCCTATGTCAGGTTCGTCGCGAGAATACGTGTAAAATACTACGGCCTAATTCTCGGTAATACGCATTCACGCCTGTAATCCTCGAAGGGGTAGGCAGAGGTGCAACCAGTATACCCACATTTCGCCGAGCATATCTCCGTCTCATGATGTTAGCCTATCGCCATACCGGGCACAAATTCCAGACTCCGGGCTGATACTGTGTATTTCGTAATAGAAAAACCAAATATCACTTTTACCTGACCCGGGGATCGAACCCGAGACCTCAGCGTTGACCTCAATCGTAACGCGTACGCATTACAACTGCGCCACCATAAAAGTTTTGTTAGCTAACATGTATGACAAATCAAAGGTGTTGATCACGCTTCTAGCAACTCAATTTCGACTTGACATGAGATTTGACATTTGATTAGTTAATTTAACATCGATCAGCCTTTCAAAAACCGGGCGTAACTGATTCACTGAAATATCCTTCTGACAAGCCGTTAAGGAAAATAATTGATTTTCGCCGAAAGGTTCGATTTTATATTAAAGGCATTATGCTTAAGATGGTATTTTTCTAAATTGAAACCTAAGAGGAAAATAGAAATTTCCATAAGAAAAAAAATAGTGGCATAGCCACGCTGTAGATAGTTTTGTCTACAGAATGAATGAGCCGGCTGGGCCCGGTTGTTGCCACTGTCTCATAGAAAACCGACATAAAGTAACGGCTTGCTGCCGCGTTTCGTACGGTGAGTGATACATCTAAAGCTCAAATTCCCTCCCATTCCCAATCCCCTAATTATCCCTTTCCTTTAAGATCGGAAACGCGTCCATGATACTTCTGATATTGTGGGCGTATATGGGAGGTGGTGATCACTTACCATCAGGCGACTCACGGTATCATTTGCCGACCTTTTTTTTTAATAGCCTACACTGTTTCCCACTGCTGGGCAAAGGCCTCCCCTTTACTCTTCCACTGGGTTCGGTCCTCTATCAGATTCTCCCATTTCGCCTCGAATGCCGACCTTTGCTATAAACAAAATAAAATGCTGTTCGACGCAATTATAATATTAATTTTACAGAATAGGGCCTTGGCTGGCTATTATTTGTCTTCTCGAGACAAAGGTTCCTCCACCAAAGGGTACGTTATTACATAATAATTAATATTTGATTAAAAACTTTGGGATATCATTTAATTATTACTTAAGTGTTTAATTTGATGAGTAAACTTTTTATACCATTATTTAGGTTAAGAAAGGCTCCCCGTAAAACCAACAGGAAATTAAATGAAAAGACAGTAAAAACCTGAAAGTGGTAGAGCCGTGCTGTAGACGGTTTTGTCTTCAGTAAGAATGGGTCGGTTCGGCCGGGTTGTAACCACTAACAGAAAACGCAGCTGGCTGTTACGTTTGGTATGGCGATTGTAATATCCGAAGCCTTAATCCACTTTGACAACGCATCCATGATTTTTGGAGTACTTTCGGTGTTCATATTGTTGATCGTCTGCCGTCAGGTGACCTGCTTTCTAGTTTGCCAGCTTCTGGTAAAAAAGGATTCAATACATAGTGGGATATTACCAAAAATTTTATATTTATGAAGTTTGAATGACAGAAGGAAAATTCTTGATATGAATTTTTTGTTTAAACTTTTGAGAAATCATATTGATTGCCCACCTTTGTTGGAGTGTATAAAACTACGCGTCCCTAATCGCTTGCCGCGGCAGCCTGTTGGTTTGTTGTATCCTCCACAAGCTAGAACGAATCTCAAACAAAATTCCGCATTAACCAGATTATCCAGTACATACAACTCTCTCAGTCAGTCTATATATGTGTTCAGTGATTCATTGAGAACGTTTCAGACCGAGATCATGAAAGTAAAAAATGACATTAATACCTAATATATAATTAAATCAAAATTAATGATTGTATTTCTCCTCTCTCATAACTTTTATTGTACCTATCTATTTATATTGTTATCCCTGACTTATTAAAGTAATTGTAATTATTATTTCCTTCTCCAATAATTATTTTCAATGCATACTGTGACTTCTGAAGGTGATGCATTTATCATTTAAGTTCTTGAATGTTATTATATTATTAAGTTATGTAATTAATGTAATTAAATGTAATTACCACTGATTGTCCCAAATAAAAATAAATAAATAAAGATTTGAAAATTATTATATCAATCTATTACTTCAAGATTGCGGAGTAACACTTTCATATTACACTCAGTATATTTTTAACATTTATTAAAAACACCTCTTCTCTTCTTCCACCTGCCCTTATCCCACTCGCAGTAGGGTAGGCGGAACATGCTTTTTAACGCATACCACAGAAAGTTTTGGCAACCCCTCTGGGGAGAAAAGACCCAGACAGAGATTTGTGTATTACACAAACGTTTAGCCTCATTGCGGGAATCGAACCCGTGGCCTCTCGCTTCACAATCAGCTATTCACTCACTGCGCTACGGAGTCTGAACATTTTATAAGGACAATATAAAAATGCCAAGTAATGAGTTTGCAGGTAATTCTATAAAGACACGATATTATGAAAATTTCATTTTATTTTCCTTACACCTATCGCAGACAAAATCTCATGAAAATATCCGGGATTATGTGGGATTACCACGGTCCTACTTTGCTATATGATAAAATAAACCTTATTTCAAAAGAATTAAAATTGTTTTTGGCTTGTATGCAACTGAAAAAGTCTGCTAAACGCAGATTGATTCCTACGTTTACGATGAAATCCTTTAATCTAGCTTAATCGTGTTTTCTTCGAGACCTTTAGATATTCAGAGTGTTTTATTTGCAAGTACTTTGCCAGTGTATGGTAGGATTTTCACAGCAGAAAAAATACGGAAGAGGGTGTCAATATTTATATGTGTTCACGCCATCGAAATAAGATGACAAGAAACGTAACTCAAGCAAAAAAATTACTCCACCAAAACTCTGTGCAATGGGGCGGGGCTACAACCCTGTACATAATAATCTCTAGTTGACACTTGAGACGTCTAATTTTTTGCGCGGTGCAGAACGTCGTATCTCGATCTAGAAATTTTATGAAATACAGTTGTTTTTGAACATTCACTAATTTTTGTTGCGTGTATGAGTGTTACGTGTGATTTTACCTTTGCATATATAATTAAGTGGAGCCGTATTATTTTGCAGATTTATATGAGAGTTATCGTTGTAGTTGTCTTATTTCGATGGTTCACGCATATCTCCGCCAAAATATATGGACCCATTTGGATGATTCTTTTTATATTCTATAGGATTCACTCCGATGGTGGTTTCAAATTTGAAGAAAATAACCATCAATAAAGGGATGAAAAACTAAAACTTCCTCATTTAGCACCGATTTTTTTAATACCATAGAAAAAAAAACTTAACAAAATATAAAACCGTTATATGTATAAACTAAAAATAAAATTACCAATTTTAAGTTTTAATCACACCGGCCCAGCATTTTATGTTTTATTTTGGGTCGGTTTTATTTTTTATACATACACTCACGCCTGTAATCCGTGAAGGGGTAAGTAGACGTGTTACCAGAACACCCACATTTTGCCGAGCCTATCTCCGTCCCATGATGTGATAGTCCCATTATAAGACATACATCATATATCTCGGGGTAACGAGCGCACTCCACTGCCATGCAGTGCTTTGTAATTCAAACTTTAGTGTGGTATTTTTTCTGTTTATGAGCAGGTGTGGCGCTTACCATCAGGTGAGACTATCCCGCCCACATACCCGCCACTGTAACTCCTGTGCACCAGGATCGACAATGGCACGCATTTTTGTTGACACCGAGCAGTGAAGCTCGGCGAGTCTTTGGAAATGCTAAATTGTCTTTGTCCCGCAACGAAATTAATCAAATAGGAAGTTAAGGAGGAGTTGGAAATATTAATTGTCCACTTCCCTCCATAGCAAAGCGGTAGACAAAATAATGAACAAAGGAGGCATTAACCTCAGGTACAAGGACATCAGGTGAGCCACTTATTAGTTACGCCATTAAAGCTAAAAAGAACAACCATTGAATACAATAAACCTCCTTTTCAGGCAGTTTTTTTAAGATACCTAAGCTATTTCCAGGGTCGCCGCGGCTTTCAAACGCCATTTGCATAACCTTTTTCGCGGGAGTGGCGGTAATAAGCATTTTCCTTCTTGTGTACGTATAAAATTAGTTTTTTGTCGTAAAAAATTCCGAAATATAAAATTATGCGGCTTATGAATATTTCGAGGAATTACATGATAACGCTTTTGTAGCATAGTTTTAAAATTAGTAAGTATTATTTATTTAAAGTTATTTGGGTTTTCCTATTCTGAAATTCTCAGTATCAGCTCGGAGTCTGGAGTTGTCCCGATATGGAGTTTATATTATAAGTAAACACACCATCCATGGGTTTTGAGTTTATACAATTTAGGCATCACTTAAGAAGGGATTTCTCGAAATTTAATCGATATGGAAAGAAAGGAGGTTAAAACATTGTATAGGAAATAATTTAAGCGAGAAAATGCTAGTACGACAAAGTGGTTATGCGTGGCAAACAAATAAGCCCAAACTATTAAACGTACAAAAACTTTTTAAAAATAGCAACATTCATAGTTTTTTTTTATAGCATAGGCCGGCAAACGAGCAAATGGGTCAGCTGATAGTAAGTGAACTCCACCGCCCATGTACGCCCACAATACCTAAAGAATTATGGGCGCGTTGCCGACCTTAAAGGAAAGGGATAATTAAGGGATTGGGAATAGGAGGGGGATTCGGATATCTCACTCATCGTACGAAACGCAGCAGCAAGCTGCTACTTTACGCCGGTTTTCTGTGAGACAGTGGTAACGACCCGGACGAGCCGGCTCATTCATGCTGTAGATAAAAGTATCTACAGCATGGCTCTACCACTCTAGTTTTAAAATAATATCTTTACAGAGAGTCTCCCGCGGGATCTGACGCGAACTTAAGCCGATATCCGTCCCCTGAATTATTCATACAGCACTGAAATTGAGACGTATGTAAAAATAACGACCCGATTGCCAAGATCTTCTTAAAGTATTACGTAGAATCTGTTTAGATTCTGATGCGGTTGGAAATGTATAATTCATAAAAGTAAAAATATTTGTGTCTGACTGTCTCGGTAGCGCAGTTGTAATGCGTACGCGTTACGATTGAGGCTAACGCTGAGGTCTCGGGTTCGATCCCCGGGTCGGGTAAAAGTGATATTGGGTTTTTCTATTACTAAATGCTCAGTATCAGCCGCGAGTCTGGAATTGTGCTCTTTATGGCGATAGGCCTATCGCCCCCTATCACATCATGGGATGGAGATACGCTCGGCGAAATATGGGTGTACTGGTTACACCTCTGCCTACCCCTTTGGGGTACAGGTGTGAGTGCGTATGTATGTATGTAGATATATGTGTTTTAAGAACGCCATTTTGAATTGTATCCCTTTAAATATAATTATCATTAATCAATATTTTATCACTGTTTCACTTTTAACTTTACGTCCAATAATTTGGAAATGTATAATAAATACCACGAAATACTAATTACATTACTCATTGATTATAAAAGTCCTTAGGTAAGGCCCTTAATGAACGCATTCTGCTTAAAACAATGAAGAAATGTAATATTCATGAGTGGTAGAGCCACGCTGAAGACAATTTTGTCTACAGCATTAATAGTCCGGCTCAGCCGGGATGTTACCACCGTCTCACAGAAAATCGACTTGAAGTAGCAGCTTGCTGTTACGTGTCGTGCTGTGAGTGAGAAATCCCCTTCCCCTTCCCAATTCATAATTATACATATATACATACATAGACTCACGCCTGTTTCCCATAGGCGTAGGCAGAGACAACGGATTTCCACTTGCTACGATCCTTGCATACCTCTTTGGCCTCATTCACTCAATAATAATAAAATAAATATCACTACATAACTATCATTATTACTTCATAATTATCCCTTTCCTTTAAGCTTGGCAACACGCCTTTGATTCTTTTGGGCGGTGGAGATCACTTACCATAAGGACCCCCTTGCTCGTTAACGGGGTGAATGCTATAAAAAATATTAAAAAACATATTTAAATATTTTGGTGTCATGGTAAATACAGCCGTGAACGAAAGATTATTTGATAAGAGAGGAGGGAGTGGAACAGAGCGGGCAAGTGAATCGCCTGATTGTAAGTAATCACCTTATCGTAGGTGTATCCAATGACCTTGAGGAAAAAGGGGAGATTGGGAAGGTGGTGGATGATCGCCATGAAGCATTTTCTAAATCTTGGAGACAATTAAAGGTAATAGATTGTTATTATAGAGCGATTGTTATTATGGCGATAGGCTCGCCCCCTATCACATTATGGGACGGAGATACCCTCGGTGAAATGTGGGTATACTGGTTACACCTCTGCCTACCCCTTCGGGGATTACAGGCGTGAGTGCGTATGTATTATAGAGCAATCAATAATATTTAAATGAAACTATTTGATGACTTGGATGTTATGCATCTAATTGTTATTAGACCTTAAAAAGTATAAAGTGATGATGATCAGAATTTGTGTTCAATGCCACGACAAGAGGATAAAAACAAACAAATACAAATACTTGAACCGAGTGATGTAAACACAAATTATCTGGGAGAGGTCAATGATACAGATAAAGTCGCTCCACTCAGTCGCAGTTACGAGAGAGCCGAATATTTGCAACAAAATGTGTTTTAGAATTATATGTTAATAATGATGAAATTAATAGTTTTGATGATTGTGGTAGTTGTTAAAGTGAGAGGAAAAGATGATTACGAAGATGCGATACTGAATTACCTTCTTTATGGTGATAGTTTAGAGATACAGCAATCCAATGAAATTGATGATGGTAAGATTAATTCATTTATTGAAGTTTGACAATTTGAACACAATAATAGGCAACTATTGGCTATGTTTGAAATAAAGTGTTTTTTGAAACATACATACAAACACACCTGTAATCCCCGAAGGGGTAGGGTGTGACTAGTACACCCACATTTCGCCGAGCGTATCTTTCTACCATGATTTGAAAAGGGACGAGCCTATCGCCACACCGGGCATAAGACTCCGGCCTAATATAGATTTTTCTATTACGAAATGCTCAGTATCACTTTTATCTGACTCGGGGATCGAACCCGAGATCTCAGCGTCAGCCTCAGTCGTAACGCATACGTATTACAACTGCGCCACTGAGGCAGTCATGTAATTTTTTTTGTAATAATTTTTACGAAATCCATAATGATATATTTTTTTAATAGTAATAAAAAAAACAAAGACAATGTACCTATAACTTATCTGCCTTAATAACCTAATCTCAAAAGTTTCACCTAATATTAACTCATAAGTACATATTAACTTTTGAATTATTAAAAACTTCAATTGTGTCATAGACCTCTTTAGCTCCAGGCTAATCAATTAGATGTTACGATAATACTGAGGTGTTTGTGTGATTAACAACGTTCATTCTAGCATAGGACAAACACTAATTAAATGATAATGATTTCGATGATCTCCATGATATTTTTGCAGGAGAGGAACCAACACTATCAGGCGGAATGTGGAAATGTGGTAAATGCTCAGAGATAGATGATTCCAAATTGATTTACAGTGAAGTCAATGATGTAGACGCGGACTTTGAAAGTGATAGCTCCGTGGATATACAGGTACAATATTGCGAAAATAACTATTTCTACGACGAGCAGCAATGATAACAGCAGAGGGGAGTGGCATGGACTGTGGAGACGAAAGTCGTAGATTCGAATTCAGCCCCTTTAGTATGCACTTATGATTTTTCTAATTAACATACGTCTGTATTCATTGTTAATTATCGCTTTTGGCTTAATAGTCCTAAAAATGCAGTCCTTATATCTTATAAAATAGACTCTCACGTGAGTGATAGAACCACGCTTTAGACAGTTTTGTCTACAGCTCGAATGGGCTGGCTCGACCGGGTCGTTACCACTGACTTGCAGAAAACCGATGTAAAGAAAGCGGTTTGCTGCTGCATTAGGAGGCTCAAATCTCCCTCCCTTTCCCAATCCCTTAATTATCCCTTTCCTTTTAGGTCGGTAATGCTTCCATGATTCTTCTGGTATTGTGAGGGTAAATGGGCGGTGGAGATCACTTACCATCAGGTTATCAGTTGCTCGTTTGCCGACTGGTGCTATAAAAAAGAGATTACTGAAATTCCGTCCCCAAGAGACACGGAATTCTCTATTACGAAGGTTATACCGTTTGTATGTATGTCTGTATGTGCGTCATATGTTTTACATTTAAAGGGCTGTATCTTTTTAACCATAATATGTATCCAGCTGAATAGTTCACAAATGATGTGTTATGGCGCATAACTTAACAAATATTTTTTCTTCCACTTGTCCTTATCCCACTCGCAGTGGGGTCAGCGCAGCATGCTTTTTAACACTTGTAACATAAATATTTGTGGTTTTACGACTGGTTGCCTGGCTAACATCAACCCCTCTAGGGAGAAAACACCCAGACCTATTATTTAATGTGACCTGTGCGGAAATCGATCCCACAGCCACTCTCTTTACAGACGGCTACTCACCTATTGCTCCACGGAGGCTGTCAGAGGACAATAAATAGTAAAAGAAACAAAAATTAAAATTTTGATTTCCGATTTTTCTACTTACAGATAGGCTTCACGGTGCAAGACATGCGGTGCGTGACGGTGAACGCTGACGAAGCCCACGTGGTGCGCCGCGTCTCCGGGTCCTGCAGCGGCGAGACCGTCACTCTCAACGTTGCGCCCGCACATCACTTCACCATACGTGTTTATTCTTAGATAAAATACACAGAGTTCTTTATACAATGTGTTACAGAAAGGTGTGGTCATATTTTAGGGTCGTTATATACACCTAACAGTGAGTATTTATGTACCGGATATTGATCTACCCACATTTCGCCGAGCGTATCTCCGTCCCACGATGTGATAGGGGGCGAGCCTATCGCCATACCGGGCACAAATTCCAGTCTCCGGGCTGATACTGAGCATTTCGTAATAGAAAAACCCAATACCACTTTTCCCGACCCGGGATCGAACCCGAGACCTCAGGGTTAGCCTCAATCGTTAACTCCTACGCATTACAACTGCGCCACCGAGGCAGTCAGTTCTTGCTAATTTTATTATTCGTTTTCATAGCCATAAATTATTTGTATTATCACTGCATGCCTAATAGCTAACAACTTCTGTTGTATCAGCTGGTTATTATTTAGTGTTGACAAAGTTTTTTTATTTATTTATTTATTTATTTATTATTTACACACTACACTACCATTACAGGTTCAGTAATCTAATGCGATAATGCAGTTCTAAGATTAAAGCACATACATAAAAAAAACTAATTACAAAATAAATAAGAATAATAAACATATCAACGGAAACATATAACACTTATACAAAAAAAAAACTATAAAACTATAACAAGATGTTATAATTATTAAATACGATGTTATATAAACCCTTACATAATTATAACCTATGTCCTACGAATAACACACGTATGCAAAACTATCTTTGCGAACTCACTCCAATAGCATGTAAATAAATCAATTTTGTCGTGGATTCAAGTTATAAGTCGAATATCGATAAGTTACTCATTTGATAAAAAATTAAATGTTTTATTAATACAATCGGGTTTGGTACTACGAGGGGTGAAATACTTATATCGTGCATTCTGCGTTGCTTAAATTTCAAATCTTTCTGTAACACGTTGTATATACGGACAATAAATTTGTTCGAAAGCTATTGGGTTATAATTTACTTCTTTTTATCCTCGAAATTATACGACAAAATTATCTAGTTTTAAGTATAGCCCCTTTATGTTGGTATAGTTCAGACACGTTTAAATGTACAGAGTTTATCATATGATACAGATGAGACTTTCAACAGATAACTTTTGTTTCCGAAGCCGCGTAGTACAGTTTTAAAAAACAATCGTGTGCCGCTGGTTCGTAAACGAGAGTACTCTGTTCTACTCTCGCTTATTATCGATAATTATTTCTTGCTATTCAACGTGGTACCTATACATGGCGTGTATTAATAGTTATTTGACGATTCTTTTCTTTCTTTCTACCTGGTATTATCCCGGCTAGTGCCAGGGTCCGGCTTCCTACTAATCGCCGTTCCCAATTTTCTGTTATCGACAGATATGCTGGCAGTAAAATTATGACAAATGTTGTATGAAAGATCTGTCAACACACTATCGATAGTAAGGAAAGCTGTGGATAGACAGATATATAGCCGCTGGCGATAAGACGCCCACACTTCACCCGATCTAGAGAATTCCCCGTATTTGTGACGATGAATTATTTTAATTCAATTTAATTTAATCTAATTAATTAAATGATTCCCATCACCCATGTACGCCCACAATACCAAAAGAATCATGGGTGCGTTGTCGACATTAAAGGAAAGGGATAATTAAGGAATTGGGAAGGGGAGGGGGTTTGGGCATCCAGATATCTCACTCACCGTACGAAACGCAGCAGCAAGCTGGTACTTTACGCCGGTTTTCCGTGAGACAGTAGTAATGAACGAACGAGCCGGCCCATACATGCTGTAGACAAAAGTGTCTACAGCGTGGCTCTACCACTCATAGACCTATATATACCTAAGTACCTATATACCTGCATTATGAGTTTCAACAACTATATTTTGAATATATTTCATAAATTTAATACGCCAAGTAAATTCCCAGAAACACATATTAATATTGCAAATGTGAAAGTAATTCTGTCTGTTACCTTTTCACGGCTAAACGGCGAAACAGATTTTACTGAAATGTAATAAGGAGATATGTTATATTCAAGGACATAGGGTAGGTAATTTTTGTCCCAGAAATAGACATTCACACGGGCGCAGCCGCAAGGAAAAGCTAGTCTTCTATTTTGTATATGTTAAACCGTGTAGAGAAATTAGATCCTTTTTAAAGCATATTGCGGGCCTGGAGGAGTGTGAGATTTGGCATATAATAATCTACTACTGTTATATAATATATGTGAAGGTTTTGATGTTTGTGAGTTTGTATGTTTGTTAGTCAACATCTGAACGGTTTTTCGTGGGATTTGGCCCATATGTAGACCTGGATAGGATATAGGCTAATTTTTATCCCGGAAAAGGCCGTACACGCGGGTGGAGCCGCGAGCAAAAGCTAGTAGTTTATATGGAGGAAGCGTGCCGAATTTTTATAATATATGTAAATAAAATAAAACATTCATTATTGACGCTCACAATGCCACGCCAATGAACAAATTTAAAAAATTAAATGATTATAGAGGTTGAATTTTGACCATTAGTCATTATAAATCTTCATGAATAATTTAAATAAATTATGTAAAATGCATAATATTTTATTACCAAAGTTTGTAAACAATGACTAATTGTTTTATTTAACTTATAAATATTCTTACAAGTAATAAAATAAATTAATGAAGAATTTACATACACACATATGTACGATACCATCGAAATACGATACGCCAAAAGATATAGAAGGCAAATTCAAAGGTGGTAGAGCCACGCTGTAGAAACTTGTCTACAGCATGTATGGGCCGGCTCGTCCGGGTCATTACCACTGTCTCACAGAAAACCGGCGTAAAGTAGCAGCTTGCTGCTGCGTTTCGTACGGTGAGTGAGATATCTGGAGGCCTAAACCCACTCCCCTTCCCAATCCCTTAATTATCCCTTTCCTTTAAGGTTGGCAACGCACCCACGATTATTTTGGTATTGTGGGCGTACATGGACGGTGGAGATCACTTACTATTAGGTGACCCACTTGCTCGTTTACCGGCCTATACTATTAAAATATAGAAGGCTTAAGTCTTAAAATTATTACTTACAGAAGGTAGATATGTCCCAGAAGATGTTTACTACCTCCTGGTTGAGTGCGTGCGGAGTGAGTCTATGCGCAAACTCATAAAAGATAAGTATGAGGTTAATCCGATAGATGGGAGTATTCCAAGGCATCCTGGCTGCCCCTATGTGTGAAGCAGCCATGACTTTGTATGAAATGATAAAGTGTATTGTAAAAACTAGGTAGATTAACTAGGCAGATAAGGATCATGTTTGCCATAATCACACAGTGTCTAAAGCCACAAAACAAAAGATAAAAAGAAGAAGGTAGATGTCCGAACAACGCATACTCACAGTCGTGTAATCCCCAATTAAACTCCAATATGTTAAGCGATACACTTTATATTTGACAATCAATCCACAGAGTCTCGGTTAATATAACCTAAGTCAAACAAGTAACACAATTTCTTATGCACTTCGCTATATTTTATTATTATAATATATTATTTCCCTTGATTTCTTGACTTGTCAACTGTCCATTCAGAATGAATCCAATTGTCAAGTGCCTCCCAGTTAAGTAACGTCTTTTCTTTTTAACTACCCCCATTTGGTAAGTGATTTCTACCGCCAATGAACGTCCACCATAGGCAGACGAAATATAGGCGCGTTGTCGACCTTAAAGAGGGATTGGGAAGGGGAGGGGAATTTGAGCCTCCGGATATCTCACTTACCGAACGAAACGCAGCAGCAAACCGCTACTTCATGTACTGTGAGACAATGGTAACAACCAGGTCGAGTCGGCCCATTCGTGCTGCAGACAAAACTGTCTACAGTTACCATTTTTAACTCAGCGGGGATTACGGACTATCAAGACGAAAGTCGCAGGTTAGAAACAAGCCCTAAAAGCATGCACCTATGATTTTCCTATGTACGTAGTTACGTGGGTATCAACTCAAATAAAAAAAATACTTACATAATATTTATTCAATCCAAAAAAGATTATACATTGTCTTGTTTCTGCCAGAACTCTACCGCCAGTTCGAAAGGCTGTTTCGCTAGAGAAGAACGGACAAGAAGCTCCAGTGTTGCTCTTTTCAAAACTAGTTGACAATTATTATTATAGAGCAGCTGAATTTATATTAATAAGTAATTATATCTTCGTATTGGATTAGCATGCATGACCTCCATAAGTATGATGCATAAATTAAGAACATTAAACAAACAATAAATACAACAAGCGGCACCTGCAGGCCAATTCTCGTAATTTTAAATGTTCAAAATATCATTCCGATCTAGTCTCAGCGTTAAGAAAGTTGCAAATGGCATTCTCTTAAACCAAAAATCTACGTCAAAAGTGAACATAGATCGTAATGAGATTGAATGTAGAATAAAAGTTGACTGAAACCAAAACGGTATAATGCTACTGCTAATGCTAGGTGCATTTGACGTTGATTATTGGTTTAAGGAAATGCCATTTGCAACTTTCTTGACGCTGAGACTAGATCGGAATGATATTTTGAACATTTAAAATTACGACAATTGGCCTTCAGTTCACGAGTATGCCACATGTGCCAGCCATCGGCCTCCTCAACCATGTTACAGGGAAGTGACCGACCCGGCACACGACGTCGCCGCAAGCACAGACATTAGAGCGAGCATGACATAATCAGACCGATCACAATTAGATGTAAGATAGGTACAGTCATTAATTCCTAACGACTGCCATAAAGGTCACTTAACTTAATAACCATTACAACAGATTATTAAATGATAAAGTGTCCAATTAATAATAAATAACATTAGATATGTACCTATACTAGGCACTAGCTTAATCCCAAGCCTTTTCATCATCTAAATTTCAAGAAATTTTATAGTAGGCGTTAAGACATAGTTTTCGCTTAATAGTAGCTTATGGTTGTTAAGACTTAATTATTTAATATGATTGGGAAACTACTAATTATAGCTTGTTTCTACTACGAAGGAAACATGAGGAAATCTGAATGCCTCAGAAGGTCGATGTAGGGAACATTCTGAGAAAACCTGCATACCTGCGAAGGTCTGCATTATAATTTCAAGGTTATGTGAAGTCTGCCATCCCGCATTAGGCCAGCGTGGTGGACCAAGGCCAAACCTCTCCATTCAGTAGAGGCTCGTACTCAGGTATTGGTATACGTTGTAATTTTTGGCATTCTGTGGCATGAGCTTGTTGGACTGATGGCATCCGTATGCCACTCTAGGTAACCACAGAATACCAGCGCTGTGTTCGCGTCACAATACAGCACTAAACTGAGCTGGATACTTCATTGTCGCAGAGTAGGTGTGCAGAATTTCCATAGTTTATTTAGTTTCATTTAATTTATAACGTGTTATTGTTAAGGTGTACCTATATATGTTACAATAAACCGTTATTTCTTCTTTCTCAGCATTGTGTATAAATAAGTGAACAAAACATACGAGTCATATATTTTTTCGTTTGGCTATATTTGCTTTCTAACAGTTTTTGAGTGGTAGAGCCATGCTATAGACACTTTTGTCTACAGCATGAATGGGCCGGCTCGATCGGGTTGTAACCACTTTCTTCAGAAAACTGACGTAAAGTAGCAGCTTGCTGCTGCGTTTCGTGCGATGAGTGAGATATTGGAGTCCCAAATCCCACTCCCTTTCCCAATCCCTTTCCTTTATAGTCGGCAACGCGCCCGTAATTATTTTGGTATTGTGGACGTACATGCGCGATGGAGATCACTTACCATCAGGTGACCCACTTGCTCGTTTGCCGGCCTATGCTATATAAAAAATGTTTTACTAAAAATTTAACAGTGCATTTGGGTCGAAATCGCCCATTGTTTGATAACACATTATTTTATACTTATTAGCCAAATTAATGATTCATTGTGAAATTTTATGATTTCTCATGTAATTAATTCTTATACCTACTATTGTTTTTGTTCTAATGAAATAAGCTTTAACAAAACTTGGACGCCGACTTCAAAACAAAAAAAGTGAAGGTTTTTTGTTTTAATTTTTTTTTTTTTTTAGTTGTAGTTACAGCTATAGAATGTAAATTCCAATACAATAACACAATCACGACGAATGTACTGTTGTCCGTTGAGGAGTTTATTTTTTTTACTCCGTAATCCAATCATCCGATCTTAACCAAATTTATATGGAACCACATCGCAGCTAAACTCTATCGAATGATTTTATTTCCAACAAAATCTGTCCACATTTGGCGGAGAAATCGATGTCCATACATTAAAAAACAGCAAAAAAAACACGCCGAACTGAAAACCACCTCCTTTTTGAAGTCGGTTAAAAATTAGTCGGAGATAAACAATTTAATGAGTAATTTTAATTTCGTAAAAGAACGGGTCATTAAAACACGTGACACGATATCACTACCCCAAAACCAACAGGTACATAACTAACAGCATATTATATACAGTGTTTAAAAAATATATATTTGGACTGCACTGCATTGTACTTAACATCAGTCTAATGTAGTCACTTTGCCGTGCCAGCATCGAAAGTGCCAAGTAAAAAAAAATCTTTTGGGGACATGCCGTATATAGTTTGACAATAATATCATTGGATTAATGTCTGTTTATTGTTTTGTCTCTATTGTCTTGATTGTGAGACCGAAGCATCAACTTTTAATGGACGTCAGTTATTCACAAGATTTATTAATTGGTATACGCGGTTCAGTATTTGGCGTGGAAAAATATTTCGATTCAATTCTAATAATTTGTACGTGGTGTAGAAACCGCAGAGGTAAAGTAAAGCAAAGTTTAAAGTCTACTTTGAAGAAACCAGTAAATCCCTACGATAATTTGTTGAAACATTAATTATACAACGTATTACAGAAAGGTGTGGGTAAATTCAAGTAATGTATAGTGTACGATATAAGTATTTCATCGACCACAGTATCAAATCTGATTGCATTTCTAGGACATAATTACAGAATTTTCTTTTTATCGAATGACACAATATCGACTTGCAACTTTGGACAACACTAAATGATAAAAATTATACTTCAAACGTCCTTTCATTTCAATTTTGTATTATTAAAAAACATGAAACATTTGAACAATACTATTGAAGTATGCTTACAAGTTTAGAAATATGTTGTATTTTAATAAAAGCAAGTAATATGAATTGGTGTTTTGTGTTGGTGCAGCTGATAATAGCTTAAAAGGGGTTCATTGGTTGTATTAAGTCAAGTTAATAGATGGGAGACCCGCGAATGAAGTCTTTAAAATACTTCCATAAGATGGTATAATATCATCTTCAGCACACAGGCTCTTTCCGGTGTTCATGTATGTAATGATCCTAAAATATGTACACACCTTTATGTAATACGCTGTACATACGCACTCACGCCTGTAATCCCCGAAGGGGTAGGCAGAGGTGTAGCCAGTACACCCACATTTCGCCGAGCGGTAATACGCTGTATACCTATTTATCCTCTTTTTTATTATTTTTAATTACGAAACGAAAAGGGCATTATTCTTTATTACCGTGTGGCCTTGTAATGTGCTCGAGTTTGTAAACTTGGCATTGAGTTTCTAAGCCAATGTCAAATTAACAACTTTTGTCTCTTCACCCCATGACATAAGTTGTTAAGTCTCAGAATGCGCAGTAACTTCGCTGGCTTCAATATCCTTCAATCAGAAACACATCAGTGCTTACACATTCCTGCTTGACCGTATCGTCGAATGGGTTTGCAGAAGTGCAACTAGTACACTCACAATTTGCCGAGCTTATTTCCATCCCATAATGTGATAGGTAGGGGGCGAACCTATTGCCATACCGGACACAAATAGTATGATTTTTCGAATCAAAAACTCAAACACACGTTATGATTGTCCGACTTGGTATTTCAATCCAAGACCTCACGGTTCTCAAGCCAAGCAAGCTGGAACTAGATAAATAGGCGATTTCAGTGCCGAGGCGAAAAAAATTAATTAATGCTCGTTAATCATAGTTTTATTATACCAGAATCGTCATCAACAAACTAGCAATTTAACATAAAATAACAGTTAAATTCTTAATAAATGCTTAAAACGTGTATGCTTTTAAATACAGGAACATCTTGTTATGTTAATTCCAAAGTAAAAATCTATATATCTATATACAGTATATTGGCCCATTTTGGGTCGTGAAGATAGACATATAGACAGCTTAATAAAAATAGTTAAATTAAAAAATATTAAACAGAAGCGAGATAATATCCTTACACAGGTACTTTAGAAAAAGGAACATAATTTAAAAAATGTTATTTTCATCTGAATTTTGATGAACAGCTGAATGATGTGACGTATTCACGAAGCCAGGCGCGTACGCGGTGCGGGGTGTTTGATGTACTCGTAAGTAGATGTCGCAACTTGCTATCTCGCTCTGGTTCCGAGTCATCGCTCTTGCAGAGGTAATCAATCGAAATACGGTTTACAAATATTAAAATAATTGAAGTATAAAAAATAAATATGATTATTTTTATAGTCACATTTTCGTATGCACGGTTTTTGTTTTGTTTTTGCGAGTTTACGTTTGAATATCGATTCTGATATCGCAGTTAAACCGCCCAACAGGGTTTTTGTTATATATTGTATACTCTGGATATGTCCTAACATAGGCTACTTTTTAGCTTCGAAAAATACATTCAAACGGGTGGAGCCGCGAGCAATAGCTAGTAGATAAAATATATATAAGGCACAATTATTTATATATTTAATAATATTATGATAATTTCAATCTGTCAGTCTGTGTAATAGCGAGGTCACACGGTTCAATTTTTATTGATCAACTGCTAAATTGCATACTATGGATTTTCCAAGATACCAGGTAAATTAGTTGGCACGATCAAAAAACCACAGATATCACTTTCCAATAATCAAATGAAATTCTACGTACATACATACATACGCACTCACGCCTGTAATAACCAAAGGGGTAGGCAGAAGTGTAACCAGACACCCATATTTCACCGAGCTTATTTCCGTCCCATAATGTGATAGGGGGCGAGCCTATCGCCATACCGGGCACAATTCCAGACTCCGGGCTAATACTGAGCATTTCGTAATAGAAAAACCCCAATATCACTTACTCGACCCGTAAGGGACGTCCTAAGGCCATCTACAATTATATGATCTCCCCGGACAACTATATTGTGCCACGTGTAACAGGAACTGGCAGTAAAAAAAAAACTAAAATTTTCAAGCCATATCCATTTTGAGTGGTAGAGCCACGCTGTAGATACATTTGTCTACAGCATGAATGGGCCGGCTCGCCCAGGTCGTTACCACTGTTTCACAGAAACCGATGTAAAGTAGTAAGCTCGGTTTCTATGTTTTGTTAAAACTTATTTTTATTCTCTAATTTTTATGTTAGTTACAGCAATAGCATGTAAATTCCAATACAATAACACAATTTTGACGAGTGTACTGTTGCCCGTTGAAGAGTTTCATTTTTTTCAGATATTAGCCAAATATAAATGGAACCACATCGCAGCTAAATTGAATCGTATGATTTTTTTCCATCAAATTCGGTCCAAGATTGGCGGAGAAATCGATGCACATACATAAAAAGAGAAACAAAAAAATTAACGCGCCGAATTGAGAACCTCTTACTGTGTTGAAGTCGATTAAAAATAATAACTTGCATTGGGTCGTTTTTGCTGTGTCATTCAAGTTGCGCGAACATCGGCCATTTTTCAGAAAATAACCCATTTGTTTAAAAATTTCCTTATAATGCCTGACGCATTAGCCCGACTACATTATATTTGTTTCTCTTTTTATGAAATTTGTTAAAGGATAAAACTTCATAAAGGCTGATATTGACGATTTCTTGTCATCTTGCATTTGAAACTCATCACTTCGCGTCGCGTCGTCAAGGAGGCATTAACTCAGGATTTATCAGTATTATAAGACACTATTATAATAAAAAAATGGATAATCAGAATTCCATATCAGATTTTTACGATGGAAAATCCGTATTTATTACTGGCGGTACTGGATTTCTGGGAAAAGTGAGTACATTTTTTTTAATTAGCTTTAGACGATGAGACGAGTAGGTCGCTCGCCTGATGGTAAGCATCACGTCTGACCATAACAGAAGCAACACCAACTTCGAATTATGAAGATCTGCATGGCACTGAACTGCACTCGTCACCTGAGACATAAAGTGTTAAGTATCATAATGCCCAGTAATTTCACTGGCTTCAATGCCCTTCAAATCGAACCTCAACTGTGTTAACACACAGCTGTTTAGCGGCAGAAATAGACAAGACACTTTATTTAATACGAATTGTAAAAAATTCTACACACGTCAGCTTTGGTCAACAACTAGGTGATAGGTCACTCGTATGCGAGATGCCGCCTAGGAAGGTACCATCTATTAGGTATAGCTATAGGTATCTATTTCTGCCGCTAAACAGCAGTGTGTTAACACAGTTGAGGTTCGATTTGAATAACATTGAAGCCAGTGCAATTACTTGGCATTATGAGACTTACCATCTTATGTCTCGGGGTAACGAGCACAGTCCTATGGCATACAGTAGTTTGTAATTTAAAGTTCTGTAAAAATTATTAAAAATCATTTTTTTTAAATTTTTGCACGTTCCCTTCTTTCTCGTTGCGGGAATATCTTGCAATTTCTCTAATATCCGTACCACTCCCCGCTGATCTATCGGTGCTAGGAAACAGCAAGCTGCTATAGAAAGTACGTTTTCTCTGACACAGTGGTACCGTCCCGGTTGAGTCATTATATTGTATACAAATCTATCAGAATAGACTACAGTTAGCCGCTACTGAGTATCGATACGAAAGCCTTATTACACCAGTTATTATAAAAATATAAAAAAAAAATATATAAAAAAAATTAAATAATAATAATAATATTATAAAATATATAATATTAATACTACTGCTTGCGTGACTGCCTTGGTGGCGTAGTTGTAATGCGTACGCGTTACGAATGATGCTGACGCTGAGGTCTCTTCGATCCCCGGATCGGGTAAAAGTGATAGTGGGTTTTTCTATTACGAAATGCTCAGTACCAGCCCGGTGTCTGGAATTTGTGCCCGGTATGGCGGTAGGCTCGCCCCCTATCACATCATGGGGCGGAGAGAAGCTCTGCGAAAAGTGGGAGTACTGGTTACACCTCTGCCTACACCTTCGGGGATTAGAGGAGTGAGTGCATATGTATGTAGGTATATAATAGTAATTTATTTTATATCGTTTTCAGGTGTATATAGCAAAATTACTAATAAACTGCCCGAAAATAAATAAAATCTATGTATTGATACGAGAGAAAGGATGCGTCTCTGTCAACAAACGAGTTGCCGATCTGCTTGATAATCCGGTAAGTTTTTTTTTATAGCATAGGCCGGCAAACGAGTAAGCAGGTCACCTGATGATAAGTGATCTCCATCGCCCATGTACGCCTACAATACCAAAAGAATTATGGGCACGTTGCCGATCTTAAAGGAAAGGGATGATTAAGGGAATGGGAGGGGGAGGGGATTTAGGACTCTGGATATCTCACTCACCGTACGAAACGCAGCAGCAAGCTGCTTCTCTACGTCGGTTTTCTGTGAGATAGTGGTAACGACCCGGACGAGCCGGCCCATTCATGCTGTAGTGTCTACAGCGTGGCTTTACCACTCAAAAAACTCTTTTCACGTAACTTCTAACATTCGTTATTGCGAGTATAACAAGTTTTGAAACGGCCCCTTTCGTCGATCACCCGCTTAACCCAGATTGAAGCATTTACAAACATTTCCTACAGATTTTTTCCAGACTGAGGCAAGATGATCCAGAGGCTTTGAAGAAAATAGTTCCTGTAGCTGGTGATATCACAGCTCTAGATCTAGGAATAAATGCAGATGACAAGCAAGAACTGATTGAAAAGGTTAGTGCATTAAAAAAAACTGTTAAAAAGGTCTTCAAGTAAGTAAACACTTACATGCGTTTTTACTGCCTTGGTGGCTCAGATGTGTAAGCGATATGATTGCTATGCTGAGGTCTCTGGATCGATCCCCGGGTTAGAAGTGATATTGGGTTTTTCTGTTACGAAATACTCAGTATTAACCTGGAGTCTGGAATTGTGTCCGGTATGGCGATAGGCTTGCTGGCTATCATATCATGGGACGGAGATAAGCACGGCGAAATGTGGGTGTACTACACTACCCCTTCAGGGATTACAGGCGTATGTATATATTTTATGTAATAACAAAAAAAGGCAATAACTGTCGCTCAGTAACAATCTTATTACTGCTCAATATTTCGTATTCCGTATACTTCATTTACTAATTGAAGAATGAGTTGAATTGCTGTAGACAAAAGTGTTTACAGCGTGGCTCTACCACTCACAAAATTAGGATCATGGATTTATTTCACATTTCAGGTTTCCATCGTGTTCCACGTTGCTGCCACTATTAAATTCAATCAACCATTGCGACAAGCTTTGAAGATCAATGTGGAAGGCACTAAGCAAGTGTTGAATCTTTGTCAGCATATGGAAAATATTGAGGTAAATCCGAACCTTTTTTGATGTGTATTTATACAATACAGTATAAAACTCTTTATGAGATTCATCGTCATCATCATCATCAGCCACAAGACGTCCACTGCTGAACACAGGCCTCCCCTAATGCCTTCCAGGCCGACATGTTGGAAGCAGCCTGCATCCATCGGCTTCCTGCAACCCTTGTCAGGTCGTCGGTCCATCTTGTAGGTGGACGTCCTCTGTTGCGCTTGCCCGTACGTGGCCTCCATTCGAGATCTTTTCTGCCCCATCGGCTATCAACTTATGTGATTACTCAAATGATTTTTTTTTTAATACAGACAGCCTCCGTGACGGAGTGGACAAGTAGCCGGTGCGAAGCGAGAGGCCGCGGGTTCGAACCCCGCGGCAAGATAATATTTGCGTGATCCACCAATATTTGTTTTGGATCTGAGTGCTTTCTCCCCAGAAGGGTTGAGGTCAGGCAGGCGGCCGCTCTAAGAACTGCAAATCTTTCCGTAACATGTGTAATAAAGTATGTTGCGCCGACTCCACTGTGATTGGGATAAAGGCGGATGGAAGAAGAAGAATATGTATTAAAAACTAATGCTTAAACACGTGATTTTGTAGATGATGATTCATGTATCAACAGCATACGCTTACTGCTCGGAATATGGTGTAATAGAAGAGAAACTGTACCCTCCGCCAGCGGACCTTACAGATTTATACTTTCGATTAAAGAAAAAGGATAATGAAGACGTTACTGAGATTTTAAGTGAGTTAATAACCAGTTACCAATAATATTTATTGATATTGGGTTTTTCTATTACTAAATGCTTAATAGCAGCCCGGAGTCTGGAATTTGTGCCCGGTATGGCGATAAACTTGCCCCCCATCATATAAGGGACGGAGATACGCTCGACGAAAATTGGGTGTACTGGTTACACCTCTACCTGCCCCTTCGGGGATTACAGGCGTGAGTGCGTATGTATGTATATAGAAACATTCAAGATTATTTTAATAGAAATTATGATAATGAAACCGAAAATTAGATGTCTAGACGATCCAGACCATGCTTTTAGAGAAATTTCTTAAAAATCTTTAATAAAATATATCAATTTTTCCAGATGGCTGGCCGAACACCTATACCTTTACTAAGGCTTTAGCTGAAAATTATCTCGACACGCATCGTGGGCATGTACCCATTGTTATCGTGAGACCGTCTGCCGGTAAGTTGTGGGTCAGTTAAAAATAAAAAAATATGTGTCCTACGAAACAAATATTAACCCTTTCAAAAATTTTATTGAATCTATAAAATGTTATCCATTATTTAGATTCGAAATTCTGCCGCTAGTTCGGAATGCTGTTTCGCTCGATAAGAACGAGCAAGAAACTCCAACGTTGCTCTTTTCAAAACTAGTTTACAATTATTAGAGCATTAGGTTTTACAATATTTAATTGGAATTAGAGCAGCTCAATCAAGCAATTACAGAAATGATATCCACGCATTGGATTAACTTGCATGACCTCCATAAGCATGACGAATAAATTAAGACCTTAAAATAGTGTAAATAAACAAAAGATAACATTGCGAGGAGGCATAAACAAAAGATAATAGTCCAAGCAGACTTTACTATACACGTCTCACTGCTGGTCACGGGCCTTCTCTACTGAATGAGAGGGGTTAGGCCTTAGTCCACCACGCTGGCTTAATGCGGGTTGGCAGACTTCACATACCATTGAAATTCTTATAGAGAACTTCTCAGGTATGCAGGCTTCCTCACGATGTTTCCTTTATCGTTAAAGCAAGCGTTAATTAAATAGCAGCGATAGCTCAGTGGGGAGTGTTACGAACTGTCAAGATGAAAGTCGCAAGTTCGAAACCAACCCCAAGAGCTTGAACCTCTGACATTTCGAAGTTACGTGTGTCTTAATTGAAAAAATATATTATATTACAAATATAAGTTGGTCAGCTTCCAAGGTAGCCAAGTTTGAGGCGCTCATAGCCAGTTTATTAACGTAATTGGTAAACGATTAGCGAGTAAAGCAACCCTTGGCGTGGTCAGTCTATGGATGGGTGACCAGGCCGTGCTGCGAAGAGCACGTTAACTCCGCCCTGGCTGTTATCAACTGAGTAGTTACTTAACTAAGTGAGAGGCCATCGTTGTGAAAACTCTGACACTAGGTTAACCACTAACCATGTTATATACAATATGTAACAAAAACCCTATTGGGCGTTTTAACTGTGATATCAGAATCGATATTTAAACATAATAAAATTCTCGCAGATGAAAATTGGACTGTAAAAATAATCAGATTATTTAAACTTTAATTAATTTATTGTTTGTAAACGGTCTTTCAATTGAATACCTCTGCAAGGGTGATGGCTTGGAGTCAGAGCGAGATAGCAAGTTGCGTCGTCCACGTACATCGAACAATACACATCGTCAATACACACAGAAATTCAGATATAAATAACATTTTTAAAATGAGAGAATTTTTTCCGAGTGGTAGAGCCACGCTGTAGACAATTTTGTCTACAGCATGAATGGGCCGGCTCGTTCGGGTCGTTACCACTGTCTCACTGAAAACTGGCGTAAAGTAGTAGCTTGCTGCTGCGTTTCGTACGGTGAGTGAGATATCCGGAGGCCCAAATCCCCCTCCCCTTCCCAATCCCTTATTATGCCTTTCCTTTAAGGTCGGCAACGCGCCCATAATTCTTTTGTATTGTGGGCGTACATGGGCGGTGGAGATCGCTTACCATCAGGTGACCCACTTGCTCGTTTGCCAGGCGATACTATAAAAAAAAAGAAAAAAAAAAAAAAGAAATAGGTATGTTCATTTTTCTAAGCTACCTGTGTAACGATAATATCTCGCTTCTGTTTAGTATTTTTTTAATTTAACTATTTTTTATTAAGCTGTATATAAACGACCTAAAAAGGGTCAAAAGGGTTTTCGTTACAGACTGTAGAATAAAATAGTTGATCAGAAGCAGCAATCCGAAACCAGATCCTAGAATTGAACACTCTCTTTGGAATCGGCTCCTTATGTGTAGTCTGGTTTATAGAAGCGTCTAATAAACACAATGCGAATTTATTAGAAAATGCTGGTATTTAAAAAGACTCAGACTCAGTCACAGTAGAAATAAACAAAGCGGTGGTACTTACCCAGACGGTCTCTCTCATACGAGAGACCTACCACCTTATGAATGATTGTAATCATAATGTCATAAAAGATTTAAAAACTTAGTGTAAGTAAATATTTTTACTCTAGTTACAGCAATAGACCAGGGCCCCTTAGAAGGATGGTCGGAGAACTGGTATGGAGCCACTGGCATCCTGGTTCCAGTAGCTAAAGGACTTAACCGTGTTCTACTAGGAGACGATAATAACTTGGTGGATCTGATCCCTGTGGATTACGTCGTAAATCTCTCTATATTAGCTGCCGCTGTAAACAAAAGGTGAGATTATTGCAGAGTAGATGTGATCAAGGGGTTCTAATATTAGTGCAAACAACTACATCCAGTCTGAATACTATATTATCACTCGTACTGGAGATATTGTCGATGCAGGAGAATACATATGCACTCACGCCTGTAATCCCCGAAGGGGTAGGAAGAGGTGTAACCAGTACATCCACATTTCGCCGAGCGTATCTCGGTCCCTTATGTGATAAGGAGCGAACCTATCGCCATACCGGGCACAAATTCCAGACTCCGGGCTGATACTGAGCATTTTGCAATAGAAAAACCCAATACCACTTTACCCGACCCGGGGATCGAACCTAAGACCTCAGCGTTAGCTTAATCGTAACGCGTACGCATTACAACTGCGCCACCGAGGCAGTTACATGCATTTCATGCAGGAAAACCGAATTAATCAAGAATCGAACTAGAATCTAGTGCGCAACCCCTGATACAAATTACTTTTTATAGCAAATAGCCATAGTACCTACTATGGCTACTTTAGACCAATATTGCACTGCGTAAACCTCTATGGAGCCTTAGAGTCATATCTGCTCTAGCTGTGCACTTAAGTCAGTGTCGGCATTTATAGAGTAATCTTTGAGTTGCGCTGAGTACAAACACTTAAGTCTACGAAATCGAAGTTGTATCGAATCGACTGATCAAAAACTTGGAGTACAAACCAAATAAAAATAGTGGTCTAGAATTTAATTCTGCATCGTAACTTTATCACGATTTTAAATTTGGTCGTATTATGAGTGTTACCGCGTTTTACAGGATTTGCATAAAATTTGGGAAACTCGAAATTCAATACAAAGAAAAAACAAAGATGTCTTACAGCAAAATTGATGAATATTTCTGAATTACAATAAATAAAAATCAGTTGACATTATTATTACATTAATCATTCATTTCCACACGTAAAACTTAATTTTGAATTTTAATTCTGGCTCAAAGGTTAATCGAAACAGTCACTTAGCAACACAGAAATACACACAGATTTCAAAATTGATAAAAACAATGCGACAGGTTTTTTACACAATATTAAAGTCATAATTAAAAACAAATATTTTTCCATAGAAATAAGATTTCGATGTCTGTTTCTCACTAGTTAATTTTTAATTAATGTAATGATAATATTAATAATAGTTAATTATGACTGCCTCGGTGGCGCGGTTGTAATACGTACGCGTTATAATTGAGGCTAACGCTGAGGTCTCGGATTCGATCCCCGGGTCGGGTAATGTAGTATTGGGTATTTCTATTACGAAATGCTCAGTATCAGCCCGGAGTCTGGAATTTGTGCCCGGTTTGGCGATCTGTTCGCCCTCTTATCACATGATGGGACGGCGAATGCTCGGCGAAATGTGAGTGTACTGATTACACCTCTGTCTACTCCTACGGGATTATAGGCGTGAGTGCGTATGTATGTGTAGCCCCGCCCCTTGCACAGAGTTTTGGTGGGGTAATTTTTTTGCTTGAGTTACGTTTCTTGTCATCGGATGGCTCGGAGCACCACGCAACGGTACGAGTTCGCTCGCTTGACGGGAAGTTAACGCCTGCTCATAAACAATAGCAACGTCATATAGAAGTTTAAATTACAAAGTACTGTTTGGCACTACACAGTTCGAGACATAAAATGTTAAATCTTATAACACCTAGTAATTTCACTGCTTCAAAGTTTTAACTTGTGTTGCTATTTTTTATGAGCAGGGGCGGTGCCGGCTAAATAGCCGAACTTCAGATTTATGCAAATCGATATTCGATTAGAGAGCCAATAATTCTGTTGTACCGCCGAACGACCGTTTAATGGCCAAAAAGATGAACATCGATTCATGACGTCACATGAACTGATGTAGTTCGGCGAATTAGCCGGTACCGCCCCTGGAGTGATGCTTACAGGCGAGGGACCTGCTCTTCTCGTCATAATATTAAAAAATAATGGAGAAATATAAGTGCAGCAGTTGCACCCCTGCCTACCCCTTCGAGGATACAGGCGCGGGCTTATGTTATGTTTTTTTTTCACAGACCCAAAGATGTGGTAGTATACAACGTGTCCAGCACTTCCAGTAACCCTGTGACATTGAGACAACTCATTAATTTGTTTGTTGAGGATTCTGTTCAGAAACGTGATTGTAAGTATTGAAATTTGTTTATTAGACTTCCAGGCGCTCATAGCCAGTTGCACTCACTAATCGGCAAATGATTAGCGAGTTAAGCAATCCTTGGCGAGATCTATGGATGTGTGACCGCTTACTGCTTAGTGGTACTCCAACTGAGCGTCTACGTGCTTCGGGAGCGCGTAAAAACTCAATCCCGGCTGTTATCAGTCGACAGTAGTAATGGCAATAAATGCTATTACGATTTAATTTCATTACCATGTGAATTCTCGTGTCTTAGCACGCTAATCATTCGTGCTAATGCTACGAGTATTTGCTAATATGACACAATAATTTAGTGTTCCCGCGGGTGCGAAGGGAATAGCACGTTGCCACCACATAATACACGAATTACGATACGACGAATGAATTTATACTTCACATAATTCATAACTGTATTGCGCAATTTATTTATTTATTTATTTATTAGATTCACCATCGATTGTTACATTTAAAAATTACAATAGGAAACATATCTTATCTACTATCTTAAGACAAAATGAACAATCCTTACAGGTGCATACCACATTCAAGTCAGCGTTATAACAATATTATCAATAAATATACAATTAAAATTATAAAATTAATTATTATAATTATTATAAAAATAAGAATAAACAGCATTATTAAGATTAACATTATAAATATAATTTTCTACATGCTAATGTCAAAAAGTTCAATTATTTTGCACTTAAATTTATCTATAGAAAGGTAGAAGATGTCAATTTCGTCCATGGTATTGCATATGTTAAAAGTACGATTTATAGGAGACGTTATTTTAGTCCGGTAAAAAGATTTCGAGAAACTCTTTTTCAAGGGATGCCTTGGGATTTTTCTAGGCACTACCAAGCCAACCTGGGCTAACAAGTTTGGCGCGTCAATATTACCATGTAATAGCTTGTACAGAAATAACGCGTCCATCATTTTACGTCGATTTTCCAAAGACATGAGTTTAAAATGCTTCAAGCGCATAATATAATTAGCACGGTATGGACAGCGTGGGTCTTTGTATGCCAGGAATTTTGTGAATTTTTTTTTGCACGCGTTCCAGGCGTCCTATATGTACTAGATATTGAGGATTCCATACCACACGTGCGTATTCAAGAATACTACGAACCAAAGTGTAATATAAACATATCAGTGATTTAATGTTCCCAAAATCGCGGCACGTTCGCTTAAAAAACCTAGCATTTTCCAAGCTTTAGAAACCGTAGTGTTTATGTGTTCAACAAATCCTAATTCACCATCCACCATGACACCCAAGTCGCGAACCCTAGCCACTTCCCGTAATTGTTGTAATCCAACTGAGTAAGAAGTCGGTATTAATGTTTTGTTTTTGGTTAATTTGATATGTACACATTTTCCCGCATTAAGTTCCATATTGTTTAACTCGCACCAAGTATCTAATGCATTTATATCACCTTGGAGATTGTATGAGTCGTCAACACATTTTATTGTATTATACAATTTTAAATCGTCGGCAAACAGGAAACATTTACTATGGAGTAGATAGTCTGGAATATCATTTATAAATAACAGAAACAGGAGGGGTCCCAAGTGGGAGCCTTGTGGTATACCTGAACAAGAGACATAAGGTTCAGACTTGTACCCGTTCACCGTTACACGTTGAGACCGATTCATTGTTGTCATTTAGTAATTTGCGAAATACTAAATGACACTTCATATGCTAAAAGTTAATGCGAATGCTAATTAATCCAATACTTATCGACAGTCGCTAAATCGGAAACTTTTGACAGAGAGCTTCGGAGTAGTGTACCATGTGCAGGTGAGGTTGGCTTTGGGGTTAAGCTGTTGATGCCCCACTTACGATTCGTGTTACAAATACATTAATTTAAATATAATTAAATATTCATTGTTAACGTTCATACCGCCAATGTCAAACGCAATACTTTCCTTATTTATTGTGTCATATAATACTCTTTACTCAATAGTCTTGTCACGCTATTAATATTTGTACACGCTCGCAGCTGGCGTATAAATGTACCAAGTTAACTGTGAAATGGAACTACAATGTTTCCAATTTAGTGGAATTATCCCTAGATTTGGTGGTTTGGACCCGCCGCTAGTGTGTAAATTTATAGTGGCTGGTTTAGTTAACTACTTAGTTAGTGGAAAGGAATATCTTCAACTACTAAACAAACCAATTAACATATCTTCTAGGTTTTCGTATCATGAGTATACAATATCACTGTTCATAGATATACAAACGTTTTTTTTAAGAATTGACGATGGTGACATTGAAGGTATATTTTATTTGGTATCCTGAAAGTCACTTTTACAATTTCTGGGATTTGGCTGAAAATCAACGAATTAACTAATGTAAAATATGGGTATCTAACGCCCCTGCGCAGTGCCGCCTTGCGGCCCATCTCTATTTGTGAGGGGGGCTGAGAAGCCCCCGCATTTTAAAGGACGCCTTCGGCGTCAGCGACAGCGACGAGGCCAACTACCCGTGCTGCCGTCCATCTCGGGGTCGCACGTACAAGAGTACAAAGGGGCTACTACAGCCCCCCGCTGCGAGCCCGCGACCCCCTGGTGGCCCCTATTAGTCGCCTCTTACGACAATCAGGGGATACCGTGGTTGAATTCTTCAAACGTCCCCAATCCATAGAGCGGGAGACGCCGGTCAGTCGTCACCCCGGCGCCTCCTACGTTTCATCTGGCGGCGGGAGGGATCGGATTGATCCCGATCCCTCTCGGCACTCTCCTTCTGCAAGATAACTCTCTCGCAGAAGTGGGCCCAGCACCTAATACAGAGAGAGAGAGAGAGAGAGAGTCAACCAGCGCGTCGTAGTGTTGATAAAAGAGTTCCTTTGACCAAAGAGAATATAACTATACGTACGTTGACATTCTTTAGGTATGGAACCCTAAAAATCAATCTCCTCAATTAAATCAATGCAACTGGTAGAGCCATGCTGTAGACAGTTTTGTTTATTAATGATATATAAGTTCATATATTTTTTGTTTCAGATATATTTCCTTTTCCCAGAATAAATTTTATCACCAGATATAAATGGATTGTTATGCTAATAACGTTTCTGCTACAATTAATACCGTCGTACTTAGCTGATATGGTGCGACGTCTCCGCGGGAAACCACCTCGGTAAACCTATTTTTATGACTCTGCCGAGTGACTACTTTTTCATTACGTTTGAATATCGATTCTGTTATCACAGTTAAAACGCCCAACATGGTTTTTGTTACATATTGTATAATATCAACCGTCAAAAGACATTGCGTCCCTCGACAGTCGGCAGAATCATGCCGTCCTGAGTTATTAAGATATTCGCTGACTGACCTCGGAACGCGACATGCCTGAACAAACCACTATGGTGGGTTTTTCACGATATTTACGGTGGTAGCTATGCATTCAGGTGCATAAATAAGGTACTCTCCCACCAGCTATTGATTGATATAATGTGTAATACAAACCTTCATCAATAAGCCTGGTTTTACCCACCTTTTTAAAATATAGGCCGGTAAACAGAGCAAGTGGGACACCTGATAAGTGATCTCCACCGCCTATGTACGCTCACAATACCCGAATATTTATGGGCGCATTGCCGACCTTATCGGAAAAGAAATGAGGGGGCCTCTGGATATCTCACTTACCGTACAAGTTTCAGCAGCAAGCTGCTACTTTACGTCAGTTTTCTGTAAGACACTGGTATTGACCCGGTCGAGCCGATTCAAACTATCTACAGCGTGGCTCTTCCATTCAATTATCAAGTGCGTATCAGTCTCCCTTCTAGTAGCATCTGCGTGATCTGGGGGTCATTCACCTCAAAGGGAGCCCGTTTGCCAAGCTGGTCTAATTTGGCAAAATTCAAAATTCAAATCATTTATTCTGTAAATTGGATCATAAATTAAATATCACTTTTACATGTCAATCACTTTTTATGCTATATTACATTTACGTCAGACAGGCAACATGAGAGTGATCCTAAATTTAAAACTGGAATCCGTAAATAGTTATTTCACGGCCCCTTTTGTTTTTTTTTTGTACTCGTAGTCAGACAATAAATCTGTGTTTTTTTAATTAATGTAAATTGCTCATTAAACCATTCATTAGTAGACAATCCATTAATCATTTGTAGAACAATGGTCACTTAGAGAAATAACACTTCATTTGATACTTTTATGGAAGGACAGCCCTCGTGGCGCAGTTGGCGAGTAGCCAGCTGTGAAGCGAGAGACCTCGGCTTCGATTCCCGCACCGAGACAGATTTTTGTGTGTTCTACAATTATTTGCTCCCAGTCAGGGTGTTTTCTCCCCAGAAGGGTTGCCTTCAGACAGGCGGCCGGTTGTAAAAACTACTAGTTAATATTTCGGAGATTCACATGGTCCGCATTCAATCTCCCTAAAGTTAACTATAGGACTTTGTATTTCCTAATATAAATTATTGAAAATCCGGACCTAAAACAAGCCCCCTGAGTTCAAGTAGCTGGATCTTCTCAGAGTTTGGGTCGCGCCGCGTTGAATCTAGTGGTAAATTAAGCCCACTGAGTTTGTTTCGCCGGGTCTTCTCAAGCTGGGTCGTTTTGGATCCGGTGGTAGTTTTAAAACTCGTGCCGTTTCGGCAAATGCAGTGGTCCATACCGACTCAAAATATTTAATAATTAATAATGGGACGTTTCCATATTACAAATACTGTTAATAATGTAAAATAAAAAGACAACAAATAAACAATTTAGTGTAATTGCCTAGTGTATTTGACGATGCTATGTATGTTATGTATACATTAGTTGATATGATTTTTATACATAAGTTTCTTTATTTTGTACTGACTGGTCATAAGCGCTATTTTAATTGCCTACATGATTAATAAAACTATTTCATTTCATTTCATTTCATTTCATTTCATTTCATTTCATTTCATTTCATTTCATTTCATTTCATTTCATTTCATTTCATTTCATTTCATTTCATTTCATTTCATTTCATTTCATTTCATTTCATTTCATTTCATTTCATTTCATTTCATTTCATTTCATTTCATTTCATTTCATTTCATTTCATTTCATTTCATTTCATTTCATTTCATTTCATTTCATTTCATTTCATTTCATTTCATTTCATTTCATTTCATTTCATTTCATTTCATTTCATTTCATTTCATTTCATTTCATTTCATTTCATTTCATTTCATTTCATTTCATTTCATTTCATTTCATTTCATTTCATTTCATTTCATTTCATTTCATTTCATTTCATTTCATTTCATTTCATTTCATTTCATTTCATTTCATTTCATTTCATTTCATTTCATTTCATTTCATTTCATTTCATTTCATTTCATTTCATTTCATTTCATTTCATTTCATTTCATTTCATTTCATTTCATTTCATTTCATTTCATTTCATTTCATTTCATTTCATTTCATTTCATTTCATTTCATTTCATTTCATTTCATTTCATTTCATTTCATTTCATTTCATTTCATTTCATTTCATTTCATTTCATTTCATTTCATTTCATTTCATTTCATTTCATTTCATTTCATTTCATTTCATTTCATTTCATTTCATTTCATTTCATTTCATTTCATTTCATTTCATTTCATTTCATTTCATTTCATTTCATTTCATTTCATTTCATTTCATTTCATTTCATTTCATTTCATTTCATTTCATTTCATTTCATTTCATTTCATTTCATTTCATTTCATTTCATTTCATTTCATTTCATTTCATTTCATTTCATTTCATTTCATTTCATTTCATTTCATTTCATTTCATTTCATTTCATTTCATTTCATTTCATTTCATTTCATTTCATTTCATTTCATTTCATTTCATTTCATTTCATTTCATTTCATTTCATTTCATTTCATTTCATTTCATTTCATTTCATTTCATTTCATTTCATTTCATTTCATTTCATTTCATTTCATTTCATTTCATTTCATTTCATTTCATTTCATTTCATTTCATTTCATTTCATTTCATTTCATTTCATTTCATTTCATTTCATTTCATTTCATTTCATTTCATTTCATTTCATTTCATTTCATTTCATTTCATTTCATTTCATTTCATTTCATTTCATTTCATTTCATTTCATTTCATTTCATTTCATTTCATTTCATTTCATTTCATTTCATTTCATTTCATTTCATTTCATTTCATTTCATTTCATTTCATTTCATTTCATTTCATTTCATTTCATTTCATTTCATTTCATTTCATTTCATTTCATTTCATTTCATTTCATTTCTTTAATATATTAAAATAGCATATCCTAGAGTATTTACGGTACTACTTACTAGTAGTTAGATATCATTACGATAGTTAGATAGTTTTATGTTAAGGTCTTCTGTCGATGGTACGATTCCCCTCCCCTTCCAATCCCTAAACTATACCTTTCCTTTAAGGTTATTTATTTATTTATTTACTAAATGGAAGCTTACAGCACTATGCCAAAACACTTACATTTTAATAATACTAAAACCAAACAACAATCAAAGTAACAAAATTAATGCCTACATGAAACTAAAAAAAAATATACAACGTGTTACAGAAAGGTGTGGTCATATTTTAGGGTCATTACATACACCTTACAATTAGTACTTATGTACCGGATCTTTTCAAAACCAAGACATCCAAAAATTCCACGTTATTTTTAATCACTCGTTTATTAAGATCGATAAGATTGATGACATCATTATTAATTGTTATTTACGACACTCACTTTTTAATAAACTTAAATAAGATGCACATAATTCTACGAGCATACGTACGTAACTTGTAATTAAAACACAAATGAACACCTGAAAGAGATTGTGTGTTGAAGACAAATAGGTACCATCCTCTAGAAGCATTTTAAAGACTTCATTCTCGGGTCTTCCATCTATGAATTTGGCTTAATACAGCCGACGATCCTCTTAAACACTGTTATCAGTTACACCAACGCAAAGTATCAATACATAATACTTGTTTTTAGTCACATGCAACATATTTTTTGAACTCGTAATCATACTTCATAAAATCAGAGCTTGCCGAACTGACTGCGTCAAATAAATATTGACATTTGACAACTGTTTAATGTTTTTTTAATGATAAAATAAATAAATGAAAGGAGGTCTATAGTATCATTGTTTATCATTCAGTGTTGTCCAAAGTAGAAAGTCGATATCGACATGTTACTCATTCGATAAAAAAGAAAATTCTATAATTATTGTACTAGCAATGCAATCGGATTTGGTACTATGGGAGATAAAATACTTATACCCTACACTATACATTGCTTAAATTTGCCCGCCCCTTTCTATAACACGTTGTATATATATATATTATTTCTACTTAGATAGTACACAAACACAATTATAAAAATTCAACAAACAGTTTTGCCTTATTATATACATGTATGGTTTATCATGGAAGATATCTAGATCCGGGTATAGTGCTGCATCGCGTTGAGTAGTTTAATCGCCGGCAGGTTGGATTCTTCTGGCATTGTGGGCGTACATGGACAGTGGAGATCACTTATCAGTTGACTCAGTTGCTCGTTTGCGGTCTTTACTATAAAAACTACTAATAATCGTAGAGGTTGGTGCCAACAGAGGAACAATTTACGATAATATATATGGGGATGAATAGGGATGATTGGGAAGAATAGTGATGAATGGGGATGAATGAAGATGAATAGGGATGAATAGGGATGAATAGGGATGAATGGGGATGAATAGAGATGTTATTCAATAAAGTTTTTTTTTCAACAGGTACGTTAAACTCACTTCCCGTCTCATTAATATGAGAGATGCAGTAGAATTCTTCATGGTACACAGTTGGGTGATAAGAAATGATGGAGTCAAAACCTTATTCGCCTCTCTGAACCCTCAGGATCAGCAGACATTCCCTTGCGACCCGACACACATTGACTGGCGACAATACGTAGCTAAATATTATGACGGAGTGCGGCGCTATGTTGAGAGGAAAAAACAAATTGAAGAAAATGAAACTGAAATAAAATGATTTTGAATTATAGTTTGACTACAATTTTGTAACCCACTATAAAAAGTAGGTTTTGTATTTTAACTGTAGCCTTTGATTTTATGTAAATAAACTTACAATATCTGAGGGTTTGACATGAGAATTTTGAAGGTATGTGAAGTCTACCAACCCGCAGTAGACCAGCGTGGTGGACAAAGCCTAACCCGTCTCATTCACAGAGGAGGCCCAAACCCAGCTGTAGGACATTTATAATACAGCGTTGATATTTATTGTATTAATAAGTAAATGTAATTACAATCAAATATTTTTTAATAATTATAGTTTTTTGTGAATAATTAAACTATAATTATACTCACATGCGTTTTTATTTTTACCCGTACGAAAGAAAGCGGAGTTACTTCGTACACATAGGCAAATATGCTCTGAACTGAATTGTACTTCGCTATTGATTAAGTTATTGTATTTCTTGTTAATGTTCTATTTTTTTGGTGTACAATAAAGTGTTATCTATCTATCTATCTATCTATCTATTTGGCATATGTGAAATTACTGGGCATTATGAGACTTAACAACTTATGTCTCGGGGTGGCGCAGTCCAGTGCCATGCAGTGCCTTGTAATTCAAAGTTATGTGTTCTGTTTATGGGCAGGCGTGGCGCTCACCATCAAGCGAGCGACCGGCTCGTCTCGTCATTCAAGCTAATAAAAACAATCATGTGGGAACGGAAACATAAACATATTATGTGAACAAAGATATAAAGGAATGATTCATTATTATTATAAGAAGTAATAAACTAAGGGTTTTTTATCTTTATTTTAACACACATTGTATTTTTTTGTGCCAATGTTTATGATTTACACGATGTTGAAATATCTTCTAATACATGAAATTCTCGTGTCACAATGTTCGTTCCCATACTCCTCCGAAACGGCTGCACCGATTTGTATGAAATTTTGTGGGCTTATCGGGTAGGTCTGAGAACCGACCAACATCTATTTTTCATCCCCCTAAATGTTAAGGGTGGTCCACCCCTAATTTTATTTTTTTATTTTTTAAACAATTTTTATAGTTTTTATTTTTTCATGATACAGCATTAAAAAATACATACAACCCTAAATTTTCAACCCTCTACGATCAACCCCTATTTTTTAATAGCGACATTAGTATTTTTGTCAAGCGCTTTTCTCACCAGGACTCGCTTGATGCGCCCACTAGGCTACTTTAATCCTGGAAATAGGCATTCACGCGGGCGGAGCCGCGGGCAAAAGCTAGTCTATAATATAAAAATGAATCGCTGAATGTGTTGGTAAGAGCAAAACTCGAGAACGGCTGAACCGATATCGCTAATTCTTTTAAAATATTCGTTGAAGTACGAGGATGGTTCTTACGGAGAGAAAAATTTAAAAAATTGCCTGCAAAAGTCTAAAAACAACACTTTTCTATACTCCCATACAATCGATTCGTAATAATACTTAAAAGTCAATTTGAACTTTAATACCATACCATAAAGATTAAGTGTTAGTATAAATATTAGTATGTAAATGTTAGTATGTGCGGGTGAAACCGCGAGGGACAGCTAGTTAATAATGTAAATAAGTTGTCGGTTGTATGTCTGTTATGCATTAAATAAGTCTTTATTACTGACTTTTTAACTGACTCAAAAGTGGAGGAGGTTTTGACTCCACGTATTTTTGTCACGGTATAATAAAGCATATGTTTTTTTAAGTATGATGAATTTTGATGTTTTTTTATAGTATATGCCGACAAACGAGCTAGTGGGTCATGGGCGCGTTGCCGACCTTAAAAGAAAGGGATAATTAAGGGATTGGGATGGGGAGGGGAATTTGAGCCTCCGGATACCTCACTCACCGTACGAAACGGAGCAGCAAGCTGCTTCTTTACGTCGGTTTTCTGTGTTTCACATGGTACAGCTTAAATGTGGCGCAGTTGTAATGCGTACGCGTTACGGTTGAGGCCAACGCTGAGGTCTCGGGTTGGATCCCCGGGTCGGGTAAAGTAGTATTGGGGTTTTCTATTGCGAAATGCTCAGTATCAGCCCGGAGTCTGGAATTTATGCCCGGTATGGCATTAGGATCGCCCCTATCACATCAAGGGACGGAGATACGCTCGGCGAAAAGTGGGTGTACTGGGGATTACAGGCGTGAATACATATGTATATAATCGATAAATTAGTTAACGTGAAATAGTGACACTACACCATTAATGATAACCTCGATAGAATATTATAGCCATAAATGACCCGAGCATACAGATGGTGTAATATAATTAAATCATTAAGTATTTAACGTTACAAGCAATATTCGAACAACGCCAGATACTTTTAAAATGAATATAAGAAATTATAAGTAAGGAATTAGACACCAGTGATTTCTTATGTTTACGCGAATATTACACATTGAATCAAAACTAGTTTATACTGATTTTATCGCGATTTAATTTAATTTTAGTCCCGACGCTTCGAAAGCTTTTTAGATATAGATTCTAGAAAGCTGCTGATCTCCCGTGACCAGGAAGGCTGAAAAGCTTAATTAGATTATTATTTTTGGTATGTAAAGAAGTGTTAATGACCAATTGAATATATATGTAGAGAGATATGTCTGGGTGTTGTGGGTTGGCAAGTCCTTCGTAGTTCCTGATACCCACGATACAGGTTAACCTAGTGTGGGGTCAGGACTATGTGTTTGACTGTTGGATGTATTTATTTTTATTTTATTTATATACTATTTGTATATATACCACGTGTTACGGAAAGGTGTGGTCATATTTTAGGGTTATTACATACACCTTACAATTCGTACTTATGTACCAGATCTTTTCAAAAGCAAGACATCCAAAAATTTCACGTTAATTTTAATCACTCATTTATTAAGATCGATAAGATTGATGACATCACTATTAATTATTATGAACGACACTTACTTTTTAATAAACTTAAATAAGATGTACGTAATTCTACGGACATACGTACGTAACTTGTAATTTAATTAAACACAAATTAACATCTGAAAGAGACTGTGTGCTGAAGACGATATAGGTACCATCCTCTAGAAGCATTTTAAAGACTTCATTCTCGGGTCTTCCATCTAAAAATTTGGCTTAATATAGACTACGATCCTCTTAAAAGCCGTTATCAGTTGCACCAACACAAAGTACCAATACATAATACTTGTTTTAGTCAAATACAACATATTTATGAACTCGTAATCATACTTCATGAAATCGGAAATTGCCGAACTGACTGCGTCAAATAAATATTGACATTTGACAACTGTTTCATGTTTTTTTAATTATAAAATAATTAAATGAAAGGAGGTCTATAGTATCATTGTTTATCATTTAGTGTTGTTCAAAGTTGAAAGTCGATATCGACATGTTACTCATTCGATAAAAAAAAAATTCTATAATTATTGTCCTAGCAATGCAATCGGATTTGGTACTATGGAGGATAAAATACTTATACCCTACACTATACATTGCTTAAATTTGCCCGCCCCTTATAACACGTTGTATATAATGTCTACTAATAACGCACGGAGGTATATCTATGTACATATATATACAGTATACATATAGCTCATGGGAAGCGTGCGGTGACGATGACGCGAGTTTCACGCTTTTTGTTCACCCAAAAAGTGCTCAACGCGAATAAAGAAGTTTTCACTTCAAAAAAACATCCAACTGTCGTAGACATAGTCCTGACAGTAGGTTAACCTGAATTGTAGGTATCAAAAACTACGAAGTACTTGCGGTCCCACAAAACCAAACCCGAAACAAATATTTGTAGAGCACACAAACATTTGTCTCAATCCGGGAATTGAGCCCACGGCCTATCGTTTCGCAGCCGGCTACTCGCCCGCTGCGCCGCGGAGGCTGTCAATGTCATGTTCAACACATGTTTTTTGTGATCTGCCAAAACTTGTTTGGGACGACGACGGGTGTGTGTGTAATAAACGGTGTGTGGCGTCATGTACTCGTATATAAGTAGGCTGCACGTTATCCGTGGCTTGAATCAGGGTTGGAGTGCCTAAAGCATTCGCCCGAAAGTCCTGTGACGCTGACTAAAGCCGACTCGCGTCAGGCTATCTTAAATTGCAGTATAACATTTTGAGCATCAGTGTATATATTTTTTATAAATGCGAGTGAATCCGTTGGTATAACTTTGTATGTGATGTTATAAAAGGTTTCTCCTTCGGATATATTGTAATCAGTATTAGTCAATTGTGTCGTACCTTAGTTTATGTGTGAAAAATATTTTTATAATTAAAACTATAATAAACCAAGATTTGGCAACTTAATACTTTCGAATTTCAAGATGTTCTAGATATTACAAGTTGTAGTGTAAAATTTTATAATTTTGTTAAAAATACATTTAATTTCGTTTATAAAACGCAAAGTAATACGGATACGCGTGTGTGTTTTAAATGTAAAAATATACAGTCATTTCGTAATTTGTACAATAATTAAACATTGGTGTGACATCAATAAAAGAACAAAACTATGATAAATGACTCTATAAAAGAATCCATTGTTATATTATGCTGTTAGAGTAAAATGTTGTTCGCCATGCAACTAGCGATTAAACGTTTGATGGCACACAACAGAGTTGTATTCAGAAGTGTTGTACAGTGTAATGGATTTCACACGAATTCTGTAACGTAAGTACTGTCCTTAATTTGGAAATACATACGCACTCACGCCTGTAATCCCCGAAGGGGTAGGCAGAGGTGTAACCAGTATACCCACATTTCGCCGACCGTATCTCCGTCCCACAATGTGATAGGGGGCGAGCCTATCGCCATATCGGGCACAAATTCCAGACTCCGGGCTGATACTGAGCATTTCGTAATAGAAAAACCCAATACCACTTTACCCGACCCGGGGATCGAACCCGAGACCTCAGCGTTAGCCTCAATCGTAACGCGTACGCATTACAACTGCGCCACCGAAGCAGTAATTTGGAAATAATTTTTCACTTCGCCGATCTTAGGTTGGTCACAAATCATATACATAATTTCTTGTACATACAAGGTATACATACTTTACAATGGGTCCTCGTATGCGAGAGGCCGTCTGGGTTGGCACCACCGCTTTGTCTATTTCTGCCGCCAAGCAACAGTGTGTAAGCACTGTTGTGTTCCAGTTTGAAGGACATTGAAGCCAGTGAAATTACTGGGCATTATGAGACTTAACAACTTATGTCTCGGGGTGACGAGCGCAGTCCAGAACCATGCAGTGCATTGTAATTCAATATGATGTGTGGCGTTGCTTCTGTTTATAAGCAGTCGTCGCATTTACCATCAAGCGAGCGACCTGCTCGTCTCATCATTTAAGCTAATTAAAAATACATATCTGACCAAGGAAGCGACCCCTAATAAAGATATAAATAATTTAAAAATGGAATTCCTTCAGGAGTCATAGCTCTGTTTCATTGTGGTATAGCAAAGGTCTTGCAAATAATAGAAATTTCCTAATAATTTACTGTAAATAAACAAAACAAAAAGAAAGATTCGTATAAAACTAAAATTTGCGATGCGTATAAGTTTAATCATAGTAAAAATGTGCCATAATCTTGTTATTTGATGGTATCAATAATTAGGGTGTAAAATATATGTAGGTATAATTTATAATTTTAAACAATAAACACATTTATTACTATATAATTTAAAACCTTAAGGATAAATAAATACACCCAACAGTCACACACACTAGGTAAACCTGTATCGTGGGTATCAGGAACCACGAGGGCCTTGCTGTCTCACGACACCCAGACCTGAAACAATTTTTTGTGGATCACACAAACATTTGTCTCGATACGGGAATCGAACCCACCACATCTTCCTTCGCAGCCGGCTACTAGCCCGTTACGCCAAGGAGGCTGTCATGATCCAAGCAATCATTATTAATATGCAGCATCATAAATTCAACATTAACTATATTACGGTAAAGTGGAACTTAATGTACGGACATCAAGTTATGCAACTTGTTAATATCGTATATGTCTTGAATTACATGAAATTTGTACCCGAATAGGTTTACCAGATGAAAAAATTAAAAGTCCTACTAAAAAGCCTGGTTTCTATAAAAAAGTTCTTACTTTAGTTACAGGCGCGCGTTTCTATTACATATAATAATTATGTTGATTATTATTTAATCGATAATCAAATGTCCTGACACTTTCAAAGTCCGGAATCCTGAGAAGTGCCTAAAAACCTGATATTTCCGGGCAAATCCTGACGTCTAGTACTGTCTGAACAGACTCTCAACCGAATTGATCATCAAAATCTTTACAGCTTTTGTTGATTCAAGTCTCTTGTTGAAAGCGATGTGACTCATCTGACCCTGTCATTAGCGACACCATACCAGCGGCCGTGAAAAGAAAAATGTCTGCGTTGATCATATATTATATTTGTATCAGGCTATCAGAAATATACCGATATTATATTTAAGAAAAACATATTTTATTAATTTATTCATGATGATACACCAACAGCTGTCTCACACCGCAAAATTAAAATTATGCGTTGAATATTGAATTGAACATCGAAACTGTGAATGAAATTAAGTTTAGGACATAGACATATTTTATTACTTAAACAGTTTACATCTCGAGGCATAAAAGGTAGAGCGACAATAAAGCAGTGAAATGCGTTTTTGAGAACAGAAATAGATAACTGAGGAAGATGTGCTATTTTTATGCATACATTTTTAAAGTTTAAGAAGTCAGATAATAAGATGTTTTTTATTATTACATGAAAATATAATTTAACAAATTGATTTTTTCTTTCATAGTATTAACCTTAAGATGTCAAAGAACTGTTACAATAAAAAATAACTTCTCGTTTTAAATTAACATAAATAATCCATGTCGTGGCTGATTTACATTGAAACTCATTTACCTTAACATTCATTAATAAATTAACTTTTTCCTTAACACAATCTATTTAATAAGTCCTTTTAACAGCATTCCGTTATCGATAACATACGAAGAACCTGTTATACTTTTGGCTTTATCACTCGCCAGGAACACAACCACATCAGCTATCTCATCTGCTTCGCTTACTTTACCAAGCACTGTACCGTCATTAAGTATAGACCAAAACTTTTCTTTCTGCTCTTGACTTAATCCCATATTATCCATGCAATCTGTTTTTGTTGGTCCTGGTAAAACGATATTGACTCTGACTCCTTTGCTACCAAATTCTATAGCAGCATTTTTTGTGAAAAACTCAAGACCGGCTTTGGCAACGCCGTAGGAGAAATTTTCAGACATTAAACAGGCATTCCCACCTATGCTTCCAATATTGACGTTACATCCTTTAGTTTCTACAAGATGTTTAGCCACCAAGTTAGTGATATATACAACTGATCGAAGATTTGTGTTAATCATCCGATCGAACACATTGATGACATTTTCCGAGAAAATGCTTCCTGCACCTACTATTCCTGCATTGTTGACTAGCACATCTAATTTGCCGAAATGAGTTATACATTCATTTAAAAGTTTAATTATATCTTCGTCATTGGTCACATCAGCAATTATAATCAATGGTTTCGTCCCAGCTTTTTCACATTTTGTGGACACATTTCCAAGTTTTGTAGCGTTTCTTCCAACTATTGCTATATTTGCACCTTCTTTAGCGAATTTGATCGCAGTTGCCGCACCAATACCTGAACTAGCACCTGTTATTAAAACCACTTTGTTTTTGAAACACATGACAATAAAAAAATATAAATTAAAATAATATTTAACAAGAAATAAAGATACGAATAATACGTATGATAAAAAGCCGTCTTACAAAACGTAATTTCATAAATAGACACAAAACTAAAATAAAACAATGTAATAAACGGAGCTTATCTGTATGTTGATATTAAACAGAGTTACTAATGTTTGTAACTTTTAAATAGAAGTATAGTGTTCAGTACATACCTAATTACATTTACTTACATCCAAACTTTGACATTTATAATAGTAGTAAGAAGTACGATAGTAGGATTACATTGTTGTTGATTTGCAAAAAAAAACACACATTTTACGATTTTTTTTTTGGCATAGGCCGGCAAACGAGCAAGTGGGTCACCTGATGGTAAGTGATCTCCACCGCCCATGTACGCCCACAAAACCAAAAGAGTCATGGGTGCGTTGCCGACCTTAAAGGAAAGGGATAATTAAAGAATTGGGAAGGGGAGGGGGTTTGGGCCTCCTAACTTCTATCTAAATAGATATTTTAATGCCTATACACTACGTAGAAGGTGCCTCGTATGCGAAAACCGTCTGGGCAGGTATCACAGCTTTGTTTATGTCTACCGAGAATCAGCAGTGTGTAAGCACTGTTCAGTATGAAACCAATGATATTACTAGGCTATAATGCCTTAACATCTCATGTCTTGGGGTCAAGAACGCAATTCCGTGGCATACAAAATACTACATATTTTGAAGTTCTGATTGTATATTGCTTCTGTTTATGGGTAGGAGGTTAGATTGGCCACCATTAGGCGCGGGACCTGCTCGTCTCGTCATTAACGCTAGTAAAAAAATAACATTTTATTTCTTATAGAAATAAATAAATACACCCAACAGTCACACACATAGTCCTGACCCCACACTAGGTTAACCTGTGTCGTGGGTATCAGGAACTACGAGGGACTTGCGGTCCTACAACACCCAGACCCGAAACAAATATTTGTGGATCGCACAAACATTTGTCTCGGTGCGGGAATCGAACCCTCGGCCTCTCGCTTCGCAGCCGGCTACTCGCCCGCTGCGCCACGGAGGCTGAAATAGAGATAATGTTGAAGACAAGCGAACTCGGGAAGAGTAATCGTGTATAGAACAGTTAGAAACACAAACATAGAGGTTAAGGTAGGTTAAGGTTGTCTGGAAGAAATCGCTGTTTGCGATAAGACCGCCCATTGTATCACCCTTACTGTATGATCCTCGTTTTATAAGCTACCTACTTTATTTAGTGTGCAATAAAGAATATTCTATTTATCTATCTATCATAGAATAATGACATATAATAATAAAGACTAATCAATTCAGTTAAACTCAGGCAGACTACCCAGTATTTGCTCAAATGCTTAAAAAACTCGTTATGTAAATTAATATGTCACAGATGAATAATTCAACACAATAAAATTTTGCGGGTTTTTATCATTTGTTATGTTTTGGTAGCATTTTATCTGTGATACAATTTTATGTTTTTGATTTATGAACCTTTTGATCGCATCCACTTTTATTATTTGACATCATTATGCCTACAGTAATCGAAATATGATGACAAGAAACGTAACTCAAGCAAAAAAATGAGCCCACCAAAACTCTGTGCAAGGGGGCAACACCTGGTGAGGTGGGAACAGGTGATTTTACCTTTGCATGTTTAAGTAAGTGGAGCCGTATTTGGCAGATTCATAAGAGAGTTATCGTTCTAGTTATCTTATTTCGATGGGTATATCTATGTTTGTGTATTTAATAAACATACTCTTTTACTATCTAAAAACTACTATATAAAATAATTTGATTAAACTTATACGATTTTTTTAGCATAGACGGTCAAATGAGCAAGTGGGTCACCTGATGGTAAGTGACTGTGGTGCCTCTGATCCTGTACGCCCACAGTTCCAGAAGGATCATAAGCAGGTTGCCGATCTTAGGGAAAGGCATAATCAAGGGATTGGGAAGAAGTGGTGGATTACAGGCCTCCAAATATCTACGAAATATTTAATAAAAAAAATAATAATATACGAAACGCAGCAGCAAGCCGCTATTTTAAGTCGGTTTTCTGTGAGACAGTGGTGACGACCCGGTCGAGCCGGCCCATTTATGCTGGAGTTTAAACTATCTACAGCGTGGCTCTATCACTCAAAATGATTTTTAATTCCAGGAACAACAACGAAACAACTTCAAATAGAGTTAAAACGTATGCTCCAGTTGCTGATTTTTACAATGGGAAATCTGTCTTTGTCACTGGAGGTACCGGATTCCTCGGGATGGTTTGTTAACTTTATTGATAAATTCTGTTTGAGCACAACAAAAAATCACCGATAATAATTACAATATAGACGTTTTTGATGACCAAGAGTTAGAAAACGTAATATATGATACTCTGAGCCTAATTGTAATGACGAGTGGAGTCAAGAAACCTATGTTCAATGATACTGACAAATACTGGCTGATGATCTTAATAAGGACAAGAACTTATTAATTAATTTTAACAAGTATTTTGGCAATTTCTTAACGCTTTGTTGGAAGCTGGCTATAATTAGGTGAATCCTTTCCTTTACAGCACTCGTAATGTATTTTCAGGTGTTAGTAGAAAAATTACTATACACCTGCACCGGGATCGAAAAAGTATTCTTGCTGATACGAGAGAAGAAAGGGGTGACACCTGATCAGAGAATGGAGCAGTTTTTGAATGACCCGGTGAGATAAAAAGGCCATTTTGTGAGTAGTGGTCTGAACAAACATAAACTAACAGACTAAAAGAATATTAAAATATATTATACAAGCTTATGCTCGCAGTTCCACCTGCGTGAACGATCTTTCCTCCCGACGGGAATCCAGGTTGAGCAGTAAAGGCGTTAATTGTCGAACAAACATCCAAATTCATACACTCATACATATTTATAACAGTAGTAAGAAGGAAGCTGGATTGAAAATAGTAAGATTACTAAGTTAAAATAAAGTAATAGTTATAAGTAGTAAAGTTGCAGTATAGCTAGTTCTGTCTACATCATAAACAGGGTTACTATACCAGGACTTACGGGAAACCGATATGGCAACATTTTTCAGAGAAACAGACTCCACTTTTTCAAAAGTTTGTTCGCGTGGACGACCGCGGAGGGCATGCGGCGAACGTGTATGCAACGAGCCTATACAAGCGCGGACCGATGTGACGTAGATGCTTTTTAACGGTCATCAAGCGAGTGCAACGACTTCTTAATCTTTGAAAACTTTTAGTATTTTTTATATTTTGTACCATCGTTAACCTTAATGAACTAAACTAAATCATCAGGAAGGACGCTTAATTTAATTCCTACACAATTTTGATTAATCATTTATGTTTTAACAACAATGTTTTTTTAGCTCTTCCAAAGACTGAAAGACGATAAGCCAACATGTTTGAATAAATTGGTACCAGTTAGTGGAGATATTAGTGCTTCCAACTTGAACATTAGTGATGAAGATGTAAAGACTTTGACTGAAGAGGTAAAAGGCTATATTTTATTTTAAAGAAACCACAATAAAATTCTAACAGTTAAAATAATTAGAAATATTACTTCAATTCTGAGGAAGAGCAACCCCAAGAGAATGCACCTCTGACTTTTCTAAGTTATTTGTGTAATTGTTAATTATCGTTTGCTTTAACGGTGAAGGAAACATCGTGAGGAAACCTGTAACCTGAGAATTTCAAAGGTTAGTGAAGTGAACCAGTATTAGGCGAGCGTGGTGAATTAAGGCCTCTCATTCAGTAGAGGAAGCCTATACCTAGCAGTGGGACGTGTATAATAAAGAGCTGGTATTATTATTTATTACTGAGATAATTTTTTTTGGAGTACACTAATTTAAAGATCTTCATTGTGGCTAGACAATATATCTAATGTGTAAGAGATTTGGTTCAGTTATTTTTAATAATTATATTTTGTTTAAATGGTATCCCATTTTACTTCTTTATTTCAGGTGTCAATAGTTTTCCATTCGGCAGCTACTGTCAGATTTAACGATAAAATGAGCGTTCCGCTGAAGGTAAACTTTGAAGGTACCATGAAAATATTGGAGTTGAGCAAGAAAATGAAAAATATTGAGGTAAACTCCTAAATACACAAGCATGCTTTGGGTATTAAGAACTACAAAGGACTTTTCAGTCATATCAACTCATTTATCTTGAAAACCCGCTTAATACCTAACTTTATATTGAGATAAATATATTATGGATTAGGATTGCTGTGTATAGGATGATAGGGTTACTATCTTGCTACGCCATGACTTAACTTCAATTAAAACATGTGAATTACATTTTGATCTTCTTTCTTTCTGATAACTTCTTAATATTTTTAAGCATCATAGCATCTTACAAACTCGGTGTAGTGCTATGCAGTACCTACTTTTCAATTCCAATTTATAAGCGGTGTTGCTTCTGCTTATGAGCAGACATAGCGCTTACCATCAGGCGAACGACCAGCTCGTCTCGTCATTTCGGTAATATAATTTTCCAGATGTTTGTTCACATATCTACAGCATATGCGAACATAACCCACTACAAGGACGTACTCAAGGAGATTCTATACCCACCACCAGCGACCCTTGACGAGGTTTATGAATTTGTCGCCAAATACGACAATGATGATGAGATGACAACCAAGTTTTTGAGTAAGTTACACCTAGAAGTGGATTTTAATACTTATTATTACTGTTTATTATTTATTTATATAAATAAATACACCCAACAGTCACACACGTAGTCCTGACTCTACGCTAGGTTAACCTTTGCCGTAAGTATCATAGACTACGAGGGACTTGCTCCCACAAACACCCAGACCCGAAACAAATATTTGCGGATAATACTAACATTCGATGCAAACCCGCAACCTCTTGTTTCACTACTGGCTACTCGCCAACTGCGCCACGGAGACATAATTTAGATGATAATGCTGATATTGTGTTGCAGGTAAAAACGAAGGTTTATTGACTTTGTTTTTGTGCTGTTTGTAGAGATGATGAATTAAATATTACTTATAATGACTCAGCTGTTGTACCATTAATACATAATTCAATCATTTTTACCAATTTTAAATAGAATTTCAAATTAGAAAACGAGTGCAACAATATTTTTAGCAATTTTTCTTTCCTTCTAAGAGTACCTCGTATTATCCCGGCTTAGTGTCAGGGTCCGCCTTCCTGCTAAGAATACTCCAATTCGTCCGATTTTGAGGATGCTCAATTAAACCTATGGTTTTCATGTATCTATACTAATATTATAAAGCTGAAGAGTTTGTTTGGTTGAACGCGCTAATCTCAGGAACTACTGGTCCGATTTGATAAATTATTTCAGTGTTAGATAGCCCATTTATTGAGGAAGGCTATAGGCTATATAACATCACGCTAAGACCAATACGAGCGGAGCACTAATGAAAGCGTACGAAGTCGCGGCCAAAAGCTAGTCCTTAATAAGTCAAACCAGTGCTTTCCTGGCTTTCCGCTTTAACAAAGTTATTAGCAACAAAACATTAAAAAGAGTTCAGACGCATAATATATTGTCCTAGTTTCTAACTACGAAAGATGATCTAGGCGTCAGTTAGGTTGTGAGTTAGCCACACACTTTCACGCATAAATAAAGAGCTCCACTTACCACACCACACCATCTGGGACTCATATAGCATTGGACTTCCCGGGAACCTACACACAAATTTTACGCAAACACAAACTCCATAAATATCTAAAAGTCCGAGTAAACGTAGTGGTCAGACGTATAATATAATATGATAAGCCTACATTATTATTTCAGACGGTAGAATTAATACTTATACATTTGCCAAAGCGCTTGCGGAGTACTACGTTGCAAAGTTTAAAGAACACGTTCCAGTGATTATAGTTAGACCAGCTGGCGGTAAGCATTTTATATTAACTATATCGAGATGAAAGGTTCGATTCTGTATAGTATAAATACTATGCTCATCAATAGTAGAAACAATCAGAATACTGAAATACAGAATAGAGCACGGTAAGGCACTGCACTGCGTTCATCATCCTAAATTAATTCTAATAGACTCAGAGGGGCTAGCACGAATAACTTTGAAACTTCATACAAATTCTAGCGTTCTCGATTCGAATACTTATTCGTAACTTGTTCGTGCCCCTCTGATATTGATGCTGTAGTGTTCTGACATTACTAATCTCAATGATTGGCCCAAGTTCCTTCGTAATTTTTATAGCAAAACTAAAATAGTGTGAAATTGATCACAATGTTTAATATGTGTATTGATAAAATAATCTGGAAAGTCTGAATCCCATATGGGATGGAAATATCCCGGCGAAATGTACTACAGTAATTGCACTTCCTTGTCTACCCCTCCAGGGAATCAGACCTGAAAGTATGTTACATCTTGTTCCAGTGACTGCTATAGCAGATGGGCCGGTGCCAGGCTGGTTGAACGATTGGCAAGGTGTTACCAGAAACATGTACAATGTAGCCATGGGCTACACCAGAGTCAGCCCAGGTCGTGGAGAGAACGTGATCGACTTCATCCCAGTGGACTACGTCGTTAATCTCAGCATCATTGCAGCCGCGAAATCTAATGCGTAAATACTTTTCACAACAATTGAGCAAGTGGAAATCTGATGGTAATATAACCACCGCCCATGAATATGCTGGAGGAAACGAGGGTGCGTTCTGAGGGTGAAGTGCTTCCACAATTCTGACTGCACACCACCTGATGGTAAACGCGGTGACGTAGTGTCTCTCGGCATTAATTTTACTAGGAGGTAGGTCCCTCGTATGGCCGTCTGGGTAGGCACCACCGCTTTGTTTATTTCTGTCACCAAATCGCAGCAAGCAGTTCGAAGGACTTAAGCCAGTGAAATTACTGAGACTTAAGCTTGACCCCTTAAGTGCCGGAGTGACGAGCGCAATCCAATGTCATGCAGTACTTCTTATTCCAAAGTTCTGACTGGTGTTGCTTCTGTGTATGGACAGGCATGGCGCTTGTCATCAGGCGAGCGGCCTACTCGTCTTGTAATCAAAAACTAATAAAAAGCCTGATAATTTTTGTACCCGATTGGATAGCAACCATCGTACATATGGTGAAGAATCCCGTCATAGTAGCTCATTTAGGCAAGTCGCGTTCCAGTTAGATCAGGTCAGTGCTCACTGGTTACAGTAACTTCAAGCCGGCATAATTGACAGACTCCGTGGCGTAGTGGGCAAGTAGATGGCTGCGAAGGGAGAGGCCGGGGTTTTTTTTTTTTTTTTGTGGGGGGACTCCCCCCCGGCTGCTCCCTCTGATACTTTTAATTCAGAGTATGTCTACCTGATTAATGCACATACCTTTATTTAAAAATTCATGATCTAAAAAATAAATATAATTTGAATTTTACAACTTTTAGTATGCCTATAATAAAAAATCTAACTCTAACATACATTAGACATACTATAATACGGTGTTTATCTAATTTATTAAAAAATTACAGTAATACAGTCTTAAAAATAGCGTGTCTTCATCACAAAAACCGGCTTTTCAGTGGCAACTAGAAACATATAATCTTATATTACATACTGTAGTTGCCCTTTCTATTTGTTCCGTTTCACAACACTACACGCTAATTGCTTACAATATTTAACGAACTTAGGTCTAATTTCACAATCTTCCAACATACCGCTCAGATTATTTTTACTTACAATCTTGTCAATCTCTATTTCAAGATTAGTTCGTTGATACAGATATATTGGGCATTCAGTCAACACGTGAACCACGTCTTCTGTGGCCGCTGAGTCACAGATACATGAGGGGCTCTCCTTGCACTTGAAGCTATTCAAATACTCGGAGAATCCCCCATGGCCCGTGAAAACTTGCGTGAACCGGGTCCACCGGCATCTTCTTGATCACTTTATGGGCTACCCTTGCATCAGGGAAAAACAGCTTCGTTACCGATGCTGTTTTTCCAGCCCTGTATCGCTCATTCCATTCGTCAATCGACTCCTGACGGATCTGTCGCTTGACGAACGAAATGGGACATCCGTCGTAAGAGGCCGGGGGTTCGATTCCCACACCGACACAAATATTTGTATGATCCACAAATATTTGTTTCGGGTCTGGGTGTTGTCCATAGGACCGGAAGTCCCTCGTAGTTTCTGCTACCCACGATACAGGTTATCCTAGTTTGGGGTCAAGACTATGTGTGTGACTGTTGGGTATATTTATTTATAATTCTGCCCGCCCATTAAGTGACGCAATGTTTCTTCACGATCAACTTTATATTTGGAATGCTCTGTACTTATCATCAATTCCAGTGTATTCTCAGCTCATAAATAACAATATTTTTTTTTATAGCCTCAGTGGCACTGTTGTAATGCGTACGCATTACGACTGCTTTACTGAGGTCTCGGGTTCAATCCCCGGGTCAGGTAAAACTGATATTGGGTTTTTCTATCACGAAATGCTTAGTATCAGCCCGGAGTCGTTTTTTTTTATTAGCTTGAATAGTGATTGTATCCGGTATGGCGATAGGCTCGCTGCCTAAAACATCATGGGATGGAAATAAGCTCGGCGAAATGTGGGTGTACTGGTTACACCTGTGTCTACCCTTTCGGGGATTACAGGCGTGTGTGCGTATGTATTTTTTTTTATGTTTTCAGAACAAATGAACTTCCTATATACAACTGCAGTTCTAGTTCAGTAAATCCTATACAATGGAAACGTGCCCATCGATGGTTTACAGAAGACGTTGTGAGAACGGGCCAAAGTAAGTAATCACTCATCATCATCATCATCATCAGCCTGAATTCGTCCACTGCTGGACATAGGCCTTTCCAAGTTGGCGCCACCCTTGACGGTCCTCCGCCTTCTTCATCCAGCCGCTTCCCGCTACGTGTATCAGGTCGTCGGTCCAGCGGGCTCAAGGTCGGCCTACACTACGCCGAATTAGCAAGTTGAAGTGGCAGTGGGCTGGTCACATTTGTCGCCGCAACGATGGCCGTTGGGGTCGAAAAGTGCTAGAGTGGAGTAATCACTATTTTATTACAAAACTTATAATTTAACCATCCATGACCATCCATGCATGCCAACTATTACAAAAGCAATTTATTTGTGTTGAAACAAAACTAGTTTATTCGGATTTTATCGCGATTTAATTTTATTTTAGTCCCGACTTTTCGAATGATTTTCAGCCTTCATGGCCACGGGAGAGACTGAGGTGTAGGTCGTCTCTAAAAGTTTATGTTACATTGCCTACCTTAATTTTTAAAATTATACATTTATTTTTTAATTATTTAAAAAAGTTAGTTGTCTTCTCTTTCTGCGTAGATCGGATTAGTGTATGTAATAAAGGAAGAAAGGATTTTTGGAAATAGTCTACTCCGATATACGCAGAAAGAGCTCACGGTGTCTTGAGGTGTGGCAGATGGTCTTTTGGGTAAATGACTAATTTACTTGTGATTTTGGTATTTAATAACGGAGAAATTTTATAGAGAAATTAATTTAATGCAACATCTTCAAGGTGGCATCTTCACCTTTACAAGGTTGTAGGTCCCTCGTTTGCGAGAGACCGGTTGGGTTGGTACCACCGCTTTGTCTATTTCTGCCGCCAAGCAACAGTGTGTAAGCACTGTTGTGTTCCGGTGTGAAGGACATTGAAGCCAGTGTAATTACTGGGCATTATGAGACATAACACCTTATGTCTCGGGGTGACGAGCGCAGTCTACTGTCATGCAGTGCTTTATTTAAAGTTCTGTGTGGCGTTGCTTTTGTTTATGAGCAGGCGTGGCGCTTACCATCAGGCGAGCGACCTGCTCGTCTCGTCATTCAATCTAATAAAAAAAAAAAAAAAAAAAACTTCATCAGGATAGTTACGTTCTATACGAGAGATTTACGCCCAGAAAAGTGTCTATGTTACCGAGAACTTAAATAACAGCGTGGCACTGCACTGCACTCATTAGATATTTGGTCATACAATCTCAAATACCGTATTTATATTACTGGCTTCATACATACATACGCACTCACGCCTGTAATCCCCGAAGGGGTAGGCAGAGGTGTAACCAGTACACCCATATTTCGCCGAGCGTTCCGGGCTAGTACTAAGCATTTCGTAATAGAAAAACCCAATATCACTGTTACCTTGCTGTAGACACTTTGAGTCATAGAGCCACGCTGTAGACACTTTTGTCTGCAGCATAAATGGGCCGCCTCCTCCGCATAGTTACCACTGTCTCACAAAAAACCGACGTAAAGTAGCAACCTGCTGCTGCGTTTCGTACGGTGAGTGAGATATCCGGAGGCCCAAATCCCCTCCCTTTCCCATACCCTTAATTATCCCTTTCCTTTAAGGACAGCAACGCGCCCATAATTCTTTTGGTATTGTGGGCGTACAAAGGCGGTGGAGATCACTTGCCATCAGGTGACCCACTTGCTCGTTTGCCGGCCTATGCTATAAAAAACCCTACCAAAATAATAATTCAGTTTTTTCCCCCAATTTCAGATGAGTTGCCATTTCCGTTCGTTGTGTTCGCAAATTCAAAATATTTACTGTGGATATTAACTATGCTATTACAAATCCTACCTGCCCATTTAGGTGATATGTGGCTAAGAATGACTGGCAGGGAACCTAAGTAAGTTTCATTTGAAGAATTTACATTTATTTTTCTACATTTGTATTGATATAGGTATTATCTGTATTAATACAATAGTCAGCCCTGTATAGTGGTCTCATAGAGCCCACGACGGCCAGACCTTCGTTATTTTATAAAAGCTGAAGATTTCTCGGAGTCTGTCCCCAACACAGGTTAGAACGATCAGCGAGTATGGAGTTGGGATTGTGGTTACTTGGACAGCTAACTATACTAAAGTCTACCTGTTACCTGCCAGAAACTTGTACCAGTAGACTAGACTCCCTATCTCACTCGCACCCGCTTGAACAGTTGTCGCCTTGCGCTCGCACCTACAGCAGAATTCCAATGTGTCAGATTAATAAGCCACTTGCTCCATTGTCCTGCTCTTCAATAAAAAATAGCTATTTCAAAAAACAACTCCTATTTTTTCAGATACGTACTAATCCAGAAAAGAGTGTTGGCCCTGAGAAAGGGCCTGGGATATTTCCAGGAATATAACTCTATGATGGAGAACAACAATGTGATGAAGGTGATAGGATCCCTTTCAGAGAAGGATCAGCAGCTGTACCCTTGCAACCCGGCTAAGTTAGACTGGAGGAAGTACATGCATGTATATTCTCAGGGTATCAATAAGTTTTTGGTGAAGAAGGCCAATAAAAAGTAATTCTACCTGTTTTGTTTTATTTACTAATACTTTTCTCAGTGATAGCTCAGGGGGGAGTGGTATGGACTGTCAAGACGAAAGTCGCAGGTTTAAAACCAGCCCCAAGTGCACCTCTGACTTTTCTAAGTTAAGTGTGTATTAATTGTTAATTATCACTTGCTTTAACGGTGAAGGAAACATCGTGAGTAAACCTGCATAAGTGAGAAGTTCTTCATAAGAATTTCGAAGAGATGTAAAGTCTGCCAACCCGCATTAGGCCAGCGTGGTGGACAAACGCCTTACCCCTCTCATTCAGTAGAGGAGGCCCGTGCCCAGCAGTAGGACGTATATAATACAGAGCTAGTATTATTATTATTATAATTTCCTGCTACTGCAATCTATTAGACATCCCAAATATCACATCAGTTAAGCTCCATTTACAAGGAAAGTTTCTTATACGATATAGGTTAGAACAAGACAGAAACCTCTGGTTTACGAGGCTGCAAAACACGATTCTGGTTATCAATTTGTTTTACTCCGTACTCCGTCATTAGATCTTAACTAAATTTATATGGGACTACATCGCAACTAAGCTCCATCGAGTGATTTTTTCCAACAAAATCGATCCACAATTGGCGTAAAAATCGCTGTACAAACATTTTTAAAAAATCGGCGAATTGAGGACCTCCTCCTTTTTTAAGTCGGTTAAAAAGGTGTTTTGGTGTGAACTCGTCATGAGGCATACAACATCTGAGCATATTTTTTGCACCATTAAAAATATGGAAGAAGCCTACTACCAAAAGCATTTCAGTTAAACCAAGCGTCCAAAATTCCCTAATCACAGCATTGCATACCCATACGGGCTGACAATCTGCTCTAATTCGGCACAATAGACCGCCTATTGTCTGTTAACAAATGGTGGAAATTCAATTAAGCTGTGACACAGATGGTTCTTTGGAATGCAACGAACTAGTGCATAGATCATTATGCCCATGGTCCATAACGACCCTAAAATTCATATCAATATTGAACTTGTTCCATAATAAAAAATATTTTCTAATGTATAAAAATAAACTGATTTAGTGTACTTGCCTAGTGTATTATTGATGATGCTACGAGTATGTATGATATGTATATCAACATACTAGCATTTACCCGCGGCTACGCCCGCGCAAAAGCCTTTTTCTGGGATAAAAGTTGCCTTTGTTCTAATTCATGTCTTGGTCTACCTATATGCCAAATTTTACCCAAATCCATTCAACCGTTAAGCCGTGATTGATCTACAAACATCCAAACTTTCACATTAATAATATATAAAATTCATCCCTCCCCTTTACCCCTTAAAATATAAACATAATCCTAGCTTTAGTAGAGTTTGAGATATTTATCTTCAATATATTCAAATAACTGCTCCGCTCCCTTGGTTCGTAGCGTGATGAAATATATGTATGTAATGTACGGTGTGAATATGACCCCAATCGGCCAAGTTGTTCAAAAGTTAAAAAAACACTTTCATACTAAGTTCAACCCCCTTTCCCCCCTTTTGCAAGAAGAATTTTACAAAATTCTGAATCACATATTTCATTCTTAATGATAAGCAATATTTGTGCATAATTTCACAGTCGTATTCCGTTCAATAAAAAAGTTTCATACAATATTCAATCCCTCCTTTTACTCCCTTAAAATGTGAATTTCCAAAAATCCGTTCTTAGTACGGCTCCCCAGTACACAATGTATCATTTGGCGAAATTTCATGACCCCAGCTTCAGTAGTTTTTGAGAAATCGTGATTAATCAGTGAGAGAGTGAGTAAGTTCAACCCCTCCTCCCCCTTTTTACAAAATATAAAATTTCGCAAAAATGTGAATCACATATTTCATTAATTGTCATAAGCAAATTTCGTGCATAGTTTCACAGTCGTATTCCGTTCCATTAAAAAAAATCCATACAAAGTTCAACCCCCCTCCCCCTCCCCCTTTTGTAAGTAGAATTTTCCAAAATATGACCCTCATATTTCATTATTTTTAAAAAGCAATGTTTGCGCTCAATTTCACAGTCGTATCCCCTTCCATAAAAAAGTTGCATACAACGGACAAACCCCTCTTTTACCCCCTTAAAATGTAAATTTCCAAAAATCCGTTCTTAGCTGACGTCTACATTACACAAACTATCATCTGACCAAATTTCATGTTCCCAGCTTCAGTAGTTTTTGAGAAATCGTGATGAATCAGTGAGTGAGTGGTATTTCGCTTTTATACGAGTATATATAGATTGTCGTGTTGAGTTGAGTAAAGGATTTTATTCTTTTTATTATTATAAGAGTACAAGTAATACAATATTATAATCGTGGGTTCGATTCCCACACCGAGACTAATATTAGTTTGATCCACAAATAAATAATTGTTTCGGGTCTGGGTGTTGTGGGACCGCAAGTCCTTCATAGTTCCTGCTACCAACGATACAGGCTAACCTAGAGCGGGGTCGGGACATACATACATAATGCGATTGTTGGGTGTAAAAAAAGGAACCCAAAAAACTGAAATACAAAAAGTATTTTTTTTATCCGACTTTAAAATCCGTATTGCAATGCATTTGCTATTTGTCTTTGAAAAGTTCCCATTTCCCCTCAAACACCGTCATCAGATCTTACCCAAATTCAGATGGGAACATCCTCGGATTGAAGCCGATCGAATACAAAAAGGATCATCAAACTCTACATTATATATAATACTTCACCATATTCTTTCAGGTCTTCCAAAGGCTGAAAGACCATAAGCCAATTTTTTTGAGCAAATTGATACCGGTTTAGGGAGACATTAGCGCTTCCAACTTAGGTATCAGTGATTGATGACAATGAAGAGATAGAACTGTACTTTATTTTATAGATAGTATTAATAATAGAAATAAAATCTTAGAATAATTAGTAAATAAACTAACCGTTTTTCAGTTACTGGGCATTATGGGACTTAACAACTGATGTCTCGGGGTGACGAGCGCAGTCCAGTGCAATGCATTGCTTTGTAATTCAAAGTTCAGTGTGGCGTTGATTCTGTTTATGGGCAGGCGTTGCGTTTACGATCAAGCGAGCGGCGTGCTCGTCTCGCCATTCAAGTTAATTTAAAAATACTTATTGTTAGGAAATGGAAAAAAATAGGAAAGGAATGCAGTGATATGGGGCTCAGCGGGGAGTGGTATGGACTGTCGAGACGAAAGTCGCAGGTTCGAAACCAGCCCCAAGTGCATACACCTCTGACTTTTCTAAGTTATGTGTGTATTAATTGTTAATTATCACTTGCTATAACGGTGAAGGAAACATCATGAGGAAACCTGCATACCTGAGAAGTTCTTCATAAGAATTTCGAAGGTATGTGAAGTCTGCCAACCCGCATTAGGCCAGCGTGGTGGACTAAGGCCTAACCCCTCTCATTCAGTAGAGGAGGCCCGTGCCCAGCAGTGGGACGTATATAATACAGGGCTGGTATTATTATTATTGTTAGGAGAAAGATTGATTGTTTGTAATAAATGAGTAAGATATGGCCTCTCGCTTCGCAGCCGGCTACTCGCCCACTGCACCACGGAGGCAATCAAATGTTAGATGTAGTTGCCTGCCTGGCTAGCATGATATATTTATGTATTTCTTATTAAGTTTTATATATTGTACACTGACGATCCAAATTAATTAATAAATAAAAGTTCTAGTTTAGTAAATCATATAACGTGGAGCTGTGTCTTCCAATGCGTTATAAGAAAGGGCAAAAGTGAGTAATCAGTATTTATCACAAAAATTATAAGTCAACCCTCTATGATATGGATTCCAACAACTAGAGCAGCAACTTAGTGATAATTTTTCTTTGGAAGGTCATAGACAAATAGAAAAGCAGTATCTATGGTAAGGTATCGTTAGCGTGGGAGGTTTTTGAATAATATAAATAAAAGACTGCCTCGGTGGCGCAGTTGTAATGCGTACGCGTTACGATTGAGGCCGACGCTGAGGTCTCGGGTTCGATCCCCGGGTCGGACAAAGTGGTATTGGGGTTTTCTATTACGAAATTCTCAGTATCAGCCCGGAGTCTGGAATTTATGCCCGGTATGGCGATAGGCTCGCCCCTTATCACATAAGGGACGGAGATACGCTCGGCGAAATGTGGGTGTACTGGTTACACCTCTGCCTACCCCTTCGGGGATTATAGGCGTGAGTGCGTATAAAAAAAGAGATGGAAAATAAAATACTTTAACATATTCATAAAGAACGGCAATTCCGGAGTGTGAAGAAGCAATTAGGCAGGCCGGCATAATCTTGCCGACCTACGATAGACACATCGTCTGTCGTTGGTCGACAGTATTCTTGGATTGCGCTGCACTTAACATCAGGTGTAGCGTAGTCACTTTGCCGATCCAGTATAAAAAAAAAAAAAAAAAAAAAAAAAAAGGTGCAATTATCAGAAGGCCAATTCTCGTAATTTTAAATGTTCTAAATATCATTCCGATCTAGTCTCAGCGTCAAGAAAGTAGCAAATGGCATTCTCTTAAACCATAATCTCATAATCAACGTCAAATGTGAACATAGATCGTAATGAGATTGAATGTAGAATAAAAGTTGACTGAAGCCAAAACGGTATAATGCTACTGCTAATGCTAGGTGCATTTGACGTTGATTATTGGTTAAAGAGAATGCCATTTGCAACTATCTTGACGCTGAGGCTAGATCGGAATGATATTTTGAACATTTAAAAATTACGAGAATTGACTGCCTCGGTGGCGCAGTTGTAATGCGTACGCGTTACGATTGAGGCCGACGCTGAGGTCTCGGGTTCGATCCCCGGGTCGGACAAAGTGGTATTGGGGTTTTCTATTACGAAATTCTCAGTATCAGCCCGGAGTCTGGAATTTATGCCCGGTATGGCGATAGGCTCGCCCCTTATCACATAAGGGACGGAGATACGCTCGGCGAAATGTGGGTGTACTGGTTACACCTCTGCCTACCCCTTCGGGGATTACAGGCGTGAGTGCGTATGAGAATTGCCCTCCAGGCCCGAATTCACAACGACAACGACACTTAAGTAAGCTCTTTGCCAAGTGTCCAATTCTGTGTACATGATTGGTCTGTTTTGATTTAGCGCCAAAAACTAACCAATGACGTTTAGAGAAATCGTTACTATGGGTTCTTACTCACTATGAGGTCTCATAGTAACGTCTCTGTCGAGACAAAAGTCGCAGGTTCGAAACCAGCCTCGAGAGCATACACCTCTGACTTTTCTAAGTTCCGTGTGTATTAATTATTAATTATCACTTGCTTTAACGGTGAAGGAAACATCGTGAAACCTGCATAAGAATTTCGAAGGTATGTGAAGTCTGCCAACCCGCATTAGGCTAGCGTGGTGGACTAAGGCCTATCCCCTCTCATTCAGTAGAGGAGGCCCGTGCCCAGCAGTGGGACGTATGTATAATACAGGGCTAGTATTATTATTATTATGTATGTCATACCATAATCTCGGGACTACAAAGTCCCGGACCTTTGGAAGGCGTGCGTGGGGCCGAAGCCAACACGTAGAGGCCCATTAGACAATTTTAATTTAATAAGGTGATGTGACACCGCCCGACGGCTATCCTTGTATACACTATAGAAGTGTATCCAAGGGCAGCCCCCGGTTGGTGTAAGACTATTGTAGGGATGGGCAAAAATAAATATCTACTATTTTATTGAGGTGAGGTGTTGATGGATTGGATAACCGGGTCTATGGGAAGGACTATGGCACCTGCCTGACCTATGTTAAAAACATGGATAAAATAGGCAGGTGGTGACTCGCCAACTCAGGTAGATGGGCTCCCCAATAGTCACTAGAAAAAGCGACAAGGAAGCAACACCCAGATGAGTGGCTAAAAGGTGGAGAGGTGTCACTGGGCTTTAAACAACGATCATTTGCTCCCTTAGGGTCCCATCACGTTGCCCACTCACCACTTACGTTTCACATCCACCTTTCGAGCATGAAGCTCTCGCAACTCCACTCTGACCGGCCGGTGAAGGCAAGCCAGAGGTGGGGGACCTGTTCCTCATCAGTGTTCACTCCAGCCGGCCAGTGAAGGCGAGCCAGAGATGAAGAACAGCAGCCTCCCCCGGGAGCACTCGGGTAAGTAGGGTCGCTACTCCCCAACAGCTCGCCACAAGCTGCCCTGCGGGCTTATTATTATTATTATTATTATAATAACTTTTATGAATACTGGTGTCACAGTATTTCTTGGTCTTTATAAACAAAAGCCGCGAGCGTGAGCTAGTAAAGAATATTTCCGTAGTTACTTAAATCATCTTAAATGACTTATATGGATTCTTGTGCAGGTCTTCCTTGCATCGGGCCGCTTATTGTTATGGAAAACGATCTTTACTAGGTCAGTATAATTTTAGTGGTTTCTCGGCAAAGTGCAAGGGCTTAATAAACATATAATTTTTTATTTGTTACGAGGCTGGTATGTTTCCGGTAAATCACTTTTACACTGTAATAATCTTGTCTCTACAATAAATTGAATTTACACTGTAATTACATGTTAATACATACGCACGCACTCACGCCTGCAATCCGCGATGGTGGTAGGCAGAGGTATAACCAGTACACATTCGCCGAGCGTATCTCCGTCCCATGATGTGATAGGGGGCGAGCCTATCGCCATACCGGGCACAATTCCAGACTCCGGGCTCATACTGAGCATTTCGTAAAAGAATAATCCATTATCACTGTTACCCGACCTAGGGATCGATCCCGAGACTTCATAACCCGAGTAACGCAAACGCATTACAACTGCGCCACCGAGGCAGTCTTATGTACTAAGTTATTTTGTAAAATAAAAACAATAATATTAATAAGGCCCTCACTGATATATAGTTCAGAGTGCTGGTCACTCAAGAAGCAATAATTTTATAAATTACATGTGTCTGAAATAAGAATGCTCAGATGGTCTGCCGGAGTTACTTAGACAAAATTACAAACCATTATATCAGATTAACTTTTAAACTGCCTCGGTAGCGCAGTTGTAATGTATCGGGTTTGATCCCCGGGTCGGGTAAAACTGATATTGAGGTTTTCTATTACAAAATGATCAGTATCAGCCCGAATTCTGAAATTGTGCCCGGTATAGCTATAGGCTATCACATCGTGGGACGGAAATAAGCTTGTCGAAATGTGGGTGTATTCGTTACACCTCTGCCTAACCTTTCGGGAATACAGGCGTGAGTGCGTATGTACGTATGTATTTATTATTTTTAAACTTCATATACATAAAGGTGGACTCAATACCATTAGGCATTATCTACCAGCCTACCTTTGGATGATGCAGAGACGAGATGATGTGTGTTTAAATAAATCATGGAAAGTGATATTAAGAAAAAAGTAGACAAGACACTAATAACTACATAAATCTACAAAATACAATACTATACATATAATAAGGTGGTAGGTCCGTCGTATGTATGTCCTCTGGGATGGTATCACGGCTTTGTCTATTTCTGCCGCCAAGCAACAGTGTGTAAGCACTGTTGTGTTCCGATTGAAACCAGTGAAATTACTGAGCAAATCCAAAGTTCTGTGTGATGTTGCTTCTGTATATGGACAGGCGCTTACCATCAGGCGAGCAATCTACTCGCATCGTCACTGAAGCTAATAAAAAAAACCTATATATATTATAAACACACATACACTATGTCGCATGGTAGTCGCTGTCGTATCGGGTGCACAATGTATCGGCAGGCTAACCATGAGTTTGTCCCGGTAAAATCGCTAGCGACGACGTAAGATATTTACGTGAGAAACTACATTTTGTCATACAAATATACTGAGACAAACTCATGGTTGAGGCACAGATTACCCTTATAACTTACCTCGTGAAGCCGCCTCATCGAAACAGTACAAAATAACTCCATAAAATCTAATTTCATAACGTAACATAAATATTGAAAAGTTAATGAAATATGTTAAATTATGCAATTTAATTTAAAATTACAGCTCCAGTATGCTAACAGCTTAATTAACAGTCCATTGATTTAAATAGATTAATGAAATATTGGTTAGACGTAAAAACGTTTAAACAAAAAGTTATTTTGTCGGGTTTTTATTCAAAGACGTATCATAAGTGGATAAATGACGAAGTTTAAATCTTTCACCCCCGATTTCCCCCTTTAGGGGTAGAACTTAGTGGAATGCTCCGTGCTTTCGCCCACGTTGTTTATTCTGCATATCAATGACATGTTACCACTTGGTAACATTCGTTGCTATGCAGATGACAGCACTGTGCATGGGCGTTACTGCAGTAAGCCTACTGGTAGCCGGGGAGTCACTGAGAGGCAGCGAGAAAATCTTGTCATTGAGCTTAATCGGACCTTGGATCTCATTTCGAAATGGGGTACCAAGAATCTGGCTGAGTGCATTTTTTTTATGGCATAGGCCGGCAAACGAGCAAGTGGGTCACCTGATGGTAAGTGATCTCCACCGCCCATGTAGGCCCACAATACTAAAATAATCATGGGTGCGTTGACGACATTAAAGGAAAGGGATAATTAAGGAATTGGGAAGGTTTGGGCCTCCGGATATCTCACTCACCGTACGAAACGCAGCAGCAAGCTGCTACTTTACGCCGGATTTCTGAGACAGTGGTAACGATCCGGACGAGCCGGCCCATTCATGCTGTATACAAAAGTGTCTACAGTGTTGCTCTACCACTCATAATCCCATCAATGCCAAGAAAACCCAGGTGTGCGCGTTTACGTGCAAATAAATCCCGTTCTCCCCCTCCCCAATCTTCAGGGTATCCCGCTCGCAATGCGGAATAGCCTAAGTATCCTAGGTATGGATATTTGCTGCGATCTGAATCCAAGGAACCACATCGAGGGCGTAATATCAGCCACATCACGCAGGGTCGGAATCCTGAACAAGGTGCGTAGGTTTTTTTACACCCAGCCAGCTTTACCGCTTATACAAAGCGCAGGCACGGCCGGGTGCGGAATACTGTTCGCACCTATGGGACGGTTCCGCAAAGTACTTGCTCGATGCCTTGGACGGATTGCAGCGACAGGCTGTCCGCATTGTGAATGATGCAGACATCACAAAGTATGGCTGAAAATAAACGAATTGCCTAATGTGATATATGTGTGTCACCTGAAATATCTAAATTTACTTCACAGTTAGGTTTTTTTTATAAGCTTGAATGACGAGACGAGTAGGTCGCTCGCCTGATGGTAATCGCCACGCCTGCTCATAAACAGAAGCAACGCCACACAGAACTTTAAATAAAATAAAGCACTGCATGATACTGACCCCATGTCACCCCGAGACATAAGGTGTTAAGACTCATAATGCCCAGTAATTTCACTGGCTTCAATGTCCTTCAAACCGGAACACAACAGTGCTTACACACTGTTGCTTGGCGGCAGAAATAGACAAAGCGGTGGTGCTAACCCAGCCGGCCTCTCGCATACGAGGGACCTACCATCTTGTAAAATACCACCTTCTAGCTTGGTACATCTGTAAGCGCGTATGTGACACAGTCAATGACTCTATGCATCGAAATTTTGTGAACAAAGAAAATAATAGTATTGATTCAGGTCGAGTCTTTAATGGAACTATCTAGTTTATAATTACATTTTATTTTACATCTAAATTAACATAACAAAACTGCCTCGGTGGCGCAGTTGTAATGCGTACGCGTTACAATTGAGGCTAACTCTGAGGTCTCGGGTTCGATCCCCAGGTCGGGTAAAGTGGTATTGGGTTTTTCTATTTCGAAATTCTCAGTATCAGCCCGGAGTCTGGAATTTGTGCCCGGTATGGCGATAGGCTCGCCCCCTATCACATCGTGGGACGGAGATACGCTCGGCGAAATGTGGGTGTACTAGTTACACCTCTGCCTATCCCTTCGGGGATTACAGGCGTGAGTGCGTATGTATTAACATAACAAAGCGTACTGTGCTATTTTGAAACACCTGTTATGACTAACGAAATACACAATTGTATTAATTGAATTGACCTTAATTTTAAAATTGACCCACTGAGATTTGAATCCAGAACCTCACGGTTTCTAAGCATAATTAGACTGCTACTATACTAATTAGGTGGTTTAAAAAAAATGACTTGATTTTGATTCTCATGATTTTTATAAAAAATGATTTTTTATGTGCATTTTGATGATACCTAGACGCATCTATTAGGTGGTAGGTCTCTGGTTCGCGTATGCGAGTGTTCATCTGGTTATAGTTATCACCGCTTTGTATATTTTTGCCGACAAGCAGCAGAATGTAAATAATGTGTTCCAGTTTAAATTACATAAACACTTGATATAAAAATTAAACTACATACACACTCAGACCAGTAATCAGATTGGCAGAGGTGTAACCAGTACACCCACATTTCGCTGAACGTATCTATCCCATGATGTGATAAAGGGCGATCTTACCGCCATAGCGGGCACAATTGCAGACTCCGGGCTGATACTGACCATTTTGTATAAGAAATTTTGAGTGGTAGAGCCACGCTGTAGACACTTGTCTACAACATGTATGGGCCGGCTCGTCCAGGTCATTACCACTGTCTCACAGAAAACCGGCGTAAAGTAGCAGCTTACTGCTGCGTTTCGTACGGTGAGTGAGATATCCGGAGGCCCAAACCTCCTCCCCTTCCCAATCCCTTTCCTTTAAGGTCGGCAACGCACCCATGATTCTTTTGGTATTGTGGGCGTACATGGCGGTGGAGATCACTTATCTTCAGGTGACACACTTGCTCGTTTGCCGGCCTATACTATAAAAAAAAAATACACCCAACAGTCACACACATAGTCCTGACCCCACACTAGGTAAACCTTTATCGTGGGTATCAAGAACTACGAGGGACTTGCGGTCCCACAACATCCAGACCCGAGACAAATATTTGTGGATCACACAAACATTTGCCAAGGTGCGGGAATCGAACCCACGGCCTCACGCTTCGCAAGCGGCTACTCGCCCGCTGCGCCACGGAGACTGTCAAATATACATATATCTGTGGAAACATACAAAGTGGGCACGCAGCGCACTCTCCCTGTCTAGGTCGCGTACCTGAAACCCTTTTTTTGGATATACGTACGTGCACAGTACAAATTCGGAGAGTACTTGACCCTCGGCACAGAGTTTAAGGTTCTTTTAGAAAGTAAAGAACCTTTTAAATTTTAGCATCACCGAAATTACTCGCAAATAGTATTATGCGTTGTTTTGTGATTTAAATAAAAAATATACAACGTGTTATAGAAAGGGGCGGGCAAATTTAAGCAATGTATAGTGTAGGGTATTAGTATTTTATCTCCCATAGTACCAAATCCGATTGCATTGCTAGGACAATAATTATAGAATTTTCTTTTTTATCGAATGAGTAACATGTCGATATCGACTTTCAACTTTGGACAACAATAAATGATAAATAATTATATTATAGACCTCCTTTTGTTTAATTATTTTATAATTAAAAAAACATTAAACAATTGTCAAATGTCAATATTTATTTGACGCAGTCAGTTCGGCAATTCCTGATTTTATGAAGTATGATTACGAGTTCAAAAAATATGTTGTATTTGACTAAAAACAAGTATTATGTATTGGTATTTTGTGTTGGTGCAACTGATAATAGCTTATAAGACGCTCGTCGACTGTATTAAGCGAAATTCATAGATGGATGACCCGACAATGAAATCTTTATAATACTTCAGAGGATGGTACCTATATCGTCTTCAGCATACAGTCTCTTTCAGGTATTTTGTGTTTAAATTACAAGTTACGTACGTATGTCCGTAGAATTACGTAAATCTTATTCAAGTTTATTAAAAAGTGAGTGTCATTCATTATAATTAATAGTGATGTCATCAATCTTATCGATCTTAATAAACGAGTGATTAAAATTAACATGAAATTTTAGGATGTCTTGGTTAGAAATGATCCGGTACACAGGTACTTACTATAAGGAGTGTGTAATGACCCTAAAATATGACCACACCTTTCTGTAACACGTTGTATATTATATTACCGAGTTTTGGGGATACCATTCAGACCAGGGATCTTGGCAAGCCGAGGTGCCCATATGGTAAGGATGGAACTAGACCCAAAACAACATCACATAAATATTTATCTCGGTGGGGAGACACGAAAAAACGAGTGCCTACTTCAGTTCGTCATGTGTATATAACAGTTAGCACTAAAACAACATCGAATCATTGTGTTGAATACATTTGTCGCAGTGGCTTGTGTTTATTATTTCTGTGATACTAATAACAAGATACTCTGAAAGGGGACACAGGATCTGTGGACGGGTAGGTTAATACGACATTATTGTATATAAAATTATATTAAATTATAAACAATTTTAAATTTGTAAGGCTATTAGTAATAAGATTGATGATATATTTCTATGAAAGTTTTGTACATTTGGGGATGAAAATTTAAAGATAGGTATGATCTTGAGTAAAATTTTTCTAATCATCATATCATTCTATCGATTTCATCATCTCTAATGGGAGCTATACCATGCCATCGGTTGCTGATCTAATGTTATATTTTACAGTATTTTTAGTTGTTTTTATCTCTACATAAATAAAATAAGTTTTAACAAAACTTAGAAACCGACTTCAAAATAAAAGCACTGAAAGTCAAAAATAACCTATAAGACCTATCGAATTTATAGGACCTTTTAGAGTCAGTACGTGTGTCGTTACCGGCCGAATAAAATTGCACCGACTCCAAAGAGATCGATAGAAATTGTTATTTTTGACTTTTCAGTGTTTTTATTTTAAGCTGCGATATGGCCCCATATAAATTTGGTTAAGATCTGGGTGTCTAAAACGGCCACTTTGCGCAATTCACAATAAGATCATAATATGATTCAGTTTTGAAATGGTAAAATGGCCACATATCGTGAATTCATATTAGGAATTGCTTATGATTCATATTACGCAATTCATCCGTTTGACAGTTTTCTATGGATATTCGTAAAATGGCCCACCAAAGGAGAATTGCTTTAGCGTCAATTAGATGAATCGTTAGAAGTTACTCAAGAGCAACTTTTTACAATTCATACGGCAGATTTACCATAAAAATAAAAGTATTAGTGCAGATTTAGGGCTATACGAAAACTTTTTAGAACACGCTCGTGTATTAGATAGACTTAATTATAATCGGCGAAGTGTAAATATTCGAAATATGGAGTTAGCATTCGAAATGCCGGACTCGGAGTTTGTTGGCTTGTATAGGCTAAATGAAAGTTTGTGCCGTCACCTTATTCAGGAGCTGGAGCCCTATTTACCCAACAGCCGAAGTGGAATAAGTTCAGTTTGTAAGGTATGTGAAATATTAGAATGAATTGCTCTTTAGTGAATTGCGCAAAGTGGCCGTTTTAGACCTACTGATGGAGTATGGAGTAAAAAAATGAAACTTCTCAACGGATAACAGCATAGTCATCGCGATTATTGTATTGGAATTTACATGCCACAGAACAGAAGAAAAATAAATGAACACAAGAAAAAAGCAAAATAAATTAAAATTAAAAAGTCTTAACAAAACTCAAAAACCGAATACAAAAAATACTACTGAAAATTCAAAAATTACAATATCTATACGTATTTTTGGAGTCGGTGCCAGGGCAGCTGCCGATCAAATAGTTTTTTTTTGTTCTACTGAAACGTTTGTACTTGCACTAGCTCTAAATAACCATTTTTTTTTGAGTTCATTTTCATACAATCAGTAATGTGAATACAATTGTGTTCCAGTTTGAAGGAAATTCAAATTTCTGGGCAAGTCATCTTATGTATCGGAGTGACAAGCGCCGTCCAGTTTTATAAGTGGTAGATCCACGCTGTAGACAGTTTTGTCATGAAGAGCCCGGCTCGACCGGGTTGTCACCACTGGCTCACAGACCGACGTGAATAGCAGCTCGCTGTTGTGTTCCGTACAGTGAGTGAGATATCTGGAGGCCCAAATCCCCTTCTCCTTCACAATCCCCTTCCTTTATGGTCGGCAACGCGCCCTTGATTCTTCTAGTATTGTGGGCATACATGGGCGGTGGAGATCACTTACTGATACACTGCTCGTTTGCCGGACTAGGCAATAAAAAAAAATGTACACACATTTCGTCGAGCGTATCTCCGTCCCACGATGTGATAGGGGGCGAGCATATCGCCATACCGGGCACAAATTCCAGACTCCGGGCTGATACTGAACATCTCGTAATAGAAAAACCCAATACCACTTTACCCGACCCGGGGATTGAACCCGAGACCTAAGCGTTAGGCTCAATCGTAACACGTACGCATTACAACTGCGCCACCGAGGCAGTAATAAAAAAATATGCAGACGTTTATTATAGGCGAAAATGTGTTATTACGTATGTAATAAACTTACTATATTTTAAACGTAACCTTGCGTGTGTAAGTTTTAAATACTATTAACCGCTCATGACATTCGCGTACATATTTGGCAGTTTAGCATTGACCTTAGTTCGTGTACGGTTAGATTAAAAAATTAAACTTTATTTTGAATTTTATCATGTTTTTCTTACATTTTATCATGTTAAATCTAGCTACGATATATGTATGTATAACTCACGCCTGTAATCCCCGAAGGGGTAGGCAGAGGTAACTAGTACACCCATATTTCGCCGAGCGTATCTCCGTCCCACGATATAATAGGGGGCGAGCATATCACCATACCGGGCCAAATTCCAGACTCCGGGCTAATACTGAGCATTTCGTAATAGAACATCTTAATACTACTATACCCGACCCGGGGATCAAACCCGAGACCTCAGCGTTAGCTTAATCGTAACGCGTACGCATTACAACTGCGCTACCGAGGCAGTCATATGTATGCATATGTATGTATGTGAAGGAAAACATTAGAATGAAACCAGAAGGCTAATTTTCGTTTTTAATACTGCGAATGTTTTTTTACCGAACTGAGATTAGATTTTGATTTGACAAAAAAAAATGGTATTCTGCTCCTCTTCAAGTTCAGTCCGGTGTCAATATAATTTCATCTCGATCTCAATTCAATCACAATTTTGACGTTGGTATAAGAACATGTGTCTTTTTTTGCGGAATACCGTTTTAGCTTCAATAAACTTTTATTCTACTTTTGTTTTCTTTTTTTCCTTCTTACTTTTATTTTCATCATTACGATCGATGTTCACATTTGACGTTGATTATGCAACTTTCTTGACTCGTGAAACTAGATCGGAATGATATTTTGAATATTTTAAATTACGAGAATCGGCCTCCTGGGACCTTATTTTCTATGACTTCACAAACTCGTAACGCACCCGCGTTACGTTAAATGCCTTAATCCCCACGACCGTAAAAACTCCAAACACGACCGCGTTAAGCCGACTTTGCGAAATCAGCACCGAATATGGCCGTTCCCAATACTATATGGAAGTAAAAACTCAATTGGTAGTAAGCAAATCTATCTGTAAATAGAATATAGGAAACAGCCATTAGAGAACACCACTCAATCCAATTTCACGAAGCACGTAACGTGGACAGGTTACGAATCCACATGGTTGTATAGAATACTAACTGTCCCGCGCGGCTTCACCCGTGTGCATATTGCTGCTTCGCTCTCGTGTTTCATACAAAGTTCAACACCCCTTTTACTCCTTTGTAATGTAAATTTCCAAAAATCCTTTCTTTATTTTTTTTCTTACTAGTAGGTACCCGCGGCTTCACCCACATAAAATGTGAAATATGCGTCTAATTATTTTTAATAAGCAATATCAATATCATATTTGTTCCATAAAAAAGGTTTATACAAAGTTCAACCCCCTCTTATCCCCTTAAAATGTAAATTTGCAAAAGATACTTTCTTAGCGAGGCTTACACAAAGTATCAACTGACCAGGCTTCATGATCCTAGCTTTAGCAGTCTTGAGATTTCGTGTTTAATCAATTAGTGAATGAGTGGTATTTCGCTTTATATATACATAACTGCTCCAATCCCTTGGGTCGCAGCGTGATCCTATACACTTACAATCCCTCGTCTCCACAAAACAAATGTACAATGTGAATATGAAATCAGTCGGTCAAGTCATTTAGAAGTTAAAATAAGCAGTTTCATACAAAGTTCAATTCAAGTTTCATACAAATGAACTTTCCCTCCTCAGCGACATCATGTATCCGCGTTCAAATTTTAGTTTAATTGCCAAAATATTTCAATAATTGTACGCTTAGTTTCAGGAACACACAGGACATGACCTAGATAGGATATAGGTTATCTTATTCCAGAAAAAGACATACACGTGTGCGAAGCCGCGGGCAAAAGCTAGTGATATTATTATAAAGTAAATCACTTTAATATTTAAAGATTAATGTCCCGAAACCAATTACATTTTAATAAAAAATAACACGTTTGTTTTTAAAATAGCAATTAAAAATAATTAGATTTTTAAATAATTAACCAATTTTTTATATGGATGATGAGATGAGCAGGTCGCTCGGCTGATAGTAAGCGCAACGCCTGCCCATAAACAGAAGCAACGTCACACAGAACTTTAATTACAAAGCACTGCATGGCACTGGATTACGCTCGTTACAAGTTATGTCCAGCAATGCCCAGTAAAATTACTGGCTATTTATTTGTAACAAAAACTCCTATTTAAACTACGACATTACCCAATTGTAAGTTTAAAATTGGTTTTTAAAAAATATTGGAAGTTGTGAAAATGTTGCTATCATTTAAATAATATAATTTTAATAACGTAACAGTTGCGGAGTGAAAATTAATATTTTCCTAGAACTGATCAACGAAAGGAAAATTTGCGATAATATTTGAGGGTTTGTTTGATTTGGGAAACTGTAACAAAACCTAACGAAATTTCAGATATGTTTGGCCCATAAGATACCGAACAATCTGCGGCACAGTGGGCGAGTAGTCGGTTGTGAACCGAGAGGCCGTGGGTTCGATTACCGCACCGATACAAATGTTTGTGTGACCCACAAATATTTGATTTGGGTCTGGGTGTTGTGGGACCGCAAGTCCCTCGTAGTTCCTAATACCCACGATACAGGTTAACCTAGTGTGGGGTCAGGACTAAGTGTGTGACTGTTGGGTGTATTTTATTTATTTATATATAGCATAGATCGGCAATCATGCAAGTGGGTCATCTGATGGTAAGTGATCTCCAACGCCCATGTACGCCCACACTACCAAAAGAATCATGCGCGCATTACCGATGTTAAAGGAAAGGGATAATTAAGGGGTATTGAAGGGCAGGTGGATTTGCGCCTCCGGATATTTCATCATACGAAACGTAAGCTACCACTTAAATTTGCTTTTCCGGTCGAGTCAGCCCACTCATGCTGTAGACAAAACTGTCTTCAGAGCGGCTATACACTTAGATTTGACCATTGTTGTTGTTCTTTCCAGATTCAATATGATTTTAACAGACAACGATGAGGTTCCTTACATCTCCGTAGCCGACTTCTACGCAGGGAGATCTGTCTTCATCACTGGTGGTACTGGATTCCTTGGAATGGTAAATTATTTTTATTAGTTTACTAACTAGTACATCAGTGGCAGCCTGGGTGTCCGCGACGTGGCAGTTAACATCAGGAAAGTCGCTTAAGGTGGTTTGGTCACGTTTTGAGGAAACCACAGGAGTAGGTCGGAGGCAAGTGCCTGTGCCAGAACGCACAAGGAGTACGATTAATTCAAGTTTAAAAATAAAATATGATTAATTTTACAGTGTAATTTACGTATGCGAGTTTTTTCATTACGTTTGAATATCGATTCTAATATCACAGTTAAAACGCCCAACAGGGTATAATAATTTCTAGTTGACACTTGATAGGTACGTCTAATTTTTTGCGATTTAGAAATTTAATACTTAGACATTAACTTTTGTGAAATAATATATCTTATATCTTTAAAACTAAAGCTTGACAAGGCTAGAAAAGGTCCGGGGTAGCATTAAATTCCCAATATTTGACAGTATTATCCGGCGTCAGCAATAAAACGATGGCAACCGTATTGACGTCACGCCACTCTTTTGTTGCCAAAAACTTTGTCATTGTCTTTTAAACAACGGGATGACTGTATAAAACAAAAAGTGACCTCACTAAGCGGAGGCGCGTTGTCGGTCGCAACGACTCGATGGATTACGTCCATATGGAGAGAGTTTATCCCTGAGGGGTTCCGTATTTGTAATGTTTCTATCTAGCGTCCAATATCTCCCCTATAGCCAGCTCAACTCATGTACATACGCACTCACGCTTGTAATCCCCGAAGGGGTAGGCAGAGGTGTAACCAGAACACACACATTTCACCGAGCGTACCTCCGTCCCATGATGTGATAGGGGGCGAGCTTATCGCCATACCCGGCACAATTCCAGACTCCGGAAGAGTGAGTTAGAGAGTAGAGTAGAGAAAGTTAAGAGAGTAAAGTTCAGAAACTAGAACCCTTCTCCCGCTCTCTGTCTGTCAACCATCTAAATAAATAAATAAATAAATAATAAATACACCCAACAGTCACACACAGAGTCCCGACCCCACACTAGGTAAACCTGTATCGTGGGTATCAAGAACTACGAGGGACTTGCGGTCCCACAACACCCAGACCCGAGACAAATATTTCTGAATCAGACAAACATTTGTCTAGGTGCGGGAATCGAACCCACGACCTCACGCTTAGCAACCGGCTACTCGCCCGCTGCGCTAAGATAACTAGAACGATAACTCTCTTAAGAATCTACCAAAAATAGGTACGGCTCCACTTACTTACACATGCAAAGGTAATCACACGTAACACTCATTTACGCAACAAAAATTAATGAACGTTCAAAATCAACTTTATTTCATAAAAGTTAATGTCTAAATATTAAATTTCTAAATCGATATACAACGTTCTGTACCGCGCAAAAAAAATTGATGTATTAAGTGTCAACTAGAGACCATGAACCAATTCTTATGACTTATTGATGATGAATTGATAATTTAGGTGCGTCGAATAAATCAATAGGCAGCAATTGTTTTGTCACGGATTGAATTAACGAATTAACTAATGTACGCAAGATGAGTGATAGCGATACATTATAATTGAATTGTAGAAGTCATACACTGCCTCAGTGGCGCAGTTGTAATGCGTACACGTAACAACTGCTATGCTGAGGTCTCGGGGTTCGATCCCCGGGTCGGGTAAAAGCGATATTGAGTTTTTCTATCACGAAATGCTTAGTATCAGCCCGGAGTCTGGAATTGTGCCCGGTATGACGATAGGCTCGCCCCCTATCACACCATGGGTTGGAAATACGTTCGGCGAAATGTGGGTCTACTGGTTACACCTCTGCCTACCCCTATGGGAAACAGGCTTAAGTCTATGTATGTATGTATGAAGAGATAATGTATCAATTTTTATGAATTGATGAATGAACGATCTACACAGACTTTTATAGCTCCGCCCCTTGTACAGAGTATTGGTAGGGTCATTTTTTTTGCTAGAGTTACGTTTCTTGTCATATTATTTCGATGAATTTACGTCAGGGGGTTTTTAATTTAAAAAATGACAATTTGTTCCAGGTGTTCCTAGAGAAACTGATTTACAGCTGCCCAAGAATAAAGAAAATATATGTGTTTGTACGAACAAAGAAAAATCAACTCCCCACACAAAGGATACAGACAATGATAGAAAGTCCGGTATGTACCAATTGGGTAGTTGACTAGATTTTTTTTATTATTTACATCAATAAGTTACGTTACTCAAAATATATTGCAGAAAGAATTTTATAAATCGGACCAAAAATAAATAAGATAGAAGCCATTCAAATCCTGTAGAGGGGGTTATTGTCAAATGACAGACGATGCAACCTTTGACGTCAACGTGTAAAATGTTCATAATGGTGCACGAGTGCAAGCGAGATAGTGAGATATCCCTACTACATCCCCACTTCTCCTCATACCAACATTTAAAGTCATAACTGCGGGCACATTTCTGAACCAATTTTGATTGTGTTTTAATAAAAGGGTTTCTTTTGTGTATCATTTTCTGTTACTTATAAAATAATGTATCAAATTCAATATAGGAAACTACCCTATTATGGTTGTTTATAAGCTTAAAAAGGTTTTAACAAACCTTAAAAACCGGCACTGTCGTCGGTTTCTGTATCGCTGCCGGTCAATTAAATTGCACCGACTCCAAAGAGACCTATAGAAATTGTTATTTGTGAGTTTTCAGTGTTATTTTATGAAGTCAGTTTTTAAGTTTTGTTAAACCTTTTTCATTTTTTATTGGTTGGTACTGCTATGAAATGTAAATTCCAATACACACAATGGCGATAACTATGCTGTTATCCGTTGAGAAGTTTCATTTTTAACCGACTTATTATATGGGACGACATCGCAGCTAAACTCTATCGAATGATTTATTTTTCCAACAAAATCGGTCAACAGTTGGCGGAGAAATCGATGTACATACATAAAAAAGCAAACAAAACGCGCTGAATTGAGAACCTCCTCCTTTTTTGAAGCCTGTTAATAAAAGTAGAGAAAATAGTACTTTTAACCTCTCTGTGGTATTTTGTCTAGGAACCCTTACATGACGACGTAATTTTATCGAATGTTGACACTTTGAAACGAGATATTTTAAGTAGATAGTTACGAGTATCTCTCTCACGCGCGAGATACGTAGTGTTGCTTATGCTAAGGCCCCAGGACTTTAGTGACGTACACGTATTAAATCTATACCGATAACCCATTTATAATCCACGGATGCTTCATTACATATTATGGAGAGTAGACACATCGGGTAGAGAGGTAGGTACATAGATTTAATTTATATTATGGAGAGTAGACACATCGGGTAGAGAGATAGGTACATAGATTTAATTTATATTATGGAGAGTAGACACATCGGGTAGAGAGGTAGGTACATAGATTTAATTTATATTTTGCATTGTTGTTGGTAAGGGGTCAGACGACGGATCGCCCCATATAACACCAAATCCACCGTAAAATCATGATGGGAAAGTGGACCCTGGCATTAAGCCGGAATAACGCCAGGCAAAAAGAAAGAAGGTAAATACAGCGCATCCAAGAACAGTATCGCTCAACGACAGATGATACTTCTATCGTAGGTCGGCAGAATTATGCCAGCAGCCTAATTGATTCTTTACGCCCTGTTTAAAGGACCCTTATTGAAGTTAAGAAGGTATACGTGTGCCGGGCAAATTGTTTTAAATGAATGCTCCGACAAAATTTTCTTTGCACGTGAATGCACTTAGTTTTTCTTGGCAATGAACTCAACCCGATTAGTGGTACCCCATGCCAAAATGAGATCCAAGAAGTTATAGAATAAACAATGTGGGCGAAAGCATTGTTTCATCAACTGACTTGAATCAACAAAAGCCGAATAGTTTTTGTTGATTAGTTTCATTAAAGTTCTGTACAGATGGTTCAAATCGCATATTCATTATTTGATCAACTAAAATCGAATCATGTGAGCCCGCTACTAAATAGAATTAATTATAATCTATTCTAGCGTTAATTAAACCATGTTACATTGTATCGAAAGATAACAGGCAGTAATTACTACAATTACCATTGTCAGAACGATTCTCTGGATAAATAGGAAATTATATAATAACAAAGATTTATGATTAAGAATATAACACCATATTACAGAGAAGTAATAGAATGGTCCAAAAAGCGCTGGTTTGACGTATTAGAGGGAGACTCGATGACCAATGTTCTCACTACTGATAATGCCCATGATCGGGCAAAGTGGACGCGTCTTAAGGAATTACGATATTACAGAACGTCATAAAACGTTTTGAATAGCCTCATTGTCCCAATGGCAAGCCTACTTAGGTTGAGAAACCCTGTCCTGGGTTCAAATCACAGGTTAAACTCAATTTGTTTTTGAGTTTTCGATACCCTGTGTTATACACGTCCCACTGCTGGGCACGGACTTCCTCTACTAAATGAGAGGGGTTAGGCCTTATTCCACCACGTTGGCGTAATGCAAGTTAGGTTAGTGTTCTGGCGTTGTTTCCTTTACTGTTAAACAAGCGATACTCGTATTTAACAATTAATACAAACGTAACTTAGATACATACGCACCCACGCCTGTAATCCCCGAAGGGGTAGGCAGAGGTGTAACCAGTACACCCACATTTTGCCAAGCGTATCTCCGTCCCATGATGTAATAGGGGGCGAGCCTATCGCCATACCGGGCACAAATTTCAGACTCCGGGCTGATAATGAGCATTTCGTAATAGAAAAACCAATACCACTTTACCCGACTCTTGGGATCGAACCCGAGACCTCAGCTTTAGCCTCAATCGTAACGCGTACGCATTACAAATACGCCACCGAGGCAATCTCGAGTCAGTAATTTAGATAAAATGACCTATTTTTTTCTCAGGTGTTTACGAGAATCCGAAAGGAAAGACCGGGTGATTTGAGCAAAATCGTACCGATAGCGGGAGACATTGCTGCACCTGATTTGGGCATCAAACCTGATGATGAAGCTCTGTTAATTAATGAAGTAAGTAATACATGATTCAATATTTCATTGTTCTAATGAAATTGAGATCTGTAAATGATTAGTGCCGAAATTATTTGCCCTGAATCCTGATAGATGTTAGTTCATCAAGATCAAGGCTTTGAATTTATCAATTTAATAATTTCGAACGCGAGGTCATAATATTGAGTTTAAACGTATTTTTCACAGACACATTTTACTTGATCATCACCTTCAAATTTTGGAATCGAAAATTTCATATAATGTAATTTGTACACAAGGGATCCAATAATATGTTGATAACTCGTGACTCAAACCTTTAAATACCTAAGGTCTATACTGCACGACTCCGGTAATATCGATTTCAACATCAGGGTCCGTATTGGCGCCGCTTGAGCTAAGTGGCGGAAGCGCGTAGGCCTTACCTACTTGCGGCTGAAAGATGCCGATTATCGCCATCTTTCTACGGATCTTACTCCGCAGGATGCTTAAGAACGGGCAAAATGGAAGCATCTAGTAGAAAGGTGGACCCTAGTACTGGGCCGGGATAACGCAAGCCAAAAAACAGATTGCTGTTCTGTTAACTTTAACCAAAGACGATAATTTTAGTTCAGTCCGATTTTAAAAGAACAATAAGTAACAGATACTTTTTAAATGGATTTCAGAGGTTGCTAACAGGGGTTAGTTTAGTTTATTTAAACAACTTTTAATCTTCCAGGTATCCATAGTGTTCCATGCAGCTGCGACAGTGAAATTTAACGAGCCTTTTAGTGAAGCACTTAACGTTAACCTGGAGGGAACACGGAGAATCTTTACTTTATGTCAACGAATGAAATGCATTAAAGTGAGTTTTAAACTGGAAATCCGTCATACACAGTAGATATGAGATTTTTTTATTAGTTTGATTGACGTTAGAGCATGTCGCTCGCCTGATGGTACGCGCCACACCTCCCATAAACCGAAACAACACCACACAGAACTTAGAATTACAGAACAACGCATGGTATTGGACTGCGCTCTTCACCCCGAGGTGCCGTGACATAAGTTGTTAACTTTCATAACACTCAATAATTTAACTAGCTTCAATGTCCTTCAAACCGGACCATTTGTTTCAGGTTTTTGTCCACATTTCGACGATGTATGCCAATACTGACAAAAATGTGATAGAAGAGATCGTATATCCCACCCCAAAAGATCTTGCGGAAGTCTACAAATTCGCGAAGGAGTACGGAGACGATGCGGAAAAAGTTTCGAAGATGATAGGTAAATTATTTTTATAGGTCGAATCAACCGTATTTATAATATCTGTCATAGTTGCATCAGTAGTATGGTCTACTAACCAGATACCAGCATAATAGGGTAGTTGACTAGATTTTTTTTATTATTTAAATCATTAAGTTATGTTACTCAAAATCTATTGCAGAAAGAATTTTATAAATCGGACCAAAAATAAATAATATAGAAGCCATTCAAATCCTGTAGAAGGGGTAATTGTCAAATGACAGACGATGCAACCTTTGACGTCACTGTGTAAAATGTTCATTATAGTGCACGCGTGCAAGCGAGATAGTGAGATATCCCTACTACGCACCCACTTTTCCTCATACCAACATTTAAAATCATAACTGCGGGCACATTTCTGTACCAATTTTGATTGTGTTTTAATAAAATCGTTTCTTTTGCGTATCATTTTCTGTTGCTTATAAAATAATGTTTACAATTCAATATAGGAAACTACCCTATTACCAGCGCTTTGCTTCATTGAAGCAAAGTACATTGCTGCGCTGGGATCACTTTGCTTCATTGTAGCGCAATCATGTAATAGGAAAAACCCACAGATTGTAGTAATATTATAATATACTGCTTTTACTCAAATTAAATTGTAATAATGTAGTAACAATATTATAAATCAGTTTTGAAAATAGCAACGTTTTTTTTTTTTTTTTATAGTATAGGCCGGCAAACGAGCAAGTGGGTCACCTGATGGTAAGCAATCTCCACCGCCCATGTACGCCCACAATACAAAAGAATTATGGGCGCGTTGCCGACCTTAAGGGAAAAGGATAATAAGGAATTGGGAAGGGGAGGGGGATTTGGGCCTCCGGATATCTCACTCACCGTACGAAACGCAGCAGCAAGCTGCTACTTTACGCCGGTTTTCTGTGAGACAGTGGTAACGACCCGGACGAGCCGGCCCATTCATGTTGTAGACAAAATTGTCTACAGCGTGGCTCTACCACTCGTGAATTTAGAGTTAAGAGTTTCTTGTCTGTTCTTCTCTAGCGAAACAGCTAAAATTTTACTGAATCTAAATGATGTATACTCGTAACATTTCATGGATTCAACAAATAATTGAATACCTTAACTATGTAACAAAACTGTGTTAAGCGTAGCTCTATCACTTTTAGTAATTATCCATTATCTTAACACATTGTGAGTTTTATTTTATATGTATTAGCATCGAAATAATATAACAAGAAATGTAACTCAAGCAAAACTCTGTGCAAGGGGGCGGGGCTATAAAAATCTGTGCAGCTCGTCAATTCATCAATTCATAAAAATCGATTCATGATCTCTAGTTGACACTTAATACGTCTAATTTTTTGCGCGCTGCAGTACGTCGTATCTCAATTTAGAAATTTAATATTTAGACATTAACTTTTATGAAATAAAGTTGATTTTGAACGTTCATTAATTTTTGTTGCGTGTATAAGTGTTGTGTTTAATTACACTTGTTTAATTATAATTACAATTATCGTGTACCTTTGCATGTGTAAGTAACTGGAGCCGTATTTTTGGCAGATTCATAGGAGAGTTATCGTTCTAGTTATCTTATTTCGATGTATATTAGTTTGTCGACTATTCACCTAGAGTCAACTTTGCTCTGGTATATTTGTCAGTTTATACTCTGTCAATATTCAATACACCCGACACGATAACACACACACATTTTCAATAAGATCTACTTCAACTTGTATTATTCGCTTAAATGACGGTACGTACTGGTTGGCGTATTCCTCCGTCGTCGTCCCAAACATGTTTTGGCAGATCCCAACGACTCCCATCACAGTAGCTATCGAAGCAGCACTTTCTCTGCCCAATCCGAATCGCAATAATAATACGCGACCCCGACATAGGACACGCCTACGAGTCCGTAGAACTCCCACAACTGACAGTCGGCACAATTATGTGCAGAGACGGCCCTAAACTATACTCCCCAGCGATTGCTCAAGCTGAGGACTGAGCCTTCTAAAAGGCGCCTCTGTGCTTAATCGCTACTAAGTACATTATACATATTTCTGGCTAGAGCGCCATAAGCGCCGGCTTTATTGTCAGGTGATGCTGTAAAAGCAATATAAGCTAACAGCACAAATCCATTCGAAAAAATAAACTGGTTGGCGTGACTCTTGCCTGATAGTACAAGCACCGCATATGGCCATAAACAGCAGCAAGAATAGAACTATGAAGTACAAAGTATTGCATGGACACTGCCCATGCATATAGATAAGTAGGTAAGTACATAAGATGATAAGCGTCATGTTAAGTCAATAATTAAATATAACAATAAAATTGAATATAACAATACTTACACACTACTGCTTAGTATCCAAAATGGACAAGGCGGTGGTATACCTACCTTGGACAGAGACCCTCGCACAGGAGAGACCAACCAACTATTTTGTAAATAGTATTCTATAACTTATGCAATTATCCTTTTTCAGAGGGGCGACCCAACACCTATACGTTCAGTAAGGCGCTCACTGAGACAATGATATCAGAGAACCGGGGTGAAATTCCTGTCGTCATAGTGAGGCCTTCTATAGGTAATATAATATATTTTTTACGAACTTCAATTTTTTTAATTCAATCATGTCTTCAAACACATTTTGACAGCCTCCGTGGCACAGTGGACGAGTAGCCGGCTGCGAAGCGAGAGGCCGTGGGTTCGATTCCCACACCGAGACAAATGTTTGTGTGATCCATAAATATTGGTCTCGGGTCTGGGTGTAGTGGGACCGCAAGTCTCTCGTAGTTCCTATATACTCACGATACAGGTTCACCTAGTGTGGGGTCAGGACTGTGTGGGACTGTTGGGTGTATTTATTATTATTTTGCACTGCTGGAAATGCCATTTACGTATACTGTTTCGTACGTTTTACGTTTACGTATATTGTACCTTCTGAACACCGAGGAGGGAAGGAGGGTAGATGTATTAAGATATTTACTGTCGAGATAATCAGAACTAAGAGAGATATTGCCTCGTTAATAAATATTATAACACACGGTAATATAACTTTTAACAAAACTTAGAAATAGACTTCAATGTGGTAACTTAACGAGTTAACGAGTGGTAGAGCCACGCTGTAGACAATTCCAACGGAGGCCCAAATTCCCCTCCCCTTCCCAATCCCTTATTATCCCTTTCCTTTAAGGTCGGCAACGCGCCCATAATTCTTTTGTATTGTGGGCGTACATGGGCGGTGGATATCGCTTACCATCAGGTGACCCACTTGCTCGTTTGCCGGCCTATACTATAAAAATAAAAATCAATGTACAGCAATAGTATATTAATTCCAATACAATAACACAATCGCGACGAGTGTACTGTTGTCCGTTGAGTTTTATTTTTTTTCTCCGTACTCAAGTCATCAGATTTTAACCAAATTTATATGGGACCACATCGCAGCTAAACATTATCGGTCCACAATTGCCAGAGAAATCGATGTCCTTCCTCCTTATTTAAAGTTGGTTAAAAAGTTAGTTTCAATGAGAATTGTATGGCGTATAATTTCAGTGACATCATCAGTGGAAGAGCCTCTGCCAGGCTGGATCGACAACTGGTACGGTGCTACGAGCAGCCTCACAGTCATCGCCAAGGGTATCTGCAAAGGTGTCGTTGGAAGGAAACATCACATCTTAGACCTTATACCAGTAGACTACGTCTCCAACCTCACCTTGATAGCAGCTGCTAAGCGCAATAGGTATTCCTTACCGGAACCATCTTAAAATATCAAAAGAAGAAGTTTAAATTATTTTAATATGTGTACATACATACAAACTCGCTCGCGCCTGTAATCCCCGAAGGGGTAGGCAGAGGTGTAACCAGTACACTCACATTTCGCCGTCACATTAGCCTATCGCCATACCCGGCACAAATTCCAGTCTCCGGGCTGAAACTGAGCATTTCGTAATAGAAAAACCCAATACCACTTTACCCGACCCTGGGATCGAACCAGAGACCTCAGCGTTAGCCTCAATTGTAACATATGTGTGTGGATAGTATCTGTTCTCTCTTCTTGATTGACTTCAATGAAGGATCAACACTACATGCTTCTTAAATATGTTGCAAAAGGATTTGGCCCAGTTTTTAAGAACGAACACGGTATGAACACCAGGATGTCGTCAAGTCTGGCTAATGTCTTCTCGGCGATATCTTCATCCTATCGTAGCAGTGACTTTTTTATAGTAGAGGCCTGCAACCGAGCTCCTGGATTACCTGATGGTAAGTGATCACTACCGCCCATGGACATCCACAATATCTCAAGAATTATGGACGCCTGGGCGACCTTAAGGGAAAGGGATGTTTATTGGGAATGCGAAGGGGATTTGGGCATCCAGATATCTCACTTACCTTACAAAACACAATAGAACTGCTACTTCACGTCAGTTTTCTGTGAGACAGTGTTAACAACTCGATAGAGCCAGTCTATTCATGCTGCAGACAACACTGTTTACAGCGTGGTGTTACCACTTATAAACTACACTCTCAGTGCATACGATCTAGATAGATAGAATAGAATATTCTTTATTGCACACAAATTAAAGTAGGTAGCTTATAAACGAGGATCATACAGTAAGACTGATATAATGGGCGGTCTTTTCGCAAACGGTGATTTCTTTCAGACAACCTTAAGATGTAGTTGAACATAACTATTTCTTCCCCAGCTCCAACCAGCTGACTGTACTGAATTGCTGCACGAGTGACGCCAACCCGTTAAGATTCAATGACTTAATAAAAATGTATACCAAGGAAAGCGTCAAACAACGATTCAGTAAGTAGACGACTTGTTTTCTTTTACAATGTTAAGCGTGAATCTTCTTCTTGTTCCTTCTTTGTCGGTATCTGATATATTTTTGTCTCCGACTGGATAGCGACTACCATACGTGGTCTTTCAGGCTAGTCGCATTCTTAGGTCGGCCAGAGTATATCCAGTAACCTTAAACTGGCCTAATTCAGGCGACCATCGAGGGACGCAGTATCTCTCACCAGTCGACATTATACTTGGAAATGGCACTGCAATTATTATTAGGTCCAGTGTAGTCTGCTGTGTATTTTGCTGCTGTAGGATAAAAAATAAAGTATTTATTTACGACCGAAATTAATAAAGAATTCCAAATTATTTCTGGAATTCTAGTGACCTCACGCATTTGTGACGCTACTGTCAAATTCTTGTATAGCATACCAAAGCAATAAAGCATTGATAGCCTCTGACGTGCAGCGGGCGAGTAGCTAGCTGTAAAACTAAAGGCTGCGGGTTAGATTCCTGCTCCGACACAAATGTTTGTGTGATCCACAAATATTGCGGGTTTCAGTGTTGCAGTACCGTAAATCTTTCGTAGTTCCTGCTCCACGATACAGGTTAACCTACTGTGGGGGCAGGATCCAGGATTATGTGTGTGACTGTTGGGTGTATTATTTATAGATAGATACGTAGTACACAGTGCAGATGCTGCATTGCCGTGCGCGTCTGATACTTGACACGACAATCGAAAATCTGTCTTTAGAGATGGAAAAAACATCTTACTATAAATGAAGGAATATTTTGTATTATATACGTGCCACTGCTGGGCAGGTGCCTCCTCTTCTAATAACAGGGGTTAATCCTTAGTCCACCACACTGGCCTAATGCGAGGCCACTTTAGCAGGCTTCACATACCCTAGAAATTCAAATGAAAAACTTCTCAGGTATATAGGTTTCCCGAATAGTTAAAGCAACAGATAATTACAAATGATATGAAGACACGTAACTTAGAAAAGTCAGAGATGCTGCACAAACTACGAACCTGCGACTTTCTCTGCAGTTCGTAGTTTGTAACAATCCCTGCTGAGCTGTCGTTGTAATTTTTTACTAACTTCTTAATAATATAATATTTATTCATTTATTTATCAGGCAGGCAGTTGCCCTGCAACTGATATTGTCTGTATCCTGCATTTCACTATATTACTTGCAATTTTTTGCATCTATAGATTTAAGGTGATTGTCAAGGCGATTCTTAAACTGGTTTATATTTTAAGCTACTACGTTCTCCGGGAGTTTGTTCCACGGTCTGACTACTCTGTATAATATTAATTTTATTTTTACAGATATTCTGCCGTATCCTGGGATGATCCTGATTACCAAACACAAATGGATATTGAAAGCGATATCTTTTATAATGCAGACTATTGCGTTTATTTTCGACTCTGTTCTGCGCATTTTTGGAAGAAAACCTAGGTGCCTTAATAATCTAATTGCTTTATACGTCTATCTCCTCAATAGGATACGAGACTATACCGCCCACACACCAGTCACTGTAACTCATGGGCACCAGGATCGACAGTGGCACGCATTTTTGTTGACATAGAGCAGTGAAGCTCGGCGAGTCTCTAGAAATACTAAGCGACTAAAGTGATATTCGGTTTTTCTATCATGAAATGCTTAGTATCAGCCCGGAGTCTGAAATTGTACCCGCAATGGCGAAAGGCTCGCCTCCTATTACATTATGGGATATAAGCTCGGCGAAATATGTGTGTACTAGTTACATCTCTGCCCTGTAATTCCTCGATAATTTAGCAGAATGTATCGTCTTTGGGCTCAGCGGATCTAATAATGCAGTAGAAAGTTCTCAGCTTTGTTCGAACTAATTGCGGATTGCGGAGATTTTGACGGTTGTTAACTACTACTTCAATATTATTTTTTACGCCTATAATCCCCGAAGGGGTAGGCAGAGGTGTAACCAGTACACCCACATTTCGCCGAGCGTATTTCCGTCCCTTATGTGATAGGGGGCGAGCCTATCGCCATACCGGTAACAAATTCTAGACTCCGGGCTGATACTGAGCTTAAAGTAATAGAAAAACCCAATACCACTTTACCCGACCCGGGGATCGAACCAGAGACCTCAGCGTTGACCTCAATCGTAACGCTTACGCATTACAACTGCGCCACCGAAGTAGTCATTTTTTCTATTATATATTATATTTATATATATTATATTTTTTTTAGGTACGTAAAAGCAATAAAGACGGCAGACTTCGCCCGTGACTTAGTAGAGTACTTCACTTCTCGTACATGGGTCAGCAAATGTGATGGTGTACGAGCTCTGTACGCTTCCTTGGATCCTAAGGATAAAGAGATGTTCCCCTGCGATCCAAGAGACATAATCTGGAGGCAGTACTTACCAATATACTTCCAGGGAGTGAAACAATACTTAATGACGAGGCAGACGAAATTGTGAATGTGACCGCAGTAGAAAACTAAAGGCTGTTTTGGGGTACTTTGAGGTGCACATTTGTTTACTTTATGATCAAAGCTCATACATTGCGAGACGAGCAAGTGGGTCACCTGATGGTAAGTGATTTTCTCGTATGATACAGGCGAGAAATCACAGACAACTGATTTACTAAGACGCGACTTCACATTATTATTTTCAAAATAACACTTCTCTGTCAAATTCTTGCTCTGTTCGTGCGATAAACTCTCTATATGTAATAGCCGGTTCACACGCTTCCATTATAGTTGACAGTTCAACTTTCAAGTCAATTCAGTAATTGATCGGAACCGTGTGAACACGCTATAAAAGGGTTTCAATTATTTATAATTGTAATTGTATAATAAAATAGGGCTGTAACATTAAATTATCATGTTTTATTTGATACCCAGTTTTGTCACAAGTTGAAACCTGAAAAAGCCGCGCGATAGGCAATATTACGGCATGTTTTTTTTTATGCGAGTACGAGTGCCAAGTAGTAATGTCTGGTATACTCTTGGCTATTTCTTAAAAAGGTCAATCCAGGAATTTCTGTACATTACACTCGCATAATTCTGTAAAACAATGTCTGGACATTAAAAGAGGCCATAACCCATGAGTTTGTTTCGGCATTTCTTCTCATGGCTAGCCCCGAAATGCCGTCGTAAATGTAATATAGCATAAAAAAATATTGACATGTAAAAGTGATATTTATGATCCAATTTACAAAATAAATGATTTGAATTTGAATTTGAATGGGCTGGCTCGACCGGCTTGACCAGGGTTGGTGATCTGTCAGTCAGAAAACCGACGTGAAATTCGAGCTTTTTGGTGCATTTCGTACGATGAATGAGATATCCGGAGGCTCAATCCCCCTCCTCTTCATCATCAATTTCCGTTAAGGTCGGCAACGCGTCCATTATCCAAGATTTTTTCTTTAGGTCTAGTAGTCGCTTTGCCATGCCAGAATAAAAAATATACTTATTTTTATTAGCTTGAATGATGAGACGACCAGGTCGCTCGCCTGATGTTAAGCGCCACGCCCTTAAAGAGAAACGACGCAACACAGAACTTTAAATTACAAAGCACTGCATGGTACTGGACTGCGCACATCACCTCGCGACATAAGATGTTAAGACTCATATTGCCCAGTAATTTCACTGGTCTCAATGTTCTTCAAACCGGAACACATCCGTGCTTAAGTACACACTGTTGCTATGGCAGATATAAACAAAACGGTTGTACATTCAGAGAGGGTAGCTCGTGAAATTTGGAATTAAATTAACAACTTTCTCAACTACTACAACTTCAGTCTTACAACTTCATTGCTAAATATCTGTTTAGAAGTACGCGGCCGTGACAAGAGACCGCGACACAAGAAGATACCGGCACGACCTCTTTGTACCAAATTGTATACTTATGTACATTTTGAGGCATGCAATTGAGACAGAAGAGGGCTATGCACGATCTTTTCCATAAATTTTCATCCAAAGCAGATCATTCTTTCTGCAATAGGTTAATATCTAACCTACCTTTACCTACCTAATGGTAACGTACCTTATGAATTAAATAAATAAATACACCCAAGAGTCACACACACAGTCCTGACCTCACACTAGATTATCCTGTATCGTGGGTATCAAGAACTACAAGGAACTAGCGGTCTCACAACACCCAGACCCGAAACAAACATTTGCCTCGGTGGGGGTATCGAACCACGACCTCTCGCTTCACAGCTGGGTATCGCCCACTGCGCCACGGAGGCTGTCTTATATAAATAATAAAAAAATCAACTCAACCACCCTTTCTCCTTTACAAAAAATATTTTTTCTTTAATAAATATAATCGTATGCCTCGACAGTACATCGGTAGGTATTTAGAATATGTGTTAAGAGTTCTAAGTCTGAACGATTATCAGATGCAGCTAAGTCGGTATATGTATCCGCACGTAAAATACTTAAAAACTATTAATAATTGTTCTTATATGATACATTTTATCTTTGTATATACTATGGGACTGACATAGTCAAAATTGACTCAAAGTCCCTAAAATACTAAGAAAAAAATTGTACAAAAGGAAAGAAAAGTAGAAGTCAATATTGTCGCGAAACCCCCTTTTTTACATGTTGGGTTAGCGAAATGAAGTTTTTCAAAACAAGAAAATATTACGTTATACATACTTTGAAGTACCAACAAACATACGGTGGTGTATGTCTAATACTTAGGCTCAGTGACCGCAGTTTGAGCCGGGCAGTGACCGCAGTATGGCCTATAAAATTATGGGCACTCGCCCAGTTTACTTCCGACCTCCCCATATAGTCACCCCTGACCCAACAATACTGTACATACGTACACTTCTGCGAAGCAGGATATCCATATTACTCGTTGAAACTCTCTGTACCAAAGTACACATCTGCCGCAGCAGGATGACCATATTACTCGTAGAAACACTCTGTACCAAAGTACACTTCTGCCGCAGCAGGTTAACCATACACATTTGTCGCCACAGCAACTTAACCACATATAATATAGTAAAAATCATAAAGCACAAAGAAATATTACTGTATAATACAGTCACCATGATTATGTTCTAGCACTTACCGCTAAACTCGACTTTGCCGCACTAGGTACACAACCCGCTAACCACACTGTCCACTCGCTACAGAGAAAAGAGCTTCTTCGCCCTACGTTACATCCAATATATACTTTCATGCAGTATTTATCTACCCACAATATCTTCTAATAAAAATAAGACTTCCTGTATACCGACTTATAAATGAACAATTGTAAATAATCAAAATACTTCGCGGTATTTCGCGACAAATATAAATAGACAAACAAATAAGTAATAAATCCGGTCTGGGTAGTATGGAACCCGACGCTAGCGAGTCAAACTCGAACTTGGCCAGTTTCTACGTAGAAAATAATAAAGAGATGAGTGCTAAGACGATTAAATTAAGCAAAGTATCAGACAAATCTGCCGTCCTAAGTGCTTACCACGGCCATGTATCTTCGATTTTAAGATATGGTTTGATATTTTGGGGAAACTCAGTAAACAAAGACCTAGCTTTTAGGGCTCAGAAGCGATGCATTCGATCAATAGTAAACATTGAACCAATTGAATCCTGCATACCACATTTTAAGGAACTAAAGATACTTCCACTTCCCAGTATGTACGTTTATGAGTGTGCCATTTTTGCTAAAGCGAATATCCACCTTTTTAAATTTAGTAACCGAACTAGACGCAATGACAAAATGACATGTGTACCCCACAAAACGGCATTATTTCATAAAAGTGTATTTTACTTAATTCCTGACATATACAATAGTTTACCAAAATCGATTAGAGAATTGAATGATTTTAATAGTTATAAGAATACATTGTTTAGATATTTGAATGATAAATGTTATTACAGTCTAAAGGATTATCTTAATGATATTAAAATTTAGAATATGATTAGCATTATGTTAATACTACATAATATTACTATACTTTTCAAACAATTGTATGCCAATATGGCGGGGCATAGCTGTACAAACAATGCAATTTAATAAAATAAAAATTCTACCTATGTACCACAATACTATAAATAAATAAATAAAAATAAATTAATTAAATTGTGTTATAAAATAAATAAGTAGTTGGTTGGGTAGTCAGTTCGCGCAAGTCCATTCGCACAGGTAAGTAAGCGGTAACATTAATTAAACTGTATTAACATTATTTAAAGACTGCACCTAGGTTCGTATATATCGAGTGGACCCACTAAGTGTGGAGGTGCATAATATAAAGGTCAAGAACTGGAATAAAAGAAGTGAAAATAAACATATTTGAAAAAAGTGCTGAGTAATATGTTCATGTTATTGAAATGTCACAGTGGTACTCTTTAACTATTTTACATACGTACTCACGCCTGTAATCCCCGAAGGAGTAGGCAGAAGTGTAACCAGTACACCCAAATTTCGCCGAGCGTATCTCCGTCCCACGATGTAATAGGGAGCGAGCCTATCGCTATACCGGGCACAAATTCCAGACTCCGAGCTGTTACCCAATATCACGTTACCCTTTTTTTATATTACTTTTACTAATGTAGGCAGATGTAAGTAAATATTTTTCTCTTGACCGCCTCGATGGCGCAATTATAATGCATATGCGGTATGATTACAGCGCTGAGGTCACGGGTTACTGCCTCAGTGGTGCAGTTGTATCGCATACGCGGTACGACTGCTGTCCTGAGGTCTCGGGTTCGATACCCGGGTCGGGTAAGTGATATTGGGGTGTTCTATCATGGAATATCAGCCCGGACTCTGGAATTGTGCCCGGTTCCTGGGTTTCCTGGGTTCGAATAAACATGTATGTGAGTTTTTCTAAAAAGCAAAACACACAACTTCCGCTAAAGCATTTCGTTATAGAAAAACCTAATATTAGTTTTACTCGACCCCGGGATCAAACTCGAGACCTCAGCACAGCAATCGTACTACGTACGCATTATAACTGCGCCATTAAACCATTATTTTAAAACTGATTTTATAATTTTTAGATTTATACAATGTCTATTAAAGATTATGAACCGGTGACTGACTACTACGCAGGAAGATCCGTGTTTCTAACCGGTGTCAGTGGATTCCTTGGGAAGGTAATTTTTTTATTCACCTCAATGACGGGATAGTAAGAGGGCTACGCTGTAGACAGTCTTGTCTACAGAAGAATGGGCCGGCTCGACCGGGTTGCTACCTCTGTCTCACAGAACACTCGTAAAGTAGCCCAAATTCCCCTCCCCTTCCCAATCCCTTAATTAAGCAACGCGTCCGCGATTCTTCTTGTTTTGTTCATGGGCGGTGGAGATCACCTATCAACAAGTGACACACTTGCTCACCTTATAATAATAGCCGGTTCACACGATTCAATCTTACTGAATCGTATACGTTTTGAACTCTCTGAACAGACTTTCAATCGAATTGATTGACAAAAACTATAGAGTTTTTGCTGTTTTAAATCGGTTGATCACCTAAAATTGTGATTAACCGTGTGAACCTACGTTTTCCCAAAAACAACAGCAACAGTATCCAGAACTTTAGGTTACAAAGTACTGCATGGCACAGTATTTGACTCTATGAGACAGTCTCACAATACCTAGAAATTAATTACTAGCGTTCTCAAGGTTTGGGTCAAGGGAGTTAAAACGCTGCTTGGCGTTATCTGTACCCCTTCTTTCGACTACTTTTCCAGTCTCGAATTGATTCTGGAATCTTTAGGGTCCGAATATATTCATCATATCATCATGGGAGATCTCCTCTCTAACTGTTTTTTCTGTTCCCGTAAACTCCTTGATATGCTTAAGTCCGCCAGTCTGCATGTCTTGCCGCTACAAGCCACTCACAACAATATCAGTGGTAGTGACTTTTTTTTATGAAAGAGGTGGCAACGGAGGTTTTTCGTCTAACCAAAGCTACGCAGGCGGAGCCGCGGGCAAAAAGCTAGTAAAATATATTAATTTAACTAATGAGTTTATGCTGAATATCATCTTAGTAAAGAATCGATGTAAACTAAATTCTTATGTATTTACCTATTCTTATTCTTAATGCTTCGGTAGCACTGTTGTATGAGTACGCGGAACGACTGCTATGCTGAGGTCTTGGGTTCGATCCCCGGGTCGGCTGAAAGTGTTGATTATTTATTTATTTTATTGAGTTTTTCTACCAGGAAATGCTTAGTATCAGCCCGAAGTCGGGAATTGGGCCCAGTGTGGCGATAGGCTCACCCCTATCACATCATTATTTTATTTTTTATTTTTTTTTATTTATTTAAAAGGCTTTGTCGCTTAGCGACTATATCGCCCAATAAAAGATACAATACATATAGGACATTCACCTTAAAACTAGCTTATACAGTTCTTTAGCTCTATCTGACAGTGGGGCGGCGAGGATAGAGTTACATACTCCTATGTCGTAGCTCTTGTTTCTACCCAACACATTAATTCTAGCGTCTTCATTTCGGGCACACTCCATCAGGATATGATACACATCGTCCACTATCCCACAGTCATCACAGTTAGGAGACACAATCTTATTCATCAAAAATGAGAACCTATTGGATGGGATGTGTCCAGAGCGTAGTCTTAGGGCTATAGTCATTATATTTCTATTCAATTTACAATCAATCCAAGGTACCCTGGCGATCTCTGGCTGGATAGTTCGATACCAAATCCCTTTTTCTCTTGATCTCTTATCAAAATATTCTTGCCAGAATTTGACACATAATCTTTTAGCCATTCCGAAATAGTCTGAGTAAAGTGGAATAATATTAAAGGCAACTCCATCAACACAAGCTTGTTTCGCCAGCTTGTCCACCTCTTCATTATATTCCAACTGAATGTGGGAAGGAATCCATTGTAGACCTATACTCTTGGATGTTTGAAGTCTTAAAAGTAATTCATATATCACGTAGACTATCGGAATACCTCGCACGTGAGAGGTGTACCGAGTCAAATGCTGCAGCGAGCTTTTAGAGTCAGTCAGAATGACAAACTTACCGTCACTTAGTGATTCGATATATGATAAGCCTTCTGCTATCGCAATCAATTCTAGATGCATAATAGAGATATCTGAATCGATTTTAAGTTTCATGTGGCATTGTTTTAAGGGGTCCAGAAAGGCCGAACCTGCCGAGTATCTATCCTTGGAACCGTCTGTGTAAATTTTATAATAATCCGAATATTGTTTTTGAAGATAAGAATTACACTTATGTTTTAAATCCAGAATATTGTGATGACGTTTAGCTTGACAAATAGTAGGTATAGTATGGAATATTATATGTGACATGTCGATACTACTTATCCAGGTATTTAACGAAAACATCCCAAGCTGAGCGCTTGAGTGGATTGGTACAGAATTAAAATGAGAAAGAATGACAATCAGTAAAGGAAGTTTTTTGTTCAACCAGTAATTGGAACTTGTGAAAAGTTTAAGATTTTCTAAAATTTTAGTAGTTTTGTTATCACGAAATGATTTTGATTTTAAGATATATTTATACGCTAGATATTTCCTACGAACACTGAGAGGTGGAAGGCATAGCTCGCTTTCCATCACGTGTATCGGGGTACTCTTTATAAATCCGCCAATAATACGCAATGTTTTGTTTTGTACCCTATCAAGTTTTAGTAGATTAGTTTTACAACTATTGTCAAATAAAAAGCTGGCATAATCGATTCTACTACGAATTATAGAGATATATAAACGTCTTAGATGTTTTTGATGGAGACCCCACCCCGGACCCGATAAAACTGTAAGTAAATTAATAAATTTCATTACCTTTTGAGTAGTTACATTAATATGTTTTCCCCATCTCAATGAGCTATCCAACCACAGACCTAAATATTTGACATGATTAGATATTTTTATTGAATAATTGTTAAAATTGAAATCAACAGTTCTTCTAAAGCCACCCTTCTTAAAGACACAAATATTAGTCTTAGTTGGGGAAATAATTAAACCTATCTTATTTAACAATAGATTAGTGTATTGTAAAGCTGATTGTAATATTTTAAATGCTAAATCTAAATTGGAATTTGTGCAGTACAACACAAAGTCGTCTGCATACTGAGAAATATTGACTTGGTGTACACTTTTGCATATATGTAATGTAAGAATATTAAATAAAAGTGGCGACCACGGATCTCCTTGAGCTAATCCCTTACTAGTAAATCTAACAATATCACATCCAACTGTTGACATACTTAATTGTCGATTTGATAAAAATGACCACAAATACACACACATTTTTGATCCAACTCCAAATTGGTCTAAAATATTTAACAGGCAGGAAATGTCTACATTATTGTATGCGCTTTCAATATCTAAAAAGCATGCTGCTGTAACAAAATTTTTTGAGAATCCAAGTTGGATTTCAGATACCAATCGTGTAAGGTTATCAAGACCTGATCGTGCCTTTCGAAAGCCTACCATATCTTCAGGAAATAAACCTTGTTTTTCAAAGAACCATTCCATACGTTTGCATAAAATGGAGTGAAAAATTTTGCAAACACAAGATATTAGAGAGATAGGCCGCAGCGATGATGTAGAACTACTGTGTTTAGGGATTGGAATTATTTTAATTTGACGCCATTGGAAAGGAACGAAACCGAGAGAGAAACATTTATTATATACTTGAAGTAACAGTAATTTACCGGAATGTGGAAGATGTTTAATCATTGAAAAAGAAATTTGATCTGATCCAGGCGCCGTATCATTATTTTTTATACAATTTATTATTTCTGGCAGTAATATTTCTGACTCCAATTTTGTATTAGTAGAATTAAAACTAGGCTGGGAGGGACAAACAAAATCTGGAGTCAGGTCTCTAAGCAGGCATTTGGCTTTTTCATTATCCACACAGTGTTTAGGGGCCTGTCGACCCTTTAACCATCTCATTTTCTGCCACATTTCGGATGGAGATGAGGTTTCATCTATAGATGAACAAAATGATTGGAAAGATCGACATTTAGCTTGACGAATAAGTTTTTGAGCAATATTAATTTTTTCTTTAAGTCTATCTAAATTCCTAGGATTCGGGCATCGTCTTAAATTCGCAAGCGCTAATCTTCGCTCCGCAACTGCCTTCGAAAGATCTTCAGACCAATATGGTTTAGGACTAAACTTATTACAAATATGCTGCGGAATTTTAGAGTAGGGAATATATTTATCGGCAGCTTTTTGCATAACATTGTATAGTAAGTCATACACCTCTTGGGGTTCGTGTGGGATTATGCAGTTTTGTAAATAGTCGTCGATATAGGTAGAATATAAGTCCCAGTTAGATATTTTAAAATTTCTTTTATTATGGTACTCACGGTTAATACTAAGTACACAGCGTAAATTAATAATTAAATGATCACTACCAAGTGATTCATTTGTAGTTCTCCATGTAAATAATAAAGATACGTCAGAAGAAATAAATGAAATATCAGGACTAGACTGCTGCAGAATCCCGTTAACCAGTCTTATTCTAGTGAAACTACCATCATTCAAATGAATAAAATTGTAATCTAGCATGGAGTCAAGTAATTCAGAACCTCGGCGGTCAGTTTTAAAAGACCAATTGGAGTGATGTGCGTTAAAATCGCCCAGAATAATAGTTTTCCCATTTGCGATAGAAAAAACCGCATCCCAGTCGTTTTGAGAGGTGTGTACTGATGAAGGGCAATATATGGAAACAATATTCTCAATCTGTTGACTATTCATAATTCTAATATGCAATAACTCAATACCAGGGTTACGACTTTGTGTTGTACAAACAACAGCTTTTATAGAATAATGAACGAGAATAGCAACACCACCATACCCATCTACTCTGTCCAACCTGTATGTATTGTACCCGCTAATTTTAAAGTGGCTCTCAGGCTCTAGCCAAGTTTCACTTAGAACAGCTATATGAATTTTTTCTTGGTTTAAATATAATTCAAGTGAACTGGATTTGGGTCTTATACTTTGGCAATTCCATTGTATTATGTTCAAATGCACATGATTATTAGCCATTTCCAACAAACTTATCGAATAGTTCATCAATAGATAAGCTATTTACAATTTTTTGTGTCAGCCACTCTGTTAATATAGGACACTGCTTGTAGGATTTTAGTCCGGAGAGATTCTTTACTTTTAATAATATCTTTAATTTTTTTTATCAAGAGCCAAAAAGTGAATTTATCCGTATACTTATCTGAATTCTTAGTTTTATCTAAATTGGATGTGTTTAATATATTTTGTCCTTCAGAGCAATCTGATGATTCACTATCCATATGCCATATTTTATCATCCATTGGGGTAAGCGGCCGACGATGTTTCTTCTGGATGTTGCGTTTAGGTAAAGGCTTGGTTTGTAGGGGTTGTTCGGAGGTTGGCCCAGAATTATCTATTTGGGGCTCTATATGATTATTGTTCGCCCTTGACACTTGGTTTGCATATGTAATTGGAACGTTTATGGTATGAGTCTGTTCCCTAATAACAACTGGTTCATAAACCGTTTGTGTTTGAATCTCAGGAGAAGGCGGGACGTAAATTGCAAGAGCTTTTTTGTAAGTGCAGTTGAAATGTGCCATTAGCTCACGAAACTTTTTTTCCTTTTTAAAAATCGGGCATATTTTTTCAAACGCCATATGATCGCCTGAACAGTTCACACAGGCAAATGAAGTGATTGTACAATTTTCATGACTTTGAGAACACTTTGGGCAAACAATTTTTTTGAAAGGGCACATTTTCGTTGGGTGACCATACTTCCAACATTTAGCGCATTGTGTAACAGGAAATATAAACTGTACTACTGGGACTCTCAATCCAAAAATGTACACATAGCTTGGAAGGGAAGACCCTTTAAATCCTATCCGAATCGTTTCACTTGGAGTCCAGCCGTTACCATCTGTGTTCTCAGGGCATCGTTTGTTTAATCTTTTGAAGGATATTATGTTCGCACTGCTTGAAACATTACTCATAAACTCTTCATCAGATATATCCAGCTCCACAGATTTAATAAGGCCGTACGAAACTCCTACTTCTGATGTCTTTTGACATCTCCAGTTCAAGTCCGTGAATGCCTTGCATGTCATGAATTCATCCGCGTCTATCTCTCTCTTAAATGTTATAAGTATTTTATGTAAATGCACGTATTTAACTCGAACAATATTATCACCAGCAATATTATTTGTCTTGAATAATCGTGCCAACAAAAATTGTTTCGGTAAAGGGTCTTTACAAGTCACACATACTTGTATCTTCTCTTCTGTGTCTGTATCATTTGAATTTGTTCGGCAACAAGGCAACTTGTTTCGTCTTCTATTCACCGTACTCCATCCCTCTTCAGATGAGTTTTCATCCCTAGTCCTTTTTCTTCCTAGTAACTCCATGCTATCCTGTTGAGTATTGCCCTCAGAATCCATATTTATACCGTCCTCTAACTCATCGCCACTCGTATAAATATTGATATTTGCATTAGATTGATTCACTTCACTCATAACCGCAGGGACCGACCGGCAAAACCGGTTTCCCTGCGCGCGAATGAGTTACACACGACAAGCTAAACTATCGTAATTATAATTGATATACGTCCGCTCACAACAATAGGCCGCGCCGGATGCTATCACATCATGAGACCGAAATTAGCTTGGCGAAAAGTGGGTGTACAGGTTACGCTTCTACCTATCCCTCCGGAGCTTACAGGCGTGAGTGCATATATATGTCTTACTTTTACACTCTGGCAAGTAATATATAAGACTCTTATCGTATATTGACTTCAGCCTTGGAGTGCATAATAGGCTAGTTGACACATTTTTAAAATAGGCTTTATTTTGTTAATGAGGCTTTTCTAGACCGTTTTTTTTATTTTATCGTATTTTTCTGAGACTTATAAAACAACAAAACTTTAATTCAAATTAAATTTTTTCATGAACATACGAAAACGCCGTCGGCCATGTTGGCCTATAGATTATCTGTGCAATGACGACACATATTAGTAAATAAACACGCGAAATAACCTATGCGAGCTAGATATCGAATGAAACTCAAATTTATTTTTTACGAAGATCACTTCGATGTAAGTACTTACCTACATAATATCTTATTATTTTTGCTACAAAAGACCACAACATGCGATTTGCGAATGGCATTTAGTTGTTTACATTGTGACTGACGTCACGATCATGGCGGTAGCGTTTTCGAAGATTTCAAATAAAGATAAAAAAAATTATTTTATAATTTGAATGTTAGACATCTTCTACTTTAATGTATTGAAATTGATATATTTGGGTTCCATAGACCAAATACTGTAGAAAATAAACAATTATTTTTTATATTTTGGTATAAGTCAACTAGCCTAATATAATATGTCTTATGAAATGAAATGAAATGAAATAGTTTTTAATAATCATGTAGGCAATTAAAATAGCGCTTATGACAAGTCAGTACAAAATAAAGAAACTTATGTATAAAAATCATATCAACTAATGTATACATAACATACATAGCATCGTCAAATACACTAGGCAATTACAGTAAATTGTTTATTTGTTGTCTTTTTATTTTACATTATTAACAGTATTTGTAATATGGAAACGTCCATTATTAATTATTAAATATTTTGAGTCGGTATGGACCACTGCATTTACCGAAACGGCACGAGTTTTAAAACTACCACCGGATCCAAAACGACCCAGCTTGAGAAGACCCGGCGAAACAAACTCAGTGGGCTTAATTTACCACTGGATTCAACGCGGCGCGACCCAAACTCTGAGAAGATCTTATCTCCAAAACATTGTTGTTACAATAGTACAAAATTACAATAATTTACTGAATTTAATGTAAGTAGGTATAGGAGTCTAAGTAGGTAAGTAGATATATTTTAGTGTTCATCAATTCTATTGTTAACAGTTTTCCCAAGACAATTCATTTAACGTTTTATCACTGTAATTAAAACCTCGACACTGGCATAATTTTTAAAATAATTGCACTGTATTTTTGTTCGCTCTAACCATTTTACATTTTTTTGTTATTTTTTGCGAAACTCAGATTTCGTAACCGAAATATGAATACGGTGAGGACTCACGTGGCTGACTTCTGGAAGCTTCTTCCTCAGGCCTTGGGATCCGAGATGATGATATTCTGGTGCGGTGGTAGGGAGGCGTGAAAAGCAACTACTTGTCTCTTGATAACTTCACGTCAAACACATGATCGGCGCATGTTTCATTTCGCACAGTATAATATGCATGTTAAACAAAACCAACAATATCCACCAAATTATTTTATTGCAACGAACTGTCATATTGATTATTTAAATACATACGCACTCTGTAATCCCCGAAGGGATAGGCAGAGGTGTAACTAGTACACCCACATTTCGCCGAGAGTATCTCCGTTCCATGATGTGATAGGGGGCGAGCCTGTCGCCATACCGGGCACAATTCCAGACTCCGGGCTGATACTGAGCATTTCGTAATAGAAAAACCCAATATCACTTACCTGACCTGGGGATCGAACCCGAGACCTCAGCGTCAGCCTCAGTTGTAACGCGTACGCATTACAACTGCGCCACCGAGGCAGTCATTCATAGCATCATGAAATTTGGTCAAATGATGTTTGTGTAAGTAAGTGTTTAGTATAAATGGTAGCGGCGTGATAAGAAACGATTTTTGGAAATGTGTATTTTAAGAGAGTAAAAGTATGATTTTATTTTTTATAGCAAAGGCCGGCAATCGAGCAAGTGGGTCACCTGATGGTAAGTGATCTCCACCGCCCATGTACACCCACAATACTAAAAGAATTATGGGTGCGTTGCCGACCTAAAAGGAAAGGGATAGTTAAGGTATTGGGAAGGGGAGGGGGTTTGGGCCTCCGGATATCTCACTCACCGTACGAAACGCAGCAGCAACCTACTACTTTACGTCGGTTTTCTGTGAGACAGTGGTAACGACCCGGACGAGCCGGCCCATTCGTGCTGTAGACTCAAGTGTCTACAGCGTGGCTCTACCACTCTATATGTATTGTATACACTGTATGTATTGATTTAATAATAAAAAATCATATTTTTAGGTAATATTGGAGAAGCTGCTGTACAGTTGTAAAAACATAGACAAAGTGTATGTGATGATTCGGGACAAGAAAGGGTTAAGCGTTGAACAAAGATTTCACAAAATCATAGATCAGCCGGTGAGTATTTGATAATTGTGCATTAAGGCTGTAAATTATACTAAATCGTAAAAATACATAAGTTCGTACGCACTCACGCCTATCCAATAGTATAGTAATAATCCCCAAAGGGGTAGGCAGAGGTACACCTCTGCTGGTTACAACCAGTACACCCACATTTCGATGAGTTTATCTCCGTCCCATAATGTGATAAGGGGTGAGCCTATCGCCATATCGGGTACAATTCCAGACTCCGTGACGATACTAAGCATTTTATGATAAAAATACCCGATATCACTTTACCCGACCGGGGATCGAACCCGAGACCTCAGCACAGCAGTCTTACCACGTACGCATTACAACTACGCCACCGAGACAGTCGAGGCAGTAAAATATAAGTATGTGTGTGTATTTTAGATTTCTTCTTCCTCTTGCACTTATCCCAAAAGTAGATGAAATCAACCCCTCTGGCTATACTATATTTTTGTTACTGAAATTTCAGTCTAGGCAGGGTTGTATAATTTTTTTATTGTATAGGCCGACAAACGGGCAAGTGGGTCACCTGATGGTAAGTGATCACAACCGCCCATGTACGCTCACAATACCAAAAGAATTATGGGCGCGTTGCCGACCTTAAAGGAAAGGCATAATTAAGGGATTGGGAAGGGGAGGGGGATTTGGGCCTCCGGACATCTCACTCACCGTACGAAACGCAGCAGCAAGCTGGTACATTACGCCAGTATTCTGTGAGACAGTGGTAACGACCTGGACGAGCCGGCCCATTCATGCTGTGGACAAAAGTGTCTACAGCGTGGCTCTTACCACTCATAAATAAATGCAATAATTAATTAACATTCAAATTAATTCTTAACCTATGCTTATGATCGAAGAATAAACGCGTCGTGTAGATATGCCAAATGTTATCCAAATCCATTCAGCCGCTAAGTGGCAATTTGTATACAAAAATCCAAGCTTTCACATTAATAATAGGTACATATGCATCCCCCTCCTTTCGCGAGTGGATTTTTATAAACATGTAAAACACATGTCTCATTATTTTTAATAAAGCCTCCTTTTACCCCCTTAAAATGTAAATTTGCAAAAATCCGTTCTTCCGTCTACATTACACAAACTGTCATCTGACCAAATTTCGTGATCCTACCTTTGGTAGTTTTTGAGGAATCGTGATTAATCAGTGAGTGAGTGGTATTTCGGTTTTATACAGTATGTAGCAAAAACCCTGTTGGCCCTTTCTAGACCGTGAAGATAGACATATAGACATCTTAATAACAATAGTTAAATTAAAAAATAATAAACAGAAGCAATATGTTATCCTTACACAGTTAGTATAGAAATATGAACAAATAAAAAAAACATCTGAAAACTGATGTTACGTATTGAGGAACCGGGTGCACACGCGGCGCGGCACGTTTGATGCACGTAGACGCCGCAACTTGCTATCTCGCCCTGGCTCCGAGACATCGGGCTGCATTGCAGAGGTAATTAATCGAAATACGGTTCACAAACAATAAAATTATTAAAGTTTAAAAATTAAAGAATATTATTTTTATAGTTCAATTTTTGTATGCGAGTTATTTCATTACGTTTGAATATCGAGATACCTCAATTAAAACGCCCATCAGGATTTTTGTTACATATTGTATATAGATTAATATGAAAGTTTGGATGTTTGTAGTTCAATAAAATCTTAACGGCTAAAGGGAATTGGATATAATATGGCATACAGGTAGACCAAGACATGAATTACAATATAAGCTACTTTTATCCTAGAAAAAGACATTTACGAGGGCGGTGCCGCGTGTAATAGCTAGTAAAATTTAAAACCATTCAAAACACTGCCGACGCGGTGCATCTCGACCGCTCGAAACCTTCATTCCGGTATTTTTTTGTATGTCTGACTGTCTATGTCTTAACTGGCTCTGAGAGTAATTAATACGCGTAGAATTCTAAGATCCTCCGTAGTCATTCCAAACATTTTTTGGCAGATCCTAACGACTCCATCACAGTCGCTATCGAAGCAGCACTTTTTCTGCCCAATCCGAATCGCAATAATAATACGCGACCCCGACATAGGACACGCCTACGAGTCCGAAGAACTCCCACAACTGACCGTCGGCACAATGATGTACAGAGACGGCCCTAAAGTATACTCCCCAGCGATTGCTCAAGCTGAGGTCTGAGCCTTCTAAAAGGCGCGTCTGTGCTTAATCGCTACTAAGTACATTATACATATTTCTGGCTAGAGCCATAAGCGCCGGCTTTATTGTCAGGTGAAGCTGTAAAAGCAATATCAGCTAACAGCCCAAATCCATTCGAAAAAAAAATGAATTCTAAGAAATGACTAATTGACAATAAGAGTTAATTGACGTCTCTGTGTGTGGCAGTTACATAAATAGATTACCTACTGCTTTTAACAGATTTTCACGCGACTAAAAGACAAACGACCTGGAGACTTGAATAAAATTGTTCCAGTAACAGGCGATCTCACATTACCTAACTTGGGCATCAAGGATGCTGTTGAAGAATCATTTGTAAATAAGGTATCTTTAAAGAATTCTTAAAATAATTCACAAATATCAAGTTTATTACAGCCGAAGGATAGCAAATAAGCCATTTGCTGACCTTCGGCTGTAATAAACTATCACCTGATAGTAAAGGTTAATTTAAATACGAGTGGAAGAGCCACGCTATAGACAATTTTGTCTACAGCATGAATGGGCCGGCTTGTCCGGGTCGTTACCACTGTCTCACAGAAAACCGGCGTAAAGTAGCAGCTTGCTGCTGCGTTTGACATAATAAAATGATTTTTCATATTAATTTCAAAACTATGTTATCTAACATGTGTGTCAAATCAAAGGTGTTCACCAAGCTTCTAGCAACTCAATATCGACTTGACAATTGATTTGTAAATTTTTACAATGATCAGCCTTTCAGAAACCGGGCGTCAGAGTATCTTATGAACAAGGTGAAGATAATGATAATGAATAGATACCCAGATAAAAATTTCCCAGAATGTGTTAAAAAAAACAAAGAAAAAATTGGAGTGGAGTAGTACGAAACCCTCATTGCGCGAGTCTGACTAGAACTTGGCCGGTTTTTCTGCCTGTTATTATCCCGGCTTATTGCCAGGGTCCGCTTAGCAATAGCAATAATCTTATTTTTTATTTATTGAAAACAATATTTAAAATTGTTTTTTCAGGTAACGGTTGTAATACATTCAGCGGCGACAATCCAATACAATCAGCATTTAGACGAAGCTTTAAATAACAACTTGGAAGGGACGCGGAGAGTATTACATCTCTGTCGACGCATGCCCCACATACAAGTAAGAAATTTTATACCAAACTAAGGGGATGTTTGGTAATATTTAAGGAAACTTTATACATACGCACTCTGTAATCCCCGAAGGGGTAGGCAGAGATGTTAACTAATACACCCACAGTTGATGTGATAGGGGGCGAGCCTATCGCCATACCGGACACAATTCCAGACTCCGGGCTGATACTGAGCATTTCGTAATAGAAAAACCCAATCTCACTTTTACCTGACCCGGGATCGAACCCGAGACCTCAGCGTTAGTCTCAGTCGTGTACGTATTACAACTGCGCCACCGAGGTAGTTAGGCAGTAAACCCTATGTAAAAGATACCGAAAGACAAAATCATCGCGGTGTTAATAGACATTGTGAAACAGATCTCATAACTATGTCCGTGAAAGAACATGATGTGTAATCAACGTAGACCACTCATTCTTGAGAGGGCTCAAGATTCTAATAGCGTCTGATGCCTATGTTTGCATGATAAGAAAATATTTATTTTGCGATGACCTTCATTAAAACACCATTTATAGTTAAACACTATATTTAAACGTCATCTACAGTATTTTCCAAGAAATGTTTACAACTTGATATTGAATGCTGGGCCGAACAAAGGCGCAATATTAATCGAGGACATGAGCATTGCACGCAACGTTATATTACCAGTACAACCCTGCACAGATTTCGATGCAATAATTTTTAAGCTTGGGTTCTATTTAATGTGAAATTAAATGAAATGAAATAGTTTTATTATCATAAAGGCAATTAGAAATAGCGCTTCTGACAATCCTATCTTAAGGAACTTTAATAATCCCCTTCGGGTTTAAGCTCAACGAACAGTAAATACACTTGTCACATTTATTTTGATCCCTTCGTAGAAGAACAAATGATGGAAAAATAATATGCGTGGACTCATGACATGGAGATAGTATATCGCATGACTGATACTAGAATATATTCCTTTGCCATAGCAAACCACTCAGAAGAGGAGGATGCGTTAAACAGAAAAGTAAACGTATAGCTAGGCCAGGTAAATGATAGAACTAACACACAGACGACCCCACATACATACTATTCTGGTTGACATCCGTCGAACATCAAGGGTCCAGATGAAAACCAGCGCCAAGCATTTAGTGTTTGACACATGCTGATTTGTATCCTTTTAGGGCGGTCATGGTGGGACATATACCGTCTACTATGGGTGGGTATCTAGGTACCCCCTACCTACTACTTATAAAAATGTTTCTACATTAATTGTACATGTATCACCTTTTTCCCACGGGGATATACGGATACCTTCTGATCCTGGGGGAGAAGAGATGGTTATGCGGGACTCAACAGCCTTCCGACTTAGTTGTCTTTTCGAACGACCGCTGGGTTGGTTCCCTAATCAGATTCCTACGCTGTTATACCGACTAAAAACCCCGCAGTAGCCTTGTTCGGTGCAATAGGGTATTTGACTATGTCTAATTTTGTACATTATTTTATATGCAACCGACAATAATACGAAAAATAAACAGAAATAAAATTGGGTAAAACGTGAGGCCGCAGTTCATGTTTTAAATATTGGTAAAAGCAAAGGTGGGTGCGTAGTGGGAAAATCTCACTATCTCCCTCGCACGCGTGCACGTAATGGCGTGGGCAGCCTTGTAAGCCTTGACGTAACTTGCCATGTCGTGTATTCTCTCTCCTTTATTTGACAACTACCCCCTGCCGCAGATTTGGATGGCTTCTACCTTGTTTATTTGTGAATTTATTAATATAATTCTTTCGATAATAGATTTTAGGGAACGTAACCTATTGATTGAAGGTATTAAAAATAATCGAGTCAAATACTCTATTGAGACGGCCCCGGGTGATAAAAAGTGAAATCTGGATTGCTGCCTCTACCGCCTCTGCACTATTCCGTTTTGTGGCCCATCTCTCGAGGGACCCAGAAGTCCCTCACAAGTACATATGCACCACCTAACTCCTGCCAATAGATGCTTTCTTTCTTTTCTTACTTTATTTCTCTTCATCTAAATTAGGCGTTTTGTTATTTTTTACTTTTTGTTCCAGTCCTTCGTCCACGTCTCAACAGCATATGCAAATATGGAGAGAAAAGTGATCGACGAGGTCATTTACCCTGCACCAGCAAATTTGGATGACGTCTACGCATCCATCAAACAGTATGGAGTTACTAACGACGAAATAATCAAGAAAATACTGAGTAATTTCAATATTTTTGATAAAAGTTGATCTTCATCTTCTACATCCTCCGTGGCGCAGTGGGGCTGCGAAGTGAATGCGCGTGGGTTGGATTTCCACACCGAGATAAATGTTGAGTGTGTTGTGTGCTCCACAAAAATTTGTTTCGGGTCTGCGTGTTTTGGGAGCGCAAGTCCCTCGGTAGTTCCTGATACCCACGATACAGGGTTACCAAGTGTGGGGTCGGCACTACGAGTATGTGACTGTTGCGTGTATTTATTTATCGTGTTAGTGGATATAAAATATTTGTTACATATTTTTTTATTAATATATTATATTTTCCCGACCTATAAGTTGGCCTAGGGCAAGTCGGTTTTTGTTTTTTTTTTAATAAGAGATTAGCTGTCTGAAATCCTCTTCCCAATCCCTTAATTATCTCTTTTCTTCAAGATTGGCAACGCGTCCATGATTCTTCTGGTATTGTGTGCCTACATGGGTGGTGGAGATCACGAACCATCACCCACTTGCTCGTTTGCGGCATATGCTATAAAAAAAAAAACAATAATTGATGTAATAATTAATGTTTCTCTTTGACAGATGAAAAGCCTAACACATACGTGTTTTCTAAAGCACTGGCGGAGAATATGCTATTGGAGAATCATGGTGATATACCCACGACCATTGTTAGACCATCCACAGGTAAGGGTAAATCTTTTTTTCTGTCTGGTGTTATCCTGGCTTATGCACGCCGCCTTCTGGTACCATAGATTTGACGGTATTTGGAACCAAGTATGGATATTGCGTCGTCCGTTAATCAGCAGAGTGTACCACGTGTAAGCGATGTCCGTGATGCTGGTGATGTTGTTGCTTTGGGCCTATGTTGTGGAGGTCCACTTACATCACGTACAGGTAAGAGTAAATAAAACGCTATAAAATAACCAATGTTGAGTGGGTATCATTGTATTTTACATACATACGCACTCACGCCTCACATTTCACCGAGCGTATCTCCGTCACATTATGTGATAGGGGGCGAGCCTATCATAGCCTATCTACACATTACTATGATGAGACTGGCAGGCCGCATGTCTGATAGTAAGCGTCACGCCTGCCAATTGACAATAGCAACACCATCAGAACTTCGAAATATGAAGTACTGCATTGAACTGCGCTCGTCACCCTGAGACATTTGGTGTTAAGTCTCATAATGGTATGGGCGAAGCTGTTAGCATGATATTTTTGTTTGTTTCAGTCTGTGCGGCTATAAACGAGCCAATGCCTGGTTGGGTGGACAATTGGTTCGCGGCCACCGGTATTATACATGTCACTGGAAGTGGCTACAACAGGGTGATCTATGGAAAAAGGGCTAACATTCTGGATATCACACCAGTTGACTACATTTCCAACCTTATTTTAGTAGCTGCTGCTAAAAATAAAGCGTAAGTAAGTTTTACTAGGTGGTATTTCTGCTGCCAAGCAGCAGTGTGTAAACACTGTTATAATCCGGTTTGAAGGATATTGAAGCCAGTGAAATAACTGGAGATTATGAGACTTAACTCCTTATGTCATTGTCTCAGGGGACTAGCGCAGTTCACTGCCGTGCAGTAGTACTTCATAAATCGAAGTGCTGATTGGTGTTGCTTCTGTTTATGGGCTAACGTGACGCTTACCATTAGTCGAGCGACCTGCTTATCTCGCCATCCAAAGCTAGTAATGAATGATAATAATTAAGTCAGATAAAAACGTAACAATTTTTTTATATAGAAATTTTATATTTGATTTAATACAAAACTTTTTACATTAAAGAAAAATACAGAAATTAAACACTTTATCTCTTCATTCGCAGATGTAAAGATGTCCCTGTATACAATAGCTGCACCAGTTCTAGCAATCCGATTACTATTGGACAACTTTATAAGCTCGTTAAGAATTTCTACGTACATAATAAGTATTGTAAGTCAACTTGTTATTATTCTTGTGTAAACTTTAGTAATGTATATCTTATTGATCGTAATATACGATACGATAATTAAAATTAGTGTGACATTTTGGGGTGTCTGGATTTTGATAAGAACCCGTACAGAAATACTGTCAGGTGTATGTGACGCCCTTTAATTATGGAATAAAACACCTCTCTGTAACACGTTCTTTAAATTTAACGCATAATTTTGTCATTTGTGAACTTATTTGGAAGTTTTATTTTAGTCTCATTCAAAGAATTCAGTCCTAAGAGGATGAAATTAGGCATGAAGACTAAAACTTTCATATTTATATGCACTGATTTTAATACAATTTTCACTATAAATAGTAAAATAAAAATCTTATAAGAAATAAAATTGCATCAAAAATGAACTAAAACTTGAAAAGTAACCAATTATGAATTGATGGTTTCAATTATAAACAACTGTGAACTGCGAAATAATCTCATAATATGATTACTTATGCTTAATATGTTTCAGATGACATATATCCAACGCTATATTTCACACAAAACAAATTGGTTTTGAACTTACTAACCTTTTTAATGCAAATGTTGCCAGCTAAGATGGGCGATCTGTATTTAACAGTGAAAGGAGAGAAGCCGAAGTAAGTCACTGGATATTTATAATAATTGCATACTTTTAACCTAAAGTTCCTATAACTATTTATATATTATTGAGTGGCAGAGCCACGCTGTAGACACTTTTGTCTACATCATGAATGGGTCGGCTCGTCCGGGTCGTTACCACTGTCTCAGAAAACCGACGTAAAGTAGCAGCTTCCTATCTCCCTCTCCTTCCCAATCATTTAATCATCCCTTTCCTTTAATCATTATCATTCTTTTGGTATTGTGGGCGTACATGGGCGGTTGAGATCACTTACCATCAGGTGACCCACTTGCTGGTTTCTGACCTATGACATAAAAAAAACTCGAAACGGTCAAACAAGACCATGGCAATACCATGTCGTATTATCATATTCGTAGGTATTTTTTTATCGTGGCTTGGTAAAGTTACGCTAAATCTGATGTCAAGTGCAGTGCAATCCAAGAATAGTGTCAACAGACGATGCATAATAGGATGGTAGTTATTTTTTATTTTCTAGTAACTTTTTGTTTATCTCTCTATTCTTAAAAAAAGTAACTGGCGCCACCGCTGTCGAAAGCTTGTCACGCTGTCTCCTCCGAAACCGCTGGGGGTATGGGGTCGAGACCGATACCAATCGATGCAGAATAATGTGGGGAAGAAAGTAAGATATGTCTCATATTCGTCGGACTTTAAGTTTTTTTTTATTTTATGTTTTGTGGCAAAACATGGGCAAAGCCCTATAGTAAGATGTACCAAGTTAATTGTGAAATGGTAGACAATGACACTGACAGTATTCCCAACGAAGAGGAGTTATCCCTAGATTTAGCCGCTAGTGTGTAAATTTTGCTATCTAGTGGTTAGTGGATGTTTTAAAGCCGTTTTCAATATTCTATCAACAGATTTGCTTACTATCGATAGTATTTTATACCGACAGATCTTCCATACAAAATGTGTCAAAATTTTACTGGTAGTAAGCAAATCTGTCGGTAGACAGAATATTGGGAACGAGTGGTGAAAGGAATTTCATATATTAAACAAACAAATGCACATGTCTAGGTTTTCGGACCATGAGTATACAATTTCACTGTTCATAGATACATACCTACGCACCCACGCCTGTATACCCCGAAGGGGTAGGCAGTGGTGCAACTAGTCCAGTATCTATTTTCTGGCGAGCTTCATAATTAATTATTTAAAGATTATGGCTCTGTCCCTATGGACAATTCCGCCAACATCAAGTGACGCAAATACACGATAAGAATTGGAAGAGTAGAACCTTTAAACGAAACAAAAAGGATATACACACGGAATACACGTGTGAGATTATGTATATGGGCGCACCTTCAGACCGCCCTCTATTTATGACAAATAAAAATAAAACTGTTATAGCTGGAAGTATTGACATTGATATGATTATTGGAATTTAATTACAATAAATAAATTCCAATAATCATATCAAATTATTTGGCAATTTATCTAAATACTTTCATAATTTCTTTTACTTGTTTAAACCATTGCTGTTTAGCAGCAAAGACACAGTAATTTTCTATAACTCGTGTGGTAACGAATAAAAATTATTATAAAAGGACAGTGTTTTGCATTATATCATGGATCTGGGAGGAACCTCTGATACGGCGCCGACATGTACGTACTTATGTATATATTTTTTTAGGTACGCTAAACTGCAATCAAAAGTGATTCAAATCCGGGATGCACAAACCAGATTTTCAGGAGGATCCTGGGTAATAAAATCCGAAGGCACAAGATCTCTGTTCTCTTCTTTAAGTCCAGAGGATAAGCTGAAGTTCCCTTTCGATCCAACGTTAATCAACTGGAAGAAATACCTGCCGATGTACTGTCAAGGCATACGGCGATATTTATTAAAGAAATAATGATTTTTTGTAAAGGAAATAGGGTAGTTGAGTTCATTTTTTCATTATTGCAATCAGACAGCCTCCGTAGCGCAGTGGGCGAGTAGCCAGCTGTGAAGCGAGAGGTCGTGGCTTCGATTCCCGCACCGAGACAATTGTTTGTGTGATCAACAAACATTTGTTTCGGGTCTGGGTGTTGGGGGACCGCAAGTCCCTTGTAGTTCCTGATACCCACGATACAGGGTAACTAGTGTGGGGTCAAGACTGTGTGTGACTGTTGTGTGTATTTATTTATGTATTTAATAGCCGCATGCACTATAGGAAAACTTTCTCACTACCACATAGAAGAAAAAATCTTGACTAGCATTCACTAGTATATAAAATGTTGTCATATTGTAACTCTGTTCGTAATGATGTTGAATTATCCTCAACTAAATCAACAGCTTCCAAAAATAAACGACTATAAACGAGGAGGAGATTCGGTGTTTTATTATTTTTTGCTTTTTTTTTAGATTAGCTTGTAGGCCAAGACGTGCAGGTCGCTCGCCTACACAGAACTTTGAATTACCAAGCACTGCATGACAATGGACTGCGCTCGTCACCCCGAGACATAAGTTGTTTAGACTTATAATGCCCAGTAATTTCACTGGCTTCAATGTCCTTTAAATCGGAACACAACAGTGTTTACACACTGTTGCTTGGCGGCAGAAATAGACAAAGCGGTGGTACCAACCCAGACGGCCTCTCGCATACGAGGGATCTACTAACTTGTTCGTTGTTTTAAAACGTTTAATGAAAGAATCATCAAAAAGTCCTTTACCTCTTAGGTAAAGATCCTTTGTCAAAATTTAAATGGCTTTGAGCTGTGTATCAAATAAACAAAAGAATCATCAAAATACATCATACTATCATACTTCATATTAATATTATAAATGTGAATGTAAGTTTTTTTCTTACGCTTTCACGCGAAAACTACTTAACCGATCATCATGAAACTTTGTACACATATTCTTGGAGGTATAAGAAGTAACATAGGATACTTTTTATGAAAAAAAAACTGTTTATTTGTTACGCTTTCACGCCTAAATTACTGAACCGATTTTGATGAATTTTGATGTAGAGATAGATGGGGCCTGGAGACGGTTATAGGCTACCTTTTATTTCGGAAAAGTCTATTCACGCGGGTGGAGCCGCGGATAAAAGTTAGTAATCAATAAAATCATCACTTTTATTACAGCTAAAAATTGCCGGTTCGACCGTATTATCTCACAAAAAAACCAACTTGTCTTGAGAGAACAAGCTTTGTAAACGCACACTGAGTCAAAATATTATACTAAAATTCTCAGGAATTAAACACCCTAGTTGAGTGTATGTTTCCTATATTTGATGTACTATTTAGGTAATTTGTTTTAGAAAATCACCAATGAGTAGATATTGAGCAATAAAAACACACGCGCCATTCTGACGTCAATATGGCGGCTGTACTTTATTATTGTTAACTTCGTTTTAATAGAGGTACATTTTTTTTATCCAAGGTACTAAATAGTACAATTTAAGTATCTTTTTAAATTTTTTTCAGTGGTAGAGCCACGCTGTAGACACTTGTCTACAGCATGTATGGGCCGGCTCGTCCGGCTCATTACCACTGTCTCACAGAAAACCGGCGTAAAGTAGCAGCTTGCTGCTGCGTTTCGTACGGTGAGTGAGATATCCGGAGGCCCAAACCCCCTCCCCTTCCCAATCCCTTAATTATCCCTTTCCTTTAAGGTCGGCAACGCACCCATGATTCCTTTCGTATTGTGGCCGTACATGGGCGGTGGAGATCACTTACCATCAGGTGAACCACGTGCTCGTTTGCCGGCCTATGTCATAAAAAAAATGTTTGTGCATCACACAAACATTTGTCTCGGTACGGAAATCCACGACCTCTCGCTTCACACCTGACTACTCGCCCGCTGCGCTACGGAGGCTGTGTGATCTAAATAAAAAAAAAATTAACTCAACTACCCTATTTCCTTTACAAAAAAATCTTTATTTCTTTAATAAATATCGCCGTATGCCTCGACAGTACATCGGCAAGTATTTCTTCCAGTTGATTAACGTTGGATCGAAAGGGAACTTCAGCTTATCCTCTGGACTTAAAGAAGAGAACAGAGATCTTGTGCCTTCGGATTTTATTACCCAGGATCCTCCTGAAAATCTGGTTTGTGCATCCCGGATTTGAATCACTTTTGATTGCAGTTTAGCGTACCTAAAAAAATATATACATAAGTACGTACATGTCGGCGCCGTATCAGAGGTTCCTCCCAGATCCATGATATAATGCAAAACACTGTCTTTTTATAATAATTTTTATTCGTTACCACACGAGCTATAGAAAATTACTGTGTCTTGCTGCTAAACAGCAATGGTTTAAACAAGTAAAAGAAATTATGAAAGTATTTAGATAAATTGCCAAATAATTTGATATGATTATTGGAATTTATTTATTGTAATTAAATTCCAATAATCATATCAATGTCAATACTTCCAGCTATAACAGTTTTATTTTTATTTGTCATAAATAGAGGGCGGTCTGAAGGTGCGCCCATATACATAATCTCACACGTGTATTCCGTGTGTATATCCTTTTTGTTTCGTTTAAAGGTTCTACTCTTCCAATTCTTATCGTGTATTTGCGTCACTTGATGTTGGCGGAATTGTCCATAGGGACAGAGCCATAATCTTTAAATAATTAATTATGAAGCTCGCCAGAAAATAGATACTGGACTAGTTGCACCACTGCCTACCCCTTCGGGGTATACAGGCGTGGGTGCGTAGGTATGTATCTATGAACAGTGAAATTGTATACTCATGGTCCGAAAACCTAGACATGTGCATTTGTTTGTTTAATATATGAAATTCCTTTCACCACTCGTTCCCAATATTCTGTCTACCGACAGATTTGCTTACTACCAGTAAAATTTTGACACATTTTGTATGGAAGATCTGTCGGTATAAAATACTATCGATAGTAAGCAAATCTGTTGATAGAATATTGAAAACGGCTTTAAAACATCCACTAACCACTAGATAGCAAAATTTACACACTAGCGGCTAAATCTAGGGATAACTCCTCTTCGTTGGGAATACTGTCAGTGTCATTGTCTACCATTTCACAATTAACTTGGTACATCTTACTATAGGGCTTTGCCCATGTTTTGCCACAAAACATAAAATAAAAAAAAACTTAAAGTCCGACGAATATGAGACATATCTTACTTTCTTCCCCACATTATTCTGCATCGATTGGTATCGGTCTCGACCCCATACCCCCAGCGGTTTCGGAGGAGACAGCGTGACAAGCTTTCGACAGCGGTGGCGCCAGTTACTTTTTTTAAGAATAGAGAGATAAACAAAAAGTTACTAGAAAATAAAAAATAACTACCATCCTATTATGCATCGTCTGTTGACACTATTCTTGGATTGCACTGCACTTGACATCAGATTTAGCGTAACTTTACCAAGCCACGATAAAAAAATACCTACGAATATGATAATACGACATGGTATTGCCATGGTCTTGTTTGACCGTTTCGAGTTTTTTTTATGTCATAGGTCAGAAACCAGCAAGTGGGTCACCTGATGGTAAGTGATCTCAACCGCCCATGTACGCCCACAATACCAAAAGAATGATAATGATTAAAGGAAAGGGATGATTAAATGATTGGGAAGGAGAGGGAGATAGGAAGCTGCTACTTTACGTCGGTTTTCTGAGACAGTGGTAACGACCCGGACGAGCCGACCCATTCATGATGTAGACAAAAGTGTCTACAGCGTGGCTCTGCCACTCAATAATATATAAATAGTTATAGGAACTTTAGGTTAAAAGTATGCAATTATTATAAATATCCAGTGACTTACTTCGGCTTCTCTCCTTTCACTGTTAAATACAGATCGCCCATCTTAGCTGGCAACATTTGCATTAAAAAGGTTAGTAAGTTCAAAACCAATTTGTTTTGTGTGAAATATAGCGTTGGATATATGTCATCTGAAACATATTAAGCATAAGTAATCATATTATGAGATTATTTCGCAGTTCACAGTTGTTTATAATTGAAACCATCAATTCATAATTGGTTACTTTTCAAGTTTTAGTTCATTTTTGATGCAATTTTATTTCTTATAAGATTTTTATTTTACTATTTATAGTGAAAATTGTATTAAAATCAGTGCATATAAATATGAAAGTTTTAGTCTTCATGCCTAATTTCATCCTCTTAGGACTGAATTCTTTGAATGAGACTAAAATAAAACTTCCAAATAAGTTCACAAATGACAAAATTATGCGTTAAATTTAAAGAACGTGTTACAGAGAGGTGTTTTATTCCATAATTAAAGGGCGTCACATACACCTGACAGTATTTCTGTACGGGTTCTTATCAAAATCCAGACACCCCAAAATGTCACACTAATTTTAATTACTCGTATATTACGATCAATAAGATATACATTACTAAAGTTTACACAAGAATAATAACAAGTTGACTTACAATACTTGTTATGTACGTAGAAATTCTTAACGAGCTTATAAAGTTGTCCAATAGTAATCGGATTGCTAGAACTGGTGCAGCTATTGTATACAGGGACATCTTTACATCTGCGAATGAAGAGATAAAGTGTTTAATTTCTGTATTTTTCTTTAATGTAAAAAGTTTTGTATTAAATCAAATATAAAATTTCTATATAAAAAAATTGTTACGTTTTTATCTGACTTAATTATTATCATTCATTACTAGCTTTGGATGGCGAGATAAGCAGGTCGCTCGACTAATGGTAAGCGTCACGTTAGCCCATAAACAGAAGCAACACCAATCAGCACTTCGATTTATGAAGTACTACTGCACGGCAGTGAACTGCGCTAGTCCCCTGAGACAATGACATAAGGAGTTAAGTCTCATAATCTCCAGTTATTTCACTGGCTTCAATATCCTTCAAACCGGATTATAACAGTGTTTACACACTGCTGCTTGGCAGCAGAAATACCACCTAGTAAAACTTACTTACGCTTTATTTTTAGCAGCAGCTACTAAAATAAGGTTGGAAATGTAGTCAACTGGTGTGATATCCAGAATGTTAGCCCTTTTTCCATAGATCACCCTGTTGTAGCCACTTCCAGTGACATGTATAATACCGGTGGCCGCGAACCAATTGTCCACCCAACCAGGCATTGGCTCGTTTATAGCCGAACAGACTGAAACAAACAAAAATATCATGCTAACAGCTTCGCCCATACCATTATGAGACTTAACACCAAATGTCTCAGGGTGACGAGCGCAGTTCAATGCAGTACTTCATATTTCGAAGTTCTGATGGTGTTGCTATTGTCAATTGGCAGGCGTGACGCTTACTATCAGACATGCGGCCTGCCAGTCTCATCATAGTAATGTGTAGATAGGCTATGATAGGCTCGCCCCCTATCACATAATGTGACGGAGATACGCTCGGTGAAATGTGAGGCGTGAGTGCGTATGTATGTAAAATACAATGATACCCACTCAACATTGGTTATTTTATAGCGTTTTATTTACTCTTACCTGTACCTGATGTAAGTGGACCACCACAACATAGGCCCAAAGCAACAACATCACCAGCATCACGGACATCGCCTACACGTGGTACACTCTGCTGATTAACGGACGACGCTGTGATTATTACAGCCATACTTGGTTCCCGTTGCGGGTGGTAGGTGTCGCCCCACATAATACCAAATACCGTCAAATCTATGGTACCAGAAGGCGGCGTGCATAAGCCAGGATAATACCAGGCAGAAAAAAAGATTTACCCTTACCTGTGGATGGTCTAACAATGGTCGTGGGTATATCACCATGATTCTCCAATAGCATATTCTCCGCCAGTGCTTTAGAAAACACGTATGTGTTAGGCTTTTCATCTGTCAAAGAGAAACATTAATTATTACATCAATTATTGTTTTTTTCTATAGCATATGCCGCAAACGAGCAAGTGGGTGATGGTTCGTGATCTCCACCACCCATGTAGGCACACAATACCAGAAGAATCATGGACACGTTGCCGATCTTGAAGAAAAGAGATAATTAAGGGATTGGGAAGGGGATTTCAGACAGCTAATTTCTTATTAAAAAAAAAAACAAAAACCGACTTGCCCTAGGCCAACTTATAGATCGGGCAAATATAATATATTAATAAAAAATATGTAACAAATATTTTATATCCACTAACACGATAAATAAATACACGCAACAGTCACATACTCGTAGTGCCGACCCCACACTAGGTAACCCTGTATCGTGGGTATCAGGAACTACGAGGGACTTGCGCTCACAAAACACGCAGACCCGAAAAAAAAAATTGTGGAGCACACAAACATTTGTCTCGGTGTGTGAATCCAACCCACGCCCATTTGCTTCGCAGCCCCACAACTTATATCAAAAATATTGAAATTACTCAGTATTTTCTTGATTATTTCGTCGTTAGTAACTCCATACTGTTTGATAGATGCGTAGACGTCATCCAAATTTGCTGGTGCAGGATAAATGACCTCGTCGATCACTTTTCTCTCCATATTTGCATATGCTGTTGAGACGTGGACGAAGGACTGGAAAGAAAAGTAAAAAATAACAAAACGCCTAAATTAGATGAAGAGAAATAAAGTAAGAAAAGAAAGAAAGCATCTATTGGCAGGAGTTAGGTGGTGCATATGTACTTGTGAGGGACTTCTTGGTCTCTCGAGAGATGGGCCACAAAACGGAATAGTGCAGAGGCGGTAGAGGCAGCAATCCAGATTTCACTTTTTATCACCCGGGGCCGTCTCAATAGAGTATTTGACTCGATTATTTTTAATACCTTAATAAATAGGTTACGTTCCCTAAAATCTATTATCGAAAGAATTATATTAATAAATTCACAAATAAACAAGGTAGAAGCCATCCAAATCTGCGGCAGAGGGTAGTTGTCAAATGAAGGAGAGAGAATACACGACATGGCAAGTTACGTCAAGGCTTACAAGGCTGCCCACGCCATTACGTGCACGCGTGCGAGGGAGATAGTGAGATTTTCCCACTACGCACCCACCTTTGCTTTTACTAATATTTAAAACATGAACTGCGGCCTCACGTTTTACCCAATTTTATTTCGGTTTTCACAAACAGTTTATTTTTCGTATTATTGTCGATTGCATATAAAATAATGTACAAAATTAAACATAGTCAAATACCCTATTGCACCGAACAAGGCTACTGCGGGGTTTTTAGTCGGTATAACAGCGTAGGGATCTGATTAGGGAACCAACCCAGCGGTCGTTCGAAAAGACAACTAAGTCGGAAGGCTGTTGAGTCCCGCATAACCATCTCTTCTCCCCCAGGATCAGAAGGTATCCGTATATCCCCGTGGGAAAAAGGTGATACATGTACAATTCATGTAGAAACATTTTTATAAGTAGTAGGTAGGGGGTACCTAGATACCCACCCATAGTAGACGGTATATGTCCCACCATGACCGCCCTAAAAGGATACAAATCAGCATGTGTCAAACACTAAATGCTTGGCGTTGGTTTTCATCTGGACCCTTGATGTTCGACGGATGTCAACCAGAATAGTATGTATGTGGGGTCGTCTGTGTGTTAGTTCTATCATTTACCTGGCCTAGCTATACGTTTACTTTTCTGTTTAACGCATCCTCCTCTTCTGAGTGGTTTGCTATGGCAAAGGAATATATTCTAGTATCAGTCATGCGATATACTATCTCCATGTCATGAGTCCACGCATATTATTTTTCCATCATTTGTTCTTCTACGAAGGGATCAAAATAAATGTGACAAGTGTATTTACTGTTCGTTGAGCTTAAACCCGAAGGGGATTATTAAAGTTCCTTAAGATAGGATTGTCAGAAGCGCTATTTCTAATTGCCTTTATGATAATAAAACTATTTCATTTCATTAAATTTCACATTAAATAGAACCCAAGCTTAAAAATGAATGCATCGAAATCTGTGCAGGGTTGTACTGGTAATATAACGTTGCGTGCAATGCTCATGTCCTCGATTAATATTGCGCCTTTGTTCGGCCCAGCATTCAATATCAAGTTGTAAACATTTCTTGGAAAATACTGTAGATGACGTTTAAATATAGTGTTTAACTATAAATGGTGTTTTAATGAAGGTCATCGCAAAATAAATATTTTCTTATCATGCAAACATAGGCATCAGACGCTATTAGAATCTAGAGCCCTCTCAAGAATGAGTGGTCTACGTTGATTACACATCATCTTCTTTGACGGAAATAGTTATGAGATCTGTTTCACAATGTCTATTAACACCGCGATGATTTTGTCTTTCGGTATCTTTTACATAGGGTTTACTGCCTAACTGCCTCGGTGGGGCAGTTGTAATACGTACACGACTGAGACTAACGCTGAGGTCTCGGGTGCGATCCCGGGTCGGGTAAAAGTGAGATTGGGTTTTTCTATTACGAAATGCTAAGTATCAGCCCGGAGTCTGGAATTGTGTCCGGTATGGCGATAGGCTCGCCCCCTATCACATCAAATGTGGGTGTACTAGTTAACATCTCTGCCTACCCCTTCGGGGATTACAGAGTGCGTATGTATAAAGTTTCCTTAAATATTACCAAACATCCCCTTAGTTTGATATACAATTTCTTACTTGTATGTGAGGCATGCGTCGACAGAGATGTAATACTCTCCGCGTCCCTTCCAAGTTGTTATTTAAAGCCTCGTCTAAATGCTGGTTGTATTGGATTGTCGCCGCTGAATGTATTACAACAGATACCTGAAAAAACAATTTTAAATAAATAAAAAATTACAATACAGTTATTGCTAAGCGGATACTGGCAATAATACCAGGCAGAAAAACCGGCCAAGTTCTAGTCAGACTCGCGCAATGAGGGTTTCGTAATACTCCACTCCAATTTTTGCTTTTTGTGTTTTTTATACATTCTATAAACATTTTAGCTGGATATCTATTACTGTTCATAAGATACTCTGACGCCCGGTTTCTGAGAGGCTGATCATTGTAAAAATTTAAAAATCAATTGTCAAGTCGAAATTGAGATGCTAGAAGCGTGGTTAACACCTTTGATTTGACACACATGTTAGTTAACATAGTTCTAAAATTAATATGAAAAATCATGTTATTATGTCAAACGTTATTAGAGAGACATCAGATATTATCTAGACACACTGCACGAGTGTCAAGCCAAGTTAAGGCGAGGCACCGGGCGTGTGTATATTTACACGAACCATTTAGCCCCCTCCCCTATAACTCAAAACCTATTAGACCTACACACTTTGAATTTTGCATGTCTACTATGGGCCCCTAAAATACCTAAAATCCAAAATTTCATAAATATTTTCTTCACTAACGTTTCAGCTACTCGAATTGATTTGCGGTGTCAAAATAAAGTTCTGTTAGATGAATGTTGATTTGATCAGCCTTTGAGAAACCGGGAGTTAGTGTTTTAAATGTACGAAAGTTGCCCCTCCCCTAATAATCCCCATTCCTTTTCGTAAAGGCCATAATGCACCCATCATTCCTGTGGCATTGTGAATGTTCATGGACGGTGCAGATCACTTCAGCAGCGGGCGAGTAGCCGGTTGCGAAACGTGAGGCCGTGGGTTCGATTCCCGCACCTAGACAAATGTTTGCCTGATTCACAAATATTTGTCTCGGGTCTGGGTGTTGTGGGACCGGAAGTCCCTCGTAGTTCTTGATACCCACGATACAGGTTTACCTAGTGTGGGGTCAGGACTATGTGTGGGACTGTTGGGTGTATTTTTTTTTTTGATTTAGATGAATAGACCTTGTCGTACAACATATTAAACAGAACAATAGTCTTACGGCTGAGTTTCTTGGTGCTTCTTCTCAGACCAGTGGGCATTTGCGAAGCATCGGTAGATTCCAAACTCGACGTGTAAAAGTGACCTTGGCGGCCTAATTACTGAATAAATGATTTGATTTGGTTTGAACAGAAAACAGTTTTTTACGAGGCCGCGTCATACGATTTTGTTTTTGTTTTATGACACGACGTAAACATGAGTAAATCTTGTAGTATCTTTGTGTCCTGCGATAAACCCTCTTCATCTTAATTAGCCTTTATTATCAGGTTATAGTTTATTACGGCCGAAGGATAGCAAATAAGCCATTTGCTGACCTTCGGCAGTAATAAACTTGATTTTTGTGAACTATTTTAAGAATTCTTTAAAGATACCTTATTTACAAATGATTCTTCAACAGCATCCTTGATGCCCAAGTTAGGTAATGTAAGATCGCCTGTTACTGGAACAATTTTATTCAAGTCTCCAGGCCGTTCTTCTTTTAATCGCGTGAAAAGCTGTTAAAAGGAATAATTAAATAAATTATGGAACTGCCGTACGCAGAATCGTCAACCATAGATAATAGCTTAGTATCAACTTGGAGTCTTAAATTGTACCCGATATGGCAATAGGCTCGCCCCAACACATCATGGGACGGAGGTAAGCTTGGCGAAATGTAGGTGTACTGATTACACCTCTGCCTACCCCTTCGGGGAGTACAGGCGTGAGTGCGTATTTATAAAACACTCACCGGTCGATCTATGATTTCGTGAAATCTTTGTTCAACGCTTAACCCTTTCTTGTCCCGAATCATCACATACACTTTGTCTATGTTTTTACAACTGTACAGCAGCTTCTCCAATATTACCTGAAAATAGGTTTTTTATTATTAAAACAAAACAAACTGTGTTACCTACTACTACTACTGTACCTTTAACCCCCTTAAAATGTAAATTTTCTAAAATCCTATCTTAGCACGCCAATACATTACACAAACTATCATCTAACCAAATTTCATGATCCTACCTTTAGAGTTTAGTAGTTTAGAGTGGTATTTCGCTTTTAAACATATATATTACGGAGCAGTAATCCCCGTGGATCACGGCGTGATGCCTACGAACCATCGTCCTCATAAAACAAATGTATGGTGTGAATGAGACCTCAATCGGTCAAGATGTTCAAAATTTTAAATAAATATAAAACGTTTCATACAATTCATGCATTTCTGTAGCACGTGTTAAGAAACATGTTGCGCCAACCCTACTGCGAGTGGGATAAAGGCAAGTGGAAGAAGAATCTAAGAAACCCATGCTATCGATGGATCTTTGCCAGCACAGTACCAAGAAGTGCCAAGTTTATTGAGAACGTTTGAGACGGAGGTTCTGAAAGTAATAAATGACAATAATATTTAATTAAATAAATAATTAATGAATGTATTTCTCCTCTCTCATAGATTCATTGTATTTATATATTGTTAATTGTTATCCCTGAATTATTAAAGAAATTGTTATTATTATTATTTTCATCTACAATAATGATTTTCAATGCATGCTGTGGCTTCTGAAGGTGATGCATTTATCATGTAACTTGCGGGAATGTTATTTTATTCTTAAGTTACAATGTAATTACCACTGATTGTCCCAAATAAAATAAATAAAATAAACAAATAAATCGATGCCCTTCTTCAAGAAACTGGCTGGACGGGAGGCAAATTCTTCTAAGGCATTTTATCCTGTCTCTCGGATATTGATTTTATAAACGGCAGAAAGTTTTTTTAAGTCATAGGTCGGAAACGAGCAAGTGTGTCACTTGTTCGTAGATGATCTCCACACCCAAGAGTAGCCATAATACAAGAAGAATCACGGACGCGTTGCTGACCTTAAAGGAAAGGGTTAATTAAGGGATTGGGAAGCGGAGGGGACTTTAGGCCTCACTCAGTGTAGGAAACGCAGCAGCAAGCCACTACTTTACGAGGGTTTTCTGTGAGACAGAGGTAGCAACGGTCGAGCCGGACCATTCGTGCTGTAGACAAGACTGTCTACAGCGTGGCTCTACCACTTGAGAAAGAGACATTGAGGTGAATAAAAAAATTACCTTTCCAAGGAATCCACTGATACCGGTTAGAAACACGGATCTTCCTGCGTAGAAGTCAGTCACCGGCTCATATTCCGTATTAGACATTGCATAAATCTAAAAATTATAAAATCAGTTTTAATAGTAATGCTTCAGTGGCGCAGTTGTAATGTGTACGCCGTATGATCGCTGTGCTGAGGTCTCAGGTTCGATCACAGTATCAGACACAGCAGTCGTACCGCATATGCATTACCTATAACTGCGCCAGTCAGTCCTCTGCTTATAAAATTAGACAATTTTATTATCGTACTTTTGGTTGAGTGTAGATTATAAAGACGTCCTAAATATAATTAATGTTGACCTTTTAAAGGTCCTCTACCTCTATTTTGTTTATGTGATTACGTGTTTTTACATATGATAGTAAACATACGTTAAAATATACGAAATAATATTGATATAAAAATATTTAAATGGCATCATAACAAAAAATATAATTACCGCATAGGTCATTGACAGATGATACATACGCACTCACGCCGTAATCCCCGAAGGGGTAGGCAGAGGTGTAAAACAGTACAACAGATGTGACAAGGGGACGAACCTATCGCCATACCGGGCACAATTCCAGAGTCGAGGGGTTAGTGTTTAAGGCAAACCCAAAAGTACATTAATGAACATTTAACCCTATTCAACAAAAACTTGTTTCGCCAAGCACGAGACGTAGCTAAGCGATATGGGTACCGTTTCGTCTGGGTTAAGCACGGTGGTATTTTGGCCAGAACAGACGAACCATCGCCGGTCTTCGCGATTCGATCAGAAAAGGATATACTTAAATTCAAGCCTCGGGGTTCTAAGTGTAATATTCTTTTCTCAGTGTTGTATACTTGCGTTGTCAGTGTATCGACGTTAGTTTATTTTAGTTACCTTAAACTACGAGAGTGTGATAAAAAAATATATCATAATAATGTCAATTGCAGAACACGCATCGCACATTACTCTATGTGTTTGGTTTGAAAATGTGCAAATAATATAATATAATAATAATAATAATACACCCAACAGTTACACACATAGTCCTGACCCCACACTAGGTAAACCTGTGTCGTGGGTATCAGGAACTACGAGGAACTTGCGGTCCCACAACACCCAGACCCGAGACCAATATTTGTGGTTCACACAAACATTTGTCTCGGTGTGGGAATCCACGCGGCCCGGCGTAAATAACATACTTAATTACATTTATCGGTGACTTTGTGGTGGTTTATACATAGGTCTTAATGTCTTCTAATTGGCGCAATAGTTGTTATATAAAATCAATCAATAAAAATAATGAATATCATGTAAAAACTGTTGAAAATCTAAGTGCCATTCGTGTCCCTTTCCCCGATTTCAACATAATATGTCAAATTGTTAAAAAGTGTATTTGAAGAACGAAGTTTTGGATATACATTCCGTTAAAAGAATAGTTGAAGTCTCTATTCATTCATTAATGAACATCAAAAGAACATATTTTAATAAAGTTTAAAGACTTTGAAAAATGTCCCTGCATTACAGTCTAATTGCCATTCGTGAGTATAGTCAATGCAATATCTTTGCAATGTTTGTGGTTAGAGTGTTGCATATGCAATCAATATTTGGCAGGCAGTCGCCGCTCGCACATCGGGCAAGCAGTGGTGTCGAAGTGTGTAACTTACGTTTAGATAAGCGTTTATTTGCCACTTTTTTCCATACTACCTTCCGGTATGCTTTAAATATGAAGACTTTGTTTCCTAGTTGTTTATTACTAACTTCTCCTATACTTGACAGTCTCCGTGGCGCAGTGGGTGAGTAGCGGGCTGCGAAGGGAGAGGCCATAGGTTTGATTCCCGCACCGAGACAAATGTTTGCGTTACCCTCAAATGGTTGTTTCGGGTTTGGGTGTTGTGGAAGTCCCTCGTAGTTCCTCATACCCATGATACAGGTTACCCTAGTGTGGGGTCAGAACTATGGGTGACTGTTGGGTGTTTTTATTTATTCTTTCGAATTAAATAATAATTGCGTCTGATTGATAACCATCGCATTGTTTACGCAGCGGTCAAAATAAAATAAAATGCTATAGGTTTTGGTAAACAACTGGCTAAGTAATAAGTGCAGTTCAAGAACGTGATCTCTCTGTACACCTTACCAGGTAGGTAATTATCTAATATATAAAATTCTCGTGTCACAATGTTCGTTCCCATAGTCCTCCGACACGGCTGGACCGATTTGTATGATTTTTTGTGTGCATATCGGGTAGGTCTGAGAATCGGCTACTTTCTATTTTTCATCCTCCTAAATGTTAAGGGTGGTCCACCCCTAATTTTTATTTTTAGACAAAAATTTTTGTTTTTATTTTTTTATGATACAGCATTAAAAAATAGATACAACCCTAAATTTTCAACCCTCTATGATCAACTCCTATTTTTTAATAGCGACATTAGTATTTTTGTCAAGCGCGTTTGTCACCGGGGGCGTCCACTAGGCTACTTTAATCCTGGAAATAGGCATTCACGCGGGCGGGAGCCGCGGGCAACAGCTAGTAGTTTTATAATTATAACTCAAGGTCAGGAAATGTCATACAGGCCTCCGACACAGATATAGATCTTAACATCGAAATAAGATGACAAGAAACGTAACTCAAGCAAAAAAATTTCCCCACCAAAACTCTGTGCAAAGGGGCGGGGCTATAAAGGTCTGTGCAACTCGTTCATTCATCAATTCGTAAAAATTGGTTCATGACTCTAGTTGACACTTAATACGTCTAATTTTTTAATGCATACATACGCACTCACGCCTGTACTCTCCGAAGGGGTAGGCAGAGGTATAGTACACCCACATTTAACCGAGTTTATTTCCATTCCATGATGACATACAATTACAACTGCATCGCCGCGCCGCGGCAGTCTCAGTAAAATATTTGAATGACAAAATTTAGTTTCTCACGTATCCGCTGGAGGCGCCACTGAGTTTTTCATATACATATCTTACATCAGACAAACTCATGATTGAGGCAATGGTCCTTTATAAATTTGGTTAAGATCTGATGAACTTCTCAACGGATAACAACACACTCTTTGCGATTGTGTTATTGTATCTAGACACATAGGCGTGTGTCAAGCCAAGTTCAAGGCGAAGCACCGGGCGTGTGTATATTTACACGAACCATTTCGAGATACTTTCGACCCCTCTATAAACAGTAAAATAAAAACTTTTCAATAAAAATAAAACTTACTCAAAATACTGCTGTGCTGTTACGATAAGACGAGTGACTTGCTAAACCTGCCTAATAAAAAATAAATAATATATTCACTCATCCTGACTATGGAACCCTTCACTATACATGGTCCGATACGCACTTGGACGGTTTGTTTCTGCATTTTACTTCTGTCTATAGTTGTTTATACTGGCTTTGAATTGCCTCAAGAAAAATATACATTTTCTATATCTATATATACATACATACATACGAACTCACGCCTGTAATCCGCTAAGGGGTAGGCAGAGGTGTAACCAATAACCCACATTTCGCCGAGCGTCCGTCCTCCGTCCCACGATGTGATAGGGGGTGAGCCTATCGCCATACTGGGCACAAATTCCAGACTCCGGGCTGATAGTGAGCATTTCGTAATAGAAAAAACCCAATACCACTTTACCCGACCCGGGGATCGAACCCGAGACCTCAGCGTTGGCCTCAATCGTAACGCATACGCATTACAACTGCGCCACCGAGGCAGTCTATATTTATGTTATACGTTAATAATTGGTGGTTAAATCTTACTTGCATATTGTGAAATAGGCTCTAAAGCCTCTTTTCTTTTAACCGAATTCAAAAAAGGAGGAGGTTATCAATTCGGCGCGTATAATTTTTTATATTGATTTCTTTTTATATATGTACTTCGATTTCTCTGTCAATTATGAACCGATTTTGTGGAAAAAAATTCATTCAATAAAGTTTAGCTGTGATGTAGTCCCATAAAATTTTTGTTAAGAACTGAAGACAAAGTACGGAATAAAAAAATTAAACTTCTCAACGGACAACAAACAGCAAGCCAATTCTCGTAATTTTAAATGTTTAAAATATCATTCCGATCTAGTCTCAGCGTTATGAAAGTTGCAAATGGCATTCTCTTAAACCAATAATCAACGTCAAATGTGAACATAGATCGTAATGAGATTGAATGTAGAATAAAAGTTGACTGAAGCCAAAACGGTATAATGCTACTGCTAATGTTAGGTGCATTTGACGTTGATTATTGGTTTAAGAGAATGCCATTTGCAACTTTCTTGACGCTGAGACTAGATCGGAATTCTATTTTGAACATTTAAAATTACGAGAATTAAGCTCCAGTACACAGTATTGGAATTTACATGCTATTGCTGTAACTACCACAAAAAATAAAAAATAAAAAAAGTTTTAACAAAGCGTAGAAACCGAGTTCAAAATAAAAACACTGAAAAGTCAAAAATAAAAATTTATTTTAACAAGTCAAAAATTTCAATTTTTAATTGACCGGCAGCTGTACAGACACCGCCTAGCTAGACCTAGAAAATTGTTATTTTAGACTTTCCAGTTTTATTTTATTTTAAAGTATTTTTTTTATACAGCTTGACGATTCTTTCACTAATAATAGTTATTTCTGTAAGCTTTTATCTTCGTAACATTTGTCTTCTATTTTTAGGTTTTTAGTTGTCTGAATCAGTTGTATTTATGTCAAAAAGAATGTTGTTTTTTTGTTATTTAAATTTTTAAAAATGTAAAATAATTCAAGAGTACCACTGTGAAATTTCAATAACATGAACATATTACTCACCACTTTTTCAAATATGTTTATTTTCACTTATTCTATTCCAGTTCTTGACCTTTATATTATACACCTCCACACTTAGTAGGTCCACTAAAAGATCGATATATGGGAACCTAGGTGCAGTCTTTAAATAAAACTTATAAATGTTTTTAATTAAGGTTACCGCTTACCCGTGCGAATGGACTTGTGCGAAGAGACTTGCGCGAACTGACTACCCAACCAACTACTTATTTATTTTATAACACAATTTATTATCTTAGCATGCATCTCTATATTATTTTCTACGTAAAAACTGGCCAAGTTCGAGTCCAACTCGCTAGCGTAGGGTGCCATACAACCGAGACCGGATTTAATACTTATTTGTTGTTTTATATTAACGTCTATTTTTCATTCCTTTTGTTCAATTAAGACTTCGCATTTCCATGCATATAGCCAAAGACTTTAATTTATACTACTAGACAGGCTGTGCGGTACAAAGAAATTGCGCACTAAGTTACGGTCAATTGACCGCAACTCAGTTAGTCGCCCGCGAGAGAGCGACAAGAGCAGTTGTTGTTGTTTGAATAGCTGCTAACGTTAAATTCGATAAACTTACACGTAATTGTTTATTCTGACATTATTTACGTGCATATATTATTCATTTAATTTGAAGTTATTTTAAGGACTTAACTATATTATTTCTTGGTTTTGATTGAAATAAATAAATAAATACACCCAACAGTCACACACATAGTCTTGACCCCACACTAGGTAAACCTGTACCGCGGGTATCAGGAACTACGAGGGACTTGCGGTCCCACAACACCCAGACCCGAGACCAATATTTGTGGTTCACACAAACATTTGTCCCGGTGTGGGAATCGAACCCACGGCTTCTCGCTTCGCAGCCGTCTACTCGCCCGCTGCGCCACGGAGCTGTCATAATATCATTTATTGTGAATGAAAATTAATAAAAACAAAACAGCCGTCTCAATATTGCCATCTCGCTTACTCTCAACTCTTCTCGCTCCCGCGCCTTAGACGTCATTCCCACCTCGCAGGCCGCGATACAACACAATTTTACTTCAGATGGTAAGTGATCTCCACCACTCATGTACGCCCATAATACCAACAGAATCATGGGTGCGTTGCCGACCTTAAAGGGAAGGGATAATTAAGTGATTAACTTAAAAATAACAATGCTAAACATAAAATGATCAACGTTTTATGTTTGATTCAGGAAATTTTAATATTATCCTTAAATGTTTTTAATTATAGACTTGTTATATAGAGGTTTATGATTGCACAACACATAAAAAGAAACGTCTGTATTATTATTTTTTATGTTCACGCATAAGTAACGCGGCCAAATGTGGACCGATTTGGATGATTCTTGTATTACTACGGTGTTAGTCTCATAAATAATTCCAATTATATGGAGGGGAAATTGGGGACGAAAGACTAAAACACCTATATGCACTGATTTATTCACCGATTTGATAATTCTGTCACTAGAGAATAATTAAGAGAATCTAGAGAATAGTAAAATATTAACATTAATAAATAAAACCGATTCAAAAAACTAAACAAGTTTGAGTCGTTGGTATCAATCATTGACTAAGAAACTACAGTACTACAGCTTCGGGTTTTTTGATGTTATATTTTGTTAAAAAGCTATTATTATGATAAAATAGATCCCATGCCACATTTTTCATCATAATTCCCACTAGTGGCTACTAATATTTGACATATCGAGAGAAAACGAAAACTTTCATCTTTTTACACAAATATTAAAACCTGTACTAGGCCTACAGAGCTCCCAGACATACTTTTTTTTTAAGACGAAATGTGGTGCCTCGAGTAGTGTTTTAAATATGTACATTGAATGCCAGCATGCCAGCTAAGTTGGTTAGACGGCCGATTTACCGGTACCAGGCGAGAAAGGTAACTAAAAATAGTACTAACTTATCTTATTTTCTCCCGCGTGATTTTTATATCTCCCTCGGTGGCGCAGTTATAATGCGTACACGTTAAGATTAAGCTAACGCTAAGGTCTCGGGTTCGATCCCCGGGTCGGGTAAAGTGGTATTGGATTTTTCTATTACGAAATGCTCAGTATCAGCCCGGAGTCTGGAATTTGTGCCCAGTATGGCGATAGGCTCGCCCCTATCACATTATGGGACGGAGATACGCTCGGCGAAATGTGAGTGTGCTTGTTACACCTCTGCTACCTCTTCGGGGATTACAGTCTTACGACAGCCTCCGTGGCGCCGGCTGCAAAGCGTGAGGCCGTGGGTTCGATTCCCGCACCGACACAAATGTTTGTGTGATCCACAAATAATTGTTTCGGGTCTGGGTGTTGTGGGACCGCAAGTCCCTTGTAGTTCCCGATACCCACGATGTATCGTGGGTACAAACCTGTAGGTTAACCTAGTGTCGGTTCAGGACTATGTGAGTGACTGTTGGGTGTATCTATAAAAAAAGAAGCTTAGGAAGGTTTCAATATTATTTGGCATTAGTATTTTTCCGAAACCTTTTTTCAATAAAACATAAATCACTTTCTCAACAAGTATCGTTTAATTCCTCTCAAGTACACGGGTATGTATTGACGCCAGTTGATTAAAGCCGGGTCACAGCGGAACGTCTGCCGATCCTGAGGGTTCAGTGAGGAGTAGAGGGCACGTACACCATCACTTTTCATCTCCCAACTACGCGCCGTGAAGAATTTCAACAGTTTGCGATTGTACTGTAGTTGAGATTGCATTTCCATGTATCTGTAAAATATCCAAATCCAGTTAAACGACGCCTGAGAATTAAAGGGTCAGACCAGTAATTTTTTTATAGCTTATGCTGGCACCCGGGCAAGTGGGTCACGTGACTAATCTCCACCTGGTGATCTCCACCGCCCATGTACGCCCATATACGAGAAAAAGCGAAATCATGGTCTTTGGGACAGCTGGTAGGTCAGCATCTAGTATACCCCCAACCAAATTAACCGGAGTACTCCTACGGAAAAAAGAGAGATTTAAGTATTTGGGGCATTGGCTCACAGTGGACCTCAAGGATCAAGGTATAGAACGTGAGCAAAGGGTGTTGGTAGTGCGCTAATATGATAGCCCGCAGATTTATGCGATGTTCAAGAAAAGTGAAAGTTACACTTTTCCGAGCCTACTGCACATCTTTGTACACCTGCAGCCTGTGGGCTGGCTATTGTAAAAAATCTTACAACGCCCTTCGTATTCAGTATTATTAGCTTCATAATAGTAATAGTAATGTTTATTGGTGTTATTGAGGGTAGTCAGGGGAATAACTGTATTAAGTGGGTAGATGTAGGATAGTGGGGCGTGGTGGATTGATTGATTGGTGAGTATATAAGAAGGCGCTGTATTAATTGTGGGAACTCAGTCAAGCTTGGAACTTTTACGTGGAAACGCTGGTCAAGTACGGTTGTAATCATTAGCAAAGTAATAGATTTCTTACAGTATAATAACCCACTGAGCAGCAATAATCAGATTAGAACAACAAAAAAAAGTATAATTAAATTAAATTAAATCTTTAGCTTTACTTCAATAAAAATAAAACAATTTACTAATAAGGCAACTGGCATTTTGGCCAATAAAAGTAAAACCAACCTAAGATCGGATTATTCTGTTTTTTTTCGGATCATCAAATATTTGTGTTAACGAGAGTAGTAAATTCAAGTTATTAGGTCATACCTCATCATAGTTCATAAATCATTAGACCACCTAAATGATGAATAATATAATATATTATTGTATTTTCATAAAACCTCCATACAATTACCAAGTTTCAAGATTTTCAATAAAACAGTAGGGAGAAAAAATTGGTAAAATATTTTCCCATAACTAACAACATTTTAATTGTAATATTTGACATTCGACACTGGCGTTGCCGGGCAACGTATCTGGTTGATTAAACCAGATTGAAGGCCTATACACCGCTTGAGCCTATTGCGGTTCTATGACATTATATATACAAATAAATTGGTCATTAACACTTCTTTACAAACCAAAAATAATTCAAAAATAATAATCTAATAGTTCGACGATACAATTCACAAGTTACTAGTTTTCACTTCTATCGGCAGTTCCCAAAGACTGCCCCGCATGTTTTTTTTATGTACGGTAATGCAAGTATGTAGTTTTTATTAACTATACATTGTATGTACCTAGTGATTTCTTATGTTTACGCGAACTACATGTTGTATAGTTAATAACTGTTGTTTTTTACCGTCACCAGTTTTAATTATCACGAAAAACCAAAGACTTTAATACCATAGACAGACTGTTCGGAAGTAAAATTGTGTTGCTTAAGCGGCCGGCGAGGCGGGAATTACGTCTAAGGCGTGGGAGCGAGACGAGTTGAGAGTAAGTAAGCGAGATGGCAATTTAATTCACAATAAATGAATTTTTCGATCAAAACCAAGAAATAATATAGTTACTTCCGTAAAATGACTTAAAATTGAATGAATAATATATGCACGTAGATAATAACAATGTTTTAAGGATCACAATAAACAATTTCGTGTTAGTTTATCGAATTTGACGTTCGCAGCTATTCAAACAACAACTGCTCTCGTCGCTCTGTCGCGGGCGACTAAATGAGTTGCGGTCAATTGACCGTAACTAAGTGAGCAATTTCTTTGAACCGCACAGCTTGTCTAGTAGTATACATTAAAGTCTTTGCTAGAAACAGTCGAATGTTTGTGTTACTCACTGTTTACTGTTTAAGAATTAAGTAGTTATATAAATTGCACTGAACCAAACGTTATTGTTTATCTAGATAACAGATTTTTGTATTTTTGACAGTGAGCGACTAGCCAGCTGAGAAGCGAGATGTCACGGGTTCGATTCCCATACCGAGATAAAATGTTTGTTTGATTCACAAATATTTGATTCGGGTCTGGTGTTTTCTCCCCAGAGTAGTTAACGTCAGGCAGGCGGCCGGTCGTAAAAACTACAAGCCAAATCTTTCTGTAACCTGTTTTAAAACATGTTACGCCGACCCCACTGCGAGTGGGATAAAGGTAGGTGGAAGAAGGATAGTTCTCCTATGGTCTACCCATATTATTACCTTGGTTTCATGCCTTTTATAGTCCTCCAAAAATCAGCAACAAAAGCAGGCATCGTTTGCAGTATAAAAGTGGCAATGAATTCGATTTTTTCATTCGTAGTAAACAATAATGTAGGGTATGGGACATCATCTGAAAAACAGAGTAAAATATCAATAATACATTTACTTAATAATAACTGCCTCGGTGGCGCAATTTTAATACGTATGTGTTATGATTGAGGCTGACGCTGAGGTCTCGGGTTCGATCCCCGGGTCGGGTAAAGTGGTATTGGGTTTTTCTATTACGAAATGCTCAGTATCAGCCCGGAGTCTGGAATTTGTGCCCGGTATGGCGATAGGCTCGCCCCCTATCACATCGAGGGACGGAGATACGCTCGGCGAAATGTGGGTGTACTGGTTACACCTCTGCCTACCTCTTCGGGGATTGAGTGCGTATGTACATTTAATAAATAATAATAATAAATACACCCAACAGTCACACACATAGTCCTGACCCCACACTAGGTAAACCTGTATCGTGAGTATCAGGAACTACGAGGGACTTGCGGTCCCACAACACCCAGACCCAAGACAAATATTTGTGAATCAGACAAACATTTGTCTAGGTGCGGGAATCGAACCCACGGCCTCACGCTTCGCAACCGGCTACTCGCCCGCTGCGCCACGGAGGCTGTCATTGTCATTTAATTAATAAGAAAAGAAAGAAAGAAAAATATTTATTCGGCCCTTTTTAAGATACACTTTTTATCGCACCTTCCCTCTGATAGATGTAGCTGTCCGATCCCCTCGCTTCAACGGATAAAATATATCTAATCAACATGTGCCCCTTCCACATGCTAGCAGAATAAAATATGTCTCATTGAACCAAAGCCTTTAATACCTTAGACGGGCTGTTCAGAAGTTAAATTGTGTTGCATACGCGGCTGGCGAGGCGGGAATGACGTCTAAGGCGTGGGAGCGAGAGGAGTTGAAAGTAAGCGAGATAGCAAAATTGAGACGGCTGTTTTATATATTAGTTTTCATTCATGCGACTAAATGAGTTGCGGTCAATTGACCGTAACTAAGTGCGCAATTTCTTTGTACCGCACAGCTAGTCTAGTAGTATACATTAAAGTCTTTGCATTGAACGGACACCTCAGTGTTTATTTGTAATAGGGTAGTTGACTAGATTTTTTTCATTATTATCAATAAGTTGCGTTACTCTAAATCTATTGCAGAAATAATTTTATAAATCGGACCAAAAATAAATAAGTTAAAAGCCATTCAAATCCTGTAGAAGGGGTAATTGTCCAATGACAGACGACGCAAACTTTGACATCACTGTGTAAAATGTTCATTATGGTGCACGCGTGCAAGCGAGATAGTAAGATAACCCTACTACGCACCCACTTTTCCTCATACCAACATTTAAAATCATAACTGCGGGCACAATTCTGAACCAATTTTGATTGTGTTTTAATAAAAGGGTTTCTTTTGCGTATCATTTTCTGTTGCTTATGAAATAATGAATAAAATTCAATATAGGAAACTACCCTATTGTGACAAGTATTGTAGCTGAGTTTGGTGTGCATTATTAGTGGAAACTAACAAACTTATACAAAATAACAAAATATAAACATAACCGAAAACAAAAATGGTAGATGTTAAATTATGTATACCAAGGGGCGGGCGTGTACCTCGCCAGGTTGCCGAAAAGGTTCTAGTTCAGCTTTATACCAAACTAGCCTTTGCTCGCTGCTCCGCCCGCGTGAACGGCCTTTTCCGGTATAAAAAGTAGCCTATGTCACCCGGGGATAGTGTCGCTTCCCAACAGTGAAATAATTTTTCAAATCGGTTCAGTTGTTTCCGGAGCCTGTTCATTGCAAACAAACAAACAATCAAATCTTTCCTCTTTATACTCGTAATATTAGTATATACTACGCGAGCCTGCCGCTGGTCTTCAACCAGTACCTTGTTTATTATCTCATAGATCCCTCTTCAATAGACCATCAAAATGTTAGCAGTTTGGATGTAAAACACCCACAGGTTGGTTAAAAAATAAACAAGTTAATATATAACTAAGCATAGTTAATATATATAAGCGGCGATAGCTCAGTGGGGAGTGGTACGGACTGTCGAGACGAAAGTCGCAGGTTCGAAACCAGTCCCAAGAGCACACACCTCTGACTTTTCTAAGTTATGTGTGTATTCATTGTTAATTATCGCTTGCTTTAACTGTGAAGGAAACATCGTGAGGAAACCTGCATACCTGAGAAGTTCTTCATAAGAATTTCGAAGGTATGTGAAATCTGCCAACCCGCATTAGGCTTTACTCCACGTAAGGCCTAACCCCTCCCATTCAGTAGAGAAGGCCCGTGCCCGCAGTGGGACATGTATAATACAGGGCTAGTAAATATACATATATATATATACAACAAGTTAAAATACTTACTATAACCACTGTGAGAGCAGTAATCAGTGATGTACTCATAAATTTCTCCAAAATATACAGGGTTACTTGCGCTGCTACAGCAATTGTATACAGTTACCTTCTCAGTACTGAAAACAACATAACATAATCTCACGCTTTTTATTTATTTATTTGAATGATGAGACGAGCAGGTCGCTCGTCACGCGTCACGCTGATATTAAGCGTCACGCCTGCCCATTAACAGAAGCAACGTCACACAGAACTCTGGACTACAGAGCACTGCATGGCACTAAACTGCGCCCGTCATCCAGAGACATAAGTTGTTGTGTCATAATGCCTAGTAATTTCGCTGGATTTTAATGTACTTCAAACCGGAACACAACAGTGCTTACACACTGCTGCTTGGCGGCAGTAATAGACAAATCGGCGATACCACCTAGTGACTACAGCCAGCTGGCTTTACCACTTAATTAATACCTATTAGCTTTTGCTCGCGGCTCCACTCGAGTGAACAGCCTTTCCGGGATAAAAAGTAGCCCATAACCGGGACAAGAGTAACATATTGCCGTCTCCAGGGTCCCATCTATCTCGGTTCAGCGAGTAAGTCACAAACAAAGTCACTTTCGCATTATAATATTAGGATAATATTTCCTTACTATGAGGTACATTCTTTCTTTCCACCTGCCTTTATCCCACTCGCAGTGGGTTCGCGCAACATGTTTTTTTAACACATGTTACAGAAAGATTTAGTTATTACGACCGGCCAACTGCTTCACGTCAACCCCTCTGGGGAGAAAACACCCACACCCGAAACAAATATTTGTGGATCACACAAACGTTTTTATCTCGGTGCGGGAATCGAACCCACGGTCTCTCGCTTCACTGCCGGCTACTTGCCAACTGCGCCACTGAGGCTGTCAAAAACTTGGGCTATACTTAAGACTTACCTGTCACACTTCGCAGCAGCAACTATCATGAAATTGGTAACGTAGTCAACTGGTATCAGGTCGAGACGATTCCCTTTCTTACCGAATAACACTCGGTTGAAACCTTTAGCCGTTGAGACTAGTAAACCTGAAGCCCCCATCCAGGTGTCCACCCAGCCTTCCACCGGCTCAGTCATGGCTGGTGTCACTGAAGAATAACATAATTATAAAACAGACTAGCTGTTGCCCGAGGCTCCACCCGCGTGAATACCTATTTCCAGGACTAAAGTAGCCCAGTGGGCAACAGCGGTGGGCGCGGCGTGGGGTGTGATCGCATCAAGCGAGTCCAGTCATCGCGATCGGTGTGAGAAACACGCTTGACAAAAATACTAAAATGACTATTAAAAAATAGGGGTTGATGATAGAAGGGTGAAAATTTAGGGTTGTATGTATTTGTATGTAATGCCACATCATAAAAAAATTAAATTAAAATTTTGACAAAAAAATAAAAAGTAAATATTTAGGGGTGGGTCATCCTTATCATTTAGGGGCATGAAAAATACATAGTAGCCGATTCTCAGACCTACTGAATATGCATATAAAATTTCATAAAAATCGGCCTAGCCGTTTCGGAGTATGGTAACTAGCATTGTGACACGAGAGTTTTATATATAAGATAAATAAATAGATATAAATTTGCTCTAGATATAATTCCTTAGCCTGAATGGCGAAACGAGCAGGTTGCCTAGGACCTTATTCTGTAACAGTGTGAATGCCCGCGATACGTTAACGCGACCATGTTACGTTGACATTGTGAAATTGGTGTTTAGTGTTCTCTTAGGCCGCTATTCCACTATCATATTTGCATCATAAATATATGACGTCATATATGATCCTATGTCACAGCGTGCTGTGAAATAGGACCATAGAAATACGATCATGGAAAATATGAAGTTTATGTTTATATTACACTGTCATACAATTCTCATATACAACGTGTTACAGAAACGTGTGGTCATATTTTAGGGTCATTACATACACCTTACAAATAGTACTTATGTACCGGACCTTTTCAATACCAAGACATCCAAAAATTTCACATTAATTTTGATCACTCGTTTAATAAGATCGATAAGATTGGTGACATCACTATTAATTATTATGAACGACACTCACTTTTTAATAAACTTGAATAAGTTGTACGTAATTATACGAACATACGGACGTAACTTGTAATTTAAATACAAAATAACACCTGAAAGAGATTGTGTGCTGAAGACGATATTGGTACCATCCTGTAGAAGCATTTTAAAGACTTCATTCTTGTGTCTTCCATCTATGAATTTGGCTTAATACATTCGACGATCCTCTTAAAAGCTGTTATCAGTTACACCAACACAAAGTACGGTATTGGTACCGTATAATACTTATTTTTAGTAAATACAACATATTTTTTGAACTCTTAAACATACTTCATAAAATCAGAAATTGCCGAACTGACTGCGTCAAATAAATATTGACATTTGACAACTGTTTAATATTTTTTTAAATTATAAAATATTTAAATGAAAGAACGTCTATAGTATCATTGTTTATCATTTAGTGTTGTCCAAAGTTGAAAGTCGATATCGGCATGTTACTCATTCAATAAAAAATAAAATTCTATAATTATTGTACTAAGCAAAGCAATCGGATTTGGTACTATGGGAAATAAAATACTTATACTTATACTATACATTGCTTAAATTTGCCCGCCCCTTTCTATAACACGTTGTATATATGAGCTATAGAAGTATGATAATTTTAATATGATATACTCCCTAGTATATCATTATTTTTTCCACAAAACATAAAATAAAAAAAAAACTTAATGTCCGTCGAATATGAGACATATCCTACTTTCTTCCCCACATTATTCTGCATCGATTGGTATCGGTCTCGACCCCATGCCCCCAGCGGTTTCGGAGGAGATAGCGTGACAAGCTCTTGGCAGCGCCAGTTAGTTTTTTTTAGAATAGAGAGAAACTCGATGAAGTGTATTATGTACTTTGTTATGAACATTTGACATTAGCTTAAATAATGCCATTCGGAGCCATCGTTCGGAGCACATCTCCCGAAGGTGGGTGTAACACTAGACTACGGATCTACGATTTGTTCTAACTGAGACAGAGACTTGATACTTACCTCTCTCTCCAGCGTTTGATATAAATTACTTAAAGAAACTCACAAATTTAATTACGAGATTAAGAAATAGATCTAATATTCTAATTTAATATCCTATGTTATCCAACTGCCTCGGTGGTATGCGTTACGGCTGAGGCTGACGCTATGGTGTCGGGTTCGATCCCCGGGCCAGGTTGCTTCTGTTTATGGGTAGGCGTACGACCTGCTCGTCTCGTCATTCAAGCGATTAAAAAGTCCTTTTTTCTCCGTAATAAGACTTACCAATAGAAGGTCTGATGATAACTGAAGGTACATTCAAATCATATTCAGCAACGAGGGTTTCTGCCAGCGCTTTAGTAAATGTATATGTGTTAGGACGTCCCTCTAAAACATATGTTATATACAGTATGTAACAAAAACCTTTTTGGTTCGTAAAGATAGACGTATAGGCAGCTTAATAAAAATTGTTAAATAAAAAATAAAATAAACAGAAGCTAGATATTATCCTCACACAGTTAGCTTAAAAAATGAACATATTTCAAAAATGTTATTTCTATCCGAACTTTTGTATGTATTGACGTGTTATGTATGTACGTGGACGCCGCAACATGCTATCTCACTCTGGCTCGCAAATCAACGCTCTTGCAGATGTAATCAATCGAAATACGGTTTACAAACAATAAAGTAATTAAAGTTTAAAAAATAAATACGATTAGTTTTATAATCCAATTTTGTATGCGAGTTATTTCATTACGTTTGAATATCGATTCCGATGTCACAGTTGAAACGCCCAACAGGGTTTTTGTTACGTATGTGAAAGAACCACCTGCCCTTATCCCACTCGCAGTGGGGTCGGCGCAAAATGTTTTATCACATGTTACAGAATGATTTTCCTTGTAGTTTTTACGACCGGCCGCCTGCCTGACGTCAACTCTTCTGGGTAGAAAACTCCCAGACCCGGAACAAATATTTGTGAACACAGCTATTTTGTCTCGGTGCGGAAATCGAACCCGCAGCCTCTCGGTTCACAGCTGGCTACTCACCCACTGCGCTACGGAAGCTGTACTGTGTATAAGAAATGTGAAAACTAAGTTGTATAATATTATTTTCTTGACAGCCTCCGTGGAACCGAGGCCGCGGATTCGAACTCCGCACTGAGACAAATATTTTTCTGATCCACAAATACTTGTTTCGATTCTGGCTGTTGTGAGACCGAAAGTCACTCGTAGTTTCTGATACCCACTACACAAGACTCGTTTTACTGTCGGGTCGGGCCTATGTGTGTGACTGTTGGAAATTAAATGACATTTTTCAAACAAAATCGGTCCACGGTGCATAAGCCTGCAAACGAGCAAGTGGGACACTTGATGGTAAGTGATCTCCACCGCCCATGTACGCCCACAATCCTAAAAATATGGGCGCGTTGCCGATCTTAAAGGAAAGGGATAATTAAGGGATTAGGGAGGGGATTTGGGCCTCTGGATATCTCACTCACCGAACGAAACGCAGCAACAAACTGCTACTTTACGTCGGTTTTCTATGAGACAGTGGTTACGACCCGGGCGAGCCAGCCCATTCATGCTGTAGACAATAGTGTCTACAGCGTGGCTACCACTCCAATGATTCGCGGACTCTACGATTGGCGGAGAAATCGATGTAAATACATAAAAAGCAAAAAAAACTCTGCTGAATTCAGAACCTCCTCCATTTTATAGTCGGTTAAAAATTGGAAACTTCTCAACGGATAACAAGAAACGTCCGCCGATTCGGAATTCGTATTGCAAACGTTTACAGTATGTAGTTGTTCATAACAACAACAAAAAAATAGTAGTAAGTAAATATACATACTCAATATCTTTTGAATCAACGCCTTATTTTCAACGCCGTTTTCTTTAATAAATTTATAGATGTCATTTATATCTGCAGCTGGTGGGTACACTATCTCTTCCAGTGTCTCTTTTTCAGGGTAAGTATATGCTGTAGACAAGTGCACATATGCCTAGAATGAAAAAAATTAAATATTACTACAATATATTGAGTGGTAGAGCCACGCTGTAGACAGTTTTGTCTACAGCATGAATGGGCCGGTTTGTCCGGGTCGTTACCATTGTCTCACAGAAAACCGGTGTCAAGTAGCAGCTTGCTGCTGCGTTTCGTACGGTGAGTGAAATATCCGGAGGCCCAAAACCCCCTCCCCTTCGCAATCCCTCTCTAACGTCTGCAAAGCACCCATGATTATTTTGGTATTGTGGGCGTACATGGGCGGTGGAGATCATTTACCATCAGAAGGCCAATTCTCGTAATTTTTTAACGTTCAAAATATCATTCCTATCTAGTCTCAGCGTCAAGCAAGTTGCAAATGGCATTCTCTTAAACCAATAATCAAAATCAAATGTGAATATAAATCGTAGTGAGATTGAATGTACAATAAAAGTTGACTAAAGCCAAAGCGGTATAATGCTACTGCTAATGCTAGGTGCATTTGACGTTGATTATTGGTTTAAGAGAATGCCATTTGCAACTTTCTCGACGCTGAGATTAGATCGGAATGATATTTTGAACGTTTAAAATTACGAGAATTGGCCTTCAGGTTACCCACTTGCTCTTTTGGCAGCCTATGCTATAAAAAAAACTATGTAAAGATTATCGTACACTTGAAAAGAAAGACTTTTTGGTGCGTCATATTCAAACCGTGACATCTAATTTCTCAACGATGTATTCGCCCGTTTCGTCATAGAAATCATCCTGAACATGATGATACATAATAACAAGCTCGTCCACTCATGTATGGAGTACTCCAGCCATCTCTGGGATGGAGCAGCCAAGTACTTACTTGAGGCACTGGACTCATTAGATAGACGTTCCAGAAAGCTCGTTAGCGACGATAAGTTAGTTGAGTCCAGACTCTAGAATCTTGGGCATCGACGAAAGTTTGAAATATTTTCGGTGTTCTATCGGATACACTTTGGGGAGTGCGCGCAGGGATTTCCCAATCTGATTCTTTCATCTCCATTTTACTATCTCACTATAAGACGTACTAATATGCGACATCCGCATATGGTGGACGTTGCAACTGCATAAAGTGGAACTATTTACCAGCATCTCTGTTTCCAAAACAATACAATCTAGGTGTTTGATTTACAACCTAGAGTGTATGAGTACCTTCTAGGCAAGCATGTTTTGTCCTAGATTGCATAGTCCCTTACCATTAGGTGAGATAGTATTCAAATGTAAGCCTATTATGAAATAAAATCGAATAATAATAGGTAAATCTATTTCGCTGTAGTAAGAAGAATACAGATAGTCAACCATCTCGGCCTTATTGAAGAGTCACCATGATGGTAAGCGATCAGTACTGTCTATGGAAACTGCTATAGCAATAGTACAGGTGGAAAACAATATGAATAGGGTACGATAATCTAATTTTATGGAAGACAACATCATGACTGCCAATTCAGCATTGTGGGGTCTCCTCCATGCACATAGTCCTGACCCCACACTAGGTAAATCTGTATCGTGGGTATCAGGAACTACGAGGACTTGCGGTCCCACAACACCCAGACCCGAGACAAATATTTGTGGATCAGACAAACATTTGTTTAGTTGCGGGAATCCAACCCGCGGCCTCACGCTTCGCAACCGGCTTATCACCTCCTGCGCCACAGAGGCTGTCATCCTATAATCCGACCAGTAACATACTTAATAAAATATGTATAATGGTTTACAATAAGTCGACGGAAAATTAAGAGATTATTGAAAGTAGATGAAGCGGATTAGTTTCGCTTGGATTGTGAAGCCCTAGTATTTCCCTATTCATATCCTTTATAATATATGGCATTAAATACAAATTGCCAACTTAGGCATAAAAAACGTACGTGATAATAATAAAAAACTAATTATAATTTGTAAGTGGTAGAGTCACGTTACAGATATCAGCATGTATAAGCTGGCTCGACCGGGTAAGTACCAATGTTTCACAGAAAGCCAACACAGAATGGTACGTTGCTGTTGCGTTTCGTAAGGTGGGTAAAATTTCCGAAGGCCTAAATTCCTCACTTTCACAATCCCTATTAATTTACTTAAAGGTCTTGAATGCATCTACGATTCTTCTAGAAACATGAATGTTCATGGACGGTGGAGATCACTTACCAGGTGACCCACATGTTCACTTGATGACCTCAGCTGTGAAAAAGAACTTAAAATTTAATTTAAAACATTCAATGTATATTTTAGCTTACCTGCAAACATTTCATCCGTCGACACAATTCGAGAACTCTTCGGGTGCCTCCTAAATTAGAGTTAAAGGATAAATCCAATGGTTCATTGAACCTGATTGACGCAGCCACATGAAATACCACTGACACCTAGAAGTTAAAATAATATTGAGCCTTAATGCTAAATCGGATGATATGAAATACGATGATATAGCTACAGTTTATGGGATTAGAAATAACAATGGTCTTTGGGAAGAAGTAGGTTACAGTTAGATAAGTTTAGCTGAGAAATGGGATTACGATGCAAAGAGTATTATGGGAAGCCTTACGGTTATTTCCATCAAGAATAGGGAAATATTCCTTAATCTCCAAATAATACGATACTGTAGGCTACTTAAGCATATTTTGGTAGAAAATAAAATTACAGGAAAGATACAAAATTACAACAGATTCATGATCTTGAAATAACTAACTACTCATGGAATATTGGGGAAATTCAAGTAGCAATTATTTTTCTAATTCTCTCCTATATTATTTAAAAATTGAGTAATGGCATATTTTACATTCATAACGTACTCGTAAGATTGTTGACATACATTGTACAAAAATAACTTTAATTTGTAAAAAACATTCATGTACCTTGTCTAAAAACTGTTCGTCTCTTCGCATAATTCCCAAATTGTCGTCGCAAATGTCCCCAGCAATAGGTACGATTTTGCTGAGATCATTCGGTCTTTCATTTTTAATGCGGGAAAATACCTGAGAAAATAAATCGTTTTATAGAAAACAGGTGTTAAGTACCTAAAAGATGAACATTATAACATTCGATAAAATGATCCGATGATGTACATAATTCATTTAATGTTTCATGATTTATAAATATTTAATCATAAATATTTAAAGAATTATTAATTTTCAAATATTGTTCTAGTGACAGCGTTCATAGAACATGAAATTGATGAACATCCTGGTAAGGTGTAGTAGTACCTTAGGATTAGTCACGTTTTGAGGAAACCGCAGGAGTGCGTCGGTCACAGATACCTGAGCCAGAACGTACCAAAAAGAGTTGACTTGACGTATTAGAGGGAAATATGAGAGCTAATGGTCCCACTACAGAGGATGCTGAAGATCGAAAGCGTTTAATTAGAAAAGCGGACCCTGGCACTAAGCAGGGATAACGCCAGTAGGAAAGAAAGATCCTAGTAAGGTATCATAGTTTTTCGTTTTTAAAGGACGAAAAATAACGGAGTTGGTTTACAATTTGATGCATACATTAACTTATTATTGATTACAACAAAACTAACCCCATACATAGGAATGCATCTGGAACATGCATACAAGCATAGGCACTTACGCCTGTAATCACCGAAGAGGTAGGCAGATGTGTAACCAGCCAAATTTCGCCGAATTTATTTCCGTCCCATGATGTGATAGGCAGCGAGCCTATCGAAAGAACAAAAGAAATATTACTTTTACCCGACCCAGGGATCGAACCCGAGACCTCAGCATAGCAGTCGTATCACGTACGCATTACAACATTGAGGCAGTCTAAAATAATAATAGTAAAAAATAAGACCGATACAAAAACCATTTAAAAGCTAAAAAAAACAGCGAACCAAACGTGCACTAATTGACATCTGCCTAACCCTTCTTGGATACGGGCATAAGTTAAAATTTTACGTTCCCAACATATTTTGGGTGTCAAGAAGAGAAAAGGTACAGCTATTCTAAGCTTAAATTACGCCCGAAATCATTCTTCGAAGCGCCCAATTCTATGTTCAGTAAAATTCCAAATTAAATGGCAGCGGACGTCATTTTAAACTCCTGCCTGTCTGATCATTTTCGCGCCTAAACTATCTGGGATGTCGTTTTCTGTACTAGACAGCTAATTTAACCGAGAATATTGCACTCAAGCCTTTTTCTGCTCTCAACATATATTGTATAGAATTTGAATAGATACCTCTTTATCCACAAGGTCCTTTACCCGCTCTTCTACTGTTTTTCCGTCTCTTTCCCTCACCAATACGTAGATTCTATCAACATCTTTACAACTGTAAAGCAGCTTCTCCAAAAACACCTGCAATTTTTTATATAATTAGGTATAGTTTATTCACAAAATATTTAAGCCATTATTTGACAGCTCCGTGGCGCAGCGGGCGAATAGTCAGCTGCGAAGCCAGAGCCCGTGGGTTCGATTCCCACACCGAGAGAAATGTTTGTGTGATCCACAAATATTGGTCTCGGGTCTGGGTGTTGTGGGACCGCAAGTCTTTCGTAGTTCCTGATACCCACGACACAGGTTTACCTAGTGTGGGGTCAGGACTATGTGTGTGACTGTTGGGTGTATTATTATTATTATATTATTCCTGTTGTTAAAATAGTGTTTTCTTATCCTCTTCCATATTTTTGTTAATATCCACACCGACTATACTTATGCCTAGAGGGTGAAGACCTGAAGTTTTATAACAATGGGCAAGCAAACGAAGAAATGGGTCACTTGATAGCAAGTGATCACCCATGTACACAATATTAGAATTGAGGGTGAATTAGCAATAATGGTGTCAAACTACGCGATTTGAAATCTTTAATGAAGCTGGTATGAGAAATATTTTTTATACAAATAAATAAAGAAATAAACATTTATTCAACAAATAAAAGAGACTAAAAACTGAATGACGAGGTGAGGTTGTAGCTCGCCACTAGCGGATCCATGGGTTAAGCTCAAACCCCCCCACCCTCAAAATCATTTGGGTCCTCTGATAAATCTCAAATTAATATTGATATTATCCTACTTTCTTAGTACTATCTACAATATAATTTTCATCGCTTATCCTTACTTATTCCATTTTAAGTAGGTATAGTATATTCTCATTTTTTTTTATTCCAATTTTGGGTCCAGCGTCGGCTACAAGCCCACTGCGCCACGGAAGCTGTCGCTTTCTCCTTCTATTAAAATTTGTATAGTATTTAATTGCTATCCAATGTCTAACATATCCCATACCCGCCATTTAATCCATTTTAAACGGATAAAGAAAAAAATATAACCTTTCCAATAAATCCAGTGCCGCTAGTGATGAAAATTGATTTTCCAGCGTAGAACTCCGCCACTGATTGACAGCTGTTTGAAAGCATTTTCCACTACCTTCACTGCTGGAACAGAAATTATTTACTTATTATTCAACTTTAAACAAAATGCGAGGGTTAAGGAATATTAGGATATTAAGCAGCGATACATTTACAAGGTGATAGGCCTCAACTATGCGAGAGTCCGTCTGGGTTGGTACCACCGCTTGTTCAATTTCTGCCGCAAAACAGCATTGTGAAAGCACTCTTGTTTTCGGTTTGAAGGATATTGAAGTCAGTGAAATTACTGGGCATTTTCAGACTTAACAACTTATGTCTCGGGGTGACGAGCGCACTTCAGTGCCATGCAATGTTCTGTAATTCAGAGTTCTGTGTGACGTTATTTCATTTATGGGCAGGCGTGACGTTTACGCGAGCGACCTACTCGTCTAGTCATTCAAGCAAATAAAAAATAAATAGAAAGAACATACTAAGAACCAACGCACTGTTTATGAGAAACGGTTTTTAATTAGTTTAAAATTATGGTAAGTTATACAAGGTAAGTAAGTTAATCATTTTTTTTTTATTATTAAATGCAAACAAAATTAATTACCAAAACGTCATTTATATAACATTACTAATTATTATCAAGGACAAAAGTGCAAAATTGAGAACAACATGTTGTAGTACATTAATCAGATAGTTAATAATCATACTAATATTATAAATGTGAATGTAAGTAAACGCGAAAACTAGTTAACCGATCATCATGAAACTTTGTACACATATTCTTGGACGTATAAGAAGTAACATAGGATACTTATATGAAAAAAAAACTATTTGAATGTTACGCTTTCACGCCTAAATCACTGAAACGATTTTGATGAATTTTGATGTAAGGATAGATGGGACCCTGGAGATGTTTATAGGCTACATTTTATTTCGGAAAAGTCTATTAAAGTCTAGTAATATATACTTAGGTATATAACATCGTCTCAGTAAATTAATTTTGTAAAGAGCTGACGTCGAATCGACGGCCGGTCGCAAAACAAACCGAAGTACCCACTACATTCATTCAAACCAAACCAAAATATTTATTGAATCTATAAAATGTTCTACATTGATTAGATATATATACATACGCACGACTCTAATCCCCAATAGGTAGAGGTGTAACCAGTACACCCACATTTCACCGAGCGTATCTCCGTCCCATGATGTGATAGGGGACGAGCCTATCGCCATAGCACAATTCCAGACTCCGGGCTGATACTGTGCATTTCGTATTATAAAAAGGCTATATCACTTCTACCCGACCCGGGATCGAACCCGAGATCTCAGCGTCAGTCTCAGTCGTAACACGTACGCATTACACCAGCGTCACCGAGGCAGTCATCTCTGCTTGGCGTTATATCGGCTTTCGTCTTCTTGTATCATAGGTTTAGTGGTATTTGGTATAGTGATTTCTTATGTTTACGCGAATATTACACATTGAAATAATAACTAGTTTATACGGATTTTATCGCGGTTTAATTTTCAGCCTTCGTGATCACGCGAGAGACCTCAAGACACCATGAGCTCTTTCTGCGTAGATCGGACTAGTGTCAACTAACTTTCTAAATAACAATAAAAAAATAAAGGTAGCCAATGTAACATTAACTTTTCGAGACGACCTACATACACCTCGGTTTTTTGTGAAACACGTGTTTCATTATTTTTAATAAGAAATATGCGTGCACAATTTCAGTATCGTATTTGGTTCTATATTTTTTATACAAAGATCAACCCCCTCCCCACCCCTTTTAAATGTAAATTTCCAAAACTCCTTTCTTCCTTCATTACATACACCAGTCCGATCTACGCAGAAAGAGAAGTCATCTAACTTTTTAAATAATTAAAATATAAATGTATAATTTTAAAATGAAGGTAGGCAATGTAACATTTACTTTTCGAGACGACCTACACCTCAGTCTCTCCCGTGACCACGAAGGCTGAAAAGCTTTCGAAACGTCGGGACTAAAATAAAAATAAAACCGCGATAAAATCCGTATCAACTAGTTTTTTTTCAAGGTATTTGGTATTATATTTAGACGGTGACCCGCCGTCTGACCCTCAGAACCCGCAACGGGAACCAAGTTTGCCATAGCCTCGTCCATTAATCAGCAGAGTGTACCACAGGTGAGGTTGGCTTTGAACCTAAGATATTGGTGACCCACTTACACTGTTATATTCCGTTTTTTTACTAGCCTTGTATTATACACGTCCCACTGCTGGGCACGGGCCTCCTCTACTGAATAAGAGGGGTCAGGCCTTAGTACACCACGCTGGCCTAATGCGGGTGGGCAGACGTCACTTACCTTCGAAATTCTTATGAAAAACTTCTCAGGTATGCAGGTTTCCTCACGATATTTCCTTCACCGTTAAAGCAAGTGATAATTAACAATTAATACATACGTAACGTAGAAAAGTCAGAGGTGTATGCTCTTGAGGCTGGTTTCGAACCAGCGACTTTCGTCTCGACTGTGCATACCACTCCCCGTTATCACTGATTTTTATAAAAGCAAGTAAATTATAAATACTTAAAACAGCTCACCTCTTTGTTGGTAAACAATATTTTAACTTGTGACGTTCGCTCTTATGAAAGATCAGGTTTTATCTAACCCAAGTGCATAAATTATAAAACTACACTGCCAAAAATAATCTGCCATCTAAAAAACCGGCCAAGTGGTAAATCTCCCGCCATGGGCTCCGTAACATTAAATAATTTCACAATTTATAATTTTATCGAAGTGGAAGAGCCACGCTGTAGACAAATTTGTCTGCAGCATGAGTGGGCTCGTGCGGGTCGTTACCACTGTCTCACAGAAAACCGGAAAAAAATGAGTATTGAATCTTATCAATACGTTAGAGTTTCTTGCCCATTATCTAGCGAAACAGCCTTCCGACCTGGTGGTGGAGTTTTTGACGGAATTTAAACACTGCCTTGGTGGCGCAGTTGTAATGCGTACGTGTTACGACTGAGACTGACGATGATATCTCGGGTTCGATCCCGGGTCGGGTTTTTCTAATACGAAATGCTCCGTATCAGCCCGGAGTTTGGAATTGTGCTACGGCGATAGGCTCGTCCACTATCACATCATGGGACGGAGATACTCTCGGCGTTAGGTAGCCTAATTCCACATCCCTTTACCAATCCCTTAAGCATCACATTCCTTTATGGTGCACAACGCGTCCATGATTCTTGAGGTATTTTGGATATTCATGGGTAGTGGAGATCAATTACCATCAGAAGGCCAATTCTCGTATTTTTAAATGTTCAAAATATGATTTCGATCTAGTCTCAGTGTCAAGTAAGTTGCAAATGGCATTCTCTTAAACCAATAATCAACGTCAAATGCACCTAGTTCTTAACAAAAAAAAATTTTTTTTCCACAAAATCGGTTCATAATTGACAGAGAAATCGAAGTACATATATAAAAAGAAATCAATATAAAAAATTATACGCGCCGAATTGATAACCTCCTCCTTTTTTGAAGCCGGTTAAACGTAAAGAGGCTTTAGAGCCTATTTCACAATATGCAAGTAAGATTTAACCACCAATTATTAACGTATAACATAGATATAGACTGCCTCGGTGGCGCAGTTGTAATGCGTATGCGTTACGATTGAGGCCAACGCTGAGGTCTCGGGTTCGATCCCCGGGTCGGGTAAAGTGGTATTGGGTTTTTTCTATTACGAAATGCTCACTATCAGCCCGGAGTCTGGAATTTGTGCCCAGTATGGCGATAGGCTCGCCCCCTATCACATCGTGGGACGGAGGACGGACGCTCGGCGAAATGTGGGTTATTGGTTACACCTCTGCCTACCCCTTAGCAGATTACAGACGTGAGTTCGTATGTATGTATGTATGTATATATAGATATAGAAAATGTATATTTTTCTTGAGTTTTGAATTGCCTGTATAAACAACTATAGACAGAAGTAAAATGCAGAAACAAACCGTCAAACATTTAAAATTACGAGAATTGCCCTCCAGGTTATCCACTTGTTAGTGTGCTATAAAAAACCATACCTTAAGTCGTTTCTAAGAAAATGCTCTTCATACACGGGATGACAAACAAACAGACGCATGACAAAATTGATAATATATATAATTGCCGTTTTTAATGTATGGAACCCTAAAAAAGATTAAATTTGTCGAGGATAAAACTACCTACTCATAAAAATGATCTCCACATTCAGAAAAATAAAGTGTGTTAGTTTGTTTGTCCTCTATATTTACGTATCGTTCATCCGATTGGGTTGAAAATTGGGCCATTATTGTTTGCTTTTGAATGTAGGTTTCTGAAATAAAAAGAATTATTAATTAATTTACTTTGATTTTACAGGATTCGGCTTTATCTGCATTCAAGCCAGCGGAACTGCGATCAAAAACAATATAATTGGTTACAAAAGGAACTAAGCGCCACAACACACACGAGGTGGCAGGTATCTCGTATGCTAGAGGTCGTCTGGGTTCGTACCACCGCTTTGTCTATTTCTTCCGTCAAGCAACAGTGTGAAAACATTGTTGAATTCCGGTTTGAAGGACATTGAAGCCAACGACAGCCTCCGTGGCGCAGCGGGCGAGTAGCCGGCTACGAAGCGAGAGGCCGTGGGTTCGATTCCCAACAAATGTTTGCCTAATCCACAAATATTTGTTTCTGGTCTGGGTGTTGTGGGACATGAAGTCCCTCGTAGTTCCTGATACCCACGATACAGGTTTAACTAGTGTGAGGTCAGGACTATGTTTGTGACTGTTGGGTGTATTTATTATTATTATTATTATTTAATTTAATTACTAGGCAATAAGAGAATTACGCCCGGTTTCTGAAAGGCTGATCAATGTTAAATTAACTAAACAAATGTCAAATCTCACGTCAAGTTGAAATTGAGTTACTAGAAGCGTGATCAACATTTGATTTGACACACATGTTAGTTAACATAACATTCAAATTAATATGAAAAATCGTAAGTCAAACGGTACTAAAGAGAGATCAAATAATATTATATTTTTCACTTAATTAATAACGTTTCAGCAACTCGAATTGATTTGACAGCGATGTCAAATCAACGTTCTGTTAGTTAATGTTGATTTGATCAGCCTTTCAGAAACCAGGTGATAACATCTTATGCCTCGGGGTGACGAGTGCAGTCGAATGACATGCAGTACTTTGTAATTAAAAGTTTTGTGTGGTGTCCCTTCTGTTTCTGGGCAGGCGTGACGCATACCATCAGGCGAGCGACCTGTCCTTTCGTCACACAAGCTAATAAAAACCAAGTATATTATTTTGATGGACCTTAAAAATAAACAACATAGTTATCACAAAAAGTACACTTTTTACTGACTGCAAAAATATTGTATTATTGGTCGTTCACCTGGGGCCTTATTCTTTATGCCCGTGTGGATTCGTAACGTGTTCGCGGTATGTTAAATGCTCAACCCGGGAATCAAAAAGGGCATTGTTCACAACTACTGTTTTTGTATAGGATTTTGAATAACAAAGTAGACAGTAAATTATTGTTAAATTACATTCAGTTCAAATGTCCTCGGTTAAATTTACGTAAACAATCCCTATTTCATGTACCTGCTTGTAAATCGAATTATTGCAGCAACACATTTTTGTATCGTGCTTGTCATATATATAATAAGGAATATTGTACAATTGATATTTTCAACAAAAAACTTAATACATATAAAACTTAATTAAGAAAAATTACGAATACGCTACTAAGTTAATTATTTACATTATGTATATTTTATTAATCAACATTTTTTGTCTAATTACCTTTTACTATAATATATAAATAAGAGAGAGAGAGAGGAGAGGCCTATGTCCAGCAGTGGACTGCAACGGGCTGATGATGATGATGATGATGATATATAAATAATAATAATTAAATTGTTATTTTAATTGTAATAATATTTTTAATTGAAATGTTTGTGCTAATTATTAATGTCCTTTATCATCTACTGTTACTGTAAAATAGCTTTATATAAGTGGAAACTTTATTGATTTATGTATTTTAAGTTATGTTACCTAGTTTATAAGAGTAAAGATATTGTATGTTTCCCAAATAAAATAAAATAAAATAAATATACGCTTGCTCTAATGGTATCGCCCAATGATGCCATTAGCCATAATATAATCCTTATACAAAATACATCTCCATTTAGATTAGAAATGCAAAACCCTTATAATAATTATTCCATGTTTGCAACCCAAATCATTTAAATTATAAGCCAAGAGCTACGAAAATATTGACTGTTCACAGTAACGTTTCTTCAATTAAAGACACCTCTTCTTCTTCCATCTTTTTTATAGCATAGGCCGGCAAACGAGCAAGTGGGTCACGTGATGGTAAGTGATCTTAAAATATATTATACCTGATATTAAAATACCTTTCTCTCGAGGCTCCGCCCGCGTGAACGGCCTTTTCCGGGATAAAAAGTAGCTTATATCCTAATCCTAGTCATGGTCTACCTGTGTGCTAAATTTCATTCAAAACCGTTCAGCCATTAAGGTGTGATTGACATTTATAATAGAAGTAGGATAAGTGTTATGTTACCCTTTTTGCTTCGGGAGTATACACGAATATTTATGGACCACCTTCGGAATTAACCCTATTGAATACAAAAGAATCATTAAAATCAGTCGACATTTGGCCGAGATAACACGCAGCCGTCGAAATAAGATAACTAGAACGATAACTCTCATAATATGAATCTGCCAAATAATACGGCTCCACTTACTTACACATACAAAGGTAAAATCACACGTAACACTCATACACGCAACAAAAATTAATGAACGTTCAAAATCAACTTTATTTCATACAAGTTAATGTCTAAATATTAAATTTCTACTAGAAATTATTATGCACAGACTTTTATAGCCCCGCCCCCTTGCACAGAGTTCTAGTGGGATGTTTTTTTGTTTAAGTTACGTTTCTTGTCATCTTATTTCGATGCACGTATTATACTACACTACTAAATTACTGCACATTATACTACTACACGTATTATAATAAAAATACTTAATAATGTACAAAAATAAACTGATTTAGTACTAACATTAGTTACATTACTAGTATTATCCGGACCTAATATCAGAGTGGCGAAAAATGTGGCAATGTTCAAATTGTTCAGACGCCCCGACACATGTCTCGGACCCTACGGATGTGCAGCCAGGCTTTTATGAGTATCGGAAACTATGGACTACGCTTAACCGTATTCGAACCGGTGTGGCTAACTGCAACTACCATCTTTATAAGTGGGGTGTCACTGACACGCCTAGCTGCGATTGTGGAGCCCCCTCTCAAACTACCCGGCACATTGTTGAGGAATGCCCGAGGAGAAACTTTCCGGGAGGATTCACTGGCCTTCTTCAACTGTCCCCAGACGCTAGAGCATGGATTATTATACGAAATAAATAAATTAACAATTGATGATGTGATGTATGTATGTGAGGTTGATAATATGGTTTTGATATTGAAATAAAACTAGTTTATACGGATTTTATCGCGGTTTAATTTTTATTTTAGTCCCGACGTTTCGAAAGCTTTTCAGCCTTCGTGGTCACGGGAGAGACTGAGGTGTAGGTCGTCTCGAAAAGTTAATGTTACAATGGCTACCTTCATTTTAAAATAATACATATATTTCCAATTATTTAAAAAAGTTAGTTGACACTAGTCCGATCTACGCAGAAAGAGCTCACGGTATCTTGAGGTCTGGCAGTTGGTCTTTTGGGTTCCGATTTAATTAAATGTATAATTGGATCCCAGGCTTGTGCAAGCTTCCAACCATCTTCTCTATTGAAATTTGGGTGTTTCTTAATTTCAATAGCCTCGCGAATCATCCTAGGTAGGAATCGGTGTTCTTTGGCAAGGATTTGTGGTTTGTCAAATCTAAGGTAATGTTTGGAGCCTTCATCTGAATGTTCAGCAACTGCAGACTTCGTAGAGCGTCGGTGTTTAACATCAGCTATGTGTTCTTTTACGCGGGTCCCTATGCTTCTTTTAGTTTGTCCGATATAGGAGAGTCCACAGTCACAATCTATTTTATATACACCCTGTTCTTGTAGAGGTATGTGACACTTGACAGATGGTAAAAATTGACTAATCTTCTTTGGCGGCTTGAAATAAGTTTTAATAGAAGCACGCTTCAGTATATAGCCAATCTTGTCTGTGACACCTCTAACATATGGTAATACAACAGGGGCACGTTCAACTGTGGCTGGTTTCACTCGGTTTCTGTGACGGCGGCGTGGAATTTGGAGCTTATTGTCTCGCAGTACTCGCTTGACATGCTGTAGCTCAGTAGCCAGATGTTCCTCGTCACAGATTCCTTGTGCTCTCTGAAACAAGGATTTACCCACGGTAGCTAACTGTTTTGGATGGTGGTGAGATTCACCGTTCAAGTATTTATCAGTATGGGTCATTTTCCGATACACAGTATGGCTTAAAGACTGATCAGGATTACGGATAACCAAAACATCTAAGAAGGCTAGAGATTTATTGTGTTCCAACTCCATAGTGAATTGAATTTTATTGTTAATGGAGTTGAGATGATCTAAAAATGCAGTTACTTTGTCAGATGGTAAAATTGTGAAAGTATCATCTACGTACCGTTTATAAAATATTGGTGAGACAGGGGATGTGCTTAGGGCTGTCTCCTCAAAGTCTTCCATGAAAATATCGGCGACTACTGGAGATACGGGTGAGCCCATAGCCACTCCATTCACTTGTACATAGAATTGATTGTTCCACAACATATAGCCAGATGTGAGGCAATGTTCAAGCAATTCTGCATATGCTAAGGGCATGTTATTATCCGCTAACTTCTTAGAAACAATTTTGATGCAGTCTTGTAATGGTAAGCTCGTGAAAAGCGACTGGACATCAAAACTGACCATGGTTTCATTGTCAGTTAATTGTAGGTGTTTAATATCACTGACAAATTGGTAAGAATCCTTCACAGATGCTCTAGTGTTTCCTCTCAGTGGTGAAAGCACTTTTGCTACGTGCTGAGCCAATCTGTAGGTTGGTGTGTCGACCTGACTCACAATAGGACGTAGAGGAGCATTTTGCTTGTGTATTTTTGGTAACCCATACAGTTTGGGAGGTTTTGCACACGAAGGAACGAGTAAGTTTACGTCTAGATTTAATGTGTCGGAGTAACATTTTATTAAAGAGCTAGTAGCCTTTAAAACTTTGTTGGTCGGGTCTGTTTTGACTTTTTTATAAGTACTTTCATCCGACAAAAGGTGTTCAATTTTACTATTATAATCTGACGTATCCATTACTACTGTCGCGTTCCCTTTATCCGCACGGAGAATAGTTAGGTCCTTCTGTGATCGCAAGTTGTTTAAAGCGATATATTGTTGCATTCATGAATGCAAAAATAAACAAATTAAAAAATTTGAAAAATTAACATCTAAATCAAATGCCAGAAATAGAAACACCGAGTGTAGGAACGGAACGCACCCTACCATAGATAACATCCACTCACGCGCAGATGAACAACGCGCTGTCATTAATCTGTCAAAACAAACTTTGGATACAAACACTGTTGAGGTTTTATCAAAAGGACTAAATTTTGCCATAACACCACGAAGGATACCGTATGAAGATATTATTTGTAACGTTGAGAACGGTCTCTTCAAAAACAACTTGAAAAAGGAAGATTCGGAGGCGATACGTCAAGACATTTCGTCTATATTACGTCAAAAGAAAGTGCCGAAACCAAATCTTCCAAAACAACAATATATCGCTTTAAACAACTTGCGATCACAGAAGGACCTAACTATTCTCCGTGCGGATAAAGGGAACGCGACAGTAGTAATGGATACGTCAGATTATAATAGTAAAATTGAACACCTTTTGTCGGATGAAAGTACTTATAAAAAAGTCAAAACAGACCCGACCAACAAAGTTTTAAAGGCTACTAGCTCTTTAATAAAATGTTACTCCGACACATTAAATCTAGACGTAAACTTACTCGTTCCTTCGTGTGCAAAACCTCCCAAACTGTATGGGTTACCAAAAATACACAAGCAAAATGCTCCTCTACGTCCTATTGTGAGTCAGGTCGACACACCAACCTACAGATTGGCTCAGCACGTAGCAAAAGTGCTTTCACCACTGAGAGGAAACACTAGAGCATCTGTGAAGGATTCTTACCAATTTGTCAGTGATATTAAACACCTACAATTAACTGACAATGAAACCATGGTCAGTTTTGATGTCCAGTCGCTTTTCACGAGCTTACCATTACAAGACTGCATCAAAATTGTTTCTAAGAAGTTAGCGGATAATAACATGCCCTTAGCATATGCAGAATTGCTTGAACATTGCCTCACATCTGGCTATATGTTGTGGAACAATCAATTCTATGTACAAGTGAATGGAGTGGCTATGGGCTCACCCGTATCTCCAGTAGTCGCCGATATTTTCATGGAAGACTTTGAGGAGACAGCCCTAAGCACATCCCCTGTCTCACCAATATTTTATAAACGGTACGTAGATGATACTTTCACAATTTTACCATCTGACAAAGTAACTGCATTTTTAGATCATCTCAACTCCATTAACAATAAAATTCAATTCACTATGGAGTTGGAACACAATAAATCTCTAGCCTTCTTAGATGTTTTGGTTATCCGTAATCCTGATCAGTCTTTAAGCCATACTGTGTATCGGAAAATGACCCATACTGATAAATACTTGAACGGTGAATCTCACCACCATCCAAAACAGTTAGCTACCGTGGGTAAATCCTTGTTTCAGAGAGCACAAGGAATCTGTGACGAGGAACATCTGGCTACTGAGCTACAGCATGTCAAGCGAGTACTGCGAGACAATAAGCTCCAAATTCCACGCCGCCGTCACAGAAACCGAGTGAAACCAGCCACAGTTGAACGTGCCCCTGTTGTATTACCATATGTTAGAGGTGTCACAGACAAGATTGGCTATATACTGAAGCGTGCTTCTATTAAAACTTATTTCAAGCCGCCAAAGAAGATTAGTCAATTTTTACCATCTGTCAAGTGTCACATACCTCTACAAGAACAGGGTGTATATAAAATAGATTGTGACTGTGGACTCTCCTATATCGGACAAACTAAAAGAAGCATAGGGACCCGCGTAAAAGAACACATAGCTGATGTTAAACACCGACGCTCTACGAAGTCTGCAGTTGCTGAACATTCAGATGAAGGCTCCAAACATTACCTTAGATTTGACAAACCACAAATCCTTGCCAAAGAACACCGATTCCTACCTAGGATGATTCGCGAGGCTATTGAAATTAAGAAACACCCAAATTTCAATAGAGAAGATGGTTGGAAGCTTGCACAAGCCTGGGATCCAATTATACATTTAATTAAATCGGAACCCAAAAGACCAACTGCCAGACCTCAAGATACCGTGAGCTCTTTCTGCGTAGATCGGACTAGTGTCAACTAACTTTTTTAAATAATTGGAAATATATGTATTATTTTAAAATGAAGGTAGCCATTGTAACATTAACTTTTCGAGACGACCTACACCTCAGTCTCTCCCGTGACCACGAAGGCTGAAAAGCTTTCGAAACGTCGGGACTAAAATAAAAATTAAACCGCGATAAAATCCGTATAAACTAGTTTTATTTCAATGAGTAATATTCGCGTAAACCTAAGAAATCACTATGGTTTTGATACCTACATATTACCCTCCTGACTGCCTCGGTGGCGCAGTTGTAATGCGTACGCGTTACGATTGAGGTCAACGCTGAGGTCTCGGGTTCGATCCCCGGGTCGGGTAAAGTGGTATTGGGTTTTTCTATTTCGAAATGCTCAGTATCAGCCCGGAGTCTGGAATTTGTGCCCGGTATGGCGATAGGCTCGCCCCCTATCACATAAGGGATGGAAATACGCTCGGCGAAATGTGGGTGTACTGGTTACACCTCTGCCTACCCCTTCGGGGATTACAGGCGTGAGTGCGTATGTATATTACCCTCCGTAACGTGGTGGGCGAGTAGCCGGTCGATTCCAGCACCGATACAAATATTTGTTTCGGGTCTGAGTGTTGTGGGACCGCAAGTCGCTCGTAGTTCCTGATACCCACGCTACAGGATAACCTAGTGTGGGATCAGGACTCTGTGTGTGACTGTTGGATAAATTTATATTTTTTATTGACTTGTCATACGCGCTATTTTAATTGCCTACATGATCAATAAACAATTTTAATCAGATTAAAACCTGATTCAGAATCTTCGTAACTAAACGTAAAATATGTGACTAATTTAGAATCAGCTGTGGAATTGAATCGGGACTAAAAGGTACGTCCATAATCCGAATGCCGGTACAACGGCACAAGGGCACAGCGATACAAACAGTGCCCTATAAATATTTATGATTCATGAAAGTGATTCTGATATACTGTCATGCCGGTATACATTAAGATTTAGATTAAGAGTTGTACACCGATGTCTTGGCAACATTTTCTGATTGAAGTAAAACTGGTTTATACGGAGTTTATATAAAATTCGTATATAAACTAGTTTTATTTCAATGTGTAACATTCGCGTAAATGTAAGAAATTACTATGATTCCATACACTGTTCATCTCGGTCAATGTTTATTGCGTCAATTCATACTTTTTACAACAAACACAACTTTAAACTTCCTCCGTCGTCGTCCCAAACATGTTTTGGCAGATCCCAACGACTCCATCACAGTCGCTATCGAAACAGCACTTTCCTTCCCCAATCCGAATCGCAATCGCATAAGAAATCTTTATACAATTTCTTTTTTTTTTACAAAAATTTAGGGAATTCAATCAGAGTATTTTTAATGTATACAACGTGTTTCAGAAAGGTGTGGTCATATTGAATAGTCATTACATAAAGCTTATAGTGAGGGCCTTACTTATAAACGTTACTTCAGCATTGATTAGTTAAAAACTTTCTTGTCTTTCTCTGTCAACGTGTTTTTTAAATCGGCTAGAAAAAGACGAAAACAGTGTCTTAACTAATCAATGCTTTAAAAGTTTATTAGTATGGGCCGGAGTGTTTATGTACCTGATCGCATCATAATCTAGACAAAATGAGTGATTTTAATTTTAATTTAGCCCAGCGCTCACCGCGCAGAGTCCTATTTCGATATTAAATAAAAAATATTTATTAATAACAGAGATGAAGTTCCGGGAGTCGATTTATCTTTCTGAAATATGGAATGAAATTTCTCCAATGTTATATTATTAACTTTATTAAAAAAAACGTAACAATTTAAAGTCGGTCCTATCGAAGTTTATCTAATGGTCAATGATGGATACCACCGCCTCACAACTGTTAATTCAGTTTTAGCTTTACAATTTTAAATTCGGTTTTATTTTTAGTTTACTATGTTTAGTGGGACTGGCATACGCTAAGCGTAAAAGTTCCAATAGACAAAAAAGCTATGTTTAGTGAAAGAGTCATCTAAATCGATGCATAAATGTTGAAGTTTTATTTATGGAACATTCAAAAAGCAAAAAACATACACTTCTACTCTTCCTTTTTTAAGTTGGTTAAAAAAACCAAACACGTGTCGAATTAAGAACCTCCTCTGTTTTTTCGTCGATAAAAAAATGCACAAAGCAAATGTTCGTTGCTTTAAAACTACAAAAACAATTTCCGATTCTGTATTTAGTATTTCTTTTAATGCTGCGTTACAATAGAATGCTTCACTTGAGCGTATAGAATTGGTTTTTATCCATTTTAAAAGCAATTTATTGTTCAGTAGACAGCATATATGTTATAATGAGTTAGAAACTCAGATTCACTCACGGTCACCTGATGTTAAGTGATCTCACCGCCCATGTACGCCCACAACACCAAAAGGATGATGGGCGCGTCGCCGGCCTTAAAGGAAAGAGATAATTAAGGGATTGGGTAGGGGAGGGGGATTTGGTTCTCCGGATATCTCACTCACCGTACGAAAGCTGCTACTTTAAACCGGTTTTCTGTGAGACAGTGGTAACGACCCAGACAACCCGGCTCATTCATGCTGTAGACAAAAGTGTTTACAGCGTGGCTCTACCACTCAAGAAATATATTCGTTATTGCTAAATTACACATTACCTGGAGGCCAATTCTCGTAATTTTAAATGTTCAAAATATCATTCCGATCTAGTCACAGCGTCAAGAAAGTTGCAAATGCCATTCTCTTAAACCAATAATCAACCTCAAATTTGAACATAGATCGTAATGAGATTGAATGTAGAATAAAAGTTGACTGAAGCCAAAACGGTATAATGCTACTGCTAATGGTAGGTGCATTTGACGTTGATTATTGGTTTAAGAGAATGCCATTTGCAGCTTTCTTGACGCTGAAACTAGATCGGAATTCTATTTTGAACATTTAAAATTACGTGAATTGGCCTACTGATCTTACTTATGGTACAACGAACAAACGTTAGGTAATTTGATTAAGCATATTCTCATTATGACAAGGTTTAACAGTCCCTTACGTAGTCCCAATTTACGAACGTTAATGGTTCTGAAGGTATGTATTAGGCACACGCGCAACCCGCCTACAGCCCCTACGACTCAGTCGTCTCATAGCCACCGTAGCCGCTGCTACGCCGCTACGAGGTGCGCGCTACGCAAACTTTAATAATACGCGATTGCGATTTATTTTGTTACGATAATTATTTAATAGTAAACAAAGAAATAGTTAATAAATTGTTCAGTTTGAATATTGATGTAAGTTTTCGGTTAATCTGTAAAATGTGGATTAAAAATGAACGCACAGTGATCGGACGTGGAAATAATGCTTGAATAATGCATTTCATGTGTACTGTCATAATGGTAAGTACTTCATAATTGTTTCAAGTTTTTTTTGTGCTTAAAATTACAAATATACGTAAACATTACAAAAACTTATTACCGACTGAACAAATATATAAATTATTTTAAATATATACATATTTTTTTACTTTTAATATAAAATATACATAATAAGTAGCGACGCATAACGATGACCCATATGACCTTAAATATTTATGTAAATTGAGTGTAAAAAATATATATTGTTATTAAAACAGAAAAAACATGTTAAAAACCTATTAAAATAATTTACACACTCACTGGCTGTAAATCACGGTGACAACCTCCGTAGCGCAGTGGGCGAGTAGCCTTCTGTGAAGCGAGAGACTGAGGGTTTGATTCCCGCATCGAGATAAAATATTTGTGTGATCCATGAATATGTTATATATATAAGTTGCTATAGGTGCTAGTAGGAGCTATATGGCCGCTAAATGTACTATATTTATCGTACTATAATGTCTTTATACTTGTACTCGCAGTGCATAATAAATAATTATAAATAAACTACCTTTTATTCAGGGCTCCTGCCCTTTCAAAGCATTTCACTCCCTAAGCGGATGATTTTCGTAATATCTAGAAATACGTAGTTACTTATTTGTTGTAAGAGTACTTCTAGTTTAGAGTCAAAATGTTTACATCCCCTATTTTACCCCTTTAGGGGATGAACTTTAAAAATCCTTTCTTGCAAAATTTCATGCTTCTAGACTCAGCGAAGTCCAGCGGTTTAGGCTGTGCAGTCAGTCAGACAGTTTCTCCTTTTATATCATCATACTAATATTATAAATGTGAATGTAAGTTTGTTTGTTACGCTTTCACGCGAAAACTACCCGATCATCATGAAACTTTGTACACATATTCTTGGAGGTATAAGAAGTAACATAGGATACTTTTTATGGGGAAAAAATATATTTGTTTGTTACGCTTTCACGCTTAAATCACTGAACCGATTTTGATGAATTCTGATGTAGAGATAGATGGGATCCTGGAGACGGTTATAGGCTACGTTTTATTTCGGAAAGTCTATTCACGCGGGCGGAGCCGCGAGCAAAAGCTAGAATTATATAAATAAAAGCACACTTTTTGAAATAACATAATAAACTGCTACGCAAATTCCCTAAGCTCTAAACAAAATAAACAAGGTAGCCGTAGCAATTTTTTAATTTGAACTCCGCGACTCGTCCTCCCACGTAAATTTACATTGTATTTTTTATTTAATCCGATGCGATTCATAATTTCCACATGACGAAGTTAAAGCAAAAAATAGGTTTAAGTGTTTTTTGATGGAGTCATTCGGCGTATCTCTGAAGGCCAATTCTCGTAATTTTAAATGTTCAAAATATCATTCCGATCTAGTCTCAGCGTCAAGAAAGTTGCAAATGGCATTCTCTTAAACCAATAATCAACGTCAAATGTGAACATAAATCGTAATGAGATTGAATATGGAATAAAAGTTGACTAAAGCCAAAACGGTATAATGCTACTGCTAATGCTAAGGTGCATTTGACGTTGATTATTGGTTTAAGAGAATGCCATTTGCAACTTTCTTGACGCTGAGATTAGATCGGAATGATATTTTGAACGTTTAAAATTACGAGAATTGGCCTTCTGACCTGCGTTAGCTCAAGGTCTGATGTGCCAAACAGCGTAATATCATATTATAGAGGTATATTTTCATGAGCAATAGCCCTTAGTTTAAGTTATATTTGCGTCCTAAACAGAGTTTCTAATTCGGCCCAGAAAAGTCATAAAAAATAAATAACAAAATTCATGAAAAACACGATATTATCGTTTCTGTCCCCATTTATGATAAATAAAAATAGAATAAAATGCGGCAAGAACTGATTCATGTGTCTGCTTTTGATTAAGCATTTGGACATAGTTTTTTTATAGGTAATAATTTATTTACCTATTTCAAAAATAAAGGTCACAAAAACTATAAAAAAATATTTTATAAAAACTAAATTGAATTGAGATCTGGCTTAAACTATTATAATTGTGAAAGTTTGGATGTTTGTGAGTTTTTGAATTTGGATATTTGTTAGTCAATTACGCCTTTACGGCTGAACGGTTTTGGATGAAATTTGACACACAGATAGACTATGACCTTGACTAGGACATAGGCTACTTTTTATTCCGAAAAAGGGTGTTAACACGGGCGAAGAAGATGAGCAAAAGCTACATGCAATACACACAAGCGAGCTTGCATGTCACTGGCCCACAAATCTTGAAAATAAAACTGTCCTCCAATTGTTTTATACCTCCGAGGAATTTTTAGTACGAAGAAATAACCTGATAAAAGATTCAGTTCCTATACAGATATAAATAGAATTGATCTGTCTGTCTGAACGCGAGATATTTGTCTTACAAAGCCATTTCTCATACTGGAGACATAGTATACGTTTATAGATTTTAGAGAGAATTTTATTCCTCCACAAAATTACTTGAAACTTCAACGGGATAGGACAGTTTTGTCTACAGCATGAATACAGGCTCGACCGAGTTGTTCCACTGTCACAGAAAACGTAAAGTAGCAGCTTGCTGTTAGCTTTCGGTCAGTGAGAGATATCCAGAGGTTTAAATTTCAAATCCCCTAATTATCCCTTCCTTTATGGCAGATGACGCGTCCATTTTAGCTTTTAAATTTTTGTTTTTTTTTTCATTTTACAATTTATTTCATTCATCAGTTTTCATTTCATTTTACAATTTGACAGCCTCCGTGGCGCAGCGGGCGAGTAGCCGGTTGCGAAGCGCGAGGCCGTGGGTTCGATTCCCGCACTTAGACAAATGTTTGTCTGATTCACAAATATTTGTCTTGGGTCTGGGTGTTGTGGGACCGCAAGTCCCTCGTAGTTCTTGATACCCACGATACAGGTTTACCTAGTTTGGGGTCAGGACTATGTGTGTGACTGTTAATCGGTGCATAAATGTCAAAGTTTTACGCCTGATTTCTGAAAGTAAAATTAACTAATCAAATGTCAAATCTCATTTCAAGTCGAAATTGAGTTGCTAGAAGCGTGGTCAACACCGTTGGCTAACACACATGTTAGCTAACATAACTTTCAAATTAATATGAAAAATCGTATGTCAAGCGGTTGTTTGTATTGTTTAATATTTATTTTTACTGTTTCAGCAACTCGAATTGATTTGACAGCGGTGTCAAAATCAAAGTTCTGTTAGTTGAACGTTGATTTGATCAACATTCAACTTTTGACTGCCTCGGTGGCGCAGTTGTAATGTGTACGCGTTACGATTGAGTCCAACGCTGAGGAGACCTCGATTCCCGGTTCGATCCCCGGGTCGGGTAAAATTTTATTGGGTTTTTCTATTACGAAATGCTCAGTATCAGCCCGGAGTCTTGAATTTGTGTCCGGTATGGCGATAGGCTCGCCCCGTATAACATCGTGGGACTGAGATACGCTCGGCGAAATGTGGGTGTACTGGTTACACCTCTGCCTACCCCTTCGGGGATTACAGACGTGAGTGCGTATGTATGTATGTATGATTTGATCAGCCTTTCAGAAACCGGGCGTTAGTCTTTTATCTCGAATTTCATCCTTAGAATCGACTCCCTTCAAATTTAAATGGCACCACACTGGGAGTCAACCCTATCGAATACAAAGAATCATTCAAATCAGTCTTCATTTCGTGGAGTTATACGTGAATAGAAAATATATATTATGTCTCAAAGGTGTTATTTTGTCGGCATGCCATAACTTCCATAATTCTACATAAAATGTAATGATTCAAACATCATTTTGTAGCTTATGTTTACTGCTATTGACTTAAAATAGACAAATGTTTTAATGTTATAGATTATGCCAAAAATTGTGAAAAATTAACTCATACACGCAACAAAAATTAATGAACGTTCATTATCAACTTTATTTCATAAAAGTTAATGTCTAAATATTAAATTTAAAAATCGAGATACAACGTTCTGCACCGATCAAAAAATTTGACATATTGAGTGTCAACTAGCGATCATGATTTTTATGAATTGATGAATGAAAAAGAAAAAAAATGAAAAAAGCGTCACAGACTTTTATAGCGCCGCCTCCTTGAACAAAGTTTTATTGGGGTCATTTTTTTTGCTTGAGTTACATTTCTTGTCATATTATTTCGATGTCTATTTCATATGTTGTTATCACTCCATCACAATAACATATTTTATACTAGCTTTTGCTCGCGGCTCCGCTCGCGTAAACGGCATTTTCCGGGATAAAAAGTAGCCTATGTCCTAATCCAGGTAATAGTTTACCTATTTGCCAACTTAAAGCCTTAAATTTGCCTGTTAAAGCATTATTTAGTACCTAACATCCAAATTCACAAATATCCAAACTTTCACAGTTATAATATTCGGAGGATAATTAGTGGTAGAGACACGTTAAGTCGCCAGAGGGATTGACGTCAGGCAGGCAGCCGGATGTAAAAACTATCAACCCAAATCTTGTTTTTTTTAATACACCCAACAGTCAAACACACACACAACACGCATAGTCCTGACCCCACACTAGGTTAACCTGTATCGTGGGTATCAGGAACTACGGGGGACTTGCGGTCCCACAACACCCAGACCAGAGACCAATATTTGTGTATCACCCAAACATTTTCTATCAGTCTTCACACATGTCTCAGTGTGAGAATCGAACCCACGGCGTCTCGCTTCGCAGCTGGCTACTCGCCCACTGCGCCACGAAGCTGGAAACGTATTTTCTCGTATGCTGATCATGTATAGCGCAAAACTACTGATCTTGGGCACTGAGCTGGCCATTAATTTAGACTATCTGTTAAACCACTGTTTACTTGACCCATTACGTATTCGAACAAGTTACGAGCAAACATGGGCCTGTTTGACCTCTTTTGTTGTTCTAGTATAATGTTTTTGTTAAACTAAACTACTGGTGGCCATTTGTCGCCTCGGGAGTTCTAGCAAACAAAAAAAACAACGCGCGAAACTGAGTAAAATTGTTCTCGGATTAAGTTCGCGTTGTTTAACTCTTACGCCCGATTTCTGAAAGGCTTGCTAGAAGCGTGGTCAACACCTTTGATTTGACACACAATATGTTAGCTAACATAACTTTCAAATTAATATGAAAAATCATATGTCGAACGGTACTAAAGAGACATCAAATATTATTAAGTTTTACACTAATCAATGTTTCAGCAACTCAAATTGATTTGACAGCGGTGTCAAAATCAAAGTTCTGTTAGTTGAATGTTGATTTGATCAGCCTTTCAGAAACCGGGTGTTAGTCACGTAGTAGTAGTAGTACCTTAATCTGGGTTCAGGATTGTTGGATGTCACTTATTCATTGGATATTATAGTTTATAGCTAGTGCTATCAAACACAGCCTCCGTGGCGCAGTGGGCGAGAAGCGAGAGGCCGTGGTTTCGATTCCCACACCGAAATATTTGTGTGATCCACAAATATTGGTCTCGGGTCTGGGTGTTGTGCGACCGCAAGTCCCTCGTAGTTCCTGATACCCACGATACAGGTTAACCTAGTTGTCGGGTGTATTTATTATTATTACAATCCGTTAGGGGCGCTGTACGTATCTGCATAAACATTTGTAGATATGGATAGCATGAAACTTCGACTTTTAGGCCATTGAAATATGAAATGAAATGTAATATTTTTAATAATCATGTAGGCAATTAAAGTAGCGCTTATAACAAGTCAGTACAAAATAAAGAAACGTATGTATAGAAATCATATCAACTAATGTATACATAACATACATATCATCTTTGAAGGGCAATGAAGGTAGTGAAATTAATGAGCATTCTGAGCCCAATCCAGTATCATGCAGTGCTTTGTTGTTCAAAGGTCTGTGCGGTGTTGTTTATCTATCATTTAATCGTATCTTTGGCGATAAATACCTACATAAAAAAGGTTTCAAAGACAATTGTAGATTCTAAAGACTACCTCCCCCGTGGGCAATATGAAAGAAAACTTTTGTCACAAGTTCTAGCCCCGATATAAAAAACTTTGAGACCTCCAAAATATGGGATGGCATCGCGTATAAAATGAAATATTTTCTTTGTAGTTTATGACTTAACTTTCTACCATACGCGCTCACGCCTGCAATCCCCGAAGAGATGTAACCAGTACACCCACATTTCGCCGAGCGTATCTCCGTCCCATGATGTGATAGGGGACGAGCCTATCGCCATAACGGGCACAGTTCCAGACTCCGGGCTGATACTGAGCATTTCGTAATAGAATAACCCAATATCACTTTTTCCCGACCCGGGCATCGAACGAGACCTCAGCATCAGCCTCACTCGTAACGTGTACGCATTACAACTACACCACCGAGGCAGTCAACTCAGACTTATCTTTCAGGAGTCGTTAATTTGTGGGGTATAAAAAATTACCATATTATTAGATTTATTACGTATTCTTCCGACTTCAGTCAAGTCTGCAAACTTTTTATTAAAATAATTTAACCGCGACTATCAAATAGGTAGACAAAATCTCTTTTACTTTTTTTTTATTAGTCTGAATGACGTAACGAGAAGATGACAGCGGCCAGAGGTGTAAAGTAGCAAGTCTCATAATGCTCAGTAATTGCACTGGCTTCAATATCCTTCAAACCGGAAGACAACAATCTTACATACTTATGCTCACGCCTTTATCCCAGGAGGGGTAGGCAGACTAGTGCTACAGCCACTTTACGTCGAGCTTATTTCCATCCCACGATGTGGTAGGGGTGATACTATCGTCATACGGGACTACAAACTATATATTCCGGGCAATTCATGTGTGATTTTCTAATCGAAAACACAAACACAATGTGATTGACCAATCTGGAAATTGAACCCAGGACGTCAAGGTTTTCAGCCTTAGTACGCTGCCACTAGACCAAAGAGGCAAAATAAAAATCAGTTTTCCAAATACACACACATACGCAGTCACGCCTGTTCTCCCGAAGGGATAGGCAGGGGTGTAACTAGTACACCCATATTTCGCCGAGCTTATTTCCGTTCCATGGTGTGATAGGATTCCGCCTTTCGCCATATCGGACACAATTCCATACTCCAGATTGATACTTAAGCATTTCGTGATAGAAAAACCCAACTTTACCCGAGCTGGGGATCGAACCTGAGACCTCAGAGTCGTACCGAGTCAGTCGATTATTAGACGATCCCATAAATTGAAGAAAAGTGTTCGTTTGAACTTCTGGTCATCAGTAGACTACTAAATCAACATGAGGCTCCTCTGACCGCTTATAAATCAGAAGCTACAGGCAGTAGGGTTTACTATCTTCTCACGAATCTTGATAGATGGCCGTTGTTTTACTTATCTTATATCTGATTCACTGATAAACCACGTTGTTAATAATTCTTTTACTAAAAATAGAAAAATGAAACTGTATAACAAAAAAACGGCTTAAAAAAACTAAAAATGTAAACATTAAAATAAACAAATTGCAGTGAGAAATATTTATGAATGTGAATACTAGGAAAAATCAATACAATAAAATGTCTAACCACATATGCAAAAGAAGGGTGGTATATGAGTGACATTTATTTAGTTTAATTTCTGTAGTATAGTTAGTTAGTTGTTAGTTGCTCTTAAAAATGTTATTTTTTGAGAATATATTTATGCTTTACATAGACTTAGGTTTATTAGATAAAAATATATCCCTTTAAAGATACTCATTTATTTTCATATTAGTTGTAAAGTATCGGACCTACGTCATAAGCTGACAAAAGACTGCGATTTTAAACCCTATTTATTTTATAATAGGGTTGAGTGGCAGAGCCACGCTGTAGACAGTTTTATCTATAGCATGAATAGGCCGGCTCGTCCGGGTCGTTACCACTGTCTCAGGAAACCGGTGTAAAGTAGCAGCTTGGTGCTGCGTTTCGTACGGTGAGTGAGATATCCGGAGGCCTAAATCTCACTCCCGTTCCCCATCCCTTAATAATACCTTTCCTTTTATTCGGCAACGCACCCATGATCCTTTTAGTATTGTGAGCGAACATGGGCGGTGGAGATCACTTACAAGCAGATGACCCACTTGCTCGTTTACCGACCTATGATATAAAAAAAAGTTTAACTCACAAAGTTTATATTTTTATAACAGATTTGTTTTATAGTAGAGGACGGCAAACGAGAAACTGGGTCACCTGATAGTAAATAATGATGTGACTATACGTATGAAGTTAGTACGTGTCCAATACAATATAGGTTCTAAGGGATAGGGAAATATTTTTTAAGTACTGTAACGAAGTAGAACAATTGAAACACAATGTACACGACCTTCTCCATTTATTTGGGCAGAGTAACACTTTATATTCCGTTTAGCAACCGACTGACTGCCGACAATAATTATTCCACCTTATTTAAACCTTTTTACAAATAGTTCACATTAGTAACTGTATTTATTATTGAACATGTTGGAACGTCCTAAATAGCGTGTATAACAATTATAATTGAATAATTAAATAAGTCATAGATTATCTTATGTATTAACATACAATATAAAGTTATACAATGATAGTGTGACGTCATAACCGTTGTGCTATTATTTAGTACTGCCAGCACTTATAACAGTACCTACCATTGAGGCGACTATCAAAAATCCCGCACTAAGGTCACTGATGTTGTCTGGGTCGTAATAAATAAAAAATATTTACATTTATGATTCCGTCCAGTGATTAAAGTCATAAACAAAACGAATTTAGTAAATGTAGAATTGCAAAATATAATTACTAAGCTAAATTACAGCTTACTAAATTTAGAGCTCCTGTATTATAAATAAAATAAATAAATAAATACACCCAACAGTCACACACATAGTCCTGACCCCACACTAGGTTAACCTGTATCGTGGGTATCAGGAGCTACGAGGGACTTGCGGTCCCACAACACCCAGACCCGAAACACATATTTGTGGGTCACACAAACATTTGTTTCGGTGTGGGAATCGAACCCACGGCCTCACGCTTCGCAGCCGGTTACTCGCCCACTGCGCCACGGAGGCTGTCCATATTATTCTGTTTAGTAATTTGTCTTAGGTTATTATAGCAATCTACTTTTCTCCCTAAAAACTTAATATTAACACGATTACAGATTTTATACAGTATGTAACAAAAACCCTGTTGACCTTTTCTAGGTCGTGAAGATAGACATATAGACAGGTTATTAAAAATAGTTAAATAAAAATAATAAAAAACAGAAGCGAGATATTATCCTTACACAAGTACCTTAGAAAAATTAACATATTTAAAAAAAATCTTTTCGTTTGAAACTGATGAACAGCTGACTGATGTTACGTATTGACGAAAACGGCGCACACGCGGCGCGGCCCGTTTGATGCACGTAGACGCCGCAACTTGCTATTTCGCTCTGGCTCAGAGACATGGCTCTTGCAGAGGTAATCAACCGAAATACGGTAAACAATAAAATAATGAAAAAATCAATATGATTATTTTTTTTATTCCTATTTTTGTATGCGAGTTATTTGATTACGTTTGAATATCGATTCTGATATCACAGTTGAAACGCCCAACAGGGTTTTGTTACATATTGTATATGTAAAAAGAAATTTATTTCACTGGGAAAACATAATGCGGGATTGGTATTATGCAAGGAGCAGACAGAAAGTTCCAGTACAGGAAACTATTACCAAACTAGTTGTAAAACATCTCGCTTGTACATATACCGGTGCCCTATCCGTTTTGTGTCAACCGCAAAACTTTTATCATTACCACTTTCCCCGTGTTGTTTCTCCGCTTGTCATCACTTAGCAATTACTTCAGAATAAATGTTCAAAAACTTGCCTTGCAGTGGCTTGGATGTAGTTGGAAGTTTGCATAATCAATGTACTATGCAGCTGAGAGGTAATATTTTAAAAGAAAAGTTAGCTTATTATATCCAACATGGGATAGATTTTTCTACACGTTTTGTTGCGAAAAACCAGTTTTATCTGGTTATCTATATGTCTATTGAAGCTAACATGGTTGTGTCTCGACTCGTTATGTCAAAAGTAGAGATAAAGTAGACCAAAAAAATACTTTCTACCTCTCTATGGTAGTTTGTCTACGAATCCTAACATGACGTCATTTTATCGAATGTTCACAGTTCACCTGAGACAAGTAATATGTATTAGTTTATTATTTATAATTTACATACTTATTAGAATTTTAAATATAACTATTTTTGTACGTTTTTTTTCGCATTTTATTGTACACCGCTGTCTACTTCTCTTTTTGTTAATTGTTTCCATAATAAGGTTGTCTGGAAGATATAGCTTCTAGCAATAAGACAGCCCTTTGTCGTCCATAGGTTTAGCACTAGATATTAGTTTTTTTTTTTTACTTGCATTGTAAATGGTTTGCAATAAAGAGTTTTGTATTGTATTTGTACTGCCTCGGTGGCGCAGTTGTAATGCGGACGCGTTACGATTGAGGTCAACGCTGAGGTCTCTGGTTCGATCCCCGGGTCGGGTAAAGTGGCATTGGGTTTTTCTATTACGAAATGCTCGGTATCAGCCCGGAGTCTGGAATCTGTGCCTGGTATGGCGATAGGTTCGCCCCCCGCTTGCGCGATATATACGCTCGGCGAATTGTGGGTGTACTGGTTATAACTCTGCCTACCCCTTCGGGGATTACAGGCATGAGGGCGTATGTATGAGTGCGTATGTATTTGTCGTCGATAGTTTTCTCTCTCGCACGCGAGGTATGTCGTGGCCATACGTTAAGCCCGCACGTGATTTTATATTGCCTTGTTTCACTATCAGGTACATTGTAAGTGTTCACTTTGGTTTGCCAAAATAAGTCATTCCTCACACTCTGGCTTTTTATTATTTACGCGGGAGAAACCGCGGGCAAAATCTAGTGTAATATAAAAATGAGAACATAAGACTACAAAGTAGCTTGATTTATATTCACATTTCCAAGAAATTGTGATGGAAAGCATCTAGGATCACGGTCGCAGTATAATGAAGTTTTAGCACGTCTCAGCGCTAGACAGCTTTTATTCGCATACATTAGACAAGAGTGTGTTTAAGATTGAATTACAGACTAAGACTAAAATTGTGCGCTTCGTTCGGCAATCTTAGTATTTAGGGTTACGTCATCAAAATAATATGACAAGTAAAGTAACTTAAGCAAAAAAATTACCCCACCAAAACTCTGTGCAAGGCGGCAGGGCTATAAAAGTCTGTGCAGCTCGTTCATTAATTAATTCATAAAACATTATTCATGATCTCTAGTTGACACGTCGTCTTAATACGTCTAATTTTTTGCGCGGTGCAGAACGTTGTATCTCGATTTAGAAATGTAATATTAAGCCATTAACTTTTATGAAATAAAGTTGATTTTGAACGTTCATTAATTTTTGTTGCGTGTATGATGAGTGTTACGTGTGATTGCCTTTGCATGTGTAATTAAGTGGAGCCGTATTTTTGGCAGATTCATATTATATCATATTATTATCTTATTTTGATGGGGTCCGTAACTAAAAATATTAAGGTCTTAATTTATTCCTTATGCTTATGGAGGTCATGCAGGCTAATCCAATGCGTAGATATCATTTCTGCAATTGCTTGTTAATATAAACTGAGCTGCTCTAACTCCAATTACATATTGTAAAACTGGTATACGCTAATAATTGCAAACTAGTTTTAACAAGAGATACGCTGGAGTTTCTTGCTCGTTCTTCTCTCTCTTCTTCTCTACAGCCTTCTAAACTGGCGGTAGAGTTTTGAAGGAATCTAAATAATGTATAATATTTTATGGATTCAATGAATATATTGTAAATTTTGAACCCAAGGGTATCCTATTATTAAACCTACGCTTTCTGTCCATCTGTAGTATCATTAAAAGGCTTAGCCACATGAGTCACAGTGGCTACTAATTAAAAAGACCCGAATAAAAACAGTAAAAATCTCTGGTTGTAACGTGACTACCGCTCGTGACGAGCACTATCTGATATATTACAAATGAATGGGTTGACAGGGCTGAGAGATTGGCCAATGCGAATGGCAGATATTTGAAACTTATAGAGAGTTCACACGCTTCGATTTTCGTTGATCAACCGACTTTAATCAAGGATAGCTGTTTTTTGTTGATCAGTTGTTCACAAGGTGGTAGGTATCTCGTATGCGAGAGGCCACCTAGGTTGGTTCCATCGCTTTGTCTATTTCTGCCGCCAAGCAACAATGTGAAAGCCCTGTTGTGTTTCGGTTTGAAGGACATTGAAGCCAGTGCAGAATACTGTTCGCACCTATGGGACGGTTCCGCAAAGTACTTGCTCGATGCCTTCGACGGATTGCAGCGACGGGCTGTCCGCATTGTGAATGATGCAGACGTCACAAAAAATTTAGAGCCGCTACAGCTGCGTAGGGACATTGCCTCGCTTTCCGTCTTTTATCGTCTGTATCACGGTGAATCATCATCATCATCAGCCTGAATTCGTCCACTGCTGGACATAGGCCTTTCCAAGTTGGCGCCACCCTTGACGGTCCTCCGCCTTCCTCATCCAGCCGCTTCCCGCTACGTGTATCAGGTCGTCGGTCCAGCGGGCTCGAGGTCGGCCTACACTACGCTTGGATAGACGTGGTCTCCACTCTAGCACTTTTCGACCCCAACGGCCATCGTTGCGGCGACAAATGTGACCAGCCCACTGCCACTTCAACTTGCTAATTTGGCGGGCTATGTCGGTTACTTTAGTTCTCTGACGGATCTCCGTATTCCGGATTTTATCCGTCAGAGAGATACCAAGCATAACCCGCTCCATAGCTCGTTGAGCGACCTTAAAGTGGTGGATTAAGCCCTTTGTTAGAGTCCACGTCTCTGCGCCGTACGTCATAACAGGCAGGACGCACTGGTCGAACAGTTTGGTCTTTAGGCACTGCGGTATTGTCGACGTAAATATGTGACGCAACTTTCCAAATGCCGCCCAACCCAAGCAAATTCTTCTGTCAGCCTCGGCATCGAAGTTGTTTTTTCCTAGTTGGATAACCTGACCTAGGTAAATGTATCTATGAACAACCTCGACGCCTACTCTGTCGACGGTTATTGGCCTTTGGATGACATGGCAGTTGGATATGACCTTAGTCTTATCCAAATTTATCCTCAGGCCTACACGTCCAGAAGAATCACTTAAGCTGCGCAACATATCCTCCAATTCTTGAAGCGTTTCTGCCATAATGACTATGTCATCGGCATATCGAAGGTGTGAAATGTACTCTCCGTTTACGTTTATGCCTCGTCCTTTCCAGTTTAGTGTCTTGAAGACGTCCTCCAGCGCAGCGGTAAACAGTTTAGGGGAAATAACATCCCCCTGTCGCACACCACGCTGAAGATGTATTGGTCTTGATTGTACACCCTGTACTTGGACGGACATCGTAGCGGAGTCATATAGGCATTTCAGCACCTCCACATATCGCCAGTCAATTTGACATCGCTGCAAAGATTGAAGAACAGCCCAGGTTTCGATGGAGTCGAAGGCTTTTTCATAGTCCACAAACGCTTGGCATAACGGCATCACGGTGAATGCTCTGAAGAATTGTTTGACCTTATTCCTTCCTCACCTTTCCTTAACAGAACCACGCGTGCTGGCTTGCGAAACCATAGCTTCGTGGTCTCTTCCATCTCGGCTCGGACCAAGAGGTTCTCAAAATCGTATTTCTGTCGGACCATAAAGCTGTGGAATAGCTTGCCGGCGCACGTGTTTCCTCCTTCCTATAACTTGGGATCCTTTAAACGGAGTGTGAAGAAGCAACTAAGCAGGCCGGCATAATTCTGCCGATCTGCGATAGATTCAGTGTCTATCGTTGGTCGACAGTATTCATGGATTGCGCTATACTTACCATCAGGTGTAGCGTAGTCACTTTGCAGAGCCAGGATAAAAAAAAAAAAAAAAAAAAAAGTAAAATTACGGGGCATTATGAGATTTAACATTTTATGTCTCGGGGTGACGAGCGTAGTCCAATGCTAAGCAGTGAGTTGTAAGTCAAAGTTCTGGGTGGTGTTGATTCTGTTTATGGGCAGGCGTGGCGCTTACCATCAGGTGAGCGACCTGCTCGTTTCGTCACTCAAGCTAATAAAAAAAAAATCGATTGAGTGGTAGGTACAGCTATAGAATGTAAATTCCAATACAACAACACGCGATGACACGTGCACCCACGGTTTGCCGAGTATATATCTGTCCCATGATAGATAGATTACTAACTTCAATAGAAAAGCCAATCTAATCGACATCGCGTAACGCAAAACGCGAACGCAAATATTCTAAACCCAAAGCTATAGAGTTTGAATGATTATAATAAATTGCTTTCAAATTAATCTAAATTAAGACCAACTATTATTACTTCGGATATCATTACTTCTAATACCACAAGCTATCAATTAGTAGAGTTTGAACCCCATTCGATTAATACCATTCAGTACGAACATTCCAAATTCGACAATCTAATAAAAAGGAGTCGTGTAGTTTCTAAGACTTTGGAAAGCTATTGTTGGCGACACATTTAGTTTGCACTGTTAATAAGTAGCGCCATCTATTGTTATTTAAATTTAACTTGGTTTTATGTGCCTTCAAACCTTTTTTGGGCTGTGTAGTGTCGTGTTCTGGAATATTATAAAAGCTAGGCTGTCCTCTGGAGATTTTTGCAAGAGACAGCATGCAATCTTCGACGTATGGACTTGCGTATTCATTAATTGCGTAGTTTACAGCTATATCTCTAAGCTCTGGTGAAAACCTTAGTTAAGGAGTTATATTTTCCATGTTCAGCTCAGCAACATGAGATGACGAGTACCAGACGCAAATACTTGAATAGTTTTAGAAAATATATAAAACACATTATACGTCCCTATAAAATTTGAGGGTTGCCCTCGATTTTTCTGGGATCCCATCATCACATCCTGACTTGGTGCCAATGGCACCACCTGGGAAGTATACCATTTTAAACAAAAAAACAGTCACACACATAGTCCTGACCGCACACTAGGTTAAGCTGTATCGTAGGTATCACAAACTACGAAAAACGTGCGGTCCCACAACAACCAAACGGAAAAAAATTGTGGATCATACAAACATTTGTCTAGGTATGCGAATCGAACCCATGTCCTCACGCTTCGCAGGCAGCTACTCGCGCACTGAGTCACGGACGCTGTCAATCCTATTACGATAACGGGGGGTTAACCTACTGATAACAAATATCAGCGTTTGTTCGGTACTGTCCCTAAGTTGAATATTCCTATAAACTACTATCGATTTTTTAAATCTATATTTTGTTTTTTCAGCGGTGTCACTAAAGAAATAAAAAAATATAAAATGAGTCAATAACATCCTTATCATGCCTCGGTGGCGCAGTTGTAATGCGTACGCGTTACAACTGAGGCTGAAGCTGAAGTCTCGGGTTAAATCCTTGGGTCGAGTAAAAGTGATATTGGGTTTTTTATTATGAATTGGTCAGTATCAGCCCGGATTCTGGAATAGTGCCCGGTATGGCGTTAGGCTCGCCCTCTATCATACCATGGGACGGAGATACGCTCGGCGAAATGTGGGTGTACTGGTTACACCACTGCCTACCCCTTCGGGGATTACAGGCGTGAGTGCGTATGAACATCCTTATCATTATTATCTGATTTGGAGATAAATTAATCCGTTCATATTACTTTAGTAGTTGATTACTCGCCACGACGCGACGGCATAAACAAACGGTATTCAATATGGCAGTGTCGTGCCAAATATTAATAAACAAGCCAAACGAAGTACACAGGCCTGGCCAACCAGTCTCTGGAGTAGTCAAGTATACTATTAATGAACCTCTGGAAGTCAACAGTGTATTGCTATCGCTTATTGGTAGAGGACAATGCCAATGGTCAGAATCAAATTCAGATGGCGAGAAATCAGAAACAAAAAACTATTATGGTAACGAAGAATATTTCACAGTGTTCATGAACGTTATTGAAAAATCTAGTGATGGTGTAGTTACAATTCCTGTGGGGTCTTACGAATTCCCGTTTGAATTTTCTCTACCATATAACATACCATCGAGTTTCAAAAATTTTACTGGCAGCATAACGTACGTATTACTCCTAAAATTCAAAAGACCGGGAGTTTTCAAACTGAGTAAGAAGTTTATCGCCGAAATACCAGTTCGATGCTGCATAGCTGATGAAGCAGACGGACCACTTGTATTTGGACTGGAGAAAACCCTGACCAAGCTATTTTCAACGAGGAAGCACATCATAAATTTAAAAGCAGAAATTGCTAAAAGCAGTTTGAGTCCAGGAGGAAACGCTCATTTAACCCTCGTCATAAAAAATAATACTGGTGTGACTATTACTGCTGTAAAGTCCGAACTAGTACGTTGCATTACTTATACAGCTGATTGTGGGGAAATACAAAGAGAACAATTTGTAGTAAAAGTAAAGTAAACTTGACTCAAGAAATACTAATACCACGAGATATGTACTCCATACTAAATTCGAGGATAGTCAAGGTAGAATTCAAAGTACGAGTAACAGTACGGTTGCCGATGCCTCATGTCAACGCTTTAGTTGAAGTACCTGTTACAATTGGAGACAAGTTTGTAGAACAATGTCCTGATGAGCCTCCTTCATATTGGGAAGTAGTGTGTGTAGAAGAAAATGAAAAGTAAAATAAAAAAACTAAAGCAAAGGTGGTTGCAAAGGTTGATGACACTTCTAATCGCAATTTATTAAATATACAACATATAACATAAACCCTGTTGGTCCTTTTACCTTTGCTATGAAAATCGATATTCAAACATAAGGAAATATCTCTAATGAGAAAAATCTTACATAAAAATGGGACAGATGGTGTGCCAGCAGCTCAATTAAAGTGGTATTTTAAATGAAACTAGGGGCTTTGTTTTTCCCATGTTTTTCCAAAAAACATAAAATAAAAAAAAAACTTAAAGTTCGACGAATATGAGACATATCTTACTTTCTTCCCCACATTATTCTGCATCGATTGGTATCGGTCTCGACCCCATACCCCCAGCGGTTTCGGAGGAGATAGCGTGACAAGCTTTTGGCAGCGGCGGCGGCAGCGGCAGTTACTTTTTTTTAGAATAATTACTTTTTTTTTAGAAACTATAATTTTATGTGTTTTACGTGCGTATTAGTAAAGCCACGACTCGATGTAATAGTAAAAAAGTGCCGTACCGAGTAACTACCACTTTTGATAAACCACCGAGTGATCGCCAATCGTGATTTTTATGGTAGAATTTTCTTAATTGAGATATTTCTTTACGCTTGAATAACGATTCTGAAAAGTGGTTTTTAAAATAACAACAGGGTTTTTGTTCCATATTGTATATAGTTAGCCTGGTGTATAGTATTCTTTGACCTGTGACTGGTGCTAGGTCGTAAAATATTTATTGTTGGTGGTCTATAATTATATAACATTTATTTTCTTTTTATAATATTCGCTGTTCCATTAAAAGCACTGTAGTTTAATTTATGATATGAACGTGGGTATCTAATCAAACATTAGTTACATATTAGTACGAACTGTCCAAGTGCCCAATGACAGCCTCCGTGGCGCAGTAGGCGAGTAGCCGGTTGCGAGCGTGGGGCCGTGGGTTCAATTCCCGCACCTAGACAAATGTTTGTCTGATCCACAAATATTTATTTTGGGTTTGGTCTAGGTGTTGTGGGACCGCAATTCCCTCGTAGTTCCTGATACCCACGATACAGGTTAACCTAGTGTGGGGTCAGGACTATGTTTGTGACTGTTGGGTAAACAGAAATAAATAAAAATAAAACCGATCTCCTACAAGAACCAATTTGACACACTTCTCGGTATGTATTGGAAGCGTGATGATTTTGTATCATAATTTACCTATTAAGTAACATTAACTTGGACATTGTGAAACAAGCGTTAAAAGTGACAATTGCCGGTACTGACTTATGCCCAATTTTAATAAACGATATTGGATGGAGTCTCCCGGCCGATCTCACAAATGAGCCAATAAGAATACACTTTAAAAGTCACCCGTGAACATTACTTAGTTTGATTAGTCAATTTTCCGGATCGATCTGGAGAATCAAACCAAGATCGTTTATGGAAATCGGCCATTAGATATTGTTTACACTATCCAATAATCATTATCCACTTAATATCAATAAGAGTTACGATAATGATAAATGTCTATCTACCCTTTAAAGGTTCTTAGAACAGCTTAACAATGGAAATTATTTGAAAATAAACGTGTTGAAAATGCGTCTCATTATTTTAGCAGTGGTAGTGGTTTTATTATTGGAATACTAAAATAATCATTGGCGCGTTGCTAACCTTAAAGGAAAGGGATAAGTAAGGGATGCGGAAGGGGAGGGGAATTTGGGCCTCTGGATATCTCACTCACCGTACGAAACGCAGCAGCAAGCTGCTGCTAGCTAGCTACTTTACGCCGGTTTTCTGTAAGACAGTGATAACGACCCGGATGAGCCAGCCCATTCATGCTGTAGACAGAACTGTCTACAGCGTGGCTCTACCACTCAAAAATCTCGTATCTGATTTACATACATACGCACTCACGCCTGTAATCTCCGAAGGGATAGGCAGAGAGGTGCAACTAGTACACTCACATTTCGCCGAGCTTATTTCCATCCCATTATGTGATAGGTGGCGAGCCTATCGCAATACCGGAAATTCCAGACTCCGGGCTGATACTGAGCATTTCGGAATAGAAAAACCCAGTATATCTTTTACCCGACCCGGGGATCGAACCCGAGACTTCAGCGTCAGCCTCGGTCGTAACGCGTATTACAACTGCGTCACTGAGGCAGTCAACTGAAACGATTCTGAGCGGCTAGCATGAATAACTAGCGGAACGTATTCGTATCAAAATGTAAAAAATATATTTGAAACTTCATACAAATGCTAGCGTTCTCGATTCGAATACTTATTCGTAAGTTATTCATGCTCGCCCTTCTGTTGGTAACATTCATTTAATCCGTCAATCGACATGAGTTCCCGACCTATCTTCAACAGACCAGTAAATTATGTAAAACTCGTACAGCTACAAGCTGTCCCCGAGATGAACGTATAATGTTTCTCAGTAGTTCATCAGACAACCAACCTTTATAAATACATTTATATTTACACTAGCTGTTGCCCGCGGCTCCGCCCGCGTGAATACCTATTTCCAGGATTAAAGTAGCCTAGTGGGCGACAGCGGTGGGCGCGGCGTGAGGGGTGATCGCATCAACAGAGTCCCGTCATCGCGATCGATGTGAGAAACGCGCTAGCCAAAAATACTAATATCGCTATTAAAAAATAGGGGCCGATGGTAGAAAGGTGAAAATTTAGGGTTGTATGTATTTTTTAATGCCACATAATAAAAATATAAAAAAATATATAAAAAAATTAAAAAATAATAATTAGGGGTGAACCTTATCATTTAGGGGTATGAAAAATAGATGTTGGCCGATTCTCAGACCTACCAGATATGCACACAAAATTTCATACAAATCGGTCCAGCCGTTTCGGAGGAGTATGGTAACTAACATTGTGACACGAGATATATTTTACGGGTATATTTTATATATAAGATAAATTTACAGCCTCAGTGGCGCAACGGGCGAGTAGCCGCCTGTGAAGCGAGAACAAGCCGGGTTCGATCTCGCACTGAGGCCGATATTAATTATGTGATCCACAAATACTTGTTTTGAATCTGGGTGTAGGGGGATCATATGTCCCTCGTTCCTGATACCCACGATATAGGTTAAGCTATTGTGATTCCTCCAGAGACAGCAAGTACCTATATGTGCTAAGTATTTCAAAAACCCTTCCCCTTCCCAATTCCTTAATTATCCCTTTCCTTTAAGGTCGGTAACGCGCCCATGATCCTTTTGGCATTGTGGGCCGGCGGTAGATATCACTTACATCAGGTGACCCACTAAAAGTCACCTAACGTCATAAATACGATGTAATGGATATTTTTACACCCCTTCCGCACACCACTCAACACCTTACAGGCAAGAACGAATCTGGGGAATCCCAGGCAGGAGCTGTCATAATCGTTATCAATGGAGTTACAAATAGTTATTGGTTCTGTAGTATCAGTCGAATCCAAATTAAAGCTTACTTGACATTCAAAAATAATAGGAACCTTCGTAATTCTTATCACCATTATCAGAGCCGACATAGAGATAAAACGAATAAATACAGATTACAATTTCGTTACCCGTCACAATAAATTCATGAGTGCATAAACATACAGTATGGGAGTGTCGTGCCAAATACTAATAAACAGGCCACGAGGAGGTCATAGGCCTGGCCAACCTGTCACTGGAGTAGTCAAATATGCTCTAAATGAGCCTTTGGAAGTCAAGAATGTAATATTATCGCTAATTGGGAAAGGGCATTGTAGATGGACGGAGACAAGATCAAGAAACAATAGAACAGAAACAGTGAGTTACAATGGTAATGAAGAATACTTCACAACGTCGGTTAATGTAATTGAAAAGAGCAGTGATGGAGTAGTAACAATTCCTGTGGGCTCCTACGAATTTCCCTTTGAATTCTATCTACCAAGCGACATACCACCAAGTTTCAAAGACGACATTGGTTGTATATCGTACATATTGATGCTAAAATTCAAAAGACCAGGAATCTTCAAATTTAATAAGAAATTTACTGCTGATGTTCCAGTACACAGCTGCATTGACGGTGAGGAAATAACACCACTTGTTTTTGGATTGAAAAGAACTTTGACCAAACTATTTTCAAAGAGGAAGCACGTTGTTAATGTTAAAGCAGAGATTGATAAAGCTTGTTTGTCTCCAGAAGAAAAGGCTCACATAACTCTTGTTGTTACAAATGATACGAGTATTAATATAACTGCTATAAAGTCACAACTAATACGCTATAAAATTTACACGGCTGATTGTGGACGAACAAATATTGTCTCGACTATAATTAAAGATAGTATAGTGCAGAGCACGAGCATACCAAAAAATGCTATTGCGAACTTGAGTCAAGAAATATCCACATTTTCAGACATGTATTCTGTTAACTCTAGGGTTGTGAAGGTAGAATACAAGTTGAAAGTAACAGCAAGATTACCGGTGCCTCACATGAATGCCTCTGTTGAAATACCTATTGTGATTGGAGAGAAGTCTATAGTTGAATGCCCTGAAAATGATCCTCCCTCATATTGGGAAGTGGTGTGTGTAGAAGAAAAAGTAAAAGAATGATATTCTGAATGCAAAGCAATAATGGCTGCAAAGATTTAATCATAAATAAATCAACCAGTTATGGAATGATTAAGCCCCCATTTAGATGGCCATTATGAGACTTAACATCTTATATCTCGAGGTGCCAAGCGCAGTCCAGTGCCAGGCAGTAAGTACTTTGTAATTCAAATTTCTGAGTGGTGCTGCTTTTGTTTATGGACAGGCGCGACGCTTGCCATCAAGCGAATAACCTCATCGGTTTGTCGTTCAGGCTATTAAAACAACGTAAAGAGATTCTCGTACATAAAAAAAACTCATTTAAGAGAACGCGTTATAAGATCCTTAATTTCAATTTGCATGATGCGGCCTCGTGAATAACAGTTTTCTGTTAAAATCTCTCTTGATCTATATCAAGGTATAGGCAATCGCTCTGTCTCGTCATTTTTTTTTACTAAATGTTTATTTTTTTAATGATATAAAATATATCATAAAATAATAATCGGGTATTCTTTAATAACTAGTGCTTAGGGTATTAACAATATTTACTAATAAAACATTTAATTTTACATTTGAAAAAGTGTTTTGATAATACTATCTGTACGTCACTGAAAAGATAGAGTACCTGTAAATAAATAATATTATCTTTAATCAATCCTAATCTTATCTATTCATTGTAATTTATTTTACGTCTATAGATCACTCAGCAATGGACGTATGTTATAAATTTTAAGAATTATTAGCAAAAATAAGTTAAGTACACACGCCATCAGCCATAAAAACTTAAGAGCTAAATTTTGTAATATTATTATTACAATTATAGAATTTGGAAGACTGTCTAATCTATTTAAAGCATTTTTCTAAGTCCCAACCGATGCAACAACACTCTGCCTAAGCTTTATATCAATTTTGCACTCCGCAAGGCACAATATGACAGAAAACACATTTTAATGTCATGTGGACCAATTTTACCTATTCCTATTATTGCAAAATAAATTGATTTGATGATTTACACGATATCAAAAGATTTTATGTTAGGTACTTATGTTGTTAATTTCCAAGAAAATTTGATAAGTCGAACACTACACAATTGAAATGCACAATATTTCTACTAGTGCTCTTATTTTCTACGACTTAAGTATGACTGTACATTATCTTGAAAATAAAATTTCTCTGTATCCAATCTCAACTAGTACTATTCAATCTCATCCTCATCACCGTTTTCTTCGTGTTCTCTCATAGATTCCCAGTATGTAGGAGGTGGGCCAGGGTACACAGGCAAAACACAATGCACATCACCAATCTGCACTGGGATCTCTAAAATAGCGTTAAAATGGGGTGCTGGTAGTTCCGCAGTGATCTTCACAAAATAATCTCTGGATAATATCCTTGAATTTTCTATAGAATTGTTGTCCGCTGGCACATTAATCACAATTATCATATTTTGAGTCTCTCCGCTGTGGATTTGACTTGTTTTAGTCTCTGTGTGAGGCACATCTTTACTGATTATGACGTCATTATGACCCACAGGCTTAAACGTATATATTTCTTTGAGTTTCGTCTCTACTGACTTAATATTAATATCGGTATCGTTAAATACCTCGTAATTTAATTCAATTTTTCCACCTGGTTGAATTACACATTTCTCTACGTTTGCTTTTATGTCCACAATGTTAGGTTTATTGGTAAATAGTTTGAAAAGTTTTTTCTGTTCACTAAATATGGTTGGAATATTTGGTAACCGAGGCTTCAATTCTGATACCACAGCAATTTCTTTTCGGAAATGTTTGTTTAACGTGAACATTCCTGGCTTCTTGAATTTTATGCGTACGTAGTACGAGATGTAGCAACGAATAGAATATGATGAATAACTGTTTTCATAGCTAAATGATTGTGGTATATCTGTCGGTAATTGGAAATAGAAATTAGTTTGATATTGTCCTGGGGATAAGATAGTACCTTTAAGATCCCTTTGCATTATTTGGTCGACGTCAACATATTTTTCTCTATTTGTAAATAAGTATTTACGATTCTTCCTTCTTTTTATTCGATCTGTAACTCTTAAATATCCGCTACCTTTTAATGACACGGTTGTTTGAGTGACTGTTGTATCTTTATCCACAGCATATTTGATCATTCCGGACACTATCTCTCCAGGAACAAAAACACCATCCACGGGTTTGAACAGATTAATTTCACAACATATACCCATTTTTTAAACAAATGTTCTTGATTTTTTCAATAATACATCTTAGTTATAAATTTACTTGTACACACCATAACTATACAGTTGATTTAAAAAGAATAGTCGTAAATTTGGAATGTTCTTGATAAGATAATAAAGATATTTCCTGTTTATCGATAACGACGTCACTTTAGTTATGCTATTTATTAATATATTGCGTCTTGATATGTTAACACTTTCACAGCTTCTGAATGAATTATGAAACTCTGTATTGTTTTAAGTAAATTGTTAATTCGTGGACGCGTGTTCACTTTATAGCATGTCAGTGATTAATACTCCATTACCTATGATGTAAGCTACTGTAATATAAGCTTATGTATTATCAGCAAGAAGATAAAAGTGTAAATCAGGTGTCTTCGTTTTAATTGAGTACAGCTTAAAAAAATCACGTAATAAACTCTCTAATAAATATGGGGATAAAATTGTAAATCAGTTGTCTTGCTTAAAAGATAATGTTTATGTTCGCATATAAATATACTAGATACTATTATACTGCGGGTTGCGTCAACATGGACTACCAGTTTGGAAATCTCTCACTCATTTATAAATTAGTAAGACAATCATAGTCAATACAAATATTCATTTGAAACTTATGGCTTTTTTACAGCAGACGCTAGCCACCGAGCGAGTGGGTCACCTGATATTAAGTAATCTGCACCGGCCATGAACTTCCGCGATATTAGAAGAATCACGGATTCATTGCCGTCTTTAAAGAAAAGCAATGATTTTAGAAAGAAGGGAACTGGGCCGTAGGTAAATTCAGTCATTGTACAAAATGCAACAATGGTACACCCCGGTTTTTTGTGAGACGGTGGCACTAACCGGTGGAGCCGGTCCATTCATGCTGTAAACAGAATCATCTACAGAGTACCTACCATGGCTTTAAAAACACAATCTAGCATCGGCTTCTCCACACTTCTCCATAATTCCGGAATCACAAAATAAATTTCAATTTAAAAATACATTGACTTCCTTTAGCCTCCTCCGTCATTAAGGTGCTTACATTACACCATCCTCCTAAATTATCCTTGACCCATAAACATAATTTCCATTCTCACATAACGTTTAATTGTTGCAATAATCATTACCATTATTACGAACGTGCTGCCAAAACTGCCAAAGTTTAATTCCAAATGGAATGGAATAAAACGGTATTGCCAACAACGAACTGCGTAGCGATTTCTCGACAATCAAAAATATGTTTTGTGACCAAAGGGTTACAGGGTCTCGGAGGGTCGTAAATCTGTCAAATATTTTAGACACGGATTTGCGGGATAAAAAGTTGTTTAAAAATGAAATCGACTCATTAAAATAGTCACTAATGGCAGCGTATTTAGGTTGTTAAGCCGCGGAGTCTTGGGTCCAAATCCCAAGTCAAGCAATCACAACTTATGTTTGAGTGTACTATTCAATTTTCTATTCTATATCGCACGGTTTCTAAGCCTATTACTCTCTACTAGATAAAAATAAAATAAATACAACCAACAGTCACAAATATAGTCCTGACCCCACACTAGGTTAACCTGTATCGTGGGTATCAGGGACTATCGAGGAACTTGGTTCAACAACACCCAGACCCGAGACCAATATTTGTGGATCACACAAACATTAGTCTCGGTGTGGGAATCGAACCCACTGCGCCACGGAGGCAATATACAACGGTATTTTTTATTATAATACACATTTTTATTACTTATCCGTTATTTTGTGTTGATCTCATTCCTAAAAGAGTAATATAGCCCCAGAGAGCATGGCGCGTGCCTGTAATGTTTCACCTCTAATAAAGGACTCTACGCAAATAGGGTTGCCTGGGATAAAGCCGGATATACTTATTGATGCTTATCCGGCCAGAAGTCGTTTTTAATAATAAAAACATATGAGTACCTATATTAGACTTGATTCAAATTACAAATATTTGTTCATCAATTTTTTAATTAGGTCAGTATCAGCCCGGTGTCTGGAATTTGTGCCCGGTATGGCGATAGGCTCGCCCCCTATCACATCATGGGACGGAGATACGCTCGGCGAAATGTGGGTGTTGAAATGTGTGGTGGTGTGGTGTGGTGGGTGGCTAAATTACACCTCTGCCTACCCCTTCGGGGATTACAGGCGTGAGTGCGTATGTATGTATGTATAAATTAGGCAAAAACGTCTTGGATTTGTGTTTTTTGTAGCATAGGCCGGCAGACGAGTATGTGGGTCGCTTGTGTTTTTTATGTCCGGCAGCGACGCGTAATAATCGACCTGACAACCCTAAGCTAAACACGATGCGTCGCTATGGACATCAATCAAGACTAAGGCTTACTGGGCCTTACGCGGCTTATGGCTTGGTAACGGTGTGTAGTTGGCTTAAACTCATTTACGCCATCTAATGGTCCTACTCGACTAGGTTGGTACCAATGCCTAAAAGAAAACCAATGTGAAGTGGTTTACAAGGTAGGTTCCTCGTATGCGAGAGGCCGTCTGGGTAGGTACCACCGCGCAGTCTATTTCTACCGCCATACAGCAGTTTATAAGCATTGTTGTGTATCAGTTTGAAGGACATTGAAGCCAGTCAATTACTGGGTATTATGAGACTTATCATCTTATGTCTCGGGGTGAAGAGCGCAGTCCAGTGCAGTGCTTTGTAATTCAAAGTTCTGTGTGGTGTTGTTTTTGTTTATGGGCAGGCGTTGCGCTTACCGTCAGGTGAGCGACCTGCTCGTTTCGTCATTCAAGCTAATTTAACAAAAAAAATTGTTGCGGCTGATTAACGAGATTGCCAAAGAACAAATAACACCCTCAAGCAACCCTATTCCTTTCCAAAAAGGTCAGAAAAATAACCCAATTCAATAAAAAAAACTCCAAATGTTATTTGCATACTAACATAATTATGCGTTCATTTTTCAAAAAAGTGTCCAAGAACTTAAAATGTATACATTTTCTTGTTTACTTTACCCAGTGTTTGGTTAACCTCAATTACGGAGAAAATATATACAGCCCAAACAATATTTCGTACCGTTTCGACCTAGGTATAAAGCCAGGCCTAAGTTTACTACCTATATTCAAGGTTTTATGAGACAATTATGAAGATTATCTTTGAACCAACCTAAGAAAAAATAAAGCATATTTCACCAACATATTTATAAACATGTGGGCTGGGAAATCTAGTATATTTTTAAAGCTTGGTATCGAGCAAGTGGGTCACCTGAGATGGTAAATGATCTTCATCGCCCATCCAATTCCAATCGCCATAGCCTAATCATTAGAAATCATTGTCGACCTTAAAGGAAAGGGATAATTAATACATACATACATACGCACTCACGCCTGTAATCCCCGAAGGGGTAAGCAGAGGTGTAACCAGTACTCCCACATTTCGCCGAGCGTATCTCCATCCTATGATGTGATAGGGGGCGAGCCTATCGCCATACCGGGCACAATTCCAGACTCCAGGCTGATACTGATACTGAGGGATAATTTAGAAGAACCAAAAACGAGCCCACTGAGTTTGACTAGCTGGATCTTCTCAGGGACTGGGTCGCGCCGTGTAAAATCCAGTGGTAAAGTAAGCCCACTGAGTTTGTTTCGCCGGGTCTTCTCAGGCTGGGTAGTTTTGGATCCGGTGGTAGTTTTAAAACACGTGCCGTTTCGGTAATGCCTATGGTATATATCGACCCTAATAAAATTAAATAAAAAAATAATAATAATACTTAACAATTCTGAACTATTCCTTAATAAAAACATTGTAAAATATATAGTTGCCCAGTGTATTTTGATGATGCTATGTATGTTATGTATATATTAGTTGATATATGATACATAAGTTTCTTTATTTTGTATTGACTTGTCATAAGCGCTATTTTAATTGCCTACATGATTAATAAAACTATTTAATTTTATTTCATTTCATAAGGCATTGGAAAGGTAAGGGACTTCCGGATACCTTACTCACTGTACAAAACGCAACAGCAAGCTGCTACCTCATGTCTATTTTCAGTGAGAGTGTGGTACCAAACCAGTTGAGCCAGCCCATTCATGCTGTAGACAAAATTATCTACAGCATGACTACCACTTACGAGTACAAAACTACTTTTTAAATCTACCTGATTTTTAATAAATTATGTGCACACTTTAGGAATTTTATTTAAATTATAAAGATCTATAAAACTTTTTATAACCCTTATTTATTCTGTCTCGGGTTATCCCGACTTAAGTCCCCATGGTCTGCCTTCTGGTACCATTGATTTGACGGTATTTGGTGTTATATAGTATGACTCGCCATCTGACCCCACAACCCACAACGGGAACCAAGTTTCGCCATTGCTTCGTGCGTTAATTATCAGAGTATACCAGCTGCAGGTGAGGTTGGCTTTAGCCTCAGATGATGACCCACTGACACACTATAACAACTATATATGCTGTATATATTACTCTATATGCTTTTATTTAAAAAAAGCAGTAAAGACACGTTTATTATTTAAAACTAAATAAATAAAATTAAAAAGTAATTTCGACTGTCCGAACTTTCGTTTTATTAGATATGGCGTGATAATAAACAACACTTACCAGACTCATTAAAATAAAATACTCGAATAATCTTCAATAGGGCGTAAAAACCGTAAAACATTAATTAAATACGTGGGCAACCGTCGTTTTTAACCTGTGCATACTTTTTTCAATCTTGGAATTAACAGACCACTACCCGATCGCTTTAAACGCAACCATAACCCCTATAACCAAGGTCTATAATCGAGTGAAACGCCGTTCTTCTAATAATACAAGCGTCGAGCACGAGACCACTCGTGTAGTTGTAAGAGGCAGTCGGCATTGAAAAGAGGCCCTAGGGCAGCGGCTTCCAACTTTTCCACTGCCCTTATTCAACCGAGCTTCTAAATCACTATTATGTTTCAACAATCGATTTTTAAACCAGTATTTTTCGCTAATTATATAAACCGCTTTAATAATAAGCCGTTTTCATGCGAAATTTGAATTCGAAAATGGAACGTTTTTTATTTTTTCAGCAGTTTCTTGACAATGGCTTCATTACTCGAGGGCACTGGGGGAAAGTTTGAGAGCTTCTAAACCTTAAGTGTTCTTTATATATGTGAGTCATCGGTTTTTGTGTCAAACCAGCTGATGTTGAGGGTGTAGTGTCATTCGAGATAAAAGGTTACCTTGGTAGACTCCGGATATTGAGGGAAAATCGAATAATACTCGAGTTTGTGAAAAACTCTTGAGGAAATCTCTTTAATCCATTGTTCTTGGTTTTTTAACCTTCAACTTACAAGAAGACCGCAATGCGTGACGCGCGTCAGACAATAGCGTCAATTCCGCAAGTAATAGAATAAGTCAAGTCCATATTTGTGGATCACACAAACAATTGTCTCGGTGCGGGAATCGAAACCACTGCCTCTAGTTTCACATCCGACTACTTGCCCACCGAGGATATCTATATATATATCTTAGAAATTTAATATTTAGACATTAACTTTAAAAAATAAAGTTTATTTTGAATGTTCATTAACTTTTGTTGCATGTGTGAGTGTTACATGTGATTTACCTTTGCATGTGTAAGTGAAGTATTTTTGGCAGATTCATATGAAAGTTATCGTTCTAGTTATCTTATGTCGATTGGTAGATGTCCAACGCATACTCACAATCATAAGCTGAAAACTCGTCAAGTGTGATGCGTTTACTTTTTTTTTTTTTTTTTATACTGGCTCGGCAAAGTGACTACGCTACACCTGATGTTAAGTGCAGCGCAATCCAAGAATACTGTCGACCAACGACAGACGATGTGTCTATCGTAGGTCGGCAAAATTATGCCGGCCTGCCTAATTGCTTCTTCACACTCCGTTTAAAGGACCCCATATTATAGGAAGGAGGGAACACGTGTGCCGGCAAACTATTCCACAGCTTGATGGTCCGGCAGAAGTAAGATTTTGCGAACTTTTTAGTTCTAGCCGAGATAGAAGAGACCACGAAGCTGTGGTTTCGTAAGCCAGCAGCCAGCGTAGTTCTGTTAAGGAACTTCCAACGTAACCCCACAACCCCACAACAACGCAAAAGAAATGTCAGTTACAATGCATTTTCCTAAAAAAAATGTAATTTGTAGATGGGCAAAATGTTTCATACATTGATTTTTATGTGAAGACCATAAACATAATATGGTGAGTAGTTATTAGTATGGTGAACGTAGTTAGGAGCCATATTTGGCTCCATTAGGGTAGTTGATTAGATTTGTTTTATTATATAAGTCAATTAGTTACGTTATCAAAATCTATTGCAGAAAGAATTTTATAAATCGTACCAAAAATAAATAAGTTAGAAGCCATTCAAATTCAGTAGAAGGGGTAATTGTCAAATGACAGACGACGCAAACTTTGACGTCACTGTGTAAAATGTTCATTATGGTGCACGCGTGCAAGCGAGATAGTGAGATATCCCTACTACGCACCCACTTTTCCTCATACCAACATTTAAAGTCATAACTGCGGGTACATTTCTGAAACAATTTTAATTGTGTTTTAATAAAAGGGTTTCCTTTGCGTATAAAATAAAGTATTAAAAATTCAATATAGGAAACTACCCTATTGAACGGCTTAAATTTCGTGCGTGTACTTAGTTTCTAGATGGTAGCATAAAAGAATGAAAATAAAATATGAACGTCACTTCGATACGTAATGCCATTAAAGTAAACAATAGCTTAACATAAAGTCGGCTCGGAAGGAAGCAGATTTCAAATTAAAAGTTTATGTTCGCGGGTTACCACTCAGATTTAAAACTTTATAATTACTGTTCATTATATCAGAGTAAATGTGAAATTCTATAAGGAAACTTGATAAATACTTGGAGATTTTGGCCCTTAATTATGCGTATTTATTGATACTAGTGGCCGCGTAGTGGTCTAAATTTGACCGCTATAATCATTTAATTGATTTCCTATAACTTCAGCTGCAAGATTTGACATTCAAACATGGACAGTATAAACGTAAACAATGAATGTATTATATCAATATACGCACTCACGCTTGTAATCCCCGAAGCGGTAGGCTGAGGTGTAACAAGTACACCCACATTTCGTCGAGATAATCTTCGTCCCATGATTTGATAGGGGGCGAGTCTATCACCATATCGGGCACTAACACAGATACCGGGCTGATACTGAGAATTTTGTAATAGAAAAACCCAATACCACTTTACCCGACCCGGGGATCGAACCCGAGACCTCAGCGTTGGACTCAATCGTAACGTGTACGCATTACAACTGCGCCACCGAGGCACTTAATAATAATAATTCCGAATACCGATAAGCTAAGTACCACCTTTGTCTTTGTCCCCAAGCAGCAGAATGCACTGTTCTATTCCGGTTTGAAGGACATTGAAACCAGTGAAGTTACTGGGCGTTATAAGACATCACATCTTATGTCTCGGGGTGACGAACGTAGTCCAGTGCCATGCAGTGATTTGTAATTCAAATCACTGCATGGCACTGGACCACTGTCTCATAGATAACCGACATAAAGCAGCGGCTTGCTGTTGCGTTTCGTACGGTGAATGAGATATTCGGAGGCCCAAATTCCCCTCCTTCCCAACCCTTTATTTATCCCTTTCTTTGAGGTAGGCAAAGCGCCCATGATTCGTTAGGTATTGTGGGTGTACATGCGCGGTGAGATCACTTACCATCAGGTGACACACTTGCTCGTTGGCCTATGCTATAAAAAACTTGTCTTCAGCGTGGCTCTACAATATTAGGTAATTAAACATAAATAATTAAAAAAGAATACGGACGGAATTTAACTGCCTCGGTGGCGCAGTTGGAATGCGTACGCGTTTCCACTGAGGCTGACGCTGAGCTCTCGGGTTTAATCCCCGGGTCGGGTAAAAGTGATATTGGGTTTTTCTATTATGAAATGCTCAGTATCAGCCCTGAGTCTGAAATTTGTGCCCGGTATGGCGATAGATTTACGAGTGGTAGAGCCACGCTGTAGACAATTTTGTCTACAGCATGAATGGGCCGGCTCGTCCGGGTCGTTACCACTGTCTCACAGAAAACCGGCGTAAAGTACCAGCTTGCTGCGTTTCGTACGGTGAGTGAGATATCCGGAGGCCCAAATCCCCCTCCCCTGCCCAATCCCTTATTATCTCTTTCCTTTAAGGTCGGCAATGCGCCCATAATACTTTTGTATTGTGGGCGTACATGGGCGGTGGAGATCGCTTACCATCAGATGACCCACTTGCTCGTTTGCCGGCCTATACTATATAAAAAAAAAATAAAAAAAGGCTCGCCCCTTATCACATCATGGGACGGAGATACGCTCGGCGAAATGTGGGTGTACTGGTTAGATCTCTGCCTACCCCTTTGGGGATTACAGGTGTGAGTGCGTATGTATGTATGTAAAATTAAATAGATAATAATTATAAACTTGTTTGAAAAAAAAGACATCTTAACAAGCAACGAAACTGCCATAAGCAGAATTGTATATAAAAATTAATAAAGAACTTATAAATGTACTTAAATAATATTAATTAAACGATATTTCTCATTAGAAACTCAATTTTCATAATTATCGTTAAATTTAATTATAGGAAAACCATTTTCTTATAGTAGATGCCTGCGAACGGTCAAGTGGCTCATGGTCTGATATCCGGGGAATCGTGGACATCTTGTGGACTTTATAGAAAAGAGGGATTGAAAAGAGTCCGGATACCTTTATCCGGAGGCCCAAATCTCCCCTGAGTAAGGACACACGAAATGCAGCAACAAGCCGTTACTTCACATCAGTTTTTTGTGAGACAGTGGACCCCCTCGAGCTATCCCTTTTGTAAACTAAACTGTCTAGTGTGGCTACCACCACCACCAAACCACTCAAAAAATACGAGTAGGTTTTTTTTTATAATATAGGCCCGCAAACGAGCAAGTGTGTCACCTGATGGTAAGTGATCTCCACCGCCCATGTACGCCCACAGTACTAAAATAAACATGGGCGCGTTGCCGACCTTAGAGGAAAGGGATAAGTTAGAGATTGGGGAGGGGAGGGGAATTTGGGCCTCCGGATATCTCACTCACCGTAAGAAACGCAGCAGCAGCAAACTGCTACTTTACGCCGGTTTTCTGTGAGACATTAGTAACGACCCGGACGAGCCGGCCCATTCATGCTGTAGACAGAACTTTCTACAGCGTGGCTCTACCACTCAACAAGCGGTCTAGGTTGCTCGCCTGATGGTAAGCACCATGCCTGCTCATTAAAATACACAACACCACACAGAATACAATTACAAACACTGCATGGCACTAGACTGCGTTCGTCACCCGGACACATAAGATGTTGTGTATTATAACACCCAGAAACTTCACTGGCTTCAATGTTTTCCCAAACGAAACACAACAGTCCTGACACACTGCAGCTTGGCGCAAGAAATAACTAAAATATAATAAGGTTGAATATTGCGCGCACCGTTGAACATTAACTATGCACAGAAGTAAATGACGTAAGTCGCAAATCTATTTTAATTTATATTATGACTTTCAATTGATCTAGGTAAATTTTGTCTTAGAAGCAAATCATAAACTGTATTTACTATCTATAAGTATTTTTTTTAGATACAAAACTCAATCCGTTTATTAGAAAAATTAAAAATTCTCCCGAAAAGACATCTTTTCAAAATAAAAATGTATTGAAGAAAAATAATACAATTGCGTAACTGTCTTAGTCACCGAAATAAAAAGGCCTGTAAGATCATATATCAAAATTTGACATTGATTGGTTATATACTTAACGCAGTATATTTATCCAAACTAACGTAACATTTTGGGAGCCTCCTCTTAATGGATTGGCTGAACCGGGGTAGTGTCCCACAGAAATTTCATCCTGTAGACAAAACTATCTACAGCGTGGCTCTACCATTTACGAGCATAATTACCGTAAAATTTTACGATGGCAAAATAATTGCTATTTTTATACATAATCCTCGAGAACGTTTTAACTTTCAGTCCTTTTGATGGAAAGAATATTAAATTTTGCTCAATACACCGTTTTTAGGCATTCCGAGTAAGGGTATTACATCAAAGAGTAGTAAAGTGTTTGACTCTTAGTACACGCTTATATGAAAAATGAGTGGAACTTAATATTTTGCTGATATTAGGTTCAAAACGACCGTAGCAACTTTAAATGACTGATTTTTATTTGCCCAGTAATTTCACTGGCTTCAATATTTTTCAAATTCAAACAAAAGTGCTTACACACTGCTTGGCAGAGGAAATAGACAAAGTACGGTACGGTAGTAAGGTGGTACGCCCTCACGACTTTAATTCCCGAAGGGGTAGGAAATTGTGATCAGTACCTACACCCACATTTCGCCAAGCTTATTTCCGTCCCAGGATGTGATAGGGGGCGAGCCTATCGTCATATCGGGCACAATTCCAGATTTCGGGCTAATACTGAAGAATTCGTAAAACCCAATAATTCCTTTACCCGACCCGGGAATCAAACCAGAGACCTCAGCACAGCAATCGTAATGCGTAAGGATTACAACTGCGCCACCGAGGCAGTCCAGACTTCAATGTACCTTCTATATTGTATACTACTAGACGGACTGTTTAGAAGTAAAATTGCGTCACATAACATGGGGGTTTGACAGCTGAAAGACAGAGAGCCGGAGTGGGGTTCTAGGTAAGAGTAAGCGAGATAGTAATATTGATGTACGGTCAATTGACCATAACTTAGTGGCGTATTTTCTGTGTACCGCGCAGTCAATCTAGTATACATTAAAGTTATTCAGATAATAACTTATAACCATTTATTGCCTATATTATTGCCTATACGTAAGTCTTCCGCTAAAAAACCTTTCAGAAAATAAATTAGCCTATGAACATCCTTTCTATGCATATTTTTAATTATAATAATAATACCAGCCCTGTATTATATACGTCCCACTACTCGGCACGGGCCTCCTCTACTGAATGAGAGCGGTTAGGCCTTAGTCCACCACGCTGGCCTAATGTGGGGTGGCAGACTTCACATACCTTCGAAATTCTTATGAGGAACTTCTCAAGTATGCAGGTTTCCTCACGATGTTTCCTTCACCGTTAAAGCAAGTGATAATTAACAATTAATACACACATAACTTAGAAAAGTCAGAGTTGTAGGCTGGTTTCGAACCTGCTACTTTCGTCTCGACTGTGCATACCACTCCCCGTTGAGTTATCGCTTTTGAGTAATTTTTAATTACTCGTGTTTATAAAACCATGTGAAGAAGGGGCTGCTAGTGACATGAAACGAGGGGTCTATCATTTGTAGGTGACTGCCATTGGTATAGATGTACCAAGCTAACTGTGAATTGAAGAGCGTCGCTCTCAGTCTGTCTGTTCGCTCCAGTATTGCCGTTTTACGAATAATCATTCATTATGAGAGACATTTATTTTACATTCAGTAGTTTGTTTATTTTGAACCAAATTCGAGAAATTATAAAAGTGACTTTCAGTTACCAAATAAACTACACCTTCGACGTCAGCATCGTCAATTCTTTATAAAAAATTGTCTGGATCTATTAACAACGAAATTTTATACCCATGATCCGAAATCCTAGACACGTTAATTTGTTTGTTTAGTGGATGAAATAATAAATAAATACACCCAACTGTCCTGACCCTCACACTAGATTAACGTGTATTGTGGGTATCAAGAACTATGAGGGAATCGCGGTCCCACAACACCCAGACCCGAAACAAATATTTATGCGGGAATCGAACCCACAACCTCACGATTCGTAGACGGCTACTCGCCCAGCGCGCTAAGGAGGCTGTCAAAAGTTTGATTGAAAAGTTTAGTTCCATTTTCTGCCATTTCGCAGTTAGCTTGGTACATATTTACGTTCTAAACTGCCATTACTTATGAAAAATAAGTCAGAATTCATAATTAAAGAGTGTGGCTGACAAGTGACACCTGACAAGCACTTAATTGTACTTAAGTTCTTTTTTGAAGCAGTACTTAATCATATTGCGTGCATTGTGATTTCAATCTATAGTAATCATAAAACAATTCGTACAAAGCAATATTTCTTGTAAAAAATCATGATGATTTGCCCTGGATTAATAGGACGATAGACTCGCATATTATTTGACTCGACTGATTTAATGGGGTGGAAGTAAATTTGAACTATGAGTGCACTAGTTGAACCTCTGCCTACCCCTTCAAGCCTATACAGGCGTGAGAATGGTATTTTTTTATATAGCATAGGCCGGGAAACAAGCAAATTACTTGATGGTAAGTGATCTCGACCGCTCATGTACGCCCCCACAATACTATAAGAATTGCCGACCTTAAAAGAAAGGGATAATTAAGGAATGGGAGGGGGATTGAGGGAGATGGGATTTAGGCCTCCGTATATTTAACTCACCGTACGAAACTCAGCAGCTAGTAGTTATTTTACGTAGCTTTTCTCTGAGATAGTGGTAACGGCCCGGTCGAACCGGCCCATTAGTGGTGTAGTTAGTGATGTAACTACCTACAGTATGGCTCTACTACGCTCATGACTCCACAAAGTCCACATTCATTGTATATTCGTAAAAACCGAACATTGCTTAAGCGAATAAGTTTAGTCGTTGTACTGTACATTAATGTCTGACAGGATTACCCACATAAAATATGTAGCAGGACTAACAAATACCTAATATCTGCAAAATAAGACCCAAAATATAAGGAAAAATAGATTCAAAGTTCACTCTGTATTCTAACCACAATAGCGGGCTAATGGGAGGTCAAAATAAAACTGTAACAAAACATTTTATTTCCGAGCATTCCATGCGTGTTGAGGACATCGCTGCCTGGGACGAATTTAGGATATCTATTCTGAAAATCCAAGTTACGAATGAATTATAACAAGGTCGAACGAAATATGTCAAATGAATGAAAAATTAAAGAATGAAATCGGTTACTGATCATGTAGGCAATCAAAGATATGTAGGTATATAGGTATCAGAAATCATATCAACTTATGTATACATATCATACATACATCAATAATACACTGTAAAATTACAGTATATCTGTTTATGTTATACGTAGGCGCCTCGTTGTTGCTGCCTCGGTGGCGCAGTTGTAATGCGTACGCGTTACAATTGAGGCTAACTCTGAGGTCTCGGGTTCGATCCCCAGGTCGGGTAAAGTGGTATTGGGTTTTTCTATTTCGAAATTCTCAGTATCAGCCCGGAGTCTGGAATTTGTGCCCGGTATGGCGATAGGCTCGCCCCCTATCACATCGTGGGACGGAGATACGCTCGGCGAAATGTGGGTGTACTAGTTACACCTCTGCCTACCCCTTCGGGGATTACAGGCGTGAGTGCGTATGTATGTTATACGTTTTTACAATTTTTTTTATTATCAGAGGATAAAATCCAACATTGTAATAATTTCTAAGAGGTGTTAATATTGACCATGGGCAATAAAACGCCACATGTTTTAAACTACCACCGGATCCAATGCGACCCAACCTAAGAAGACCCTACCGGGGAAGTAAACTCAGTGGGCTTACTTTACACCATCAAACTTAGTTTGTTCTTGCAAAAGCGTGAAACACTTGATTTATGAACTTTATTCAAATTACATACATACATACATACATACGCACTCACGCTTGTAATACCCGAAGCGGTAGGCAGAGGTGTAACCAGTACACCCAAATTTCGCCGAGCTTATGTCCCGTCCCTTATGTGATAGGGGGCGAGCCTATCGCCATACCGGGCACAAATTCCAGACTCCGGGCTGACACTGAGCATTTCGTAATAGAAAAACCCAAAACCATTTTACCCGACCCGGGGATCGAAGCAGAGGCCTCAGCGTTGGTCTCGATCGTAACGCGTACGCATTACAACTGCGCCACCGAGCCAGTCATTCATCAGTTTATTCAAATTCACCGACAAAATAAGATCTGCATTAATTTTATTTTATTAAACAACAAAATCCACAGCCCTTAAAACAGTTCGTAGTTAATACAATTCATACGAAACTAAGCCCAAGTTGATAGTTTTGGTTTTTCATCACCCAAGGTAATTTTACTAAATGCGTATAATATTTTTAATTGTGGCACATAAGCTCACGCCTGTATCCCTGAAGGAATAAGCAGAGGTGCAATTAGTACTGCACTCACGTTCAACTCACTTATTTCCGTCTCACGATGTGATAAGGGGCGAACCAAAAACTCCAATCCTGGGCAATTTATGTGTCACTTTCGAATCAATCAGTAAAAATCACTCCTAGAAAGCTGATGTGTTTCGTCACAGCTTCTTACCAAACTGGTTTAGCAATACTGCAGATTTGAACTGTGAAGAACTATAAATAATAAATAAATAAATACACCCAACAGTCACACACATAGTCCTGACCCCACACTAGGTAAACCTGTATCGTGGGTATCAGGAACTACGAGGGACTTGCGGTCCCACAACACCCAGACCCGAAACAAATATTTGTGGGTCACACTAACATTTGTCTCGGTGCGAGAATCGAACCCACGGCCTCACACTTCGCAGCCGGCTACGTGCCTACTGCGCCACGGAGAACTGAACTCAATGATGAAGAACTTCGCACATCTACAGCCAGCTTAGGGCAATCACTCGTCCCCGCTTCTCCTGCACGACAACCTGCGACCTTATACTGCACAACAGACAACCTCTAAGCTACAAGAGCTACGGTTGGAAGCTCTTCGGTCACCCGCCGAACTCACCAGACCTTGCGCCTACAGACTTCTACTTTTTCCAGAATTAGATAGCGTTTTTTCGAGAAATAAATCAATACGCGAGTGCTACCACAAAATGCCTTCAAAGATTTTGTTGTTGTAGTTTTCTTCAAGATGGGCATCGATAAATTGCCACTGCGCTGGTAAAGATGCATCGATAGCATGGGTGGCTACTTTAATTAAAACAAATAAAAAAGATGGAAAAAATACTTTAACTTTTGTCATACATAATAGCAATTTCATAGGTAAAGACCTAATATAAAGGTGTAGGTTTGATAAAAACCTCTACACACAAATTGGCAATCAAAAACAGACAAAGTAACAATAAGATTTGGGCGACAAAGTTTTCATGGCCGCAATAATTTTTGTGATTCTCTTGAATGAATAAAAAGGTACGTAATGGACTAAATTTGGCAGAATCTTATAAAGGTCACGCGACCTCTTATTATAGTGAAATCTTCGGAGTCTCTGATGCTCATCATTAGCCGACAATGGAACGCGACCATGAACCATTTCGTAGACGATTGTAATTATTTTTAACGATTGTTTTTAACCGATGCAAAAAATAAAGAGGGTCACAATTGTACATGTAATTCTTTTACCTACGTATTTTTTGTGGTATAGGTAACCAAACGAGCAAGTGGGTCACCTGATGGTAAGTGATCTCCACCGCCCATATACGTCTACAAAATCTAACATAAAAATGGAACAGATGGTGGGCCAACCGCTTAATGAAAGTAGTATTTTAAATGAAATGCTACTAAAACTATAATTTTATGTGTTTTACACGCATATTAGTAAAGCGGCGATTCGCTGTAATAGTAAAAAGGTACCGTACCGAGTAACTAGAACTTTTGATAAACCACCATTGATCGCCAATCGTTATTTCTACGGTAAAATGTTCTTAATCGAGATATTTCTTTACGTTTGAATAACGATTCTGATAACGTGGTTAAAAGGAACAACAGGGTTTCTGTTACATACTGTATATTAACGTAAGCTGCCACTAAACTCCGACGATTTAAAAAAATCAAGAACCAACAAAATCAGCGCAGGTGTGTTTTACTTGGAGAACAAACTTTCCCGTAAAACTAATTCAATTTGCAAGTCAAAGAGAGTATAAATAATAGCTTATATAGGTGAACTCGATACACATGTTATCAATAACTAACAGGCGACTCCTAGTCAATTACATACGCACTCACGCCTGTACTCCTCGAAGGGGTAGGCAGAGGTGTAACTAGAACACATTTCGTCGAGCTTATTTCCGTCCCATGATGTAGGGGGCGAGCCTATCCCCATATCGGTCACAATTCTTGACTCGGGCTGATAAGCATTTCATGATAGAAAAACCCAATATCACTTTACCCGAGCTGAGGATCGAACTCTAGACCTCAGCACAGCAGTCGTACCGCGTACGCATTACAACTGCGCCACGAAGGCATTCCTAGTGGAATATACAAAAAAGTTAGGATAAAAATGCTTCCACTTCTGACATTTCACCGCACCTGCGCGCCCTTATACACTTAAAGAGCAAAAGATGGAATTGATCAATGAGCATGCTTGACCGCGTTATTCTTATTGTGTACGTCATTCTTTTCTCGCCAAATTGGCGGAGGTCTTACTCTCAAGGCTCCGTAGCGGGATTTGAAGACGTGAGAACTTTCGGTAAAGCCATTTTGCTGAAGTTTATATTGTTAAGAATCCTCGAGAGATTCTGGATCACTAGGTTTTTATCCAGATCTCCAGATTTGTCTTTGAACTGAAAATACGAATGGGTTCACAAAACAACGAACCTAAAGTTTTTTTTTATTATCTTGAATAAAACAAATGGAACACTACATCCGGCAAACGAGCGAGTGGGTCACCTAATGATAAGTGATCTCCACCGCCCATGGTCGCCCACAACACCAGAAGAATCTTGGCGCGTTGCCGTAATTAAGTGGGAAGTAGAGGATTTGGGCGTCCAGATATCTCACGCACCATACAAAACGCGGCGTCAAGCTGCTACTTTACGGCAGTTTTCTGTGAGACAGTGGTAACCCAGTCAAGCAGGCCTTTGGAGACGAAACTGCCTACAGCGTGGCTCTATAAACCAGTTGTATAAAAAAACTATAACCTCACTCCCTATCACAAGTAATAATGGTAAAGAGTCTAGTAGCATATCTGTCTACCCTCTACTACAGGCGTCATGTTACACATTTAACCTCAACTACGCGTAGTTTATAATTAAATCTAAAACTTGAAACGAAGCCTATATAATTGCGCTACAGTTCGTTGCACGTTTATTATATTAATTTCGCTTTTGAAAGCTTGCATAATGAGATTAAAAACTTTTGTCATTGTTCAGCGTTTGTAAAGTTATGTTTGAACAGCCATTAATACATGTGCCATCACAACTTATGGACAGGGATGGTAATTTGATGCAAAATGTTAACAGAATATTTGCAACATTTTATTACCAGTAGACCAATTCTTGTAATTTTAAATGTTCAAAATATCATTCCGATCTAGGCTCAGCGTCAATAAAGTTGCAAATGGCATTCTCTTAAACCAATAATCAACCTCAAATGCACCTAGCATTAGCAGTAGCATTATACCGTTTTGGCTTCAGTCAACTTTTATTCTACATTCAATCTCATTACGATCTATGTTCTCATTAGACATTGATTATTGGTTAGAGAGAATGCCATTTGCAACTTTCTTGACGCTGAGACTAGATCGGAAAGATATTTTTAACATTTAAAATTACGAAAATTGGCCTCCAGTTGTCCCTAGCAGTTTCAGTGTTACTGCACGGCTCCCATGGATCTTAGCGTGATGTTATACCTATAGTTATAATTCATTGCCTCGACAAAATATAATAATATATTGTGAATATAACCTCAATAGTCATTCAAAAATTACACGATCACAAACAGACGCACCATTTCTTATTTCTTTCCACCTGCCCTTATCCCACGTGGGGTCGGCGCAACAGGCTTTTAACACATGTTACAGTAAGATTTGGTTTATAGTTTTTACGACCGGCCGCAGCCCGACGTCAATCCCTCCAGGGAGAAAACACCCAGACCCAAATCATATATAATTGGTGGATCAAACAAATACTTGTCTCGGTGCCAGAGTCGAATCTTGGTTCAGAGTTGGCTAAAAGTTGGTTTTTAAATTTATATAAAAGTAGGTTTTGCTCGCGGCTCCACTCACGTGAATGTTTTTGAGACAAAAAGTAGCCTAGGTCCTAATCTAGACTATAATCCACCTGTGTGCCAAATTTCATCCAAATCCGTTGAACAGTTAAACCCGTTTAAGCCGCGAAGGACAGATAGTAGTATATAATTCAGATAACTTAATCGTAAAAAAAACCCCGAAGTCAACCAGAAAAAGTTCTGAACTTATAGTTATCATATATCATATCACCCCTTTTTTATCAGAGGTTAAAAATGAATAGCGGACTACTAAATTATTTTCTCTCGCTAAAAGTTACAGAATTCTTTAATAAAAGTGCATTAATTTATTTGCTACGAGTGAAGTGACCTGTCCACCTCAATTAAATGTCAGTGGCATTGCAAGTTTTTAATTTAATTTACCGAGCACAGCTTCGCCAGTGACTTCGCAGCAAACTCTTTAATTCGGTTTACTTTTATTTAATGTTACATAAATAAACGAATTATATAGTTGAATGTGATTTAACGTCACAACAATCCTCTGCTACAATAGCTGTATAGTTGAATCATTATTTTAAAGCTGAGAAATAATATTATTTTTAACGAGTTTTACAAAGAGACAAAGCGTTGGTTCCAATCCAGACGGCCTATCACATAATGGAACAGAAATAAGACTTGGCGAAGCGTGGTGCACTAGTTGCACAAGTGCCTACCCCTGCTTGGATACAAGTATGAGCTTAAGTGTGTAAAATAAAATCTTATACTAAACTTTATAAAAGTGAAAGGTTGGATTTTAATGTGTTTGTTAAGGCCAGACGGAATCCAAGAAAGCTATTTATCAATAACTAGCCTTTGCTGAACTAGCCTTTTGAAAGCGTGAACGGCCTTTTCCGTGATAAAAAGTAGCCTATGTTACTCATTGATAATGTAGCTTTCAACGGCAAAAGAATTGTTGAAATCGGTCTCTCTCTCTATAATCTAATCTAATCTTTTTATAATATTAATGTAGATGTAGATTCTGAGTTTGGCGAAACGAATGAACTTATAGTTATGCAAACGTACAGCGTATAGAAGAAGATTTGAGGAAAAATGTGAACTGAATAGAATTTTAAAATTAGTTTAGTTTTCCATAAATAAAATTTCAAATTGCCTCTAAAAATTAACTTTGGCGTCGAAACTCTGTATTTTGAGAGATGACTATTTTTTTTAGAATTGAATAGTTATATCATTTAACTAGGGTGTTAACTGAACAAATATTACATTTATTTATGTTTTAATAGATAACATTTAATGAAATTTGACACACAGGTAAATCAGAAATGGAGTAGGACAAATACTACTATTTATCCCGAAAAAAGACATTCACGCGAGCAGAGCAACGAACAAAACCTGTTCGTAAATAATCCATTTTTCCTCACTCCGACCCTGTACATGCGTGCGGACCTCCCATTACATACTATCCCAATAGTAGCGTCTGACTTCCAACCTGGCCAAAAAGCCTTTTCCCACTGGTTTATTTCGAAAACAACACACGAAATGTGGTTTGGCAATATATTTTACAAATCCCTGAATATTCTCGCCTTTCAACCGACTTCAAAAAAGGAGGAGGTTCTCAATTCGGCGATTTTTTTTGCTTTTTTGTATACTGTAACTGTGTATGAAATAACACTAAATGTATGCAAAACTAGGTATATTCTATACTAGCTTTTGCTCGCAGCTCCGCCCGCGTTAATGTCATTCCGGGATAAAAAAGGACCTAAGTAGCCCAAGTTACTCCTTATTACATAAGCTATCTGCCAATGAAAGTCCCGTCAAAATCGGTCAGCCGTTCCAGAGATTAGCCGGAACAAACAGACAAAAAAAACTGGTTTATGTACCGTATACACCACATTCATATGCATGTAGTAAAAAGCAGATATTTTAATATTACAAACAGACACTCCAATTTTATTTATTTGTATAGATAAGATACTTACTATATATTGACAGCCTCCGTAGCGCAGCGGGCGAGTAGCCGGTTGCGAAGCGTGAGGCCGTGGGTTCGATTCCCGCATCTTGGCAAATGTTTGTCTGATCCACAAATATTTGTCTAGGGTCTGGGTGTTGAGGGACCGCAAGTCCCTCGTAGTTCTTGATACCCACGATACAGGTTAACCTAGTGTGGGGTCAGGACTATGTGTGTGACTGTTGGGTGGGTGTGTATATAGCTGGGCAAAGTGACTACGCTAAAACTAATAGTAAGTGTTGTGCAATGCAAGAATAATAATTAAAAGAAAAATTTAAAAGTACTTATAACTATTATCGGTGACGCACGTAATTGTAATCTGTCCACGGTACGGCTGTTTTGTATTCGATCCCCGGGTCGGGTAAAAACGATATTGGGTTTTTCTATCACGAAACGCTTAGTATCAGCCCGGAGTCTGGAATTGTGACGGCGATAAGCTCACTCCCTATCACATAATGGGACGGAAATAAATTAGGCGAAATATGGGTGTACCCACTGGATTTATCTCTGCCTACCCTTTCGTTGAATACAGGCGTGAGTGCATATGAGTATCAATAAAACTTATCGCATCTGCATACCCCTTCAAGAATAAAGGCGTGAAGTTATTACAAAATAAAACCGAAAGAAAACGATAAAAAAGGATGTCTGTAGACTGTGCTCCTGATTTTTGGTTTTATTATTTTTTTATAACAGAGGCTAACAAACGAGCTAGTGGGGCACCTGATGATACCTAAGTGATCTCCACCATCCATAACCAACGATACTAGAATAATCATGACGCTTTACCGATCTTAAAATTAAGACATAATTAAGGGATTGGGAAGCGGAATTGAGCCACTAAATTCTGTAAGACAGCGGTAATAAGCCGGTTGAGCCTGTTTATTCTATAGACAAAACTGTCTACAGTATGACTACCACTTTCATTGGTAATGCCCTTGATGGTAACCACTTAATATCTGCCTTTGGAAGCCAATAAAAACAAGAAAAGATAGAACGAAATGACTCGCTAATCTTATTGCGAATTTAAATAACCAAACCCCTTCCTTATAAGAAAGTTAATTAAACGTCATAAAAATGTATCTACAGTGAAATGCAAAGCCTCGTAGCTTATTCAATCTCGCTGTCTAATTAAATGAACTGGATTAAAATGTCACAGCTAGTACTCGCGCTCAGGAGGCGGTCACCTCCTGCAGAATAGACTGTAAATTGTTCAATTATAAAAATAACAATGAACGTTGGCGGTAAAGCTACGTGTGCTGTGTGCATTTATACCGACCGCGTCGCAATAAAACTATTTTTTTAACAAAATCGTACATACTTATACGCACTCACGCCTGTAATTCCTGAAAGGGTAGGCAGAGGTGTAACCAGTACACACACATTTCGCCGATCGTATCTCCTTCCCATGATGTGATAGGGGGCGAGCCTGCCGCCATTCCGGGCACAATTCCAGGGTCCCGGCTGATACTGAGCATTTTGTAATAGAATAATTACTTTTACCCGACCCGGGAATCGAACCAGAGACCTCAGTACAGCAGTTGTACGGCGCACGCATTACAACTGCGACACCGAGTATAAAAAAAAAAAAAAAAAAAAAAATATTTTTAGAGTAATTTAAATAAACCAAAATAATATGTTAGAATATTTATTATATTATTATGATTTCCTCGGTGGCGTAGTTGTAATGCGTACGCGTTACGACTGAGGCTGCCGCTGAGGTCTCAAGTTCGATCCCCGGGTCGGGTAAAATTTATGTTGGGTTTTTCTATTTCGAAATGCTCAGTATCAGCCCGGAGTCTAGAATTTGTGCCCGGTATGGCGATAGGCTCGCCCCCTATCACATCATGGGACGGACATACGCTCGGCGAAATGTAGGTGTACTGGTTATACCTCTGCTACCCTTTCGCGGATTACAGTATGTATGATTTTGTTAAAACAATAGGATCGCCCCCTATCACATAAGGGACGGAGATACGCTCGGCGAAATGTGGGTGTACTGGTTGTAACTAGATGTCACGAAACCCCCTATTTACATGTTTGGTATGCGAAATGAAGTTTTTCAACACATGCATACAAAAAATAAAATATTACGTTATACATACTTTGAAGTACCAACATGCATACGGTAGTGTATGTGTAATACTTAGGCTCAGTGACCACAGTTTGAGCCGGGCAGTGCCCGCAGTATGCCCATAAAATTATGGGCACTCGCCCGGTGACCTCCAACCTCCCCTTATAGTCACCCCTGTCCCAGCAATACTGTAAATACGTACACTTCTGCCGCAGCAGGATATCTATATTACTCGTAGAAACTCTCTGTACCGAAGTACACTTCTGCCGCAGCAGGATAACCATATTACTCGTAGAAACTCTCTGTACCGAAGTACACTTCTGCCGCAGCAGGATAACCATATTACTCGTAGAAACTCTCTGTACCGAAGTACACTTCAGCCGCAGCAGGATAACCATGTCTAATATAGAAAGAATCAAAGCACAAAGAAATATTGCATTATACAGTCACCATAACTATGTTCTAGCACTTACCGCTAAACTCGACTTTACCGCACTAGGTACACAAACCAATAACTACACTGTCCACTCGCTACAGACAAATGAGCCTATCGCCCTCCGTTAAGAATAATCACTTCAACACATAGTTTATTGGTTACATTTACAATATTACTACTTTACAGACCACAACCCCATGTCAGGATTCTCTATAGACCGTTCTCTAATTATGACTCAAACAACTAGAACCGAATAGTAAACCAGCATAGCTACCGCGTAATGAACACTTGGACTATCGACTGAGCACTGATCAGTGAATTGACTGACCGCGGGCAAAACAACTCCAGTTATGGTGACTACCTCTTTTATACCATTTAACTACCCTTCACAACTATATCGCACCATTATTATTACAGTGTACCCAACGTTGCTTTCTCAGACACCCTCAATATACCAATATTAACAAAATACGCTAACAATATAGTTTCATGCAGTATTACAGGCGTGAGTGCGTATGTAGTGCGTATTTGAAATTATTGATGATGCTATGTATGATATTATGTATACCTACATAAGTTGATAATATGGTGTCTGATAGCTAAATATCTTGCTTTTATTTTGTATAACATGAAAAAAACAGCCCTAAATTCCCTGCCTGTTATTCTCAAGAGCCTAGACAACCTATTTATGAACAAAGAGAACAAATTGAATCTTAAATGTTTTGTACAAAATATTTCCATTACAATATTAGAAATACCCAAATGAATTCCCGACATTTATCTACAAGTTCAGTTTCAATTTAGTAAGACAAGAAAAAGAAATAAAATTAAGAGAACGCGTGTAATAAATTGCCTGTCTACTCTAAACGCACACTACCGATAAATTACCTAAATAATTCAAAAGAAAAGTCTTTATCCGGTAATATATTTTGCCATAAGAAATCTTTATTCACATTAATAATAGTAATATCAGCTGCATTTTTTGTCGCATAGGTCGGCAACGATGAGGTGCGTGATGATGTTAAGTGGTCTCCACCGCCCATGTACGCCCACAATACCAGAAGAATCATGGGCGCTTTGCCGACCTTAATGGATTTCAGTACAATAATGCTTTCTGAGTGCTGTTGGGGTTGTCCAGATACTGTAGTGCTTCTGGCATTTTCACGGCGCTCACACCTGTAATCCTCGTACGGGTAAACAGAGGTGTAACCTGTACACTATATTTCACCGAGCTTATTTCCTTCTGCATATTTTCTGCTTATTTCCTAAGCAATACTGCACCACTAAGACAATTATGTAATGTTCTAAAATAAAAATTGATTTTCGATTTAATTATTAAGTTATCTATCAATTCATTCTATATACATATACATAATTTGAAAAGTTGACAGATATTAAAAAAAGAGAATTCCTCCTTTTTTGAAATACTTACCCCCGGTTTCTGAATGGCTGATCAAATCGACATTCAACTAACAGAACTTTGAGTTGACATCGCTGTCAAATCAATTCAAGTTGCTGAAACGATATCAATGAAAAAAATTATACTATTTGATGTCTCTTTAGTACCGTTTGACATACGATTTTTATATTAATTTGAATGTTATGTTAGCTAACATGAGTGTCAAATCAAAGGTGTTGATCACGCTTCTAGCAACTCAATTTCGACTTGACATAAGATTTGACATTTGATTAGTTAATTTAACATTGATCAGCCTTTCAGAAACCGGGCGTGAGTGTTAGAGCCACGCTGTAGATAGTTTTGTCTACAGCATGGCAGCATGGGCCGGTTCGCCTGGGTCGCTACCGCTGTCTCACAGAAAACCGACGTAAAGTAGCAGCTAGCTGCTGCGTTTCGTACGGTGGGTGAGATATCCGTAGGCCAAAATCTCCTCCATTACCCCATCGCTTAATTATCCCTTTCCCTTAATGTAGGTAACGCGGCCATAACTCTTTTGATATTGTGAGCGTACATGGGCAGTGGAGATCACTTACCATCGCCCAATAACTTATATGATATAAAATTAACTTTAATTTACTTCAAAAAAGGAGGTTCTCAATTTTTTTTGCCTTTTTATGTATGTACATAGATTTCTCCGCCAACTTTGGACCGAGATGGTTAACAATATTATAAATCTTAATTCATCATAGTCCCCACTAGTGGCTACTGCTACTCGATGTATGGAGAGAAAATGGAAACTGTCATCGTATTAGAAAACGCAGTATCGACCCAGTCTATTACCGAATAACCTTACTGCTATTCGAATTTACAATCCCAGGGAGATACTATTTATAAATTTGAAATGAGATCGGTTTCCCTTAAGCAATATATCGTCTAAAAGAAAATACAATTGGATAGTAATCCGGCGGGACTCGTTACACAGCGAAACAGTTAATCGCGGGAAAGGTTTCGCTGGATTATTGCAATAAGTTTCATTTCTTTGATCGCGTATTGTTCTCATGTATGACTTGCTTTTACTCGCTGCTTCGCCCGTGTGAATGTCTTTATATGAAACATATTCCGCCCCTTTAAAGCATTTCTCACCGTTGATTTTCAAAATATTGTTAAATACGTACTTGTTTATTTTGTGGTTATGAATATTCCTACGAAATTTCGATTCGAAATGTCTATTTAATATTGTTTCTCCATACAAAATTTCAACCCCCATTTACTGTTTTAGGGGTTGACTTTCAAAATATCCTTACTTAATCCTTATTTACATCATAAAGGGAACCTCTGTGTAAAATAAGAGCTTTCTAGGTCCAAGGGTTTGGGCTGGGCGTTGATGAATGAGTAAGTGAGTGAAGTTTTATTTTTATATAAATGTATACTTAGATATTAATATATTATTCCTGCTCTTATACCACTCGCAATACGCTTTTTAACACATGTTACAGAAAGATTTCTAGTTTTTACGACCGACCGCCTGCCGTCCCAGACCCGAAATAATTTATTGTGAATCACATAAACATTAGTGCCCAATTTCTGAAAGGCTGATCAAAGTAAAATTAACTAATCAAATGTCAAGTCGAAATTGAGTTGCTAGTAGCGTGGTCAACACCTTTGATTTGACACACATGTTGGTTATAAAAAAAATATATGTCTCTTGGTACTAAAGAGACATCAAATATTATAAAAAAAACCACTAAATATCATTTCAGCAACTCGAATTGATTTGACAGCGGTATCAAAATCAAAGTTCTGTTAGTTGAATGTTGATTTCATCAGCATTTCAGAAAACGGGTGTTTGTCCCGGTGCTGGAATACCGGAATAATAATAGCTATTCGCCTACTGCGCCACAGAGGCTGTCAGTTCTAGTTTTATTACAATAATAAAATATTAATATTTTCCCTGCACGCAACATTTTCATTGTCATCTACGGCTTTACGAGCCATAACTTACATTTGCCTGGAATCCACATGCGAGTGATGTCTGTTTTCGCCGCACCATGCTTAACTTTAGTTGACCTCTAGCGTCCAGAACCGTGGCGACTTCAGCTTGTTTTTTACATTGCGCCACCGCTTTTATGTGTGTTCGGTATTAGGGGTGAAGTAAAATTAATGGTTGGTTAAGAACATTAAGTATCTAAACATGCTGCTATACATCTTGAGTCGATTAGCGTTAGATTAACTCTCATGTTATTGATCAAGAGTTGTGGCTAACATTTTTTAGTTTTATTTTACAGCTACCGTGGCGCAGTAGGCGAGTAGCCGGTTGCGAAGTGTGAGGCTGTGGATTCGATTCCTGGTGTCGGAGCAACATAATTTTATATAAACCAAAAAAAAAACAGGCGTAAATATTAGTATGTATGTTTTCAACTGACACTTAGATAGTAATCAACTGTCCGACATAGTGAACATAAGGTGCGTTCTCATGCCTTATTACGAGCCTATCCGTAGAAGATAGTTCAGTGCAGAGTAAAAGTTACATTTTTTTTTTTAATGGGGGGACTCCCCCCCGGCTGCTCCCTCTGATACTTTTAATTCAGAGTATGTCTACCTGAAGAATTCACATACCTTTATTTTAAAAACTCATCAATATAAAAAAAAAGTGGATTTTACAACATTTTGTATGCCTGAAAAAATAAAAACTAACTACATACATAAGACATACTTTTAAAACTGAGTTTTATCTGATTTATTTAAAATGTACATATATGCGATCTTAGTAATAACGTGTCTTCCTCACGAAACCAGCTTGTCCGTGGCAACTAGAAACATATAATCTTATATTACACACTGTAGTTGCCCTTTTCTATTTATTTCCTTTTATTACGCTACACGTTATATCTTTACAAAATTTTAAAAACTTAGATCTAATAACATTATCTTCCAGCATACCGCTCAGGTTTTCTTTCTTAACAATTTGGTCAACCTCTATTTCAAGATTTGTTCGTTTATACAGATATATTGGGCATTCAGTCAACACGTGAACCACGTCTTCTGTGGCTGCTGGGTCACAGATACATGAGGGGCTCTCCTTGCACTTGAAGCGATTCAAATACTCGGAGAATCCCCCATGGCCCGTGAAAACTTGCGTGAGGACCGGGTCCACCGGCATCTTCTTGATCACTTTATGGGCTACCCTTGCATCAGGGAAAAACAGCTTCGTTACCGATGCTGTTTTTCCAGCCCTGTATCGCTCATTCCATTCGTCAATCGACTCCTGACGGATCTGTCGCTTGACGAACGAAATGGGACATCCGTCGTAATCGGGCCTCCTTTTTAGGGTGGTAGCCGCCGCCTTCGCGAGCTCGTCCGCACGCTCGTTCCCTGCCAACCCTACGTGCGCCTTAACCCAAAAGAGGTTAATGGTTTTTCCGCGCTCTTTGGTCTCATTCAACATTTTTGAAATGTCGAATGCTATGGGGTGGAGGGAGTTACCGCGCGCGACCGTCTCGAGAGCGGCCCGTGAATCGCAGAAGATGCTGTATTGGTGGTATTTTTCCTTGGAGGCTATTTGCACGGCCTTGCGCAGGGCCAGCAGCTCCGCCTGGTAAACGGTGCAGAACGATTCCAGCTTAATTTTGGTGGCTTTCGTCTCGACGTCGCCATCCCAAAGGGATACCGACGCTCCGACTTGGCCACCAATTTTGCTGCCATCGGTGAATACCTTGCGGGTATTTGCAGCCTCTAGGTCAAGTTCTGCGTCGTTGACCACGCATTTGAACTGCAAAGCTCTGCGCCTGGCTGGATGTTCCAAGTTGGCAAAAGGCACAGGACATTCCACGTCCCAGTCGCCCACTATGTGCCGAGTGTGTCCCTTTTTCACTTCGTATAGAAGCGCCGCTTCTCGGACACGAATGTCTAGCGGAAGGATCCCAGCAAGTAGCAGGGCCGAGTGTAGCGAAACGGTCCTGTAGCCTTTTACCATCTTTTGTGCAAAGCCTCGTTGAACCACTGCAAGTTTTTTACGTATGCCTATCTTGTTACTTGCAGGCGCCCAGGCACTGGCTGCGTATAATATTGTTGGTTCAACAACTGCGGTGTAGAGCATTTTTACCACCTCAGGTCCCAGCCCCCACTGCACCTTTGCAGCAGTTGCCAGTCGTCTGTGGAAGGTTATGGCCTTCCTACAGACTTCGGAGACGTGCGTGTTGAACGTTAGCTTCTCGTCCACAGTCAAGCCCAATATCTTTATTTCCTTTGACAAGCCAATGTCTACACCCCCCATCCGCAAGATTGGTGAGTCATATTTATGTCGTCGTGTTACGACCATAGCCTTCGTCTTCTTTGGAGCGAATTTCAGCTTATTCTTGACTCCCCAATTCTGCACATAGGCCAGTGCTTCGTTGGCCTGTCTCTGTATCTTGAGTGTTTCATCCCCGTGAAACACTAAAACGACATCATCGGCGAAAGCTTGGCAATAATCGCCCCGGCTGGCTAATCCCTTGAGCAATGGGTCGAGGAGCAGGTTCCACATGATGGGCCCACCAATGGATCCTTGAACGCATCCCTTGGTGGTCCCCCTCGCGTGCTCTACCCCGGCGTAGCGAACCTTTACTTTTCGGCTCTCAAAGTAGCTATTTACTATCCGTCTCAGATTTTTCGGACATCCTTCCTCAGACAGTCTGACCTTGATCGCTGGCCACCAAGCACTGTCGAAGGCTCCCTCTATATCCAGTGAGACTATGGTGATGATTTTCTTCTCACTTAATTTACTCCTGATGTACTGGAGTAGGGTATAGAGGGAGTCTTCCGTGCCTTTTTGGGGCATAAAGCCGTACTGTCGAGTACTCATCCTAGGTAGTAAATGCCACTTTACTCTTCCCACCACTATTTTCTCCAGAATCTTCCCCATCACGGGCAACAGTCCTATCGGTCTATACGACTTTACGTCTGTGTAGTCCTCCTTTCCGGGTTTCCGGAGTACTACGACCGTGGCCTCCTTCCAGATGGTCGGGAAGTGGCCTAATTCGAGGCACTTGTTAGCCAGTGACAGATACAACTCTGGGTTTTTTCGGATTGCCTTTTTGCAGATGTCAGATGTTAGGCCATCTGCTCCCGGGGCTTTTTTGGGGTTGAAGCTGTCTGAAGCTGCAAGGATTTCATCCATTGTAAATGGCGGGTCCTGATGGTCATTATCCGTACCGTCATTTATGCTATCAGCTTCAGCCCGTATACGCTGATGTTCTGCGTTATCATCTTCCATCCGGTCGTCCGGATAGAAGACTTCCGCCAAAACCTTCGCCGATTCTTCTGAACTTAGGATGCACCCATCTCTTTTCAAGGGAATGTCCTCCTGCCTCTTCGTGACTTTCCCTATCACTCGATAAATGCCATCCCAGACGGTTTCCCTGCCTTGCTTTGCACAGAAGGTCTTCCAGCTGTTTATTTGGGCCTTCTTAGATTCTGTCTCGTACTTCTCTTTTGCTCTCAGATACTCTTCGACGACGAACGCCCTGCGGACTGGGGCTGCGCAGCGGATCCTTCTCCTCCTGGTGACCATGGCCTTTTTCAACGCGGCGATTTCATCAGACCACCACGGTGTGGATAATTTTTTGTGTGCTTTTAATTTTGGGATAGAGTCGCTACATGATTCTACTATTACTTTACTATAATTTTCTACAAACCTGTCTATTTCTATTTTGTTTTGTATGCGCTCTATCTCTTCTGAATTTACGTTGCAGGTGTTAGTTAATTGGGTAAATTTATCACTAAATTTAGCCCAATTCGCTTTTTTGGTATTGAAAATCCGAGTAGTTCTTTTAATTTCAAATTTTTCTAGTTTTCCGAGTCTAATATTAAACAAAATTGCGTTGTGGTCTGAGCTCACCAGAGGGCCAATTCTGCTATTTTAACTGACACTGCGAATGAATTTTAACCGAACTGAGATTACATTTTCAATTAATTAAAAATATGGCATTCTGCTCTTTTAAAAATTCGATATCATCTCAGTTAAATTGCATATAAACTGTCAATTCGATCAACTCTCAATGTCTTTCTTTTGTTGAAAATATGGCTTCGCATTATTATGCATTTCGCCAATGACAAGTATTTTACGGAATTTTACGTATCAGCTGCCATAGACTAAATTCTAGAAATTAAAAATGACCTAAGCGACAAAATCAATGTTACCAACTCACAATAAAATACCCACAATATGACTAATTTCAGTGATTAAAAAATTACGTAACTGGAGGTTATGATTTTTTAATTAATTGATTTGACTAATTCCATGTATTTTATTTATTTCATTAATTTATCTATTCCATGGCATAACTGAAGGAAAACGGCACAACAGCACCACTCCGGCAGTCCTTTCCGGAAATAACCACAATCGCGATTATTTTATTGAAGTGCGAGAGTTTTGGCGGGAATTTTGACAGTGCGATTGCTCTCATAATTTAATCTACACTAATATTCTAGAGAGGAAAGATTTTTTTGTATTTTTGTATGTAACAAATAAACTTAAAAACTACTGGGCCGATTTCAAATATAATTTGGCCGTTAGAAAGCTACATTATCACTGAGTAACATAGGCTGTAAACTCATTTCTAATACTTTACTGAAATAACGAGCACACAAAGTCGAACAATTTTGACTACTTTTAGTTGCTTGCAGTAAAAGAGAATAAAGATATCTGAATTTGTCTGCAGTTAACTCACAGTCACTTCACCTCAGTGCTGCCAAGTCAGATTTTTGGAAATACCGTGTTGTCCATATTAAAATACGGAATTTGCGTCAAAAATACAGTGCTTGATGGGAAAAAATACAGTCTATTTTACAGTGCAATAAAATGTCATACAAAAAAGGAAATAATTAAATTATTAAAGTTCAAGATACTCTCCAACGTGTCCTTGATGTCGTTATCCAACAGACCAACCTCCTCCGGAAAAAACCAAGTTGGACATGTTCTCATAACATACACCAATTTGGGAACAGAGAGGCAGCTACGATAGAGTGTAAGAGCAACGTGGGCAGATAAATGCAGGAGATGCTGTCGGGCTGAGGCGAGCATTTCTCTCTTAGTCCTTAGAGAACTAGCGACGCCGTCTTGGAAGATCGGTGCACAGCTCAAAGGACTGCCGGTCTAAAACCCTTAAATTGGGGAGTATTCTCTGTATGGCCTCAATGCGTCCTCCAGCAACGGTTCCCAAGGGGTATAGCTCACATTTCGCGCTATTTATAATGAGGCCAATATCTCTCAGCATAGGAATCAATGTCTCTAAATCCTTGATAACAATGTCGGGGTGTCCGCCAATTATACCATCGTCGAGGTACCAAACATTAAGCGGCGCCCCCAACGTGGCTATCAATTATTAAATAAAATATAAATTTATTTTAAACTTTATATCCTAAACTAACTTAACATTTTATTTGTATATATCGATCGCTGCAGAAATGGATGGCTGCGATGATGATGATATCGGTTTATTTTTTTTAATGTGTTTAATCAAAGAGTTTTATGTATACTACTAGACAAGCTGTGCGGAACATAGAAATTGTAGTATAATAAATTGTAGTATAGTAAATTAGTTGTATTACTAAGTTGCAGTCAATTGACCGTAACTCAATATTATCATCTCGCTTACTCTCAACTAGAACCCCTATTGCGCTCCCTGTTTGTGAACTGTCAAACTCCCGCGTTATGTGAAGCAGTTTTACTTCTAAATAACCTGTCTAGTAGTATACAATAATAATACGAAATTTTGACTGTAGAAAAATACTGTGTCTCCATATACGGTATTTATAAAAATACCGTGTCCAGTAGATGGCATGAAAATACGGCAGATCTGCTGTAATTACAGTGCACTTGGCAACACTGCTTCACCTTCAGTCACATTTCGTTCTCAATATTTTGACGTTTGTCTGTAGACGAAATGCATTTTTTAAAGTCAAGTGTCTCACAATGGACACTGGCGAAATCACCAATCTACGGTGGAGCCAAACACTATTAAAAGAAGAAGAAGATAGTTAAGTGTCAAATTTATTGTTACCAGAATGCCGTTTTGGTTCAGTCAACTTGTATTCTACTTTCGATATCATTGCGTTCTAAGTTCTTGAATATTGGTTTAGCAGAATACCATTTGCAACTTTCTTGTCGCTGAGATTAGATCGGAATGATATTTTGAACAATTAAAATTACGAAAATTGGCCCTCAGATCTTCGTTGACCCTCCACTCGTTCACCAGGCCGAAAAGGTCCTCTGAGCATAGTGTTATGTCCACATGACTTTTGTAATGTATACCACCCCTAAAGGTGTCAAAAGTTGGCGTGTCTCCGTCGTTGAGCACCTGGAGGCCCCACTCTCCTATTGCATCAGCAAGGTCTTCTCCCCTCCGGTCAGTGACCCCGCTGCCCCACCACATACTCTTAGCGTTGAAGTCTCCCCGATGAGGATGTTTGTGGGCCCTAGTTCGCACACAATTCTCCCCAGTTGCTCCAGGTATGGCCCTATGGGTTTGTCTGGTTCGAAATAGAGAGAGACCACGGCGATTTCTCGGTTTCCGGCATATACTTTCACCACTGAGATGTTAGGCGTGGTGAAATTTGGACACTGTATGACTTTGGTGTTCAAGTCAAATACTACAATTGCAGCTTTTACGGTAGTATTGTCCATGCCTGTGTGTTGGAAAATCCTCGTCCCGCCGTAGTCCCTAACCCTACCTCGAGCTCCCACATATGGCTCCTGGAGTAGAGCGAACGCCATTTTTCTGCTCACGGCCTCCAGCATAACCTCCTGAGTAGCAAGTTGCTTTCTCTGGAGGTTAGCCTGGGCCACGAGCAATGGCCGTGCTCCTTCTGGGGGATCTTGGTGTCCACTTACCCCCGAGGCCACCTTAGCAATACGCTATAGCAGACCTCGCCAGGGCATCCCACTTTCTCCTCACCGGACATTCCCCGCTAAAAGCATTATGGTCGGCTCTGTCGAGACCGGCCCTGACGCAATTGCAGCACTTTGGGGGCGCTTGCGCGAGCCAGTCGGCGCAATCCTTTTTAAGGTGAGCACCCCCGCAGTGACTGCATACTTCAGCCCGGTCCCTGCAGAACCGCCTCCCGTGGCCGTAACCGAGGCAGCCAGAGCACTGGACCAACGGAGATTGGTCCTCGACTCTAACACGCTGGACGTCTATGAACAAGGACCCATGCTCGAGGAAGCATTTCCAAAGCACCGGAGACAGTTGAAGTACAATATGCGCTGTCAGCGCATTTCTTGCACCCTTCCTGTACTTCACCGCGATGCGAGCGTTTTCGGCGCTCACATCTCCCAAAAGATGGCGGTTTTGGGATTTAATTGCTTGCACAATCTCTTCGTCAGAGTTGTGGTTCAGCACGCTTTTCAGTATGACCAAAGGGTCCTTGTTTTTTATGTCCTCGACGGTTTCTAACTGGGCAGAAAGGTTGGCCTTGGTGAGCTCTACAAGATGAGCCCAAACTCGAAAGCCTGGGAACAAAATTGGCTGAAATAGGGAGAGGGGGGGTCAAGGTAAAAATAAGTTGGGGGGGGTTGGGACTGATATGGGAGGGGGTGAAGGATGGTTAAACAATACTCCCTCACAGTTTACTAAGATCAATCTGGATTAGCTCTTTTTATAGTAAAACAACTGTATTAAATTCGGTCAATTCGTTTGGGCGCTAAGGTACCATAGACGGACACAGAAAAATAATTAATACACCCAACAGTCACACACATACATCACACACTAGGTATATGGGTATCAGGGACTTACGATCCCACAACACCCAGACCCGAAACAAATATATTTGGCTCACACAAACATTAGTCTTGGTTCGGAATGGAACACTCAAGTTTCATGGTTGGTTACTCGTCCACTGCACCATCGAAGCTGTCAAAAAGAGATCAACCTTATAACATCCCCCTTTTTTGTTAATTTTCTCGGTGATTACAATTTCAGACATTAAATAACAAGCTCACATGCTAATAACAATATCGAGAACTTCTTTTTCTTCTTCCACCTGCCCTTATCCCACTCGCAGTGGGGTCATCGCAACATGCTTAAACACATGTTACAGAAAGATTAAGCTTATCATAATCTAGGACCTAAATACGGCTGCACTCGTTCCTAATATCTGAGTATTGTTACTTTCTGTTCCCAAAGTCTTCTTCTTCCAGCCTTATCCTACTCGCAGTGGGGTCGGCGCTACATGCTTTAACACATGTTACAGAAAGATTTCTAGTTTTTACGACCGGCCGCCTGCCTGACGCCAACTCCTCGGGGAGAAAACACCCATACCCGAAACAAATATTTGTGTATCACACAATGTTGTCTCAGTGCGGGAATCAAACCCGCGGCCTCTCACTTCACAGCCGGCGACTCGTCCAATGCGCCACAGATGATGTTATATTATCGAGAACGATAAAATAATAATGCATCTAAAAAAAATATATACCGTAAGTAAGTTCTACGTCGTGACCACCGCAAAACACGTCCGACCTTCGTCTAAACAAGATTTGTCCAATTACGAGCCTATCAGTCCCGCAGGATGCGAGGACTTCGCTCCACAGTACCGTAAGGGTACAGAAGGCCCACTCAATTACTTTTAAACGGGTATTTTGTCTCACTTTAAAAAAAAATGTTTTAGCTTGAATGACGAGACGAGCAGGTCGCTCGCCTGATGGTAAGCGCCACACCTGCTCATAAACAGAAGCAACGCTACACAGAACTTTAAATAACAAAGCATGAAACTGGACTGCGCTCGTTACCCCGAGACATAAGGTGTTAATCTCATAATGCCCAGTAATTACACTGGCTTCAACGTCCTTCAAACCTTCAATGACTTCAAAAAGGAAACTCGCAATTCAAAATTTTTATAGCATAGGTCGTTGTAGGGCACGTGGGTCATCTGATAAGTACTCTCCACCGCCCATTAATGCCGATAGTACCACAAAAATCTTGAACGCGTTGCCGATCTTAAAGAAATGGGGTAATTAAGAGATTAAGAAAGTTTCCGGATATCTCACTCACTGTACGAAACGCAGCAAGTCGCTACTTTACGTTGGTTTTCTGTGAGGCAGTGGTAACGACCCGGTCGAGCCGTGATGTACACAAAACTGTCTACAGCGTGGCGCTACCACTCAAAACACCAATCAATGTTTTGTTTTTGTTAAATAGTTTTTATTTACATACAAACGCACTCACGCCAGTAATCCCCGAAGGGGTAGGCAGAGGTGTAACCAGTACACCCACATTTCGCCGAGCGTATTTCCGTTCCTTATGTGATAGGGGGCGAGCCTATCGCCATACCGGGCACAAATTCCAGACTCCGGGCTGATACTGAGTATTTCTTAATAGAAAAACCCAATACCATTTTACCCGAGACCTCAGCGTTAGCTTAAACGTACGCATTACAACTGCGCCACCGAGGCAGTCATTTTTAAGTTTTTATTTGTTTATTTAAATATGACCCTAACGATATACACAAAATATCAAACATCTCCTACAAGGTGGTAGGTCCCTCGTTTGCGAGAGACCGGCTGGGTTGGTACCACCGCTTTGTCTATTTCTGCCGCCAAGCAACAGTGTGTAAGCACTGTTGTGTTCCGGTGTGAAGGACATTGAAGCCAGTGTAATTACTGGGCATTATGAGACTTAACACCTTATGTCTCGGGGTGACGAGCGCAGTCCAGTTTCATGCAGTGCTTTATTTAAAGTTCTGTGTGGCGTTGCTTCTGTTTATGAGCAGGCGTGGCGCTTACCATCAGGCGAGCGACCTGCTCGTCTCGTCATTCAATGTAATAAAAAAAAAAAAAAAAAAACTCCGATAAAATATGTCAAAATTAACTGAGTCTTCTGTATTTTTCTCGCTATACCATTCGTAAGACACTCAATAGTTATTGGTATAGATTGTGTCCCTCCCTTTGATCCCTTCTCAGCGAATGGACCTCAAGACGTGCGCTAATAGCGTATCAAAAAAGAACCTTTGCGGCAAACAACTTTACTGACTCACAAAAGCTCTTGATACGCAAATTATGGATTGTAATCATATTTTTTGCCTTTTTGGGAGTTTGTCATGCGATTTTTAACTGGACCGGAATATTTTTATCCATGAAAAAGATATGTACACGCAATCATCGAAATAAAATGACAAGAAACGTAACTCAAGCAAAATGACTCCATTAAATCTCTGTGTCAGGAGGCGGGGCTATAAAAGTCTGTGCAACTCGTTCATTCATCAATTCATAAAAATTGATTCATGATCTCTGGTTGACACTTAATACCTACGTCTAATTTTTTGCGCGGTGCAGAACGTCGTATCACGATTTAGAAATTACATATTTAGACATTAATTTTTATGAAATAAAGTTGATTTTAAACGCTCATTATTTTTTGTTACGTGTATGAGTGTTACGTGTGATTTTACCTTTGCAAGTGTAAGTAAGTGGAGCCGCATTTTCGGCAAATTCATATGAGAATTATCGTTCTAGTTGTCTTATTTCGATACACGCGAGCCATCACGGGCAACAGTTAAAATCTAGGTTACTAGGAATACTTTAATAACGCGAGTAAATCTACTTAGATAATTTTATTTGGGATTACCGACCTAGCGAACCTACTTACCTTTGGGGATGGACGCACCGGCATCAGACTTAGGTCTAACTATAAGCCAGCGAAACTAATCCAGATCATATTGGCTTAAGCCTTCTAATTAAATTAATCTTTCATTTAAGAAAGAAGTTCCTGAGGTCTAGGGATATCAAGAATTGCTCAACCTGGTAATTGAATGAAAATTCTTTTAGTTAAACTTTTAGTTATGTTTTTTTTATTACTACATAGAATAAACTAAAATAATAATTAAAAAAATACACGTTGGAGCGTCGTACTGAACGTTGCGTTTAATCGCAGTACGCGCACACATATAAGGTAGGTAGGTAGGTAGGTCCCCCGTATACGAGAGACTGTCTGGGTTAGTACAACCGCTTTTTCTATTTCTGCCGCCAAGCAACAGTTTGTAAGCACTGTTGTGTTCCGGTTTGAAGGACATTGAATCCTGTGAAATTACTGGCCATTATCACACTTAACAACTTATGTCTTGGGGTGACGAGCTCAGTTCAATGCCATGCAATGCTTTGTAATTCAAAGTCCTGTGTGGTATTATTTCTGTTTATGGGCAGGCGTGGCGCTTCCCATCAGGCGGGCGACCTGATCGTTTGATTCAAGCTAATAAAAATAAAACCTCTAATATTTGATTCCAAAATTATTTGATCCCTACTTTCAGTACCAATCTTTGAAAATGTCTTTCTATTCCATACACTACTCATCGAAATAAGATAACTAGAACGATAATACTCGAATGAATCTGCCAATAATACGGCTCCACTTACTTACACATGCAAAGGTAAAATCACAGGTAACACTCATACACACAACAAAAATTAATGAACGTTCAAAATCAACTATATTTCATAAAAGTTAATATCTAAATATTACATTACTAAATCTAGATACGACATTCTGCACTGCAAAAAAAATTAAACGTATTAAGTGTCAACTAGAGATCATTTATGATTTTTTATGAATTGATGAATGAACGAGCTGCACAGACTTTTATAGCCAGCCAACATTATACCCAGTGCACTGAGTTTTGATGGGGTAATTTTTATGCTTGAGTTACGTTTCTTGTCATCTTATTTCGATGATTATACGAGACAAAACCGTACCGTCTAGACCGCAAACCAGAGCTAAGTAATACCGTACTCACTTAGTAATTAAATATTTCAATTGGATAAGGTTTTGGGTTACTTTGAACACGATAAGCATCGCTCCCAAAAACTTCTATTAAAAGAGTAATTTAAAACTTATTAACAAAAATAGAACTGATGTAAAAAGTTTACTAAGCAGAAATTAAATTATATCGTAGTCTAATCAAGTTAAAGCCGGTACAATCAATTATTGAGTAATAAAACTGCAATAGCCTTTTCAAGTCGGTTAAAAATAGTTTTTTTTTCGAATGTATTTGTGCTGTTAACCTATATTGCTTTTACAGCTTCACCTGACAATAAAGCCGGCGCTTATGGCGCTCTAGCCAGAAATATGTTTAGTGTATTTAGTAGCGATTAAGCACAGAGGCGCCTTTTAGAAGGCTCAGACCTCAGCCTGAGCAATCGCTGGGGAGTATAGTTTAGGGCCGCCGCTGCACATCATTGTGTCGAGGGCCAATTGTCGGAGTTCTTCGGACTCGCAGGCGTGTCCTATGTCGGCGTCGCTTATTATTATTGCGATTCGCAATTTAGCATTTTGTGTTTCGGTTTGAAAGACATTGAGGCCAATTCAATTACTGAGCATTATCAGACTTAACATCTTATATATCGTGGTGACGAGTGCAATCCAGTGCCATGCAGTGCTTTGTAACTCAAAGTTCTGTGTGATGCTGTTTCTGTTTATGGGTTAGTATTGCGCATACCATCAGACAAGCGACCTACTCGTTTCGTCAAGGTTATTGAAAATAGAACATAATCCAGAGCTCAAATGCAGGGGGCATTCAATCGACCCCAAGACGGACAGCAGTGCCAAAACATGGCGCTTCCGTAGACGCCAAGGGCGTTGTGACGATGATGGGGCTTCAAGCCCCAAAGGAGATGGGCCACAAAGGCAGAACGTAGGGGTGGTACCGGCAGCAATCCAGGTATACCAGGATCCCCAGGAACCATCCCATTAGCGCCGAAAGAGGCCATTGCGGGGTTTTAGTCGGTATACTGGCGTAGGAATTGGTTAAGGTTCCGATCTAGCAGTCACTGTATGAACTAGCTCGGATGGGATCCTAGGTCCCCCAGTATGGGAGGGTATCCGTAAGATGGATTTCCCCCGCGGCACAAAAAAGGGGGCATTCAAGGGGGCCCATTTTATCCTATAATATCGGCAATGTGTCCATGATTCTTCTGGTATTGTAGATGTATCACTTACCGTCGCTGGTATCCCGCCCTCAGCTATTAATGGCCATTCCCAATATACTGTCTATCGACAGATTTGCTTACTGGCAGTAATATTTTGACACATTTTGTATGGAAGATCTGTCAAAACACTATTGATAAGCAAATCTGTCGATAGACAGAATGTAGGGAACGGCCATTAAAGAACACGTAATCGAACAAATAACCTGCATTGGACCACCCCATGGTGATAGGGTATGGGGGAGAGATATCCGAACGTGATCATGGGATCACGATCTACTATCTCATCTCTCTCTCCATCTCCTCTGTTTTCCCCTTCAGGGATTTTAGGCGTGAATGCGTATATATATATATATGCCTCCATGGCGCAGTGGGCGAGTAGCCGGCTGCGAAGCGAGAGGCCGTGGGTTCGATTCCCGCACCAAGACAAATGTTTGTGTGACTTACAAATATTTGTTTCGGGTTTGGGTGTTGTGGGACTTGCACCTCGTAGTTCCTGATAATCACGATACAGGTTAACCTAGTGTAGGGTCCTGGACTATGTGTGTGACTGTTGGGTGTATTTACTTATTTATTATATAGCCACTGAACACAAAATATTTGTCTCGGAGATTTACGTCATTAAGGATTCACTAAATTATAAATTTAGCGTGAACACTAAACGTTCTCACCCTTCGTTGCCCGCCTACGCAAATTATTTAATATTAAAACCGGTACTGAGTTATAGTAAATCAATCATTGTACTATTTTATGCATAGACTATAAAACGGTGAGACTGGCTCGGTGGCGCAGTTGTAATGTGCACGCGTTACGATTGAGGCCAACGCTGAAGTCTCGAGTTCGATCCCCGGGTCGGGTAGTGGTATTGGGACTTTCTATTACGAAATGCTCAGTATCAGCCTGGAGTCTGGAATTTGTGCCCGGTATGGCGATAGGCTCGCCCCATTTGATTTGATTTGATTGTGGGCTCCTTTTCTCCGCACTTAGCCCGTTGAATGTCGGGCCATTGTGCGTGAAGTTTGTGCCGGCTAGAGATCTAGCCAGCCTAACTCCGACCAGAAGCGCAGGATCCTCCTGGTGTCTCCACAGGCTTCTCGGAGTGACCTCGGTGTATTGAGGATTTCCGCCCGTTGTGTAGCTACACCTTCACATTCCAGGATGACGTGTGAAGCTGTTTCATCAGCCGACAGACATCCCCTACATAGGGGGCTGTCGGTTATACCTAGAACATATAAATGTTTGTTAAGTGGGCAATGTCCTGTAATATTCCCTACGACTATGCGTAGGGATGTCCTATCTAAGGATAGCAGGCGCTTTGTTAAACGTGCATCCGGGTGTGGCACCGTTTCCCGGGATTGTCTGCACGCACTGGTGTTTGCCCATTGATTTGCATGTTGTTCAAGTGTTCTGTGGCGTAGCCATGACCTTAGCTGGTTAAAAGGTAGTGGAACTATTGGACTAGGGCCAAACACCCTCTGTTCCGACCCTTTTCTCGCCAGCTCGTCTGCTGCGTCATTGCCTAGAGAGCCACTGTGCCCCTTTATCCACTGTAAAGTGACTTGGTTATTACTACCTATCACTTCCAGTGCCTGGTGGCACTCTAGTATGAGCCCGGATTGAATGGTTTTACTATCGAGGGCTTGTAGCACTGCAGCGCTATCGGACACTATGCGAATCTTATGATCTTCGATATTCCGTCTAGTCACTGCTCTGGCAGCCTGCGTGATGGCGATGCATTCACACTGGAAAATAGAACTATGTTCCCCTAAGGCTGTTGATATATTAATATTTATCTCGGGTGAGTACACTCCTGCGCCCGATCCTGTTCTGGTTTTGGAACCATCGGTATATATGCGCAGTTCGTGGACTCCAGACGAGTCGTATTGTTCTTCAATAAGCTGGACTATGTACGTCTTGTTGAAGATGTGTTGTTTGGGTATCTTGTCATTGGGGGCAGCTATCAAAGGTTGGTAGGATATAGCCTCCCCAAGGATTTCGGTATGAGCCCCGTTTGCTGCACCCCAGAGGTTGAGTGATTTTAGTCTGATGGCCGCTGAGGCCGCCTCCTGCTGGATAAATAGGTCTAGGGGCGGTAGCCCTAGAAGTATCTCCAGTGCCGCTGTGGGTGTGGTTTTCATGCAGCCCGTTACGGCTATACAAGCTAGCCTCTGAAAGTGCTGCAGTTTGTTTTTGGCAGTGGTCAGTTTGGTTCTGGGCCACCAGGCCACGGCTCCGTACGTGATGATTGGCCGTATTACCACAGTGTATAGCCACATGGCAATTTTGGGGTGTAAACCCCAGGTTCTGCCAAGAAGTCGCTTACACTGCCAGAATATAATACAGGCCTTCTCCAGTTTATTGTCTAGGTGCTTGTTCCATAGCAGCTTATCATCTAGAATAACGCCTTAGTATTTAACCTCTTTAGTGAGGGTAAGCGTTATACCTTGGAGTTTGGGTAAGTGGAGATTGTTTATAATCCGCTTCTTTGTGAATAATACTAGTTCGGTTTTTGATGGGTTTACTGACAGTCCTTGGTCAGAACACCATCGTTCGACGATATTGAGTGCCCCTTGCATGAGATCGCAAAGGACTTTCTCGAATTTACCCCTTACGAGGATTGCTATATCGTCCGCATAGCCTACAGTGTAGTAGCCCGCTTCATTGAGCGACCTAATTAGGTCATCCACTACGAGATTCCACAGGAGTGGTGAGATGACTCCACCCTGTGGGCAGCCTCTCGACACAACCGCTCGTGTGGTGCCGTTTACCGTTACTTGCACTGCCCTTTTCCTCAGCATGCTGTCAATCCAACCGGATATGGTCCGGTCGGCGCCGTGGTTGAGCAGTGCTTGGCTTATGCTGTTAAACTGCGTCTTATCAAAAGCCCCCTCGACATCGATGAAGGCTACAAGCGCTGATGATTGTGTTGATAGTGCACTTTCTATTGGTGTGATGACACTGTGAAGCGCTGATTCTGTTGATTTGCCTGGACAGTAGGCGTGTTGTTGATGGTGTAGAGGATGATACGTTAAAGCCCTGTCTCTAAGATCCCGATCGCAGAGCCTTTCCAGGGTCTTGAGGAGGAAGGAAGTGAGGCTTATCGGTCTGTAAGATTTGGGCTGTGTATAATCGCTCTTACCGGGTTTGGGTATAAATACCACTTTAACTTCTCTCCATTTTAGAGGAACATAGCGGTGCATGAGGCATGCCTGATAGACTCCTACCAGATGCGGAGCAACCAATCTCCTACACCACTGTAGTAGCCCAGGAAAGATGCCATCCAAGCCCGCTGCTTTGTACGTTGAGAAGCTGTTGATTGCCCATAGGACTTTCTCTAGTGTGACTATTCTGCGGGCAGTGTTGGTGGCTTCAGCAGTCGGCTTGTAAAAGTATTGCTGATCAGCCTCATCCCATGTGGTACTTTCCGTGACGGAGCACCCCGGGAAGTGTGTATTCAATAACAGCTCACACATTTCAGCATTGGTTGTGGTGTAACTGTTATTTGGTTTTTTAAGGCAGGCTAGATTTTTGTTTGGTTCGCTAGCCAGGATGTTTTTTACCCTAATTGCTTGAGTATTTGATTCGATGTTGGTACAGAAGGTTCTCCAGCATACGCGTTTCCTTTTTTGGATGCGTCTCTTATACTGGGATTGCATTAGTTTATACGCGTCCCAGTCTGTTTCCTTTCTTGTGTTCTTCGCTCTGTTAAACAGTTGGCGTAGTTTGTGTCTCAGTTTCTCGAGTTCCGGTCCCCACCAACCATTACGACTGGTGGTTCTCGTCGAGGGCGTGGTTAGTGGACAGGTTTCGGTAAATGTGTTTATTAATGTGTCAGTTAGTTTATTCACGTGCCTCTCTATGTCAGCCGGCTTCTCATATCCTGTTGGGATTGTTATGAGAGCTGGATTCTCTGACACTAGCCTTTCGAACCTTGTGCGGTCTGTCCGTTTAGGATTACGCCATGGGTCTAGCCTTTTGAGGTCCACGTTGAGTTTATATCTTACCCACCTATGGTCGGAGCACGACAGGTCATTTGACACATGCCATTCGGAGATTTTGTCCGATACTCTTTCCGTAGCGAGTGTGATGTCTATTATAGTTTGAAATCTGGAGGTAACGAAGGTAGGTTCGGACCCCCTGTTTAGTAGCCTGAGATTTGTGGAGAATAAAAATTCAACCAAATCTTCACCTCGTTTGTTAGGAGCAGCGCTGCCCCACAAGGTATGGTGCGCGTTTGCATCCGCCGAGATGATAAGTTCAAGCTTCTTACTTTCGCAGTGTCTGATGAGGTTCTCCAGCTCGGCCGTCGGTATGTCCGCGTCGCCCGGCAGATAGGCAGACGCTATGATGACCTCTGGGATACTGGAACAGTTGCTCTGGAGCCTGACCGTGGTCAGGTCTCTGGAACAGAACTCATTCATTAGAGCTACGTTTGTTGATTTAGGTACATAGATGCAGGTGCGTGGATTAGTTACGGTGGTGTCAAGTAATAGCTTACCTCCGATGTTGTTGAGACCACAGATTCTGTCCTTCCTTATCCACGGCTCCTGGATAAGGGCGATGGTCTTGTTGTTTACCTCCAGCATTCTTCGCAGGGTAGCCGCCGCGGCTTGTTTATGCTGGAGGTTAGCTTGGGTGATGTTGAAGTTAGCCTCCAGTTCAGTGAGATCAGTGCTCAGTCGATAGTCCAAGAGTTCATTACGCGGTAGCTATGCTGGTTTACTATTCGGTCCTAGTTGCCTTAGTTAAAATTAGAGAGCGGTCTATAGAGAATCCTGACATGGGGTTATGGTTTGTAAAGTAGTAACATTGTTAAAGTAACCAATAAACTATGAGTTGAAGTGATTATTGTCGTTTGGTGTTCATAAAATAATACTAGTTTCACGTAACTTCTAACACGTGATTGACTAAAAACATCGAAATTCGACTGCCTCGGTGGCGCAGTTGTAATGCTTACGCGTTACGATTGAGGCCAACGCTGAGGTCTCGGGTTCGATCCCCGGGTCGGGTAAAGTGGTATTGGGCTTTTCTATTACGAAATGCTCAGTATCAGCCCGGAGTCTGGAATTTGTGCCCGGTATGTCGATAGGCTCGCCCCATATCACATCATGGGACGGAGATACGCTCGGCGAAATTTGGGTGTACTAGTTACACCTCTGCCTACCCCTTCGGAGATTACAGGCGTGAGTGCGTATGTATGTACTATGAAACGGACCGTAACTATTCCATCATACCTCTTTTACGAGTTAGATACTTCGAAAGACACTACTTTGTGTCAACTAATTCTTATACTGCCGCGGATGTATTTGTGATGGGTACTATGGGTAGACAGACAGCCTCCGTGGCGCAGTGGGCGAGTAACTGGCTGTGAAGAAAGAAGCGCGGCTTCAATTCCCGCATCGCGACAAAAATGTTTGTGTGATTTACTAATATTTGATTCGGGTCTGGGTGTTTTCTCGCGAGAAAGTACTTTTTCTCTCCTGACGTCATACAGGTGACTGGTCATAAAATATTTAAGCCAAATACTTCTGTAACATGTGTCAAAAAAGCATGTTGCGCCGACCCCACTGCGAGTGGGATAAGGGTGGAAGAAGAAGAAGACTTTGGGAACAGAAAGTAACAATACTCAGATATTAGGAACGAGTGCAGCCGTATTTAGGTTCTAGATTATGATAAGGAATGATATATCATATAGGCATATCGGGTACTAGTTTTAAAACATTATCTTCTTCTTCTGCTTGCCCTTATCCCACTCGCAGTGGGGTCGGCACAACATGTTTTTAAAACATGTTACAGAAAGATTTGGCTAGTAGTTTTTACGACCGGCCGCCTGCCTGACATCAACCCCTCTGAGCCCAGTTTTAAAACATTCTACATACGCACTCACGCCTGTAATCCCCGAAGGGGGGCAGAGGTGTAACCAGTACACCCACATTTCGCCGAGCGTATCTCCGTCCCACGATGTGATAGGGGGCGAGCCTATCGCCATACCGGGCACAAATTCCAGACTCCGGGCTGATAATGAGGAATTCGTAATAGAAAAACCCAATACCACTTTTACGTGACCCGGGGATCTAACCCGAGACCTCAGCGTTAGCCTCAGTCGTAACGCGTACGCATTACAACTGCGCCACTGAGAGAGTCATAAAACATTCTACTAAGCAAAAAATAAAAACAACAAAGAAAATCTTTCAAAACGCCTAATAGGGTTTTTGTTACTTAATATATATAGTTTAGCAGGTATATAGAGATAGAAGATAGATACGTTTCATTAAGTTCAGTTTAATTTCCACTACAATTAGCATCCAGGCTGTCTAAATAAAGTTTGTTAATAGTACAAGCACAGAAATAATGCTCGCTGATTAAAATACGTGATCTGATTACGCTTTTTGCTGTTTATTACGCTTCTGCTTCTTTGAATTAGCATTAAGTAGAAATGTCTGAATGCAGACTATTTTATCCGACTTAATTTTATTATAATAAATGCAATCGTCTGCAAGTGTTATAAAATTTATAATAATACATAAATTCGCACTCACGGCTGTAATCCCCGGTAGGCAGAGGTGTAACCAGCACACCCACATTTGGCCGGGCTTTTCTCCATCCCATGATGTGATAGGGGGCGGCCCATTGCCATACCGGGCATAATTCCAGACTCCGGGCTGATACCGAGCATTTCGTATTAGAAATAGTAATATCACTTTTTCCCGACCCGAGCATCGAACTGGAGACCTCAGCGTCAGCCTTACTCGTAATGCGTACGCATTACAACTGCGCCACCGACGCAGCAATTATAATAAACTATTTTAATATTACCAGCCCTGTAATAAAGGCTGAGGTCAGGCCTCTTCTACTGAATGTGACAAGTAAGGCCATACGACCAATTTCAATAAACGATGTTGGTTCGATTCTTCCGATAGATCGCACAAATAAGCCAATCATACAGAATTTTACAACATTAAATTTGACAGCCTCCGTGGCGCAGTGGACGAGTAGCCCGCTGCAAAGCGAGAGGCCGTGTGTTCGATTCCCACACCGAGATAAATGTTTGTGTAAACCACGAATATTGGTCTCGGGTCTGGGTGGGGCAAGTCCTTCGTAGTTCCTGATACCCACGATACAGGTTAACCTAGTGTGGGGTTAGGACTATGTATGTGACTGTTGGGTGTATTTATGTATTTATACATTTTGAAGGTCACGCGTACGAATTACTTAGTTTGATTGCTTGATTTCCGGATCTATTCCGATAACTTAAGGCCTAGTCCGCACTACCAAATCTCACCACGCGATTTTATTTATTTTCACGATTTATAATTAGTAAACGGAATATCACATAACACGCACAGCGAATAAAATTCCTCTCGATTTTGTCGTTTCTATGTCTAAGCGGTTTTCCGATTTCGATGAACATCCATATGGACAACAGAACTAAAATCTTAATTTACCTGTTGCTACGGGTTAAAGACGTATAAAAGTTGCGGTGCAGGACTGATCGTACACACTCGCCCGCGCGTTTTTTATTTTGCAATACGGGGAGCGATATACAACTCCATACTGCACCTAATATTTACACGAATTAAATTCGCACCGCACCGCGTCAAGTTTGTATTAAATTACATGTTTTTTACCGCACGAATATGAAATCGCAATTGCGTACATCCATATGATTCCAAATGTAGCGTAATTACGAAAATAAAATCGGTAGGATATTTTTTGCAGTGCGAGCTAGCCCTAAGATAGTTTATTTAAATCGGCTAGTAGTCCATCACGCTGGCCTAATGCTGGTTGGGAGACTTTACATACCATCTAAATTCTTATAGAGAACTTATAAAGTATACAGGTTTACACGATTTTTCCTTTACTGTTGAAACAAGCGATAATTAACAAATGAATATGACTGCCTCGGTGGCGCAGTTGTAATGCGTATGCGTTACGATTGAGGCTAACGCTGAGGTCTCGGGTTCGATTCCCGGGTCTGCTAAAGTGGTATTGGGTGTTTCTATTACGAAATGTATCAGCCCGGAGTCTGGAATTTGGCGTATGGCAATGGAGTCTGAGGTATGGCGATAGGCTCGCCCCCTATCACATCGTGGGATGGAGATACGCTCGGCGAAATGTGGGTATACTGGTTACATCTCTGCCTACCCCTTCGGGGATTACAGGCGTAAGTGCGTATGAATATAAACATAACTTAGAAAATTCAGAAGTGCTCTTGGGGCTGGTTTCGAATCTGCGAATTTCGTCTCAGCAGTCAGCACCACTTCCCGCTAAGCTATCGCTGCATACTTAAATTATTATGGGATGTGTTTATTTAAATATTTCGTTAATCTAAACAATATTAGAGTGTTTGGCTCCATAAGCATTGTGCTTAGACACGCATTAGGATCCGACTAAAATGTATACTAATAAAGTACCTAATTTAAAATGTAAAACAGTAATTCTGTAGGTAAGACTCTTGCGTGGGTGTTGTATACCTTACCAAGGTCCAATATCACCGCTCACCGCCCACATACGAGGAATAAATTTTATCCAGAACGTTTCGAAGATCACTTATGTTTGCTCTGCCACTTGTTAATATTTAATTCCTTGGATAAAATGTTAATAAAATGCAAATATCAATAATATATTTTAGCCGTGTTTTGAAGAATACTCTTTCTGTCTGTCATTAGAAAGAGCTTTTTTTTATAGTATAGGCTGGAAAACGACCAAGTGGATCACCAGATGGTAAGTGATCATCACCGCCTATGTACGCCCACAATACTAAAATAGGCGCGTTGCCGTCCTTAAAGGAAAGGGATAAGTAAGAGATTGGGAAGGGGAGGGGAATTTGGGGCTCCGGATATCTCACTCACCGTACAAAACGCAGCAGCAAGCTGCTACTTATCCCATCCTAACCTTTCCTTAACAGAACCACGCGTGCTGGCTTATGGAACCACAGCTTTATGGTGTCTTCCATCTCGGCTAGAACTAAAGAGTTCGCAAAATCTTACTTCTGCCGGACCATCAAGCTGTGGAATAGTTTGCCGGCACGCATGTTCCCTCCTTCCTATAATATGGGGTCCTTTAAAGGGTGTGTGAAGAAGCATTTAGGCAGGCCGGCATAATTTTGCCGACGAGATAAATTATTATGAGCCAGAAAGTGACTCCTTTTATCCCTAAAACCTCCATGTGGGCAGAGTTACGAGCGAAAGTTATAAATGAATTGTGAAAATTCCTTAAACATGAACATTTTTATACAATTCAGAACATTTGGCACATGCCATTATCAAAAAAAACCTAAAATATACAACGACAATTTCATTACACACATTTTATTCTACCCCCAGCACTACCCTTTGAAGCGAAGGGGTGTAAATTATTGTTTCAACAAGGGTTGGCTCATCATCCTAAGAAAACTTGGGACCCTTCATCCCATAATAATCGAGATCGTTTTATCCTGAAACGACGTTCGCTTAAAAAGAAATTGTAAAAAAATATATAAAAGCGACTGAAATTGACTGCCTCGGTGGCGCAGTTGTAATGCGTACGCGTTACGATTAAGCTAACACTGAGGTCTCGGGTTCGACCCCCGGGTCGGGTAAAAGTGATATTGGGTTTTTCTATTACGAAATGCTCAGTATCAACCCGGAGTCTGGAATTGTGGCCGGTATGGCGATAGGCTCGCCTATCACATCATGGAACGTAGAAACGCTCGGCGAAATGTGGGTGTGCTAGTTACACATCTGCCTGCCCCTTATATATGTGAGTGCGAAATGTATTTATGATTTTTTGATAAAACTCAACCCCCAGCAATATATGGAGACCTTTATGGTAATCTCGTACACTCCGTCAGAAAATTATATCGGAAAGTGACGGGGTGAGAGTCTTTAAGGGTGGCAATCACTTCTGATGTACGTAAAATTCGATTTACCCACCTTAATACGAAAACACACGTTGATGTAAAATTGTGAAGTATTTTGTCGGAAACATGGATAAATGTACAAACTGTGGGGTTCTTTAGGGTTCCGTACTCAAAGGGCTTCAAACGGAACTCTATTTCAGAGTCTACGCCAAATGTGAGCGCACCTTTAGGATTGCAATTGGCCAGGATACCTCTGCTGTCAATCCTTTCTAAAGACTATTTTAAACCGACTTTTTTTTACTTTTTTTATGTACATACATCGATTTCTCCGCCAATTGTGGACCGATTTTGTTGGAAAAAAATCATTCGTAGAGTTTAACGATAGTCGGTGTGATTTCGTTTGACCGGCAGCTGCCCCGGCACCGATTCCAAAGAGACCTTTAGAAATTTTTATTTTTAACTTTCAGTGTTATTTTTTGAAGTCGGTTTTTAAGTTATGTTACAACTTTTTTCAGTTTAATAAACTACATTTGACCCTTGCTTAGATATGCTAGGAAAGTTCTAAAAAGATGCTAGAAATGTTCTAGGAAGACCCTAGGAACTCTCCTAAGATATCACACTCATTTTAGGGGGGTCAATATGGGCCATGGGCATTACCGAAACGACATACTACCATTGGATCCAAACATCGAAATAAGATGACTAAAACGATAACTCTCAAATGAATCTGCCAAAATACGGCACCACTTACTTACACATGCAAAGGAGGCACACACGTAACACTCATACACGCAACAAAAATTAATGAACGTTCAAAATCAACTTTATTTCGTTAATGTCTAAATATTAAATTTGTAGATCGAGATACGACGTTCTGCACCGCGTAAAACTTTAGACGTATTAAGTGTCAACTAGAGATCATGAATCATTTTTTATGAATGCATGAATGAACGAGCTGCACATACTTTAATAGCCCCGTTATTGCACAGATTTTTTTAAAAGGGGTAATTTTTTGCTTGAGTTACGTTTCTTGTCATCTTATTTCGATGTGAGGTACTATGTTTTATTACTGTTGAAACACAATTGAATTGGCAATCGCTATTAAATTCATTTGGAACGTAATTAATTAATTTAATTCTACGTAAATTAAATTAATCCCTAAAATTATGCGCCGAGTCTGCCCATAAACAAAAGCAACCACACAGAACTTTGAATTACGTAGCACTGCATGGCATTGGACTGCGCTCGAGACATAAGATGTTAAGTCTCATAATGCCCAGTAATTTCACTCGGTTCAATGTGCTTCAAACTGGAACACAACAGTGTTTACACACTGCTGCTTGGCGGCAGAAATAGTCAAAACTGTGATACTAACCCAAACGGCCTATCGCATACGAGGGACCTACCACCTTGCACTAAATATGTGCATGTTTATCAGAATTAATTGTGAGCATACTTAAAATTAAAAACAACTTAATAATATATACAATATCTAACAAAACCCTGTTGGGCGTTTTAACTGTGATATCAGAATCGATATTCAAACGTAATATAAATACTCGCATACGAAAATTGGACTGTAAAAAATAATAATCATATTTATTTTTTAAAATTGAATTAATGTATTGTTTGTAAACCTTATTTCGATTGATTACCTCCGCAAGAGCGATGACTTGGAGCCAGAGTGAGATTGCATTTTGCGGCGTCCACGTACATCAAACGTTGCGCGCCCCTGGCTTCGTCATTGCACACAGAAATTCAGATGTAAATAACATTTTTATATGTCATTCATATGTCCTCATTTTAAATATTATGTTCTTTTTTTTATTTACCTGTGTAAGGATAATATCTCGCTTCTGTTTATGATTTTTTTAATTTAACTATTTTTATTAGTCTATATGTCTATCTTCATGACCCAGAAAGGGCCAACAGGGTTTTTTATATACTATATACAAACGAATTGGAGTCGATTACAAAAAATGCAGTTACATTACGATTCTGCCCATAAAAAATTGTTTCAATACATGATATCCAACAAAAAACTGAACTAAAGTTGGTGGCACGTCTTATAATAACATATTACGAGACACATCTAGAATACCAACGCAGATCCCGCGGGATGAGCACGCGGGACTGGCGGAAAATAATTTATTTATCGAAATGTAAGTTGACGTCTCAGGGAATTCAATTCACCTGAATACGCTCTCCTTTGATATTTCAGAGACTGATCTTTTAGTATTTGAAGTGCATTGGGGTGATACATAACTACCACATTTCTGCCATCCGTATATTAGAAGGCTTTTAAATGAATAACCTATTATGATAAATCATTAATCATTGCCTGCCTCAATGACTGCCTCGATGGCGCAATTTTCAATGCGTATGCGTTACGACTAAGGCTGACGCTGAGGTCTCAGGTTGGATCCCCGAGTCGGGTAACACACACACACACACACACGCACGCACGCACGCACGCACGCACGCTAACAATTTTTTTCATTATTATAATTGGTTTCTCAAGACACACGCTCCGCCTAATTTGAGAACTACTGGCAAATGTTTTGTATCTTTCTTTAATTAAATAAAGTTATTTCATTTTTGTTTTAGCAGTTATATTGGGTTTTTTTCTATTACGAAATGCTCAGTATCAGCCCAGAGTCTGGAATTGTGCCCGGTATGTCGATCGCCCCCTATCACATCATGGGACGGAGATACGCTCGGCGAAATGTGGGTGTACTGGTTACCTCTAGGGACATATGATACAGCCTCCATGGCACAGTAGGTGAGTAGCTGGCTGCGAAGCGAGAGGCCGTGGGTTCGATTCCCACACTGAGACAAATATTTGTTTCGGGTCTGGGTGTTCTGGGACAAAATCCCCTGTAGTTCCTGATACCCACGATACAGGTTAATCTAGTGTGGGGTCAGGACTATGTGTGTGACTGTTGGATGTAAAAAAAATATCCCGGAAAAGGCCGTTCACGCGGGCGGAACTGCAAGCAAAAGCTAGTTAAATATAATTTCAACATGGAAGTCTCGGTTATTCCACTAGAGGTACACTTAGTGTTGTAATGGGAAATAACAGGTAAAGCTAGGTCTCTGATACTAGTTTTACATCAAAGTGAGGAAAAACTTAAAATACTGTTCTCCTTAACTGTGATGGCAACCAAAGTATGTAGGGCGGGCTATTAATGAACAAACCGTATGTCACCGTTTACACTCTAGAAAACCTCTTTAGGCTTGAAGCATATGGCGCCAAAAAAAGAAATTCGCTAATAAATAGAAATGTCCAAATAAATAACTAAGTTCGAACAGATTATTTTCTACACTATTCGTAAATATGACAAAGGAAAAAATCACTTAAAGTGTCAAGACAGACGACAATAGATTGGAAATATTCGAATGGTCCTTCGAGCCGGATTCAGCGCTCTCATTAATCTAATCTCGTCTTTGTACCCTACACAATAGGTACAAAATCGAATGGCAACAATGCTCTTTTGAAAGAGGAAATCAGTACTTAGAGTGTGACTTTTGTAAGCAAATCTCTTGAATGAAACTCGGTTAATTGGAACTTGACAATGGAGCGTACTTTAGGCTAATTTGTATGAAGTATCAGTTGTAAATGACCCGCTGGTATATTGGCAACATCTTTTTATTGTATTAACCTTTATTGTCCTATTGTTGTGCAAAAACCTATGAACTGCGATCCCGTGCTATTGTAAAACCAATGACTGTTGTTTTGTTATTAGCTTAAATGACGAAAGCAGGTCGCTCGCCTGATGGTAAGCTTAACGCCTGCCCATAAACAGAAAGCAACACCACACCGAAATTATTATTACAAAACACTGTCATAAGATATTAAATCTTAAAAATAAAGATTATTATTATTATCTTCTTTTATGTTGCTCTTTTTTTCTTTCTTTCTTTATATAATCTTAATCTTATCTTCTTTTCTTTCTTCATCTTCTTTTCTTATCTTATAATGTCCAGTAATTTTACTGGCTTCAATGTCCTTCAAATCAGAACACAATAGTGCTTACACGCTGTGATTGAGTGCAGTAGTAGACAAAGTAGTACCAATACAGACAGCCTCTCGCAGACGAGGACCACCTAGAATTTGTCGAGTTCAGCCCGACATCTCCTCAGTCTACTTTGATGCTTAAAAGGTAGTACAGTATGAATGGGCCGGCTCAACCGGAGTGGTTCCATCATCTGACGAAGTGGCTGGTTGCATTTTATATGGTGAATAATACGCACTCACGCATCTCCGAATGTAATCTCCGAAGGGGTAGGCAGAGATGTAACCATTTCCGTCCCACGATGTGATAGGGAGCGAGCCTATCGCCATACCGGGCACAAAATCCAGACTCCGGGCTGATACTGGGCATTTCGTAATATAAAAACCCGATACCACTTTACCCGACCCGGGGATCGAACCCGATACGTCAGCGTTAGCCTCAATCGTAACGCGTACGCATTACAACTGCGCCACCGAGGTAGTCTGCTTATGATGAATAAGATTTCTTATTTCTTTACTTTGAAGTTCAGTAACGCATAACCCACATTTTATTAGCTTTAGGTGACGAGACGAGCAGGTCGCTCGCCATATAGTAAACGTCACGCCTGCCCATAAACAGAAGCAACACCAATCAGAACTTTGAATTGTGAAGTACTGCATGGCAATTAATTAACCCTGAGACATTAGGTGTTAAGCCTCATAATGGCCACTACTTTCACTGGCTTCAATGTCCTTCAGACCAGAATACATCAGTGTTTACACACCGCTGCTTGGTGGCAGAAATAGACAAAGCGGTGTTAACTACCCAGACGGCCTCTCGTATACGAGGAACCTACCACCTAAAACAAAGTGAAGCATTTGCATACTTTATGTAAATAAAAACGAAACTTTTTTAAAAATTCTTGAAGCATATCCCCGGGACAAATATAGCAAAAAAAACAATTAGATCAAGCAACTCGAACATGAAATGTTTTTTTCGTCTCGAAACCATTAAATATGTAGCAACATTAGTGGAAAAACGAAGGCACTTCGTCACCCGCCTGGCTTGAAGCCAACTTGAGCTCGACTTAAAAATACTGACTTTTATGAGTGGTAGAGCCACGCTGTAGACACTTGTCTACAGCATGTATGGGCCGGCTCGTCTGGGTCATTACCACTGTCTCACAGAAAACCGGCGTAAAGTAGCAGCTTGCTGCTGCGTTTCGTACGGTAAGTGAGATATCCGGGGCCCAAACCCCCTCCCCTTCCCAATCCCTTTCCTTTAAGGTCGGCAACTCACCCATGATTCTTTTGGTATTGTGGGCGTACATGGGCGGTGGAGATCACTTACCATCAGGTGACCCACTTGCACGTTTGCCAGTCTATACAATAAAAAAAAAAAAAAAAAATTAATGAAGTTCTCTACGAACCTTTTCTGTTAAAAAAATATATTGAATTCCGGAGTAGGTTCGAAAGATTAAAAAAAAATACTAGATATAACACTGACTGGCTCGGTGGCGTTGTAATGCGTACGCGGTACGACTGCTGTGCTAAGGTCTTGGGTTCGATCCCCGGGTCGGGTAAAGCGATATTGTGTTTTCCTATCATGAAACGCATAGTAACCACTCGAGAGTCTGGAATTATGCCCGATATGGTGATAGGCTCGCCCCCTATCACTTGAGGCGGAAATAAGATCGACGAAATGTGGGTGTACTAGTTACACGTCTGCCTACCCCTATGGGAAACAGGCGTATGTAATTAGCATTCGCATTAATTTTTAGCATGCGAAGTCTCATTAAGCATTTCACAAACTAAATATGCTGTTTATAACTTTACTATAACAGTTGCGAAATTATGGGAATTATGAATGTTGTCCGTTGAGGAGTTTGATTTTTTTACTTCGTACTCTGTAATCAGATCTAAACCAAATTTATATGCGACCACATCTCAGTTAAACTCTATAGAATGAATTTTTTCCAACAAAATCGGTCTACAATTGGCGGAGATATCGATGTACATATACAAAAAAGGCAAAAAAATAATTAAAAAACGAACGAATTGAGAACCCCCTCCTTTTTGAAGTCGGTTAACAATCATGGGTGCGTTGCTGACCCTAAAGGAATAGAATGAGAGCGGGGTTTTCGGTAACCTCACTCACGTATGGAACGCAACTGCGAGCCGCCATTACACGTTGCATTACATTATGCCTATGGTCCATATCGACCCATAAAAAAAAAAGAAATAATAATACTTAACGATTCTGGACTATTCCATAATAAAAATATTGTAAAATTTATAGTTGCCCAGTGTATTTTGATGATGCTATGTATGTTATGTATACATTAGTTGATATGATTTCTATACATAAGTTTCTTTATTTTGTACTGAATTGTCATAAGCGCTATTTTAATTGCCTACATGATTAATAAAACCATTTCATTGCATTATGCGTTCGCGCGCACTATGTGACATCGTAGTAACTTTTATGAATACGGAAATTCTCCATTAAACTAAAACTATATCAGATTTTACAGTCTTGTAAATTCCATCATCAATATAACTTAATAAACATAGCTGTTGCGTCGAGATGCACCATTAATTTCCGCAATGCACGCTCTCATACGTGAATCAACCGGTATTTGCTTAGTGCATGCTGCTGCGAGGGCGTAGCTATCGTGCCTTAAATGAATTTTAGTTCAAATAGCTTGACTTTGTCTTCATTGGCAACATGTCAAAATAAATACGTTGTTTTATCTGTTTTATATTCGTTGATATTGTGGTTATTATTCGTCGATATTTTTTATAGAATAAGCCGGCAAAGGAGCAAGTGGATAAACCGATGGTAAGTGATCTCCACCGCCGATGTACGCCCACATAACAAAAGAATCATGGGAACGCATCCATGATTCTTCTGGTTGGTTGGTTGATATCACTTACTATCAGGTGACCCACTTGCTCGTTTGCCGGTTCCTGCAGCTCCTTTAATAAAAAAATATCAATATCTAAATTAAACTACATAAGTGAAATGTCATCGAGGATCGAACTTTACTTTGATTGGTACTTGGATTGGATTAAGATCGTTTATTAATTTTGCCCGTTAGTATCTAATACAATCTGTTAATATACGTTTTCTTTTTTGCAGGGTAGTCGGCGTTGAAGCCGGCCTGGCATGACGCACCCACCACGGCCTATTCCATCCCTATACCTCTACTCACCCCTCTACAAAAAACTCACACCTACCTTGAAATTCATCTTGGTCCTTACCCTTCTCCTTATTCTGTCACCCTTCACAAACACACAAATGCAAAATATAACCAAAAGTAGAACAAACCAAATGAATTTAAATGAAATCTATTTTCTCGAAACATCAAATTTGAGTACAATCGGAGAGCTTATCGCAACTACTGTTAGTTATAGAGAATATCAGAAATTACTAGATACTTTTAAAAGAAAAGCAAGTGGTGAGACAATTGCATATTTACCAACAACGTCTGAAAATATAACAGACTATTATAATATACAAGTATACGAAGAAAGTAATACTAGAAGTGTAAATAGTTCCATGGAAAAACTTAGAGTCGATGATGAGACTCGATCGAAATTATTCCACGATTTCTCAACTACAGTCAATAAGAATTTTGGTAAAAGTAAGAACGAAAGCTTTGATATAGATATTTATGTAAATGAACTTGAATCTATAAATTATATGACAGATGGTAAACACAAAGCAGGTGGTAGGCGCACGTCTAATGAAACATCAGACCCTACGATTGTCCCTTCTCCCGGAGTCCCTCAAATAACTAATTTCCAAACGGCGAGGCCCAAGTTTGAAGACGGTAAGTTGATTCCATATTTGCTTTCGTATAATAATATCCTTTGTGCAAATTATGTATTCATCTCTCTGTTTGCTCTGAAGAAAGTCATTTGGGCCTTCAAACAATAGCAACATATTATAACTTTACGGTGAGAGAAAGGTTTCTTGAGATTACTTCAGACTTTTTTTGTTTTATTAATATCAGCCGGATGTTTATTGAACTCATTTAAAACGTTTCTATTGCTCAGTGTCCGTAGTGCAAGCTTTTAGATACCTGTCACGTCATCCGCATTCACGAAAATATATTTTCAGATCAAAAATCTTTCAAACACAAAAATACTCATTACAATTGGTACATATTTGTCGGAGTTATACATGAATATACATAAAAGCAATTACTTATAGAGACTCATTGAAATTTTTTAGTGGTAGAGCCACGCTGTTGACACTTGTGTTTACAGCACGAGTGGGCCGGCTGGTCCGGGTCTTTACCACTGTCTCACACAAAACTGTCGTAAAGTAGCAGCTTGCTGCTGCGTTTCGTACGGTGAGTGAGATATCCGGAGGCCCAAACCCCCTCCCTTTCCCAATCCCTTAATTATCCCTTTCGGTTAAGGTCGGCAACGCAACCATAATTCTTTTGGTATTGTGGGCGTACATCGGCGGTAGAGATCACTTACCATCAAGTGACCCACTTGCTCGTTTGCCAGCCTATGCTATATAAAAAAAACTCCTTTTTGAGCTGGGTTAAAAATAGCTTGTATTTGTCTAAGTTTTCTGCAGTACAAGTAACTACTGATATATTTTAAACAAAACATATATATTCGATATCGAAAAAAAAATCATTTCCAATAGTTGTTGCTTTGTAAGGAACACCATTCCGGTTTGAAGTGAGCTCGAAGTACATTTCCATTGAACTGAGTTCAATTTGAACTTGATATTCATAGAATACCCAATACTTTGCTACAAACAAATTCTTATCAAAGGTTATGAATGCAATATAAAACATCCGGGAATTAAATTGAAACTATAACAGAGTTGGATTTTATATTTACGTACATTATATTAATAGGTATTTAATAGGTAAAATGCCACTGCGCTGGCAAAGATGCATCGATAGCATGAGTGGTTACTTTGATTAATAAAAATATAAAAGATGGAAAAACGGCTTGGCAACGGCAATTTCATGTAAATTCCAATACAATAACACAATCGCGACGAGTGTACTGTTGTCCGTTGAGGAGTTTGATTTTTTTTCTCCGTACTCTGTCATCAGATCTTAACCAAATATATATGGGACTACATCGCAGCAAAACTCTATCCAGTGAAATTTTTCTCAATAAAATTGGTCCACAATTGGCGGAGAAATACATACATAGAAAAAAGCAAAAAATAAAATAAAAATAAAACGTGCCGAATTGAGAAGCTCCTCGTTTTTTGAAGACGGTTACCAAAATACCTATTCGCAGACTAGCTTTAAGGTTTCGCAAACGATGTACCTTTAGTTAGCAACCAGTCAGGCTAATATTTACTACAGTTAATGGTGAATTGTCTGACTGCGCATGTTGTGTTAAAATACTGGAAAGATTTAATTGGAACATCGTCGTGTTTAATTTAATGAAACAACAATCTGACTGAATAAATGTAAACGAAATCACGTAAATTCGCTTTCGTTATTTTTGCATTAAAAAAATAGGTTCATTTAATGTGATTTTTTTTATGTATATAATTTGATAAAGGATTTATTATTTAGATAAATAATGTATTCAATTAAAGTCCTATTTATTAAAAAGTAATTTTCTCATGTTTTAAAAAAATAAACGAATAAAAGATTTTTTTATGTCATAGGCCGACAAACGAGCAAGTGGGTCACCTGATGGTAAGTGATCTCCACCGCCCATGTACGCCAACAACACCAAAAGAATTATGGGCGCTTTGCCGACCTACAAGAAAGGGATAAATAAGGGATTGAGTTGGGGATTTGGGCCTCCGGATATCTCACTCACCGTACGAAACGCAGCAGCAAGCTGCTACTTTACGTCGATTTTCTGTGAGACAGTGGTAACCCGGGCGAGCCGGTCCATTCATGCTGTAGACAAAAGTGTCTACAGCGTGGCTCTACCACTCTAATTTTTGTGTTTACGATATTTCAATTATATGTATATATATAATCATACTATTTATTTAACGATTATCCTGGCACGGCAAAAAGTACACTCGACTTGATGCAGTCCAACGATAATATCGATCTTCAAGAATGATATCCCTCGATGGTCGAAAAATAGAGTAGTTGAGTTGTTTTTTTTTTACTAATGAAATCAATCTATACGTTCATCGAAATAAGGTGACAACGAACGTAACTCAAGAAAAAAATGACCCCACTCAAAACTCTGTGCAAGGGGGCGGGGCTATAAAAGTCTGTGCATAATAATCTCTAGTTGACACTTGATACGTGTAATTTTTTGCAAGGTGCATAGCGTCGTATCTATATAGAAATTTAATATTTAGACATTAACTTTTATGAAATAAAGTTGATTTTAAACGTTCATTAATTTTTGTTGCGTGTGTGAGTGTTACGTGTGATTTTACCTTTGCATGTGTAAATAAGTGGAGCCGCATTTTTTGGCAGATTCATATGAGAGTTATCGTTCTGGTTATCTAATTTCGACGGGTACGTTACCTAAAACCTATTGTACAAAGAATTTTATAAATCAGTTCAACAATAAATAAATTAGAGGTCATTCAAATCCGACGGAAGGCGGGGTACTTGTCAAATGACAGACGACGCAAATCTTGACATAAAGTGTCCATTACGGAATGATTACGGTGCACGCGTGCGAGCGAGACAGTACAATGTCCCCACTAGCGTCTAACTTTGTTCATACCAATATTTAATATCATAATTATTCATTGAAATAAAATAAGAAATTTAAAAAAAAAAATTAATTGTGTTTCAACAAAACGGTTTCTTTTTCGTATTATTTTTTATTGCGTATAAAATAATGTATACAACTTAGAAAACTAACCTCCTGGCCTAAATTTCCTGGTAACACTGGCTGATCTCGGAACGCGAATCATCTGTACGAGCCAATATAGCGGGGTTTTTACCTTTCAATATTCAAAAACGAACAGACTCTAATATAACTTTCACTATTAAATTTTCTAAGATATTTAATCCTGTCGTTTGGACTCGTATAGATTCAATCAAGCTATTGTACTCCAAAAATTAAAAAAGTTTCCAGACCTATACGGAGTCTAAAGAACAACTATATCAGAAGAAATGTCTACTTTGGATAAATTTAAATAAACTCTTATTATTGGATGGGTTTTATGAATGTTATAAATGACAGGTTTAAACGAATCCAGTACCTATAATCAGGAGATTTGAATCAACAGAAGCTGTCAGGTTTTTATTAATACTTTCGATTGAAAGACTGCTCACACGGTTGAAATCGCATGCGATTTAGCAATTGATCAAACAAAATGAATCTGCCGTTAAAACTAGAATATAATTCATCCATTTCAAATAGCTTGTTATTTGCATTGCATTGCTAGGACATCATTACAGAATTTTCTTTTTTATCGAATGAGTAACATGTCGAAATCGACTAGCAACTTTGGACAACACTAAATGATAAACAGTGATACTTCAGGCCTCCTTTAATTTCCATTTTGTATTATTAAAATTTAAAAAAACATTAAACAGTTGTCAAATATCAACATTTAGATTGACAAGTATCATGAATTGGTGTATTGGTGCAGCTGATAATATCTTCTAAAAGGCTCGTCAGCTGTATTAAGCCAAGATCATAGATGGAAGACCCAAGAATGAATTCTTTAAAATTCTTCTAGAAGATGGTATATCGTCTTCTGCATACAGGCTCTTTCAGGTGTTAATTTGTGTTTAAAATACAAATGTATGTGGAATTATGTCCACGTTCCAAGTTCATCAAGTTCATCAATCCAAGTATATCAAAAAGTTAGAGTCGTTCATAATAATAATTAATAATGATGTGACCAATCTTATTGATTTTAATCTTAATCACTCGTTTAGTTTGATAAAAATTAACATGAAATTTTAGGATTTGAAAAGATCCGGTACATTAATACTCACTGTAAGGCGTATGTAATAACCTTAAAATATGACCACACCTTTCTGTAACACGTTGTATACAAACATACGTATCAAATTGAGAACCTCTATGGGTTCATTCGTCTGTTAATAACACACTTCAAAATAAACGAGAATCCAATAGTTACAGTGAAGTGCAAAATGACAGTGGACACCTTAGCACAGTGCCAGACTCACTAAACCTAGTCAATACGTGTCAATTACTAAACCTAAGTAAAATTATAATTTAATATCTAGTCAAAAGCTTTGGTCATAAATTCAAACCGAACAGTTTGATATATTAATTAAAGATTGGTAATAAAAAGTAATGCAGTCTCGATGTTGCACTTTATAAGATTAAATATTTGTAGTTTTTCTTTTTAACCCCCACAAAAGAGGAGTTTATTTTAAGATACCTTTGTGACTATGTTTGTGTGTGTGTTTTTTATTGTTTGAAAACTGTTTTAACCGAGATGGTTCTTTGCTATATTTCAAGAAAATCTATTCCGCTATTTTAAAATTGCAGATCTTATTCTGATGGGTGTCAAAAGTCAAATCTTTCTGAAACATGTGTTAAAAAGCATGTTGCACTGACCCCACTCCGAGTGGGATAAGGGTAGGTAGAAGAAGAAGTTAGTTTTAGCGTTAATTTTTTCTCTATAAATGTAGGACAGACGGACGGCGAGGCGTAGGCTCAGGGGTGGCGCCCGATGACACGAAAACCATAAAAAAATATTATAGAACTAGGCATTTTCCCTTGTTTAAAAAATCTATGTTATACCAGTACATTTAATGTTTATGTCGACAACTCCGTGGCGCAGTAGGGAGTAGCCGGCCGAGAGGCCGTGGGTTCGATTCCCACACCGAGATAAATGTTTCTGTGATCCACAAATATTGGTCTCGGGTCTGGGTGTTATGAGACCGCAAGTCCCTCGTAGTTCCTGATACCCATGATACAGGTTAACCTAGTGTGGGGTCAGGACTATGTGTGTGACTGTTGGGTGTATTTATTTATTATTTATAACCAATAAACTCAAACATAAGGCATCACTACTCTACAATAATAATGAGGTATCATTTTAAACTACGATCGTTGACATGAAAATTCCGAATTTTCCAGACAATATTCAGCAGTATTCGAAACTTAAATATTCAAATGAATAAGTAAAGATTGCCTTCAGCGGACCTCAAGTCTATTATTTGAGTTCGGGACCCAATTAACGAGCGCAAGCTAAATATCAACTAGTCCATTAACCAATATCTTTTTGTTAGATTGTGTTTAAACACTGGAGGCCAATTCTCGTAATTTAAAATGTTCAATATCATTCAAATCTAGTCTCAGCGTCAAGAAAGTTGCAAATGGCATTCTCTTAAACCAATAATCAACGTCAAATGCACCTAGCATTAGCAGTAGCATTATACCGTTTTGGCTTCAGTCAACTTTTATTCTACATTCAATCTTATTACGATCTATGTTCATATTTGACGTTGATTATTGGTTTAAGAGAATGCCATTTGCAACTTTCTTGACGCTGACACTAGATCGGAATGATATTTTGAACGTTTAAAATTACGAGAATTGGCCTGCTGAGATTTATTAGGGACTGGTATTTTAAATGGGTGATATTTTTATCATGCGAGATTTAGCTTTACGACATATCTCACGCGCGAGAGAGATAATTATCAATTAAGAGAGAGAAAACTATTTACAAGGTGGTAGGTCCCTCGTATGCGAGAGGCCCTCTGGGTTGGTACCACCGCGCCGTCTATTTCGTGTGCAAGCACTATTGTGTTCTGGTTTGAAGGACATTGAAGCCAGTGAAATTACTGGGTATTATGAGATTAACATCTTATGTCTCAGGGTGACGAGCGCAGTCCAATGCCATGCAGTGCTTTGTAATTCAAATTTCTCTGTGGTGTTGCTTCTGTTTATGGGCAGGCGTGGCGCTTACCATCAGGCGAGCGACCTGCTCGTTCCGTCACTGCAGCCAACAAAAAAAAGATAACCATCGACGTCCAATATCTCGGGTAAAAGTGTCGTCATTCGATAAAATTACGTCATAATGTTAGAGTTCGTAGACAATATACGACAGAGAGACTCATAGTCTATTTTCTCCACTTTATCTCTACTTTTGACATAGCCAGTTTAGTCTTTTATGCAACCATGTGAGCTTCGATAGAAATATAGAAATAACTAGATTAAAAAAATCTCGACATGGGACAGTCTATATACCCAGTAACTTCAAGCCGGTATACTTCTTGTGACTGTCGAGGGACACAATGTCTCTTGATGGTCAACAGTTTGAATGGTAGAGCCACGCTGTAGACACTTTTGTCTACAGCATGAATGGGCCGGCTCGTCCGGGTCGTCACCACTGTCTCACAGAAAACCGACGTAAAGTAGCAGCTTGGTGAGTGAGATATCCGGAGGCCCAAATCCCCCTCCCCTTCCCAATCCCTTACTTGTCCCTTTCCTTTAAGGTCAGCAAGGCGCCCATAATTGTTTTGGTATTTTAGGCGTACTTGGGCGGTGGAGATCACTTACCATTAGGTGACCCACTTGCTCCTTTGCCGGCCTATGCTATAAAAAAACCATTATATTTGGATTGCACTATGCTTAACATTAGGACTTTTTACCACGCTTAATGACGGATTCTCTAGTCACAAAAAATTCAATTTATTCCATTGGTAATTCAGTTCAATTCGAATAAAAATCAAATACAAATCATTTTAAATGAAATACTATTTGAGTCAATCACGGAGGGCTTCAATTGAATATAAGAATTGCTAATTCAAAGCCTATTATTACTAAATCAATCTGTATTGACTCTTCTGGAAATTGAAAAGGTATTTTATTGACAGCCTTCGTGGGGCAGTCTGTGTAACTAGAGGCCACGGATTCGATTCCCGTGTTGAAATAGTTATAAACGGAACTGGGTGTTTTGGAACCATTTCTCTCTCTCTATTAAAAAAAAGTAACTGGCGCCGCCGCCGCTGCCGCTGCCAAAAGCTTGTCACGCTATCTCCTCCGAAAACGCTGGGAGTATGGGGTCGAGACCGATACCAATCGATGCAGAATAATGTAGGGAAGAAAGTAAGATATGTCTCATATTCGTCGGACTTTAAGGTTTTCTTTTTTTATGTTTTGTGGAAAAACATGGGCAGAACCCCTAGTATTGTGAATATTGGCAAACAATATTGGTTATGTCTATGATTGACAGTAGATAATAATTATTTTTAGCAAAGGGCGGAAAACGAGTAAATGGATCACTTGATGTTAGGTGATCTCCACTACCCATAAACACCCACGACCAGTGGCGTTTTGGGGGCCCCTAAGACCGGAGTCCGGCGTGGACTGAGCAATACCCACGACACAAAAAAAATCATGGGTGCCAACCTTAAAGGAAGGGAATAGAGATTAGGAACGGGGATTTGGGCTTCCGAAAATGTAATGTATTATAATAAATAATTGACATGTAAAAATGATATTTATGATCCAATTTACAGAATAAATGATTTTAATTTGTAAATAGTGATTTCTTATGTTTACGCGAATATTACACATTGAAATAAAACTAGTTTATACAGATTTTATCGCGGCTTTTATTGAAGGAAGGCAATGTAACATTAACTTTTCGAGACAATTTACACCTCAGTCTCTCCCGTAACCACGAAGGCTGAAAAGCTTTCCAAACGTCGGGACTAAAATGAAATTAAACCGCGATAAAATCCATATAAACTAGTTTTGATTCAATATTGAAATTTAAATTTTAAAATCTCACTCACCAAACGTAACGCAGCAGCAAGCTGCTACTTCAAATCACTTTTCTGTTCGCCAGGCATTTCGACTTCCTACCGAAACGCTTCCGCTTCGCTCGGTCTTGTACATCCTCCATAGTGAGACAATCGAGTCATAGAAAAAAGAAAGAAAGAAAACCAATTCATTTGTCACAGACAACGACATACACACGCATCTACAAAACAATTTAAAAAAAAACATGCGGGCAGTCTTTGGGATAGAAGTGAAAACTAAGTAACTTGTGAATTGTATCGTCGAGCTATTAGATTATTATTTTTGGTTTGTAAAGAAGTGTTAATGGACAATTTAATTGTATATATATATAATGTATACTAATAATGCACGAAGGTATAACTATGTACATATATACACAGTATACATATAGCTCATTGAAAGCGTTCGGTGACGACGACGCGAGTTCCATGATGTTTGTTCACCCAAAAAGTGCTCAACGCGCCTAAAGAAGTTTTCACTTCAAAAACAAAACTTAATTAACTAATTATTACGCAGTTGCATGTCTTGACCATGACAGATGGGAAACATATTTCTGTGCTGATTTTCAGTGATCACCCATGTCTTCGTCTTATACGCGAGGCCAGCTTTTTGGATCCGAGAGATCATCATACTAATATTATAAATGTGAATGTAAGTTTGTTTGTTACGCTTTCACGCGAAAATTCCTTATCCGATCATCATGAAACTTTGTACACATATTCTTGGAAGAAGTAACATAGGATACTTTTTATGAAAAAAAATATCTATTTGTTTGTTACGCTTTCACGCCTAAATCACTGAACCGATTTTGATGAATTTTGATGTAGAGATAGATGGGACCCTGGAGACGGTTATAGGCTACGTTTTATTTCGGAAAAGTCTATTCACACGGGCAGAGCCCCGAGCAAAAGCTAGTAGTACCTATATAAAATTAACAACGCCTTCTAAATCCCAATTAAGTCGTTTTAATACACCAGATGTCACTCTATGTCTTCATGAATCAGATGATTAATGGAATTCGTCGACTTTATTCTAATTCAATTTATCATGGTAGGAACTCGCGCAATTGTTCAGAAGTTGGGACAGTTCGTGCACCGCACGAATTAATAGTCTGCACGAAACATTTTGTTGAAAATTTAACTCAAACTAGGTTTGAGTAAAACAGTCACTTGAATCTTGTTCCTAAACTGGGAATCATTAATCATAATAATATTAAGGTAGATGATGTTTAATATTAAAGACGTGCCTGCTGTCTTCATCATGACATGCCGTCTGGGTTGGTACCACCGCTTTGTCTATTTCTGCCGCTAAGCAGCCAGCAGAAGCCAGTGGAATTACTGGGCATTATGAGGCTTAACATCTCGGGATAACGAGCACAGATCAGTGCTCTGTAATCCAGAGTTCTCGTCATTGAAGCAAGCAAGTAAAAAAATAAAAATAAATGCCAATAACCTAAATTGCCGATGCGCATTCTTAAGTTGTAAAGTACTGCACAATATTTGAATTTTTACCTGAATATAGTTAAGTAGCAAGGTGTCTTGTCGCATTTTCAAAAGCGCTTATTAGAGAAATTCATAAAATACGACGCGACGGTCTAATGAAGCGTAAAGAAAATAAAATTGACATTTTGTAACATTTTAGAAGCGATGTCCCTTTTGTTTCTAATATCTTGGCTAAAATAACTTTATTTTACACTAGATTTTGGCAACGCCTGCGTGTAGGTAATTTTCCGGGATTACAAAATTGCTTCTGTACTTTTTTTTTTTTTTTACTAGCCCTTTATTATATACGTCCCACTGCTGGGCACGGGCCTCCTCTACTGAATGAGAGGGGTTAGGCCTTAGTCTACCACACTGGCCTAATGTGGGTTGGCAGACTTCACATACCTTCGAAATTCTTATGAAGAACTTCTCAGGTATGCAGGTTTCCTCACGATGTTTTTCCATCACCGTTAAAGCAAGTGATAATTAACAATTAATATACACATAACTAAGAAAAGTCAGAGGTGTATGCACTTGGGGCTGGTTTCGAACCTGCGACTTTTTCGTCTCGACAGTCCATACCACTCCCCGCTGAGCTATCACTGCTATCAACTATTAAATTAAAAAAAATATTCAATTAAAAAAAGGCTATTTTTATGTCCTAATTTAAGCGTGATCTACATAAACCCACGCCTTGATTCCCGAAGGGGTGAGCAGTGTAACTATTGATGCACTCACGTTTCGCTTATTTCCGCCCCATCATCGATACGCCCCATGATGTGATCAGGGCGAACCTATCGCCATGCCGAGAAAATTCAAACACAAATTGTGATCGCCCGACCTGGGAATTGAACCCAGGATCTCAAGGTTCTCAGCCTTAGTACGTTGCATATAGGCGATTATGATCATCGACTTGTGTAACAAATATCGTAATGGGGTGTGTTAGCGTATTCTCTTTTTATTGGTGTATTGAGGGTGTCTGAGAAAGCAACGTTGGGTACACTGAAATAATAATGGTACGATATAGTTGTGGAAGGGTAGTTAAATGGTATAAAGAGGTTGTCGCCATAACTGGAGGTCTATTGCCCGCAGTCAGTCGGTCAGCCTCCAGTTCAGTAAGATCAGTGCTCAGTCGATAGTCCAAGAGTTCATTACGCGGTAGCTATGCTGGTTTACTATTCGGTCCTAGTTGTTTATGTTATAATTCAGAGCGGTCTATAGAGAATCCTGACATGGGGTTATGGTTTGTAAAGTAGTAACATTGTAAAAGTAACCAATAAACTATGAGTTGAAGTGATTATTAGTCGTTTGGTGTTCATAAAATAATACTAGTTTCACGTAACTTCTAACACGTGATTGACTAAAAACATCGAAATTCGACTGCCTCGGTGGCGCAGTTGTAATGCTTACGCGTAAAGATTGAGGCCAACGCTGAGGTCTCGGGTTCGATCCCCGGGTCGGGTAAAGTGGTATTGGGCTTTTCTATTACGAAATGCTCAGTATCAGCCCGGAGTCTGGAATTTGTACCCGGTATGTCGATAGACTCGCCCCCTATCACATAAGGGACGGAGATACGCTCGGCGAAATGTGGGTGTACTGGTTACACCTCTGCCTACCCCTTCGGGGATTACAGGCGTGAGTGCGTATGTATGTACATGTAAATTCACAAACTCACAAACATCCAAACTTCCAAACGTTTGAGATCACTTACCATTAGGTGATTCACTTGCTCTTTTGCCTCCACTAGAAAGTCACTGCCTATCTCGAATTCGGAGCTATGTTCCAATAATGGTCGTACTATTCTCGAATTCGAGATAAGATAACACCGATATTGTTACGCAATTCGCCAATTTCTGGCACCCACGCGTATTGTTCGATCAAATAATATTATTCAACAATAAGCCTTTGGCCATGGCTACCCGTGTGTGTAGTGCCATATAAGGTAGAGCTCAGTAGAATTTACAAATTCAAACTTAACCCCAACAAAAAGACGGGTGTTATACGTTTGAGGAATGTGTGCGTGCGTGTATCGGCATAAACAAATGGACCGATTTAAATACGGTACTTTTGTTTGAAAGCTCCGCTTATGAGAGATGATTGAAAAAAACTGTTCAGCCATTTAAAAGTTGATGTTTTTATAATTAACGTCGAATTTTTAACGGTTAGGTTGTAAACAAAGTGTAGATAAATAAATTACAGACATAGCCAAAAGCTTTTTATAATTTATAAAGTTGTTTAAGATATTAAATTTTATAATTAATATTATACGCTGTATCGCTGTACTAAAATATCCATTATCGTCAAAACAACGGACTGTAATTAGAAAGAAACATTATTTATTTTATACTCTAACGATATTAATTACAGTTTAAAAATAATATAACTACTTAGGCTTATTTCACAATGTTTCGTAAAGGTTACTTATCAAATAAAAAATAAGACAGCAAAATACAAAATCATCATGCTTTTTACAGCATAGGCCGGCAAACGAGCAAGTGCGTCACCTGATGATAAGTGATCTCCACCGCCCATGAACGCCCACAATACCAGAAGAATCATCTCCAGATATCACACTCATCATACGAAACGCAGCAGCAAGCTGCTACCTTACACCGGTTTTCTGTGAGACAATGGTAACGACCCGGACGAGCCGGCCCATTCATGCTGTAGACAAAACTGTCTACAGCGTGGCTCTACCACTCAAAAAACTTTCTCTTCGTCTGAAACATATACCTAAATATATAATGTCACTTAGTAGTATCTACTAAGGAATTCTGTGACATTGCCGCGCCGTCTCGTTTGTGATGCGAGTTAAGGATTATCGTCTGAATGGATAGACAAACGTTTAATTAATTAACATTAGTTGAGTAGGACACGATTGTCCAGAACCAGCTGAAAATCAGTGTATACACTGAGCTGGTCCCTCGGCACATGCTTACAATATTGTGTTAGACGTATTATGTTAAATGTTTTGATGTTTTTTTATGTATTGTGGCAAACAAATGGTTTAAATGGTTTAAATTGTTAAATGAGTTTGTAAGAGTAGCCTCTTTTTGTACTGAGCCAGTACAAGGTCCCACTTCAAATGAGCCGAGGCGTCCTGAAGTTCACTCGCTCGTTCTCACTCTTTCAGGTATGCACATGCAGCACGCATCATAGGAATAGTAAAAAAGTCTCTCCCGTGACCACGAAGGCTGAAAAGCTTTCGAAACGTCGGAACTAAAATAAAATTAAACCGCAATAAAATCCGTATAAACTAGTTTTATTTCATCGTGTAATATTCGCGTAAACATAAGTAATCACTATAGTAAAAAAGTAACGCGACATAAAACTTGAAGTAGTACATGCAAAAAATTTGAGCCGCTCTTAAATGATTTCGTCATGTACTGGACAAATGTACTGGCTCTTGTATGTCATACTCAACACTATACCTAACTAACCTAATGACAAATCTGTGATTTAATTAATATCGGCTTTAGAATTTGTGACCGATATGGCGGTATGCGCAACATCTACCACATCAGCCGAAAACGGTGGATATACATGTGGTGCAAGTGGTAGGGAGTTTTGTCTACAAGCTTGACCGGGTTGTAACCACTGGCTCAAGGAAAACCAACGTAAAATAGCAGTTTACTGCAAAGACTTTAAAATATACTACTAGACAAGCTGCGCAGTACATAGGAATTGTACCAGTAAGTTGTGGTCAATTGACCGTAACTCAATATTTCTATTTCGCTTACTCTGAACTAGAACCCCTAACGCGCTCCCTGTGTGAGCTCTCCCGCGTTATGTGACGCAATTTTACTTCTAAACAGCCTGTCTAGTCTGTAACAGTACTATACATTAAGTCTTTGGTTTACTGTTGAATTTTGTATGGTGAGTAAGATTACTGGAGGCGGAAATCCTGCAAAATCGGCAATGAATTCATGATTCTTCTGGTAGTATGGTTGTTCATGGGTGGTGGAGATCACTTACCATCAGACCCGCATGCTCATTTGCTGACTTATATTGGCCTGACCTATTGCTATAGAAAAATCATGTCGCCGTAGTTAAAGACCAGAATACATTTCATAAATAAGTTAAATCGATCTTCGATCGTGGTGTAGCAATTTGCAACACCTGGAGAAGTTTAATGTTCGATTAGTGCGTGAACACGGAAACTTTCAAATTACCAAAACTTACTCTACAAATAGTTATATTAAAACTAAAGCCTCAAAGAAAGTGCTAGACACCTACAGGTGTCTACTAGGTCTACACTAATATTATAAAGAGGAAATATTTGTATTTTTGTATGTAACGAATAAACTTAAAAACTACTGGACCGATTTCAAAAATTCTTTTGCAGTTAGAAAGCTACATTATCACTAAGTAACATAGGCTTCTTTTTATCCCGGAAAAGGCCGTTCACGCGGGCGGAATCGCGAGCAAAGGCTAGTCAAATATAAACTACGATTTAAAATGAAGATACTCAATACTTTATTTCTGCCTGGAGTTATCCTGGCTTAATACCAGAGACTTTTATTTTTTATGATTTTTCAGACTTTTCATGATTTGACGATGGATTTGCTGTGTGGGGCGACCGACCTTCTAACCGCCAAAACTCGCAACGGGAACCAAATTCGCCATTGCCTATCCGGCAAGCTTATAATACCCCTCTTTTTGTCGCGGGTTAAAAATAAGCTACCACTTTCCAAACAAAGTTACAATTCCGTCGGGGGTAAAGAGTTTCGGCAAGTTTGTTGTGACTTGCATTCTGCAGGGAATTAGCCAATCCGCGGTGAATTATTGATTTTTACACCTTAAGGATAAATATATAAGAAATTCTATATTAATACGTCCCCAGATAAGTTGATGTCAGGCAGGCGGCCGGTCGTAAAAACTACAAATATTTCTGTAACTGTTTTAAAAAGCATGTTTCGGTGACCCCCAATACAAGTGGGATGAGGGAAGGTGGTAGAAGAAATTATATATCAATAAACATTATTATATATTTTTTTTTACAAGCAAGTGCGTCACCTGATGGTAAGTGATATTCACCGCCCATGTACGCCCAAAATACTAGAAGAATATATCCCCGAATCATGCCTATATCAATGAATAGGCACCGGTACATCTAGTGCACCCACAGTTCGTTTATTTCCATCCCATGATGTAATAGGCCACAAGACCTATCGTAATACCGGGCACAATTCAATCCAATCCACGGCCACTCATGTGTGAGTTTTCGAATCGAATACAATTTGACTGCCCAAAGAAATATCGAAATATCAGTGCCCATCGCACTGCCAGAATTGAACTGTCTCTTGTTTTAATTATTTCCTCAACTAGTTTTTAGTTCTGATTATTGTTTAAAAGTGGTGTGGTTTGGGCCTCTGGATATCTCACTCACCGTATGACACGCTGCAGCAAATAGTGGTAACGACCCGGACGAGCCGGCCCATTTATACTGTAGACAAAAACAGTCAGTTTAGTATACCTAATTTGGAGTCTTTGACACTGACTTATCCACTTCTGATCCTGACATGTATGTCGGAAATGGAACGTAAGAGGAAGTGAAAGTATTATGTGCGAGAGAGAGGAAGAGAGTTGATGGGAGGAAGGGAGCGGCGAGCGGAAGCGGGTCGCCATTGCGTAGAAGAGACTTTTTAAATTAAGACTGTGCTGATAAAAAGAAGGAAGAAAAGGCTGGTAAAAGGAAAGAAGCTGGTAGTAAGAACGAATTTATAAACTACCAAGACGTGTTTTTCAGTGGAAGAAACTCTCATCCAACTTGTATATGAACTCAAAACATAATTCGTTTTTGGGCAATCGTTTAAAACCAACAAGAAATTCAATTATTCGTTGAGTTGTTCAATCTGATCGGTATAATCCATACACTTTCAATTTCGACCTTTAGTGGCTCTTGATAAAAGTCAAGCACCTCTTCTGCCGGATCTATTTCAACGGGAATTGTTGAGCGATGACGCTAGTCGCGAGTAACAAACTTATTAAACGACTTCAAAAAAGGAAGAGGTTCTCAATTCGACGTTTTTCCCCGTTTGTATGTATGAACATGGATTTCTCCGCCAATTGTGGACCGTTTTTGTTGGAAAAAAAACATTCAATAGAGGTTAACTGCACGTGGTTCCACATACATTGGTGTAAAAAATGAAACTCCTCAACGGATAAAAGCATAGTCATCACGATTGTGTTATTGTATTGAAATTTACATGCAATACCTACCACTAACAATTTTAAAATAAAAACGTTTTAACAAAACTAAAAGTAGACTTAAAAAAATAACACTAAAAAGTCAACAATAACAATTGCTATAGGTCTTATTGGAGTCAGTGCAAGAAAAAAATGTGATATTTTTTCTAATCGGGTTTTACCTAAGTTTTTTTTCATTCAGGAGTTGGAATTGAGTGTAACTATATCATACGCTCTCACACCTGTTTCCCGCAAGGGTAGGCAGAGGTGCAACTAATTCACTCACTGTTCGCTGAACATATTTCTATCCCATGATTTGATGAGTCGAGCCTATCTCTATACCGGGCACATTTTCAAATCTCGGGTAATTCTTGTAATTTATTGAATTAAAAACTCAAACATTAATTGTGATTGCCAGACCTGCGATTTGAACCAAGGAACTAACACCTTCTCAGCCTAAATAGGCTAATACTATACCAGTAACGCTATTTTTTTAAATGACTCGTCATTGACGAGCAGGTCACTCGCCTGATGGTAAGCGCTACGCTTGCATATAAACAGAAGAAACTCCACACAGAACTTTGAATCACAAAGCACTGCATGACACAGGACCGCGCTTGTCACATTAGTAGTTAAGCCTCAGTAATATTAAAGTGAATGCCCAATAATATCAACTGGCTTCAATGCCCTTCAAACCGGAACACTGTTGCTTGGCGGCAGAAATAGACAATGCAGTGGTACCAACCCAGACGGCCTTTCCCATACGAGGTTCCTACCTTGTAAAGATACATGTAAATTTTGTCTCTATAAATAAAAAAATATGTTTCTTTGTATGTTTGTCCTCTATGCGTTCCTACACCATTCAACTAAAAATCTTTTACCATTCATAAAACTAAAATAAGAGTGACATTATTGGGTAAGCCCTTTTTCCAACATAGTAAAATCTCATTTTCTCCCGTAATGAAGGTCCCACAACTCAATCACTTTTTCAAGAGTTCGCATCGCACGCTACAAGTAACCACATTCACTATATAAAATCTAGTAACTAACATCACTATTTTATCCTTGTGTATATATATATTTTTTTTTACTTGTCGGAAGTCTTACAGACTAATAACATGCATAATATGTAGGACATCTTAAATAACTAAAGTTGCTAATTACAAGCCTCCGCTAATAAATATTTAATACAATATTAGGTAAGTGTTAGTAATACACAAATTTTAAAAATACAACAACAGTATTAGTTTTACACTATCACAACTTGAGTCAAGATCTAGATAGGTTTCTAAGTGCTAAACGACAAACTCTTGAGCTAGTGTGCCTTTAGTCTTATTTACTGAGGTGCAAAACAGGTCGATATTGAGATTTAAAGGCAAACTATTGAAGCTATTACAACTTCGCAATAGAAAGGAATTTTGCGTGTATTTCCTAGTTGTAGAGGGTATGCTTAATAAAGGTCTTTGCCTAAAGCTAAGTTGATTAGTGCGTAGGGAAATTTTGGATAGTAGATCAGTAGATCAGGGCAGTCAATTGATCCATTGATATATATATTTTATTGCCCAAATAGACAGACGATCAGGCGGCCCAACTGATGGTAAATGGTTACCACCGCCCATGGACCTCAGCAATGCCAGAGCACAGCCAAGCCTCTACCTACAGTTGAAGGAAAAATATTTTTAAGCCTCGCTTAAAAAAGGAAACACTAATGCCAGGAGTTCATTCCAGAGCTTGCATGTGCGCAGTAGAAATGAACGCTGGAAACGTACCGTGCTAGACGGGATTGTTTCCAGGTAATATGGATGAACTCTACTGCGGTGTCGGGTGGTACGATGGTAAAATGGCGATATTGGTACCAACTTAAACAGTTCCTCAGAGCACTCCCCGTGGAACATACTATAAAACACACAGAGAGACCCGAAGTCTCTCCGCAGTTTTAAAGGTTCCAGGTTGTCCGTGATATCGGGATCACCGACGATTCAAGCAGCACGCCTTTATAAGGACTTTCGTAACGCGTACGCATTACAACTGCGCCACCGAGGCAACAAATATTTGTTTCGGGATTTGTTAAATTAAGGGATTGGGAAGGGAAGGGGGACTTGCGCCTCCGGATATGTTACTCACCGTACGGAAGACAGCAAGCTGCTACTTTACGTCGGTTTTGTGTGAGACAATGGTGACGACCCGGGCGAACCGACCCATTTATGCTATGGATAAAACTGTCTACATCGTGGCTCTACTACTCAAAAAATCTTATAGCGACAAAAATACATATATACGCACTCACGCCTGTAATCCCCGAAGGGGTAGGCGGCGGTGTACCCAGTACACCCACATTTCGCCGAGCGTATCTCTGTCCCACGATGTGATAAGGGGCGAGCCTATCGCCATACCGGGCACAAATTCCAGACTCCGGGCGAATACTGAGCATTTCGTAATAGAAAACCCAATACCACTTTCCCCGACCCGGGGATCGAACTCGAGACCTCAGCGTTAGCCTCAATCGTAACGCGTACGCATTACAACTGCGCCACCGAAGCAGTCTCGACAAAAATCTTTAATAATAAAAAAGGCGCGAACTCATACCGAAACAAGATGGCGTCGCTCCATTGCCTCTCATTGTCAAGCGGCTGTAAGAGCCACAATTTATCCCGCGAATTTCTTGTTACAAACAGTGACACCCGGCTAATCTCCTATTTAATCTTTAGCGACATTGAATTACGCTTGTCCCTGTTTCCCATGAGATATGGTTATTAAGATAATGCGAAACATTAGACATTTTTTGGGGCTTATTACTCTCGTGATTTGAAAGACAGCTGCGGCGCAGGTGTTCCTTTTATTAGTCTTACACCCGGTTTCTGAAAGTCTGATCAAATCAAGATTCAACTAACAAAACTTTGATTTTGACACCGCTGTCAAATCAATTCGAGTTGCTGAAACGATATTTAGAGAAAACATTCAATAATATTTGATATCTCTTTAGTAAGAACCTACCGTTTGACATACGATTTTTCATATTAATTTGAAAGTTAACTAACATGTGTGTCAAATCTAGGGTGTTGACCACGCTTCCAATTCCAATTCCAATTTCTTAAAATGGCCGTGTCGTGAATTTCGACTTGACACGCGATTTGACATTTGAATAGTTAATTTTGATTTGATTAGCTCTCTTCGGCCGACCTGCTCGTTTCGTCACTCAATCTAATAAAAAAGAACTAAAACTTACTTTTAGCGAAATACACATTCCCCATCCGAAGTTTCTAATTCCTAACCAGTAACTTTCGAATATCAAACACACAATCGCTTATGCAACGGTCAGCTGTGAAATCCCATCGGAACCGGCTTCAATTTGCTCAGGACATTCAGGACAAAGCGATCTCCACTCGACCGGGTCGTGTTGACTCACTGCACAAGCTTTGAGCTCAATCGGCACGGGTAGACGCAAAAAAATGATTTTATGTTTATAGTGCTACTGGATGCTATGATTGGATGTTTTATTTCTTTTTATCGACAAAAAAACGGACAAGGTGCTCAGTTCGACACAAAGTGATCCTATTTAATGATTATTTTTTAGTTCTAAATGTTATAGTTCATAGTTGGTCCCATTTAAATTTTAAGGAGAAATTCTACCCATAAAGGGGAGAAAGGGAGTGGGAGGTATTTATGGGTAAACAAGTTTCTATCGCAATAAAACTTTCACCCGGACGAAGCCACTATCAAAAGATAGTTTATAATATTATTATTCACAGTAAGACACTTCTAAATACAGACATACATACATACATACATACGCACTCACGTCTGTACTCCCCAAAGGGGAAGCAGAGGTGTAACCAGTACATCCACATTTCGCCGAGCTTATTTCCGTCCCATAATGTGATATGGGGCGAGCCTATCTCCATACCGTGCACAATTCCAAACTTCGGGCTGATACTAAACATTTCGTGATAGAAAAACCCAATATCACTCTAAACCGACCTGGGGGTCGAACCTGACACCTCAATCGTACATAATTTCTAAATACGAGATCCTTTTTTCCTCTAACAGCATTACTCCTGGTATGCGGGGAAAGAGTGCACTTTGCGTTAGCGAAGTTATTAGGCTAACAAACTCCGATGACCTTTCAACTGACCTTTTGTACCGTAATGCATTTACAGGTTCTTGGGAACGACTAGGACAAAGGACATTTCTACAATTCGGCCAACTACAGACTATTTTTGACCTTTTTGGAATAAGCCTTGAATATACAACGTGGTACAGAAATGTGTATGTAAATTTAAGCAATGTATAGTGTACGATATAGGTAAGGATCTCATCCCCCATAGTACCTAATCCGTATATGATCTTAGGACATCATTAAAGAATTTTCTTTTTCATCGAATAAGTAACATGTCGATATCGACTTTCAACTTTAGACAACACTAAATGATAAAAGTAATACTTCAGACCTCATTCACTCTTTCATTTTAATTTTGTATTATTATTAAAACATTAAAACCAACGATAAAAACATTTGTCAAATGTCAACATTTATTTGACGCTGTCAGTTCGAAATTTATTTGTAACTCGTACTAGGCCTACTGTATCTGATATATATTTGTATCCAGTTGGCTAAAGTATCTACGTCATAAGTATAATGTATCTACTATTAAGCGCAGTGGAATTATTTGGCCATGCCAAAATACAAAAACGACAACTTAAGCAAAACAAACGCAAGCCACTTCTATTAGGGAAATGAACTTTTTAAACGGCCTTTGCATAGCTTTAAGGTTTGAAATGGATTTAATTAGGTTTCAGTGAAAAGGACGCTGGGATTTACTGCCGCTAATAAAATAGCAATTGACGAAGATTTAACGATTTTTTTTATTGCTTTCAACTGCCTATGTTAATACACGCCGGTTTATCATTCCATTAGCAGATATTAAGGAGATGTTAAAATAGGAGATAATGGATTAAGTTTTAAGAGAATGGACTTATTTCTCAAAGAGACAGAAACTGTCCCGCGTTCATATTCACCATTCCTGTAAGCCAGGATCGATATTTGACTTTTCAAAGTTGTAGTAGTAGTAGCTGTATTCTACTTACAAACTTTTAAACATCATCTTTTTTTATACGAGTATTATAGTCCGGTAAACGAGCGAGTTTTTGTTACATATTGTGTATAAGAGGCGTGGTGTGACACGACACGACACACAACTATGTACAATGCACATACACGAAACAAATATTTTTAGATCACACAATACAGCAAATTCAACCATACCTGTTTGCAAAAAGTTAATCATATGAAATGAAATGAAATGAAAATATTTATTGAATCCATAAAAATGTTATACATCATTTAGATTCAGTCAAATTTTAACTCTACCGCCAGTTCGGAATGCTGTTTCGTTAAAGAAGAACGGACAAGAAACTCTAATGTTGCTCTTTTCAAAATTCATATAAAGTATAACATTTTAAATTGAACTTTATTTACCCGTAATAAGAGCTGATTTTTTTCAGTTTTACACTCCAAAAAACTTTAAATTTTATATCAATTTGTACCTTTTGTACCCGTGGTAAGTGTCGCGATATTTGACTTTGCTTTCAATTGAGTTTTAAATATTTAATCTGCGAGTCAAAAGTCATAAGGATTGGAAAACAAACGTAGCTGCTAGTCGGTGTGTTGTTCGTTCATTATTGATGAATCAACCATCGTACAGTTGCGTACAAACATGTTATAATAATAAGTCATTTATTTCAACCAACCAAGGATCATACACATCTTTTTTTACACACGAAATATTATTGAAGACAATATTTAAAACATTATTTTGACACCAGTCCGTACATGAACCATACTACAGTGGTTCAAGTACAGACAGTCAAACCGATCTGCGAATGCGTTCAGGATACCGTTACGACTGGCCCGCACCCTGCGCACCAGTGATGTACACCGCCTGCGAATGGTTGCATAAAAAACTTTATGTTATGTACTGGCTTTTGCGCGGAACTTCGCTTGCATGATTGGGTATAAACCTAATCACGCACTTTAAGCATAAACCTCATAATATTACATACATACATACGCACTCACGCCTGAAATCCCCGAAGGGGTAGGCAGAGGTATAACCAGTACACCCACATTTCACCAAGCGTATTTCCGTCCCTTATGTGATAGGGGGCGAGCCTATCGCCATACCGGGAACAAATTCCGGACTCCGGTCTGATACTGAGCATTTCGTAATAGAAAAACCCAATACCACTTTACTCAACACGGGGATCGAACCCGAGATCTCAGTGTACTGTTGTCCGTTGACGAGTGTACTGTTGTCCGTTGACGAGTGTACTGTTGTCCGTTGACGAGTGTACTGTTGTCCGTTGAGGAGTTTAATTTTTTTACTCCGTCATCAGATTTAAACCAAATTTATATGGGACCACATTGCAGCTTAACTCTATCGAATGTTTTTACCAACAAAATCGGTTCCACAATTGTCGGAGAAATCAATGAACATAAATAAACTAAAAAAAAATTACACTCGCCGAATTGCGAACCTCCACCTTTTTGAAATCTGTTAAAATAGAGATGCTCCTAAACAAATTTTATCCCCCTAATTCACCCTTGACATATTTTTTGAGATAAAAGGTAGCCTATATCCTTCTCTAGCTTTCAAGCTTTCGTCTTACCAAATTTCATTACAATCGGTCTAGTGAATTAGCCGTGAAAACGTAACAAACAAACAGACAGGTTGCTTCTCATTTATAATATAAACTGTGGAGTAAAAAGTCCTGACAGCTCATTTATCATTAGTAGCCTATCGCGTAACTGTCTTCATTCGTTTTGGTATTTAGCTGTGTACTCGACTGTACATTTTATTGTGCCGGCAGCGAAATAAACTTTATTCCGCTTCAATCGCAACAAAGGTAAAGCGTATTCATTTATTTTGAATGAGTAGTTGGCAGTTACCTGTCTAGTGGTACAAATGTTAAATCAATTCCTTTGATGCGGTAAAGCTACATTGTTACCAGTTGTATTTGGGTTTCCAGAAATCACATTCACATCATACTGACACTTCAGGTTGGTTTTTCCGTCAGACAGTGGTGCTGCTCCGGTTGAGATAGTACATTCATTCCGTTGAGAACACTGTCTACAGCATAGCTCTGTCCATGATCATGACAGGATTAGGACAGAGGATACCTACTTTTATCTGAATAGTCCTTTCCAGTTTGTCCCCTCGGCGAAAATCCCGATTACGTATAACTTCCCAGCCCTGAGGGAGGGGAGCGACCCGGTAGGCCTCGTACGAGTTACAAATCCGTTCACAGGTTTCGAATTCGTATAAAATTACACCGTCGAAGTGTCAAACTAGTAATTCATACGGTAATAAAGGAAATAATCGTTTTTTTTTATATATATATAATTTTGTGGGCATATCTGGTAGGTCTGAGAATCGGCCAACATCTATTTTTCATACCCTAAATTTTTTTATTTTATTTTTTTGACAAAATTTTTTGTTTTTATTTTTTTATGATGTGGCATTAAAAAATACATACAACCCTAAATTTTCACCCTTCTACCATCAACCCCTATTTTTTAATAGTCATTTTAGTATTTTTGTCAAGCGCGTTTCTCACCGGGGGCGCCCACTAGGCTACTTTAATCCTGGAAATAGGCATTCACGCGGGCGGAGCCGCGGGCAACAGCTAGTATGATATAAAATTAACCATACTATTAATTTTAATTCATCATATTTCCCACTAATGTCTACTAATACTCGACGTATGGAGAGAAACCAAAAACTTTCATCGTTTACAAAAACTATTAAAATTTGTACTAGGCCTACTACAGTCGTCTGATCGACCGCTGGATTGAGTCCCTAACCAAAAACCCCCTGTTAGCCTCTTTCGACACCAATGGGAAGGTCCCGGGGATCCTGAGTGTACTCTGCGCTGTATCGATTTGACGTCTCCAGCAGCGCAATATATCGCACTGCATGTGCCATAGCATAAAGTAAGGAGTCTGCACATACTTTCCTAGGCGGCCCCGGTTAGTTAACTCTTACGGCAGGTAGGGGACACCGTGTTGGAATTCTACAAAGCCCTCATTCCACCGGGCTGATAGTACTTTCCCGTGCCATAAAATATTAAAAAAGATATAAAGGCGGAGCCGCTAGCAGAAGCCACACAGTTGAAACGGTAAATATTCGCTTAAAAAAAATACATACGCACTCACGCCTGTAATCCCCGAAGGGGTAGGCAGAGGTGTAACCAGTACACCAGTTCGCCGAGCGGAGCTCCGTCTCACGATGTGATAGGGGCGAGCCTATCGCCATACCGGGCACGAATTCCAGACTCCGGGCTGATACTGAGCATTTCGTAATAGAAAAACTCAATACCACTTTACTCGACCCGGGGATCGAACCCCAAACCTCAGCGTTAGCCTCAATCGTAACGCGTACGCATTACAACTGCGCCACCGAGGCAGTAAAAAAAAATATACAACGCAAATCCAAATAAACGAGATAAAACTTATTCATGACTCATGAATAATAAATGATTTAATAAATTTATCTGTTAAGCCCGGGGATATCAAGTATTAATAATTACCTTTTAACACAACGTGATGGGGGAAAAGCGACACGCGAAATTATGCGAATGATTCTTGATCCGCGCGTAACAATTGTGTTTGAAGTTACACAGAATTGAGAGGATATTTGCATTCGAATACGGAGTTTTCGGAATTCGTAAATTATTTCGTAAAAATTCGAATCGAATTCGGATTCGTAAAATATGTTTTTATAAAATAGGCCTGATTATATTTTATTTTATTTATTAGGGATGGCAACAGCCTTAAATAAAAAGGTTCTACGATAATGTTTAAAAACTGGAGTGCTAAACACTGCTTTTCACATTCTATATAAAATATACATAATTATTTTGAACCCGACATTCGTTCAATGGTCAATGCGTTTACTATACCATTCATGCATGCATGTATACATATATTTGTGTGTGACGGTAAGATATCACCAATTGATGATGAATGAATGAATTGTTTTGTTTGATTGTGTTACCCACATCAGTAGGCCTAGTATGAGTTACAAATACGTTCACAGTTTTCGAATTCGTGTAAAATTACTACCGTCGAAGTGTCAAACCAGTAATTCATACGGTAATAAAGAAAAGAATCGCTTAAAAACTAATTTCATATTCTATTATTATGAAATAAAATAAACCATGTAATTAATTTTCATTCATCATAGTTCCCACTAGTGGCTACTAATATTTGATGTATTGAGAGAAAACGAAAACTTTCATCGTTTTACAAAACTATTAAAACTTATACTAGGCCTACAGTAGATTACGCGTTTTTCCGGATACGCCTTCCCGGGAAATCCAAGGAAATTGAAAAAAACGCGCCACGGGAAGTAAGTGTCGGGAAGTCCCGGGAAGATGGGAATAGAGTCATAATTAACTAAGTAGAGAAATGAATAAATTCACAATCCTTGAATGTCGTAAGGAGAAACTTCAAAAACAACAACTCAAGCTGCCAATATGAAAAATAAAACAGGGGAATTGGGGATACAATAACTGCAATGAAATAAGTTTTTTTTTAACCCCTGACAAAAAGAGGGGTGCTATAAGTTTGAGTCCTTTGGTTGTGTGTGCGGGTGTCTGTCTGAGTATCTGTCTGTACTATTGTAGCGTCTAAACGAATGTACCGATATTAAAGTTTTTTTGAAACATAGTTTAATCGAAATGGTTCTTAGGCATATTTGAAGAAAACTTGTTTAGCCATAAAGGAGTTACAAATATTTTTCTAATTTATGACAGATTAATTACTTCAATAATCATAAATATGAGTGGTAGAGCCACACTGTAGACACTTCTGTCTACAGCATGAATGGGCCGGCTCGGCTGGGTCGTTACCACTGTCTCACAGATAACCAGCGTAAAGTAGCAGCTTGCTGCTGCGTTTCGCACGGTGAGTGAGATATCCGGAGGCCCACACCCCATCCCCTTCCCAATCCATAATTATCCTTTTCCTTAAAGGTCGACAACGCACCCATGATTCTTTTGGTATTGTAGGCGTACATGGGCGGTAGAGATCACTTACCATCAGGTGACCCACTTGCTCGTTTGCCGGCCTATGCCATAAAAAAAGACATTTCGATTACAGATTCGTGATTGTGACATATACCATTTTTTTTTTAAATAGAGGTAAGGATCGTAGCATGTGGAAATCCGTTCTCTGTATATATGTAAGGACATTGAAGCCATTGTAATTACTGGGCATTATGAGACTTAACACCTTAGGTCTCGGGGTGACGAGCGCAGTCCAGTGTCATGCAGTGCTTTGTAATTTAAAGTTCTGTGTGGCGTTGCTTCTGTTTATAAGCAGGCGTGGCACTTACCATCAGCCGAGTGAGCTGCTCGTCTCGTCATTCAAGCTAATAAAAAAAAAATGTATGTATGAATATTTTTTGTAGTACTTAATGCTTTCCAACTTAGAACAAAAACAACTATAAATTTGGATGAAGCGTTATTATAGTGGGTATAAATTGAGCATTTAAATAAATACCTTGATGTTTCCGGAATCCGGGAATTAAGTCTTATAATGCAGAATTTCACTGGCTTCAATGTCCTTCAAAAGACTGAAATATTATAGTCTATGGATCCACGACAGTACAACACAAAAAGTGATTTAGGGACAAGTAGCATTTGAAAGCGTGGCTCATTTGATATTCTGTCACGCGCGCGAACTTCCCGAATTCCGAGGAATATACACTTATCAACTGTAACAATATTTGGTACACGCGCCTTGAACATTTCGCAGAATTCACAAAATCAACCATTCCGTGTACTCGAAAATTAGATGTATTCATACGCACTCCCCAGTTATCCCCGAAGGGGTAGGCAGAGGTGTAACCAGTACACCCACATTTCGGCGAGCGTATCTCCGTCCCATAATGTAATAGGGGGTGAGCCTATCGCCATACCGGGCACAAATTCCAGACTCCGGGCTGATACTGAGCATTTCGTAGTAGAAAAACCCAATACCACTTTACCCGACCCAGGGATCGAACCCGAGACCTCAGCGTAAATCGTAACGCGTACGCATTACAACTGCGCCACCGAGGCAGAGGTTAAATGTATTGTAACAATTTATAGCTTGTAAATAGGTTCAACAATTTAAAAGTTAAAGATGTTTTTCTAATTGAATTCAGGGGTTTTGTCCACGATTTATAGGTGGTAGTAGGACCCTCGTATGCCAGAGACCACCGCTTTGTCTATTTCTGCCGCCAAGCCGCAGTGTGTAATATATATATACAACGTGTTACAGAAAGGTGTGGTCATATTTTAGGGTCATTACATAGACATTACAATTAGTACTTATGTACCGGATCTTTCAAAACCAAGACATCCAGAAATTACACGTTAATATTAATCACTCGTTTATTAAGATCGATAAGATTGATGACATCACTATTAATTATTACGAACGACACTCACTTTTTAATAAACTTAATTAAGATGTACGTAACTTGTAATTTAAACACAAATCAGTACCTAAAAGAGTGTTTGCTGAAGACGATATAGGTACCATCCTCTAGAAGCATTTTAAAGACTTCATTCTCGGGTCGTCCATCTATGAATTTGGCTTAATACAGTCGACGATCCTCTTAAAAGCTGCACCAACACAAAATACCAATACATAATACTTGTTTTTAGTCATAACAACAAATTTTTGAACTCGTAATCATACTTCATAAAATCAGAAATTGCCGAACTGACTGCGTCAAATAAATATTGACATTTGACAACTGTTTAATGTTTTTTAATTATAAAATAATTAAATGAAAGGAGGTCTGAAGTATCATTGTTTATCATTTAATGTTATCCAAAGTTGAAAGTCGATATCAATATGTTACTCATTCGATAAAAAAGAAAAATCTATAATTATGTCCTAACAATGCAATCGGATTTGGTACTATGGAGTATAAAATACTTTTACCCTACACTATACATTGCTTAAATTTGCCCGCCCCTTTCTATAACACGTTGTATATTGTGTTCCAGTTTGAAGGGTATTATAGCGAGTGAAATTACAGGGCATTATGAGCCTTAACATCTTATGTCTCGGGGTGACGAGCCCAGTCAAATGACATTTAGTGCTTTGTAATTCAGAGTTCTATGTGGTGTTGCTACTGTTAATGAGCAGGCGTGGCGTTTACCATCAGGCGAGCGACCTGCTCGTTTCGTCACTCAAGCTAATAAAAAGCTATTAAATGGGCGGTAACGCACCTATAGTGTTCCGTGACTGTTTTGCTTGTAACTGGATTCCTCCACCCCTACACACAGTCCTGTCACTCACCACACTTGCAGAAACGGATAACACTCACTTATGGGTACCTCACCAGTCGGGAGAGAACTGCGTTCTCCTTTTTTTATGTGGTCGCTTGCTGATAGCCTAACGAGAGTCGGCTTTTGTTATCGTCACCGGACTTTCGTGTGAACGCTTGTGGCACTCTCAACCCTCAAATTAAGCGACCACGCTGAGGGCACCTCGGCTCTTAAGGGTCGCTGGGAGAGGGGAAAGACATTTGCGATTGGGAGTTTTAAAACGAATCGAATTGTTATTCGGGTCGGTACTAGGGTCGGGGGTGCTTCGGGGAGCGCGGCGTGGTCCTCGACGGCAAGGGCGGTACATCTGTCGTGTACTGTGCTCCCCGTAGTGGCGAGCGTATTTATAAGGTGTCATTTGACGTAGTCATCCTTATTCTGATCTACCGCCACTATCAAGTCTACCATACTTGATTGTGGCAGTACACTCAATAGCCATACACTACAGCACCAAAGATTTTAATGTATACTATGATGTATGATTTGATGTAATTGTACCACTAAGTTGTGGTCAATTGACCGTAACTCATATTACCATCTCGCTTACTGTCAACTAAAACCCGTATCGCGCTCCCTGTTTGTGAGCTGTCAAACCCCCGCATTATGTGACACAATTTTACTTCTAAACAGCCCGTCTAGTAGTATACATTAAAGTCTATGTACAGCTCCCATGATTTTTATGATATTGTGGATACCCTCATGGGCGGTGGGGATCACTTACCTTCAGGTTACCCACTTGGTGATTTGCCTGCCTATGCTATAAAAAAACCTGAAATCTTTTTCAACAACATGTTGTTCAACATCGATTATGAAAAATCGAGATAACATTGTGAAAAATCGGTACATAAAAGAAAAAATATCAATTAATCCTAACGAAGTGTTTCCATCGAATCAACTTTATAGAATTTTAATTAAATCATCATAACGAACCCCAAAAAAGTTTCACTTCGGTAATACAAAGGGCTTACATCTCACTTCAAAAAATGAGGTGCTCAATTCCGTGCGTAGCTTATTTATCACACCCGACAAAATGTTGTAATTTCTAACCCTTTGTCTATTTGTATGTGTGTATCTATGGCACCGTAGCGTCTAAACGAATGGACCGTTTTCAATGCGGATTTGTATTTGAGAGCTGATTTAATCGGGATGGTTCTTGCTTCTTAGGTCTATGTTTAAAGGAAAGGACCGTAGCAAATCTACACTAATATTATAAAGAGGAAAGATTTGTATTTTTGTATGTAACGAATAAACTTAAAAATTACTGGACCGATTTCATAAATTATTTTGCTGTAAGAAAGCTACATTATCACTGAGTAACATAGGCTACTTTTTATCCCAGACAATGCCGTTCACGCGGGCGGAGCCGCGAACAAAGGCTAGTGGCATTATATAAGGGAGGCCTATACTGGAGTATATTACCTTCCTATGGGTATAGGTTGAGCCCATTCCCATTCCCAGGACCTTACAAGCTGTGGGTGAAGAAGAACGTAATCTTTACAATTCAGCTTATGTTACACCCCTAGGCATTTCTGAAAATGTAAAATATTGTTCAGATTACAAATAAATCTTTTAACACAAACTAATAACCCAAATTATATTACTGCGCCGAATCTAATAACAATTTCAATTTTCAAAGGTCAAAAGGTTTGAAAACGGCTTGAACAAACCATTAGAATTTCAATCTTGTTCGATCGATAAAGTTAATTTTATTAACGGTATTGTTTAACTATCACCCGGTTTTAATAGGGGTATTCTAATAACCGTCCAAGTGCGAGTTGAACTCGCGGTTCGAGGGTTCCGTACCAAATTCCTAAAACATATTTTTCATTACCTGCCTTGACTGCCTCGGTGGCGCAGTTGTACGAGTAATGCGTACGCGTTACCACTGAGGCTGACGCTAAGGTCTCGGGTTCGATCCCCGGGTCGGGTAAAGTGGTATTAGGTTTTTCTATTACGGAATGCTCAGTATCAGCCCGGAGTCTGGAATTTGTGCCCGGTATGGCGATAGGCTCGCCCCCTATGACATCGTGGGATGGAGATACGCTCGGCGAAATGTGAGGGTACTGGTTACCTACCCCTTCGGGGATTACAGGCGTGAGTGCATATGTATGTCTTTATATATATCATTCTACTGTACGTGTTTATGTGGCTGAACTCCTCCTAAACGGTTGGACCGATTTGAATGATTTTTTTGTATGCGTTTGGGTGGCGCCATGGATGGTTTAGATTCACAATTGGACCCGGCAGGTGGCGCTGCTGTAGTTGCGGGTGAAACCGTGCGGGACAGCTAGTGTATATATATATATATGTTAAAAAACCAGTCATACGCGAATCGGGGACTCGCGTACCAAGGGGTTCCGAACCCAATCCGTAAATTTCTGATGTTTGTTATTTTTATTATTTGTTAGAAATTTGAATGTCCGCCATGAAATAAACATATACTGTGAATATTTCAGCCAGCTACGTAATATGGTTCAGAAGATAGTCCTTTATATGTAGGAGAGACTATGCGGCGCGTAAACTTATTAACAGGTTTCTTTTGGTACTTTGTGTTTTTAAGTGGTAGAGCCACGCCAAATTTATGAGTAAATCACTGATTACTGCTCTCACACTGGTTATAGTAAGTATTTTAACCTGTTTATTTTTTAACCTGTGGGTATTATACATCCAAACTGCTGACTTTTTGATAGTCTATTGAAAAGGAGATAGATTTATGAGTGAGAGCCACGCTGTAGACACTTGTCTACAGCATGTATAGGCCGGCTCGTCCGGTTCATTACCACTATCTCACAGAAAACCGGCGTAAAATACGGCTTTCTGCTGCGTTTCGTACGGTGAGTGAGATATCCGGAGGCCCAAACCCCCTCCTTCCCAATCCCTTAATTATCCCTTTCCTTTAAGGTCGGCAACGCACCCATGATTCTTTTGGTATTTATTTATTTATTTATTTTACACACTTTATACATAATATATGTACAGGCGGACTTAATGCCAGAGGCATTGTGGGCGTACAGGGGCGGTGGAGATCACTTACCATCAGGTGACGCCCATGATCGTTTGCCGGCCTATACCATAAAAAAGGCAACCCTAAAAAAGATTGGCCTAATTTTGCAAACGTTTGGATTTGTAAGAAAATTGTTTTCCATGTTGGATCAACTTGACAAGGAACAATTTATCTCTTCCCAGCCCGACATAGTTTGACGGTCCATTTCGTTTTCCTGCATGTAGGAATTTTCAGTATAAAATGTATTTTTTATATTCCACGCTCTCATGAATTATAAATGGTACATAGGTCTGCTTAAATTAGCTTCACCAATGCAATCTTAACATTAGGTACCTACTGGAAAGAGTCTGTAACGTCACTTGGAACCCATATTGAAAATCAGTGCTTCTGTGGCTTGTGCAGTGTGGCTTAGTTCCATACTGTACTTAGCTGAATAAGGGGTCTTGTTGTTGGAGCGACATACTTCTAATTATATTTATATCATGAGTAGGTACATATTTTGTTTTAACAATAAATACATTATATATTTCTTGCTTTAAATAAATAAATACACCCAACAGTCACACACATAGTCCTGACCCCACACTAGGTAAACCTGTATCGTGGGTATCGGAAACTACGGACGTGCGGTCCCACAACACCCAGACCCGAGACAAATATTTGTGAATCAGACAAACATTTGTCTAGGTGCGGGAATCGAACCCATGACCTCACGCTTCGCAACCAGCTACTCGCCTGCTGCGCCACGGAGCCTCCAGGTGAAAGCAAAAGTGACCCACTTGCTAGTTCACCGGTCTCTGTTATAAATGCACTACTTAACTAAAACGTAATGTATTTTACCGGGATGAAAAAATCTATGGAGCAATAAAATATTATATTTGTATATTGCAAAATATTAAAAGGTACTCAAGGGGCATACATTCATCACGTGGAACGTTTTAATGGGCCGTGTATCGGTAAACACTTGCGGCAGACTGCATCCACGCCACGCCACACCACAGCGCCGCTCCGCAACGTACAATATAAGCAACGATAGGTGACACCGCCTTGGATCGCGGTCTATTATGAGATTTTATTAAAAAAAATATGTGTCTATGTAGTTAATGTTCATTGTAAGAATTGTGTCTTAATACCCAGAACATAGGTACCTAAGGTTATAATAACTTTAATATAGTTTATTATAGCTTATATTTACATTACAGTACCAAATATAATTGTAGATGAATATTTTTGTAAATAGATTATTTCCATCAGAAATACATACCCAGTGATAGCCTAGTGGAGAGTAGTACAGAGTATGTACTGCCGAGACGGAAATCGTGGATTCAAAACAAGTAGCAGTTTATTGTTTTTTTTATCCTGGCACGGCAAAGTTACTGCACTGGACTGGCCGTGCAGTGCATTCCAATTATAACGTCGACCGACAAGACACATTGCGTCTCTCGATTTATGCCAGTCTGAAGTAATAACTATGGACTGAGTTCTAACCCATCTCATTAGTAGGAGAAGCCCGTGTATATAATCTAGGAATGATTAAAAAACATGGTCCCTGTTTACCCATGAATCAAGCCCATTTAACTATGTCAAGTGTTGAAGTGTCAAAATTGCGTATTCTTCCTGAAAACTTGCCTGTAGGCTTAGTACGAGTTACAAACGAACTGACTAATTCGAGTTTCAGACGAACTGACTAATTCTCAATGTGCTACGACGTGATGTAGTTATAATATGCCATTTCCTCCATATACACACTCAGGACATTAGCAAGTTTCCGAACATTTGGGCTTGTGATGTATGTGCCGTGTATTCCAATAAAAAAAAACTTTAACAAAACGTACAGGCATTAGGGTGACCCTTCGGATAATGTCCCGACCATCATGTTTTAATATTACGAGTGTTTGCATATTTTTTCTTAGGATCCGTACATGGATTATTTTTATAGCAGAGGCCATTAAACGAACAAGTGGGTATCCTGATAAGTGACTTCCACCGCTCATTAACACCCACGATACCAGAAGAATGTCTGGACATTAAAAGAGGCCATAACCCATTAGTTTGTTTCGGCATTTCTTCTCATGGCTAGCCCCGAAATGCCGTCGTAATTAATGTAATGTAGCATAAAAAATGATTGACATGTAAAAGTGATATTTATAATCCAATTTACAGAATAAATGATTTGAATTGAATTGAATGAGTGGTATCTACAGTTGACGATTTAAAAGCTCTTGGAGAAAGGACTATTTAAAAAAATAATATTTTGATTTCTTATGTTTACGCGAATATTACACATTGAAATAAAACTAGTTTATACGGATTTTATCGCAGTTTAATTTTTATTTTAGTCCCGACGTTTCGAAAGCTTTTCAGCCTTCAATCTCTCCCATGACCACTAAGGCTGAAAAGCTTTCGAAACGTATACCTTCTTTTGTGGCATGCCGTTTATAATTGACTTCAAAAAGAAGGATTGATCGCGGGGTAAATATATACTGTAGAGGACCTGCTAAATGTTCCTCTGGCGAAAGGGGGATCTTCAGTCAGGCGGATGTTGTACCTAACCGGCCGCGGCCCCTCCGATGGTTGATGTTCGGAACTTGTATATATAGTAACCGACGCGCAAACTTTGTTAGCGCGATTCAGGATCGGTTGTCATTGCATTGTGCGGTGCGCGCTGCGTACCGCCACATCACTCCCCCCCGGAGACCGGAGGTCGATGGATCTTCAATTTTTTCTCAGCTGTCGTTGCTTCTTAAGCTTGCCAGTGCCATATTGCTCGTGTCCCAGTGAGTGGGGACCGTGCGCGCAGTTAGTTCTATTGAGTCAGAACTATGCACGGGTAGTCAGCTCCAGTGAGTCGGAACTGAAGGTATTCGATTCTAGTGAGTCGGAATCGAAGCTTGCGTAGCGGCGATGAGACGTCACGTGGCTGTACTGCGAGAACCGGCGAGTGCTGTTCCGGCTGTGGCGCAGTCGTGCCGTGATGTAGGTGCCGAAGTCACTGTAGAAGTGCCAGAGGGTAGCTACCAGGCTTGCGTCTTGCTGCATGCGTGTGGTAACCCTGAAGGCTTGTGAGTGATGGCTAGCTGTGCGACGTGCTGATTGGCTGGAAGGAAGTGACGAATGGCGATGCGTTGCTTCCAACGCATAACCAACGCGCAAACTTTGTTAGCGCGATTCAGGATCGGTTGTCATTGCATTGTGCGGTGCGCGCTGTGTACCGCCACAATACTAAAATTACACAAACGAAATAATTTATATTAATACATATTTTACTAACTTGATCACTGCATATATTGTGTTTACATTAAAAATATTCGCCAAAGTCAGAGCAGCAATCAAAATAAACTCAAATATTTGCTCCCAAAATATAAACGGAATAGTGTAACAAAATTGTATCCATTAGGTGCGAAAGATTTCCATTCCAGGCGCGGGCCCAGGATCGCATCCCTATGCGCAAGTCCCCCTGGACTATTTCAGTTATATTTATGGGAACGGATTGTCAAGACTTTTTTTATGTCATAGGCCGGCAAACGGGCAAGTTGGTCACTGATGGTAAGTGATTTCCACCGCCCATGTACGCCCATAATACCAAAAGAATTATGGTCGCGTTGCCGATCTTAAAGGAAAGGGATAATAAAGGGAGAGTGATTTGGGCCTCCGGATATCTCACTCACCGTACGAAACGCAGCAGCAAGCTCCTACTTTACGTCGGTTTTCTGTGAGACAGTGGTAATGACCCGGGCGAGCCGGCCCATTCATGCTGTAGACAAAACTGTCTACAGCGTGGCTCTACTACTCAAAGAACTTCGGTTTTACTTGACCACTTGGCGAGTGCCCCCGTTACCTCGTCTTGATCCGTGCCTGAAGTATTTCACACATCGCTTGGCAGTACACTTCATTGAACATTGCTGTGTCTCAGAAAACGATCAAGACATGCATATTGGGTATTCAAGGTTGAATTCGACTTGGCTGGGTAAGAGGTGACAGGTGGAGTCTTTGAAAGATATTTAACTATGTGAAAATCGAACTCACTGCAAAGATTCTTGTATTCGCTTGAATGACGAGACTAGCAGGTAACTCGCCTGATGGAAAGCGCCACGACTGCCAGAATACCACAAAGAACTGAAGAAGGTATAGGTTTTATGAGTGGTAGAACCACGCTGTAGACACTTGTGTCTATAACACGAATGGGCTGGCTCATCCGGGTCGTTACCACTGTCTCACAGAAAACCGGTATAAAGCAGCAGCTTGCTGCTGCGTTTCGTACGGTGATTGAGATATCCGGAGGCCCAGACCCCCTCCCCTTCCCAATCCCTTAATTATCCCTTTCCTTCAAGGTCGGCAACGGGCCCATAAAGGACATTGAAGCCAGGCATTATGAGACTCAACATCTTATGTCTTGGGGTGACGAACGCCGTCCAATGCCATGAAGTGCTTTGTAATTCAAAGTTCTATGTGGTGTTGCTTCTGTTTATGGGCAGGCTGGCACTTACCACCAGGACCTGCTCGTTTCGTCCATCGAGTTAATTAAAAAATCAAATATTTAAAAAACTAGACTCCGGTCCGATACTGAGCACTTCGCAATAGAAAACCCGAATATAATTATTTTTGTAAAGAACAACGCTGGAGTTTCTAGTCCGTTCTTCTCTAGCGAAACAACTTTCCGAACTGAATGAATCTTCTTCTTCTTCTTCCACCTGCCCTTATCCCACTCGCAGTGGGGTCGGCGCACCATACTAATTAACACATGTTACAAAAAGATTTGGTTTGTAGTTTCTACGACCGGCCGCTTGCCTGACGACAACCCCATTAAGTATATTTAATAAGTCTTTTTACTCATGAAATTGCCGTTCTGTACGAAAAATGACAAAGTATTTTTCCATGTTTTTCATTTCTATTAATCAAAGTATACCCATCCATGCTATCGATGCATCTCTGCCATCGCAGTAGCAATTTATCTATGCCCTTCTTGATTTAGTCGGCTGGAATGGAGGCACCAAACTCTTCAAAGGTATTTTGTACTGCCTTTCGGGTATTGATTTTATTCCCGCTAAAAAAAATACTAAATTATGGGAAAGAACGTACAGAACGGCAATTTAATAAATTGTCCCCCGGTTTCTGAAAGTATGATCAAATCAACATTCAACTAACAGAACTTATTTGACACCGTTGAAAATCAATTCAAATTGCTAAAAAGTTAATTAGTGATTTTTTTTATAATATTTGATGTCTCTTTACTACCGTTTGACATACCATTTTTTATATTAATTTGAAATTTATTTTAAACTACCTAGCTGCCCCTCGCGGTTTTACCGCAGGCCTGCTATCGCCCGGCTCCCATGAGTCACATAGCAAGTACATAAACCGTCGTTTTCAGATCTAAGGCGAATTTATATAGAACCACCATCACGGTAATCGAATATAAGAAGAATCATCACAATCGGTCCACATTTGACGAAGTTATGTGTGAACTTATATAAAAACCAACATATTATATAATATGTACAGGCGAATTGACCCTTCTTTTTTGCAGTCGGTTGAAAACTGTCAGAAATCTCCTATCATTTAAGCCCCACTTTCACTCTTCATGTCTCTTACCTCATCATGCATTCTTCCCACAGAACTGCCGAACACCAGATCAAACCGGATCGTCTCCATCCTAGGTCTGTTCGAGCTATCAATAGGCAATGCTCCCAGAGCCGATGGTGTCTCCGAGCTGACAGCAGCGAGGCTCGCAGTAGACCACGTTAATCAACAAGGTGTACTGCCTGGATACAAATTGCATCTTATAACTAATGATACTAAGGTACATTTTAGTTCAAGCATAGCGTGCAGCGTATTAAAAATATATTATGTTGGATCGATAACCCGTTCTTTACAGAAAGTTCCCGTTGTTAATACCCATAATATTAAGGTGAACATGAACAGCATTTTCTGGCATCAAATGTAGCCCATGATTAGGATAATCCAGGTCGTGGTCTACCTGTGTGCCAAATTTCACCCAAAACCGTTCAGCTGTTAAGGCGTGATTGACTAACAAACATTTAATTTTAACATTTATAATATTAGTAGGAAGTAGGATTCTACTATTTTAGACGTCAAAGTTTGAATTGTGAGTTTGGGAATTTGAGTAAAAGCTAGTTGTTTAATATTTTCTTTATCATCAATCTTGATTTTCATCCCACGGAACACAAACTTATTGTTTTGTTCTTTATAACATAGGGCCGCAAACGATCAAGTAGGTCAACTCATGGTAAGTGATCTCCATTACCCATGAACACCCATCATATCATCACGCATGCGTTACCACCTTAAACGAAAGTAATGGAGTTTCATGAAATCAGACAAGCTGACGCATGTTTTGGGCCCTGCTGTGTACAACCGTCTGCCAGAACATATATTGGCAGCTTCTACCAATATAATGTTCAAGACTAAATTAAAATCCTGGCTGATAGAGAAAGGATTTTATGAGTTTGACGATCTTACACACCATAATTAATAACTTAATTTATTTTATTTCGTAAGATGTATTATCATTTCTAATTTTATTAAATAATTGTTAAATACTTTATAAGGAGTTCGTTGTAATTTTATGTACTTATAATTGTAGACAGAAGACGTGTAAAGTTGTCCTTTACCAATAAATTGATTATTTCTGATTATTATTATTTATTTCTGATTTGTTGGATAAGGAGGAGTGTTTTGGGCCTTCGTAAATAAAACATTGTAACAAACTAAGATAATGCCTTTAAAAACTTGGCTTCAGAGTTGTTGGTTATCTTCAGATGGTACACTTGCTATCCCATAAAAAAATGATATTCACAATAATGAAAATCCTACAGTGCGATCCAGGAGTGGGCGTGGACCGGTTCTTCCACGCTCTGTACACGGAGCGTGAGTCCAGGATGGTGATGCTGCTGGGGACGGCATGCTCTGACGTCACCGAGAGTATTGCCAAGATCGTGCCCTACTGGAACATCGTGCAGGTAGATTTCCACCAGCGAAAATAGTACAATATGCACAACATAACTTGACCTAGCTGAAGTTAGTCACTTCAGCCGCCCTTTACGCCTCCCGTCACCATTTAACGCCTACGCAGTCCTCGGGGTACTTTTTCGTCCGTCAAAAAAGATCGCTTAAAACTGCATCGAATAACCCACATAGGGACCAAAAGTATCACATACAGAAAGTCCCCCGAATAACAGAGGACATTGATAGAAATTACAAAACAAAGAAATCTCAGAATACGGTAGTTTCCTATATTGAATTTTATACATTATTTTATAAGCAACAGAAAATGATATGCAAAAGAAACCCTTTTATCAAAATACAATCAAAATTGGTTCAGAAATGAGCCCGCAGTTATAACTTTAAATGTTGGTATGAGGAAAAGTGGGCGCGTAGTAGGGATATCTCACTATCTCGCTTGCACGCGTGCACTATAATGAAGATTTTACACAGTGACGTCAAAGGTTGCATCGTCTGTCATTTGACAATTACCCCTTCTACAGGATTTGAATGGCTTCTAACTTATTTATTTTTGGTCCGATTTATAAAATTCTTTCTGCAATAGATTTTGAGTAACGTAACTTATTGATTTAAATAATTTTAAAAAACTAGTCAACTACCCTATTCATCCATAGCGTGCGATTTACGAAACTTGCTATTAATTGATGGGACATCGAGTGCATTGAGACTGTGGTAAGTTCTTATTTTATTTTATTTTAATATATTCGGAAAACTTACAGCTAGCATACCTGGATTGTTACATTAACATGAACATAAATTATTATACAAATATTTGTCTCGGGTCTGGGTGTTGTGGGACCGCAAGTCCCTTGTAGTTCTTGATACCCACGATACAGGTTTAACCCAGTGTGGGGTCAGGACTATGTGTGTGACTGTTGGGTGTATTTATTATTATTATTACATAAGAAGGTCATTTAAAAGTTTCCACAGATATAAACATTTTGGCATCTTTAGTTTCTTGGCGGACATGTCTTCCCGTTTTGGCGGAGGACAAAAATCCCTCGTAAATACTGACGCCGCGAGGTACTAACTAGACTGGACAAGTTCTTTTGCGTGTATGTCATAGATTTGGCAAATATAAATCAAACGTTCTACATGTGTATTCCACGTACTTAGCTTGTGTATTCCAGATATAAGGCATCGTTAGTAAAAATATTTTATAGCGACACCGAAATGGCGTGACCATCGATATTAGGTCTGTAAATATAAGTTTTTTCTTAATAAATAATGTAAATAATTTGTAGCAATTTAATAAAAGTATTGTACTTTTTGACATTATCATAAACTAATGTAGTTAAGCTTACTTGCACTACAAAAAGTAAAAGTTAAGGGCACAATTATCAAACTTAATACTGGCGACAACTCGTATTTCATCTCAAGAATTCCAACAGCTATAAAAATCCGAGCCATAACATTATGTTTACGGCTTTTACAGCAGATTTATCTTGTCATTGAAGGAGAGAAATATGTTCGCCAAATATCCCAATAAATCATGATATTTATTAACAATTATTAGGCTATAAATCTTGATAAACGTGATCGCGTGATGAATATTTTATGGTTCAGGCCGCTAGTTGACAAAATACTGTTGTCTAACTCTATCCACTAAAATATATCTATACCTACCTGCGTAGTAATATTGGGGCTACTTCTCCTCTCCCAGAGGGGGAGAGGCCGTAGTAAAACACACTTTCTTATCCTATTATTGCCTTATACGCATTATACAGAAACTATTAAAAAAACTGACTGCCTCGGTGGCGCAGTTGTAATGCATACGCGTTACGATTGAGGTTGACGCTGAGGTCTCGGTTTCGATCCCCGGGTCGGGTATTGGGTTTTTCTATTGCACAATGCTCAGTATCAGTCCGGAGTCTGGAATTTGTGCCCGGTATGGCGAAAGGCTCGCCCCCTATCACATTGTGGGACGGAGATACGTTCGGCGAAATGTAGGCGTATTGGTTACACCTCTGCCTACCCCTTCGGGGATTACAAGCGTGAGTGCGTAGTGCGTACAAATATATTTCTACTGCAATAAAACTACTTAGCCAAACATGCTCATAAATATTTACCTAACCTAAGAGCAACCGTAAATAACCTAAATCTAGATTTACAATGTTGACATGGTCCCAGTAGACGTGTTTAAAATTCCTGCATGCCCTGCGAAGTGGGGTAGGCATCGAGTCTAACGTGATTACGGGTAAAACAAACCTCTGTCATGCCATCTACGTTACATTCAAATATTGGATTTGCATACGACTACCCATCGGGCTTTCTGTCAGTGTAAAATGGACTTTAATAGTGGTAGTTAACGATTAATTTACATCGTCCGTCACACATGTTCATTGTAGAGCTAAATCCAAAGTTGCAAAGATGTCTGCTTTGGCTTTGCTATTGAAATGTAGTGATTGTGGAACGGTAATGAGTCTGTTTGTGGGGTTGGCTTGTTTTATAGCATATGTCGTGAATGTAGCAAGTGGGTCACCAGATGGTAAGTAATCTCCACGGCCCATGTCCGCCCACAAGAATCATGGATGTGTTGCCAACCTTAAAAGAAAGAAAGAAGGGGATTTAGGCCTCCGGATATCTCACTCACCGTAGGAAACGTAGAAGCCAGCCTCTGCTTTACGTTGTTTTCTGTGAGACAGTAGTAACGACCTATTCATGCTGTAGACAAAACTGTCTACAACGTGGCTCTACCACTCACAAATAATTATGTATAATTTAAACTCATAAAAATTACCAAATTCTTAACAGGTTTCATTCGGATCTACGTCACCAGCTCTTAGCGACAGATCCGAGTTCCCGCTGTTCTGCAGAACCGTAGCTCCTGATTCTTCACACAACCCGGCTCGGATAGCGTTCATCAGGTATTCAGGATGTATATAACACTATTACCGACGAAACGTTATTTATAATATTATAAAACATATATCTGATGTTATCTAGCAGTGAATTACTTGGGTTCTCCTTCCATCTGCCCTCATCCCACTCGTAGTGGGATAGGCCCCACATGCTTTTAAACACATGTAAAAGAGATTTCTTTTTATGTCTAATTAATATTTAGAGGCTTTGAATCAACAAGATTACGCCAGCCTCATCGTAACTAAGAGACAGTTCTGTCTACACCATGAATGGGCCGGCTCGTCCGGGTCGTTACCACTGTTTCACAGAAAACCGGCGTAAAGTAGCAGCTTGCTGCTGCGTTTCGTACGGTGAGTGAGATATCCGGAGGCCCAAATTCCCCTCCCCTTCCCAATCCCTTAATTATCCCTTTCCTTTAAGGTCGGCAACGCGCCCATGATTATTTTAGTATTGTGGTCGTACATGGGCGGTGGAGATCACTTACCATCAGGTGACTCACTAGCTCGCTTGCCGGCCTATACTATAAAAAAAAAACTAAAAAATAATAAACACAGAAAGAGAAACATTAAGTTTTCTTTAAATTGCTCACGAATATGTAATCTTTGAGAGCATCATCACAGTAAGGTTTGGATAAGATTATATGAAATACACCTAAGAAGAAAAAAAATGGCTTATAGTTTTTACAACCGGCCGCCTGCTTGACATCAACCCCTCTGGAGAGAAAGCACCCTGACCCGAAGCAAATATTTATAAATCATACAAACATTTGTGCGGGGATTGTACCCGTGTCTTCGCGCTTCACCGCCGCCTCCTCGCCCACTGCGCCACGGAAGTTGTCAGTAACGAGCGGATCGCTCACCTGATGGTAAGCATCACGTCTGTTCATAAACAGAAGCAACACGAGTAGCCGGCTGCGAAGCCAGAGGACGTGGGTTCGATTCCCGCGCCAAGACAAATGTTTATGTGATCCACAAAAGGTTGTTTCCGGACTGGTTGTTGTGGGTTGGCAAGCCCCTCGTAGTTCCTGATACCCACGATATAGGTTAATCTAGTGTGGGGTCGGGACTATGTGGGTGTATTTTTTTTTGTCATTCATGCTAATTAAAAATGTCCTCTGTCGACAGAAGTTACATCTCGTGAAGCGCCAGAATTAAGCTGGCCTGGTTTTTTAAAATCATTTTCATCGGTATTTTCATAAAAGATCTCTCTTTTTAAAACATTATTATTTAGCATTCCACAACTGAGACTAAGTTATAAATTCCTGTATTTTAACAAGATATTAGCCAACTTTGCGAGTAACTCTATAAAATATTTTGTACGTTACCAATTTTTCAAAGGCATGAAATTTACATGCCATGTGAAGTTGGGCCGTCAACTGAACTTATTAAATGCCTTAATAAATGGCACTTTGCGAAACATACCTACCTATATCTTTCTACCTAGCATTATCCCGGCCTAATGCTGGCATTAAGGTAATCACTGGGATCCGCCTTCCCATCACGATTTGACGATGGATTAATACAGGGGCGACCCGCTGTCTGACTCCGAATCTTCCCCTAATATAGTTCAAGAGACATCGGAACAGGCAAGTAGCATAAAATAACCAAAAACTTACTAGTTGCTAGGTCCTTCTTATGCGAGAGGCCGTTTGGGTTAGTACCTTCGCTTTATTTTTTCTGCCGCCAAGCAGCAGTGTGTAAGTACTCATGTATTTTGGTTTTAACATGGTTTGGACATGGAAGCCAGTAAAATTACTGGATAAACTATGAAACCAAAAATAATTTCAAAGGCATGTGCAGTCTACCAACCTGCATCAGGTCAGCATGGTGGACTTAGGCCTAATCCTTCTCATTACTATAGGAGGCCTGTCCCGCAGTGAGATACAGGGCTAATATTGTGACCTAGTTACTCTATCGCCAGAGTTATGTTAAATCTCTTTTGTTGCAGGCAATTCGGCTGGGACACGGTTACAGCATTCTCTCAGAATGAAGAAGTGTATTCTCTAGCTGTCAACGAGCTGGTCACACAGCTAGAAGCAGCTAACATCACCTGTGCAGCTTCTATAACATTCGCTGAGTCGGACTTTAAGGAACAGCTACAGCAACTCAAGGTAAGGTTTGTATAATCTATAGCTTCAAAACAATGCTCAAAATATGCCGAATTTCACGCAGGTAGAAATTATATTAAACTAGTTTATACGGATTTTATCGCGCTTTAATTTTTATTTTAGTCCTGACGTTTCGAAAGACCGTCAGTCTCTCTCGTGAGCACGAAGGCTGAAAAACTTTCGAAACGTCGGGACTAAAATAAAAATTAAACCGCGATAAAATCCGTATAAACTAGTTTTATTTCGACAGCTCCGTGGCGCAGCGGGCGAGTAGTCGGCTGCGAAGCGAGAGGCCGTGGGTTCGATTCCCACACCGAGACAAATGTTTGTGTGAACCACAAATATTGGTCTCGGGTCTGGGTGTTGTGGGACCGCAAGTCCCTCGTAGTTCCTGATACCCACGACACAGGTTTACCTAGTGTGGGGTCAGGACTATGCGTGTGACTGTTGGGTGTATTATTATTATTATAATGTGTAATATTCGCGTAAACATAAGAAATCACTAGGTAAAAATTAATGTGCGATCGATGAATGTGGTGTTTGACCACGTCAGGAGACTCCTGTGTGCGACATCAGCTATACATAGGCTTTGTACGTCATTGTATAGATAGATACTTACGCGACCGCGACAGGAGCGACCATTTCTATACAAAGTTTACGCGTCGTGGTGTAGAGTCGGTCGCTCATCTCAATATCTACCTTTATGTATGTATTCTTATTTATATTTTTTTCATGCCTGTAATCCCGGAAGGGGTAGGCAGAGGTGTAACCAGTACACCCACATTTCGCCGAACGTATCTCCGTCCCATGATGTGATAGGGGAGCCTATCGCCATACCGCACAAATTCCAGACTCCGGGATGATACTGAGCATTTCGTAATAGAAATGCACAATATCACTTTTTCCCAACCCGGGAATCGAACCCGAGACCTCAGTGTCAGCCTCAGTCGTAACGCGTATACATTACAACTGCGCCACCGAGGATATCTTTACAATAAATAAATAAAACAGGTGTCTACACCATCAAATTCAACGCAATTAAGACCCGTTTAAATAGTTAATTTTTTTTTTTATTGCATAGGCCGGCAAACGAGCAAGTGGGTCACCTGATGGTAAGTGATCTCCACCGCCCATGTACGCCCACAATACTAAAAGAATTATGGGTGCGTTGCCGACCTTAAAGGAAAGGGATAATTAAGGGATTGGGAAGGGGGGGGTTTGGGCCTCCGGATATCTCACTCACCGTACGAAACGCAGCAGCAAGCTGCTACTTTACGCCGGTTTTCTGTGAGACATGTGTATATCTTTACATTGCCCAAATTAGAATTACACTCCTATTTTTATTCTTACATAAGGCTTGTTATACTTCTCTAGATAACAGCTAATCTCCAAATTCAAGATAAAAATAACTGTACTCTCGATTAATCTGGGTATTTATTGTAATCGATAAAGGACGACTGGTAAAATCTAGGTCTCCAGAGACGGCTCTCTTAAAATCTATTATTAAATGAATCAAGAATTAAAGTGAAGATCCCGAGGATTCCATTTCAGTATTTGTCACAAAGTCTCTGAAACTCGATATATATCCTTAAATACGTATTGGCTCTTTTTCTTTTTTTTCGGTAAATTAACTTGGGACGTACGTGAACGTACTTCTTTACTTACTGACATTTATTTCGGTGAGAGAAGTTATTTATGTTGGTACGACAAATTGTTACGACTGAATTTTGTTGTATCTATTTATTATTAGCTTGAATGTCGAAACGAGCAAGACGCTCGTCTGATGGTATGCCACCCACAAACAGAAGCAAAACCAATCAGAACTTTGAATTATAAGGTGGTAGGTCCCTCGTATGCGAGAGGCCGTCTGGGTTGGTATCACCGCTTTATCTATTTCTGCCGCCAAGCAGCAGTGTGTAAGCCCTGTTGTGTTCCGATTCGAAGGACATTGAAGCCAGTGAAATTACTGGGCATTTTGAGACTTAACATCTTATGTCTCGGGGTGACGAGCGCAGTCAAGTGCCATGCAGTGCTTTGTAATTCAGAGTTCTGTGTGGCGTTGCTTCTATTTATGGGCAGGCGTGACGCTTACTATCAGGCGAGCGAGCCGCTCGTTCAATCACTCAAAATAATAAACAAAAAAAAATACAAAGCACTGCATGGCATTTCATCACCCCGAGACATAAGTTGTTAAGTCTTATTTAGTAATTTTCTTGGCTTCAAACCGAAACATAACTATGCATACACACTGCTGCTTGGCGGCAAAAGCACGTAAAAATATACTTTGACTATTATGATTAAAAATATTAACAATTGGGGTTAAATTCATGGCTTAGAACTTTTTTTAAGTTTTTTTATTAACTTGAATGACAAGACGAGCAGGTCGCTCGCCTGATGGTATCAGCTCCTGCTCATAAACAGAAGCAACGCCACACAGAACTTTAAATAACAAAGCACTGCATGACACTGGACTGCGCTCGTCACCCCGAGACATAAGGTGTTAAGTCTCATAATCATAATGCCCAGTAATTTAATATCCTTCACACTGGAACACAACACCGGTTACACACTGTTGCTTGGCGGCAGAAATAGACAAAGCGGTGGTACCAACCCAGCCGGCCTCTCGCATACGAGGGGCCTACCACCTTGTAAAACTAAACATTATTTATCTCTTAATATTTTTCTACGTTCCTTTCACGTGGTTTTTTGCTACAAGTTTTTAAGACTGCCTCGGTGGCGCAGTTGTAATGTGTACGCGTTACGATTGAAGTCAGCGCTGAGGTCACGGGTTCGATTCCCGGGTCGGGTAAAGTGGTATTGGGTTTTTCTATTAAGAAATGCTCAGTATCAGCCCGGAGTCTGGAATTTGTGCCCGGTATGGCGATAGGCTCGCCCCCTATCACATTAGGGACGGAAATACGCTCAGCGAAATGTGGGTGTACTGGTTACACCTCTGCCTACCCCTTCGGGGATTACACGCGTGAGTGCGTATGTATGTAAGTTTTTAAGCGAGCTTAAAATATTCTTTATTCCACTCTTATTGTTCACGACCAACGTCAATAGCTCGTGTTCACACTCTCTGCAGTGTTCTGCCTGTTTCTACTTTCTACTTAGCGTGACTATATTCAAGTAAGCTTTACACGTTCAGTAGAAAATATGACGTCATCTCTAATACAATTTTAATAAACTCCTTACTATCCTCTACTTTATTATCTTCATTTGTTTCGTTTTATTTAACAACTTCTATAAAAATATTTATGCATAAATACATACGCACTCACGCCTGTAATCCCCGAAGGGGTAGGCAGAGGTGTAACCAGTACACCCACTTTTCGCCACGCGTATCTTCGTCCCTTGATGCGATAGGGGGCGAGCCTATCGCAATACCGGGCATAAATTACAGACTCCGGGCTGATACTGAGCATTTCGTAATAGAAAAACCCAAATTTATACCCGAGCCGGGGACCGAACCCGAGACCTCAGCGTCAGCCTCAGTCGTAACATAAGCTACCGTGATGTTAGAACCCCAGAACGAGGAACCTCCTCACAATGGGTGCCGAGTAAAACAATACCGCCTTGTATACCCGGCTCTGTTCGTGGCATACATGTACCTATGTGATGGGAACTATTATGGGTTATGGAGTTCATATCCCGCGTGTCAGTAACCTCGTATGGCATATTCTTCATTAGTATTCCATTTAATTAAAATCTTCAAAAAGCTACAACATAAACAAAACAAGCAATAACGCAAAGTGTCATTAGCAATATAAAGTTAGAACTGTGCGCGCTGGGGGTTTGAACCTACATGGACTGGATTTGAACCCGACAGCAGTTCATTACACTCCTCTCTGGGAGATTTATGTTTTGTAATAATAATTCGATCATATTACAATCTTTACTAAAATAACTTTTTTTCCGCGAGATTAGACTAGTCTTAAAGTAACATTAATGTTATAATTTGAACGATAGAATAAGAAATACTGAGGTAAGAGTGAGAGGTGGTACACGGTGGTAGGTCCCTCGTATGCGAGAGGCCGTCTGGGTTAGTACCACCGCTTTGTCTATTTCTGCCGACAAGCAACAGTGGGTAAGTACTGTTGTGTTCCGGTTTAAGGACATTGAAGCCAGTGTAATTACTGGGCATTATGAGACTTAACACCTTATGTCTCGGGGTGACGAGCGCAGTCCAGTGTCATGCAGTGCTTTATTTAAAGTTCTGTGTGGCGTTGCTTCTGTTTATGAGCAGGCGTGGCGCTTACCATCAGGCGAGCGACCTGCTCGTCTCGTCATTCAATGTAATAAAAAAAAAAAAAAAAAAAAAAGATATTCTCGAGAAAGGACAAATCACAAGAACCCTAAACCGACATCCATGAATGAAAAATGTAATGTGAGTGAAGCCAAAGAGGTGTGCAAGGATCGTAGCAAGGAGAAATCTGTTATCTCTGCCTACCCCTATGGGAAACAGGTGTTGTCTATGTAATTAGAACATACATATGTACGTTATAGTCACTTGTCACATTCGTTTGGCAAACAGTATCACAGATTGTGTAAGACAGGTACACAAAATGTAATCAAAGTGATACATCCACGTGGGGATTAGCAAGACCGCTTTTTTATGAGTGCGTGCTTCAGATTGAATCTGACTGTGTACATAATTTATACGTCTGATGCTAAAATAAAAGTGTAGGGCTTTGCTTCGGAGACAAAACAACGGATATCCCCGGAGATTATAAATTTTGCGACCGGTTTTGTAATCTCCGGAGATTTATTAAATGAAATAAGTACATACTTATATTTATATTATTTCCTTAATAGAAACAGACAATGTTTTCAATAAACTGTTCAATTAAATGTATTTAGTTATTGCGAATATTTACGCATAACGTTAAATATTGATGATGCTCAAGGCTCGAGTAGTTGAAGCATCGGACTCTAGCACTAAGCCGGGGTAACGCCAGGTAGAAAGATGATTATTGATAAAAGTTTAAAAGTTGTAGGTACAGTAAGAGAAATTCTCCGAATGTTTATGAATACTGGAGAAAAATCTCCAGAAACTAACATCGTCTCCGTTTCAAAGTAGGTGAAAATCACCTAGATGGTTGATGATTGTCCGATGAATAAGTAGGTACGGTGTATTTTACTTAGACTTGTTAATAAAAGCTGATAGAATATTGGAGATTCTTTTTTCCACTGTTTGTTTAAATTCTCTATTTCACATTTTCATACAGTCTTCTTCTTCCACATGGCCTTATCTTACTCGCAGTGGGGTCGGCGCAACATACTTTTTAACACATGGTACAGATAGATTTCGCTTGTAGTTTTTACGACCAGTCGCCTGCGTGACGTCAACCCCTCTCGAGAGAAAACATCCAGACCCGAAACATATATTTGTGGATCACACAAACATTTGGCTATTCGTCTACTGCGTCACGGAGGCTGTTTTTTCATATAGAGTATTAATTTTCATATAGTAATCACACAAATTTCAACCATATTCCGTGAGTTTATACGCCATTATTATTTTTCATCATTTATTCATCATCACCGGGCTGGTCCATCGCTGATTCTATTTTAAAGTGACATATAAATATAAATAATAAATACACCCAACAGTCACACACATAGTCCTGACCCCACACTAGGTTAACCTGTATCGTGGGTATCAGGAACTACGAGGGAATTGCGGTCCCACAACACTCAGACCCGAGACAAATATTAGTGGATCACACAAACATTTGTCTCGGTGCGGGAATCGAACCCACGGCCTCTCGCTTCGCAGCCGGCTACTCGCCCGCTGCGCCACGGAGGCTACTTACATTTCGCAATAATCAAGATTAAGTAAGTCCCAATTAGCCTGGAGACACCCCAACCAGTTTTCACCGAGAACTTTTTATTTTAACTATTGAGCGATTAATTCGTAACCTTATTTGTATTCATGTAACTTTAAGGCTATGGTTTAGGCCCTAGACTCTACACCCTTGCCAATTAACTTTAAGGGAAGGACCTATGGTTTAATACATATTGTTATTAACCTAAGCTAATATGCATACAGATACATTATGCCATTTCTTGCCATTAAATTGGTGAAATAATTTAAATATCACTTAAATATTCGTTACTATTGTTATTTTAATAAAATTCAAAATTAAGTAAATTTCTTTTTCTAGAAACTGGACACCCGAATCATCGTCGGAAGTTTCTCTCAGGACATGATACCGAAAATATTTTGTGAGGTGAGTGGGTTTTAAGATTTGTCCATGTAGAAAATCGGAACACTCCTCTTAATAATTCCAAAATTCAAAGTCCAAAATATTAATCTCGTAACCACTCCAGCCTCCAGGATATCCAGGCGTAACATTTTAATATAGAAAAATACAACTTAACAGAAAACATAGACATTTAGAGTGGTAGTATGGCAGTTGATTTGTCTGCAGCATGAATGCGGCTCGACCGGGTTGTTACCACTGTCTCGAAGACAATGGCAGCTTGCTCGTCGGTCCCTCGTATGCGAGAGGCCGGCTGGGTTGGTACCACCGCTTTGTCTATTTCTGCCGCCAAGCAACAGTGTGTAAGCACTGTTGTGTTCCGGTTTGAAGGACATTGAAGCCAGTGTAATTACTGGGTATTATGAGACTTAACATCTTATGTCTCGGGGTGACGAGCGCAGTCCAGTGTCATGAAGTGCTTTGTTATTTAAAGTTCTGTGTGGCGTTGCTTTTGTTTATGAGCAGGCGCGGCGCTTACCATCACGCGAGCGACCTGCTCGTCTCGTCATTCAAGCTAATATTTAAAAAAAAACCACTGCGAGTGTAATAAGGGCAGTTGGAAAGAAGAAAGATAGGCATCCCGAAACTAAACTGTACCTACTCAACTCATATCTTTTAAACCTTTGCACATTTTTCCTGAATAAGCCTTTCTACGTACCTGATCCTTTATCAATACGACTTCAATCCACTCGTAACTGAAGCTTATCTGGCGAGACCGCAGGCGTTTCGACTGGGGATGTTTGGCGCGGAGTACGCTTGGCTGGTGGCTGGTATGCCACCCCGCATCAGAGGAGCAGCACCCTGCGCCAGGGCTCAGCTGGCCAAGGCGTTGGAGGGATTGGTCACCGTCACAACCCATCGAGGCATCGTCGGAGACCTCATGTCGTTCTCAGGGTTGGTGAGTACTTTGTGAACTCAACGATTGTGCTAGTCTTCTAGATTTTCATTTCCATTGAAGAAATGAAGAAGTTAGTAATATTTTGATATTATTATACTTTGAAATAAAACTAGTTTATACGGATTTTATAGCGATTTAATTTTTATTTTAGTTATTATTCTTTGCTACGGTTTTCTTTTTGTTTTTATTAGATTGAATTACAGCCTCTGTGGCGCAGAGGGCGAGTAGCCGTCTATGAAGGGAGAAGCCGTAGATTCGATCCCCGCACCGAAATAAATGTTTGTGTGATCCACAAATATTTATTTCGGGTCTGGGTGTTTTATCCCCAGAAGGGTTGACTTCAGGCAGGTGGCCGATAGTAAAAACGACTAGCCAAATGTTTCTGTAACATGTGTTAAAAGCATGTTTCGCCGACCCCGCTGTGAATGTGATAAGGGCAGGTGGAAGAGGAGATTAGTTTGAATGACGAAACGAGCAAGTCGCTCGCCTCATGGTAAACGTCACGCTTACCTATAAACAAAAGCCAGACCTGACACCACACAGAACTTTGAATTGAATAACACTATGGTAGGTATTGAACTGCGTACTTCACACCGAGATATAAGATATTAAGTCTCATAATGCCCAGGAATTTCACTGAATTCTATGTCTTCCAAAATGAAACACAACAATGCCTTACCATATTACTCGCTAATTAAATAAAGATCTTAGTCCAGATATTTCAGATAATATTAATATTTAAGTCAACAGTAACAGACACATGAATGAAAAGACAACCAATAAATAATTTAGTGTAATTGCCTAGTGTATATTGACAATGCTATGTATACATTAGTCGATATGATTTCTATACATAAGTTTCTTTATTTTGTACTGACTTGTCATAAGCGCTATTTTAATTGCCTACATGTTTAATAAACTATTTTATGTCATTTCATTTCACACTCACTTAAAGATTTTAGTAATCATTGCTTGAAAACATATAGTTGTATTTTAAATCCCTTTTCCAAAGTAGCTAATAGCTTGTTCCAATTAATAAAAACATTCAAAAGCTATTATGGGAAATTTCTTCTGCTTTTTATATCATGAAAAAAAGGTACGTAAATGCTCAGTTCTGGCATTATAAGTGAAACCTTGGTGTCACGAATTTAGAAAAACGTGTCTAAAGTGTGTACAAAAAAATAATAAAGAAACTGAACAAATAAAACACAGAACACTTCGAAATAAGTTCATCTTTTATTTATGTGTACACACGTGTCCGATAAATAAGCGAACTGCGACAGTGTGAGTAACTTAATTCAAGGACCTTTGCTATCCATTTCTACTATTAGAAAGAAAGTATATTGCTATCATAAAGTACAAGCAACATTCATAATGCAGTATACAATAATACACTAAACCTAAAATTAAAATATACAGTTGCATGCCTTCGCTGTGACAATAGGAGATCAGCATAATACAGTGTTACGGGGCCACAACACAGCGCTGGTTTTCAGTTTTAAAATTGTAATGTGAATTATTACAAAATTGTAACGGACGCGTGCAGTTATTGTACTTGGTAGTGGCAGAGCCACGCTGTAGACAGTTTTGTCTACAGCAAGAATGGACCGGCTCGTCCGGGTCGTTACCACTGTCTCACAGAAAACTGGCGTCTTGACCCCACAGTAGGTAAATCTGTATCGAACCGACGGCCTCTCGCTTCGCAGCCAGCTACCTACTACGCCACGAAGATTGCAAAGATTATTATTCAGAAAAACTAATGGAAATAACGGTGAACGAACATAAATATGAAAAACACTTCAAGAATTACTACTAAACCTATTGAGTCCTGTCAAACTAAAAAAAAAAAAAAAAAAAAACTAAAATTAGCTAAGTTCGATCGCTACAAAACCATTAATGAAACTACTTAACTGCCGCACTCAGAAAATGTCAATTAACTTTAATTATATATAGTGCGAGCAAAGGCTAGTGAGCCTTTGCTCGCGGCTCCGCCCGCGTGAACGGCCTTTTCCGGGATAAAAAGTAGCCTATGTTACTCAGTGATAATGTAGCTCTCTAACTAATCTAATTTTTGAAATAGATCCAGTAGTTTTTAAGTGTATTCGTTACGTACAAAAATACAGAAAAATCTTTCCTCTTTATAATATTAGTATAGAAGTATATCTTAGGATTCGATTATTTTCACACTCAGAGCCAGTTAAAGCTTTATGCTACGTTACTGATTACAGATAATGCTTTAAGATTGGTAAACTCTTCCCACCGTGGTGAAACTCTTTTTTATGCTGGCACGGCAAGTGATTACACTGGACCCTGGTGTTAAGTACAGTGCAGCCCAAATATAATGTCGACCGGTCAGAAGGCCTATTCTCGTAATTTTAAACGTTCAAAATATCATTCCGATCTAATCTCAGCGTCAAGAAAGTTGTAAAAGTTGAATGAAGCCAAAACGGTATAATGCTACTGCTAATGCTAGGTGCAGTGATAGCTCAGCGGGGAGTGGTATGGACTGTCGAGACGAAAGTCGCAGGTTCGAAACCAGCCTCAAGTGCATACACCTCTGAATTTTCTAAGTTATGTGTATATTAATTGTTAATTACTTGCTTTAACGGTGAAGGAAACCTGCATACCTAAGAAGTTCTTCATAAGAATTTTGAAGGTATGTGAAGTCTGCCAACCCGCATTAGGCCAGCGTGGTGGACTAACCTAACCCCTCTCATTTAGTAGAGGAGGCCCGTGCCCAGCAGTGGGACGTGTATAAAACAGGGCTATTATTATTATTAATGTTAGGTGCATTTGACGTTGATTATTGGTTTAAGACAATGCCATTTGCAACTTTCTTGACGCTGAGATTAGATCTGAATGATATTTTGAACGTTTAAAATTACGAGAATTGGCCTTCTGGTCGTAATTTTAAATAATACAACATTGTAATGAAAGGTCAGAAGTATCACTCTTTTTGTCATTTAGTGTTGTCCAAAGTTGCAAGTCGATATCGACATGTTACTCATTCGATAAATAATAAAATTCTATAATTATGTCCTAACAATACAATCTGATTTGGCATTATGAGGGATGAAAGACTTATATCGTACACTATACATTGCTTACAATTATCCACACTTTTCGTAGCACGTTGTATATGTAAACTCTTTGTTTTTTGTTTAATTTTTATATACTTTCTTTTCAGACCAATGAAATGTTCCACCGAGAAATGGAAGCCGCAGGAGTTCCAGTGTCCCCCTTCGCTCCTCAAACCTACGACGCAGTGTGGGTGATAGCTCTGGCACTAAGCAGGGCTGAACAGCAGTGGCGAAGGCTAGCCCTTCATAACACCGCTCTCAAAGAATCCAAACTTGGCTTAGCCCACTTCGACTACGACCGCAAGGATATGGCCGAAGAATTCCTGAATCAGCTAGCAAATCTAAGTTTCCTCGGTGTCTCGGTGAATAAATTTGAATATTAATTTTGAGTTTATTCATATGCGTAATTGCATTTGAAATTATAATTTGTTATGTAATATGTATGGAATTTCTAGACTTGTTAAAACTGTAATTGGTGAAGTCCTTCGAGATTATATTTAGGCACACATGCAATATTATCTCTATAAAATAAAACAAAATATATTTTGACGCGACATAAAAGCCATCCTCATTATGGGCGCCAGAGACATGCGGCGAAAACAAATGCAAGAGGGAGTGAAAGCGCACGAGTATACAAATATAGTATCGAGTTCGATCCCCGGGTGGGGTAAAAGTGATCTTGGGTGTTTCTATCATGAAATGCTTAGTATCAGTCCGGAGTCTGTAATTGTGCCTAATGATAGGCTCGCGAAAGGTGGGTGTTCTGGTTACACCCGTGCCTACCCTTTCGGGGATGACAGACGTGAGTGCGCATGTATGTTTGTATGCACCATTACTGTTTTCAGGGGCCCGTATCATTCAATGGTGCTGACAGGATCGGCACATCTGCGTTTTACCAAATTCAAGGTAAGCTAGAACCAGTCAAATTACCAATAAAAACCACAATTTCATTATTGACCCATTAAGCGCAGACCAGACAGACCGTAAAGCGGTATAGTGCAGAGGTGGTTCCAGCAGCAATCCAGAGTACACTCAGGATCCCCCGGGCCGCCGAAGAAGGTCACTGCGGGGTTTTAGTTGATATATCAGCGTAGGTATTGTGATTAGGAGAGACACGACCAGCGGTCGTTTAAAAACAACTGGGTCGGAAGAAGAATACCTTCTCTGGACTCACCAAATGGGATTTTCCCCGCGAGGAAATTTTTCATTATATCAAACCACTTTTCCACCTATCAAATTTTCGAAGAGTTTTAGGTAAGCTAGCAATTGGTGATAGGTTCATACTTTCTATCATACAAGAATAACAATCTAGTACGAATAAAAAACATGTGGTAAAAAGCCGGTAAACGAGCAAATAGGTCACCTGATGATAGATGATCTGGGCACCGTGAACATCTACCTAGTGCCTTATAGAATCGTGCAGGCGTTGCCGACCTTAATTAAAATTTCTTTATTCAAGGAGGTCGCCCAAAAACAGTGGCGTTATACACCCACGGCAGGGAGATGACTTGCACGGATTGCGCAAGAGCCCAGTGGGCTGGTGGTATACCCGCTGCGAAGAGAGTGCTGGTACTGAGGGTCGATTCGGTGTGGGCACCAGCAAGGCTGGCGGTGGCAGTCCTGGCTGCAGCTGGAGTGGCTCTGGCGCTTGGCTTCTTGGTTTTCAACTTGCATTATAGTAAACGAAGGTATTGATGCTGATAAAATATAAAAAAAATTGTGCCTGAAACCTTGGAATGTAGGCCTTAGGTAATTAGAGCTACATTTATATCATAATATCATCCCATGACAACAAGTCTTTTATTTTCTAAGCTTGATCAAATCACAACCAGTTTAATGTAACCTGTTTTTACTTTATCGATATGTGATACAGTAGAATCAGTCTGATGTGATTTTTCCTACGGTTCCTGTATGGTTGATGCCACTGATCCTTTCCAATACAACACCATAGCACCACCACATACTGAATTAATTTTGAGTCATAAATACTAGATATTTCTTTGCGGTTCTGAGATATTACTTATTTTTAGATCAATAAAGCTATCCTCACCACGTCTGAACAACATGACTCTCATCGGCTGTGTGCTTGTATACACCGCTGTCGCCTTGCTGGGAATCGACAACGCCACTCTGCCTTCACATGTGCCCTTCTCTGCTATGTGCGTTGTAAGTTACTATTCTAATGAATCATATTCAACTATTTCATCATCTATTTCATTACTAAAGTCCCTAACTTGTATAAAATTCTTCAAGGGCCTTTGGTTCTTAGTAGTTCCGACTGCCATTTTGTCATATCACATTACCGATTTGATTTGAAATGAAATAAAAATAATGGACATCAATTTCCAGGGCAGAGTCTACATCCTCTCAGCTGGTTTCTCCTTAGCTTTTGGATCCATGTTTGCGAAGACTTATAGAGTTCATAGAATATTTATAAGGTAAGATTTATGAATTATCATGCTCTATAAATCTTAGCTGATCAAATTCAAAAAAAGGTAATTATTTATATCACGTTTTTTTTCAATAAAACCCGAAATGCTTGAATTTGGACAGCTGATCTCTATACCGCTACAATTATCATAAGACTCGATACCCCGTTCAAACAATAATATTTAAAGATTTGTTTGTAGTAGTCTTTAAGTGTTTGTCTACTATGTCTTAAGTCTATATAGGTGTGACAAATAATACTAAATCAAGCAACCAATAATCCAAACTCCACGTTCAAACCATTTCAAATCTTTACAGCAACCGAAGTGGAGTATGCAAAACGAAGCTTCTTCAAGATACTCCTTTAATCTTCCTGGTGTGCGCGTTGCTCGTCATCGACGGAATGATCGTCACACTGTGGGCTATACTGGACCCCATGGAGCGCCACCTCAAGAACTTGACCATTGAAATCAGTACCACCGACCGCAGCGTCATCTACCAGCCTCAGGTTATTAACTGATATATAGGTCTATGGTTGACAGTAGTTCGAGGATAGTTCAAAAATAAAGATTTTTAGAAATATTTCCATCTATACAAGTGGTTCAACCACGCTGTAGTTAGTTCTATGTCTAGATAACCCATTCATGGACCAGTTCGACCGGAATATTGCCATAGTCTCATAGAAAACTAATTTAGATTAAGTACTGGAGCCCTTAAAAATCTCGATTCCTTTCCATATACGTCGGCAACGCACCAAAGTTTCCACAGCATGAAAAACCTGATAATATGCAAATATCTTCACAGATAGAAGTGTGCAAGTCTCAGAGCACTGCTGGGTGGCTGTGCGCTCTCTACGCTTACAAGGGTCTGCTCCTGATCGTTGGCGTATACATGGCCTGGGAGACCAGGAACGTCAAGATCTCAGCTCTCAACGACTCCAAATACATCGGCATCAGCGTCTACTCTGTAGTGATCACTAGCGCCAGTGTCGTGGTGATTGGCACTATCATTTCAGAGAGAGCTACACTCGCATATATAACTATAACGAGCCTGATATTGATTACAACGACATCGACGTTATGTTTGCTGTTTCTGCCGAAGATTATTGCTATTAGGAATAAGAGTAAGTATTTTATTTAACTTATTTTGAGTGACAAAATAACAACTGTGCCTGATAGCGAAGTTAGGACTATAAAGGCACATAGAAACATCCGCCTACGCCAAAGTAAAAATGCAGTTATTTGACCGGCCGCAATGAGCGCGAATCCGTCAGCATTCTAGCTAGCAGAGAGTTAATTTTTGTATTTAATATTAGGTAATATACTCTTATTAGTAACACCATTGACTAGAATTTTACTTTACTATGATTAAGTCGCCATCAGCTGATTGATTCACTTTTCGTTCATTCTGGCCTTTCACTTTATCTCTTTCACTAGGAATAAATAGTCTGAACAGAGAGTGAAACAAATCTCTGGAATGAACGTTCTTCTAAGCAATAACGAACACCTACAAGATGTTACCCAGGTCCATTAGAATGCAAACATTGAATGAACTAAATAATAAAATCTTTTGTAGCCGAAGAAGACCCCGTCATACAAAGCATGGGCCTAAGGTTAGAATGTAAGACTAGAAGGTTCATAACAGATGAAACCCAGGAGTTGCACTTTAGGATAGAGATCCAGAACAAAGTGTACAAACGCGAAGTGGCAGCGCTGGACAAGGAGATAGGCAGACTGGAGAAACTGCTGGCTGAACCGCTCGAGTCCATCAGTGGGTCTAATGCTTCGATAGCGTTGCACAGACGGGTAAGGACTACAGGAACAACTTGAATATTGAAAAAAAAATAACTTAGAGGTCATTTATAATGTCACGCATCCCAAATATACTTTAATTGGTGGTAATTACTTGATTCAGGGAGAGGGTAATTGCAATTTGCAACCTTTGACTGTGCATCCTCTTGATTGGCGCCTAAAGGTAGTTTATTAATTATTTTGAAAAAGTTAAATATACGTTTCCATTTTTCTGCAGACTGAACTAAATACAGTTGAAGAGGAAGGATGGGCCAGAGCCGACGCAGACCGAAGGACCCCAAGTGTCAGTGGTGGCCTTCCCATGCTGTTACTCTCAGTGCTTCCACCAGTAATCCCACGCGCTAGCTGGCCATCTGCTGAAGCATACCGTGGCAGAAACTCGGTCAGCTTCAGCTCTCAACCCAGATTAAACTACAGAAAATCACAACCAGCGATAGACCTTTACAATCTATGCTTAAATAAGAAAGAAGAACATCCAGGTATACTGAGTAGGATAAAGAGTTTCTTTGGCAGTAGACCGTCAAGTAGAAAAGCCTCTACCATGTCCATAGCAGATCCTACGGGACAGAGCATAGCAGCTGCTCTGAAAATGCATGTTGGAATGATAGCTGGCTTAGTTCCTGGTAACAGGAAACACTCTATGGTATTATCTTGCAATACTCTGCATGTCCCACATCCCGAATTGAAGTTAAGAAGAGAGTCTTACGCCAGAAGCGGACCTATTATACGAGTGACTGATGATGAACCGTCCTGCTCGAATTATACTTCAGAAAGGAGCCTTTCGTCGGGTACACAAAAGTACGTAGCAGAACCTGAAACGAAAGTCAACTTCGTTCTACCAGAAACCCATAAAAGACCCATGTCTCATCAGAATTCTTATGAGAAAATTAGAGGATCCCCAAGGTTTCCTCACAGGATATCTCCAACTGCGACCAGCTTGACTACATTGGATACTCGACGGAAGACCAGCGCTGATAGCGTCTTTGGCATAACTAGCAAAGTTTTTGACGAACAACGAAGGTATAGCCACCAGAATGTGAGCAACCAGGAGTGTAAAGGTAAAGCAACGTTGGAGAGCAGATGGAAGTCCACTGAAGATGCTAGTCCAGGACCTTCAACGAGGAATTAACTACGCAAGGTACCTTAAAGGCAGGAGAAACACAACAGTGGTAAAAACAACCAAAACCAATAATCCTGTATACGAAAAAAAAAACAATGAGAAATATGTTGCTGACATTATGATTATCATTGGCTGGTGGGAAGGTACCTATTTTTATACCCAATTGGATAACCACCACCATATTCATGGTGAAAAACCAAACATAGAGTGGCTCGTTCAGGCGAGTCGCGAGTATATGACCAGTAACTTCAAGCCGGCATAATTCCACCGACCGACGAGGGACGCATTGGCTTTAGACGTTCAACATTATATCCATCAGAATCTTTACCGTGCCTGAATAAAAAACAATCTTATAGGAAAGGCCTAGGCAACAACAAACAAGCAAGCAAGCAATTGATGCTTACAAAATTACCTGTTGAAAATAGGCAAATGTTTGTCATTTAGCATCGCATTTCTGAAGAAATTTCTATCACTATTATATCTACTTAATATGAGACTTATATAGTATTTTTAAGATTATCGAGTGCCAAATAATTCGAAAAATGTAAGCAATCTGGAACTTAGTATCCCTCCTATTAGTATGTAATAAAAATATTATACATACGTATTATACGTATAGTTTTATATATCAGTAAACTGGAAAATTATTTTCCTCATACCATATCCGAGTACCTATTGTATAGTATTTTCCGAAGAATATCAGTTCTAGAGATAGTTATAAATCAATTTATCATTTTTAGTTCGCGCACACGTTCTAGTCACCTCGTTGCAGCATACGTCACTCTCCCGATCTGATACCTTTACACACATAGATCTAATAGATGGCGTAAAATACAACAGGCGCTATATGTATAACTTGGTCCTTACAGGCATATATCTAATAGAGGACGTAAAAGTACAACACGCACTATATAACTTGGCCGGCCTGAAATCAGTCACGAGGGGTCTCGCGGCTATTATTATATTGGGAGACTAAAGGGTGATGGTAGGTGTCGATGGCTATACGTGACTAACTTCAGCCCGGACAAGATATTTTGCGCCTATTGCACCTACATTGAGTGCCGAAATAGAAACAAGATACTGAACAAATCACGCGTACCCTGATTTAATCAAAAAAATATATATCGCACCGTAAATAAATGAATGACTTTCATTTCTTTCGACTAATACGGAGTCATAATCAGCCATAAATTTACATACAATATACAATTAAAAAATAATAGGTAATAACATTTTAAATAAAAATAAGTTTTTTGTAAAGTATTGCCACTATCAGTGTAAGATTGGATCTTAAGGGGTGTTGTCATTATTAAATTACTCTAGTGACGTCATACAGACTGAAGTAATTACGTCGTCTATTTAGGCCTACGTCTGTGTCCTTCATATCGCTGGAGGTGACTAGCTGTAACGCGTTGACTATACATATATAAATCCGTGGGTAACAGACATCAAAAACATTTTGAAATAAATTATTATAAAACATTAATTATTGTACTATTAAGATCATTATTAAGATCTCAGAATACTAAAAATGTAATCTGTACAAATATTGTAATTAGAATGTGTAAATTATAAGAAAGTAAAATGAAATCAAGTTTACATGATAGTGAGGATTATACACCAAACTGTAGTTTATAGCATATTTAATAATATCGATAAAAAATATCGACGTTTCGGGATTATTGCATTGAGGGGTAACTTTGGTCTAGTGATTAGTGTTTGTTGAGAAACTGGTAAATTAGTTTTTAGTTTCGATTCGAAAGAAAGTAGAAGCGGCAATAGCGCAGCGGGCAGTGGTACGGAATCGCCGCGCGCCGAGACGAGAATCACAGGTTCGAAACCCCAAGAGCATGCACCTCTCTCATCTGACTTTCTAAGCTATATGTGTACTCATTGTTGATTATCACTTCCTATAACGATGAAGGACACATTGTGAGGAAACCTGAATGACTGAGAAGTGAGAAGTTCTCCATAAAAATTTCAAAGGTATGTGAAGTCTGCCATCCCACATTAGGCCAGCGTGGTAGGCTACGGCTTAATCCCTCTAATTCAGGAGGAGACCAGTGCCCATCAGTAGGATAGTATACTGCAGGGCTGACCCTAGAATTATTGTAAGGCACTGATATTATTCGATTCGAAAACTTACACCTGATGACTTCGCGAGGATTGGAATTTGTGTCCGTTAGACTCGACCCTACCACTTCATAGGTCACGAAATAAGCTCAGTGAAATTTAAACACTAATTGGACCTCTGCCTATCCTTTCAGGGATACAGCCGTGAACTTAAGTTTATGTTACATATTCCCAAAGTGACCCGTTAAAGACCGCTAGTAAAGCAAAACAAAAGTTAAGAATTTATACTTTAGTAAATCAAAATCTTTGAAATACTCTTACATGAAAACATCACAAACTTGCCAATTTGTTGAGTTTCTTTGTAGATTATAATTGGACTTTCTAATTGTTAATTAAGTTTTAATTGTTTGCCTTTATTAATTTGTTTCTTTTCAAAGTTCAATTAATTTAATTTTGCCCTTAACGTGTTAACATTGTATAATTTTTATTTTTTCTAGAGTATTTTGTAGAATATAGTTTTTATAATAAATATAATAGTTTTTAAAAATATATATCTACCAAAAATACTATTAAAATATCTCTCTATTCAAATAAAGTAACTGGCGCTGCCGCCGCCGCCGCTGCCAAAAGCTTGTCACGCTATCTCCTCCGAAACCGCTGGGGATATGGGGTCAAGACCGATACCAATCGATGCAGAATAATGTGGGGAAGAAAGTAAGATATGTCTCATATTCGTCGGTCTTTAAGTTTTTATTATTTTATGTTTTGTGGAAAAACATGGGCTAAGCCCCTAGTTGTATGATATAAAAACTATGATGACACAACATTGCAATGCGTCGATTGTGTTGCTACAGCCGTGGACAGGGTAAACAAGGACTGGTTTATATTAAAAGTTGGTCAGACAGTTTCGGTTTGTCTGTGAACCCTTCCAAATGTCAGGCAATAATTTTAGGTAGTTCAAGGATAATGAGCCGACTAGATATTGCGAATATACCTGCACTCACTTTTGATGGCTCCATTATTCCCTGGCTCCCTAGTGTTAAGGATCTTGGGCTACACATCGACTCCACCCTGAGCTGGAGGCCCCAGGTCAACTCTGTTAGTCAGAGAGTCACCGGTACTCTTCGCGCTCTATATCGTTTGAAGAATTTCCTACCTTCTAATACCAAGACTATGCTTGTGCAAGCCTTAATCCTTCCGATAATCGACTATGGTGATGTGTGCTATTTTGATCTGAATGCAGATCAACTCAACAAACTTGACCGTCTTCTCAATAACTGCATTCGATTCATTTTTAACCTTCGTAAGTATGATCACGTTTCTTCCTATCGCACGCAATTAAAATGACTACCTATTCGACAGCGCCGGTCTTTGCGGGCGCTCTCTACTCTCTTTTCGTTACTCACGTCCCTTAACCCTCCTTCTTATTTATCTTCCCATTTTCAAGTTCTCTGTGATACCCATGATAGGAACCTTCGCTCATCTAGCAATCTTCTCCTCAAGTGTTCCATCTCATTCTTCTGACTTCACCCACTCTTCCTTTGCTATCCAATCGATTCTTCTCTGGAACGCACTCCCTCTCGAAATCAGGTCATCCACCACCCGTTTGGCATTTAAAGTGAGAGTTCGAAAGCTGCTGTTGGATAGAGTGGCAGAATCACAACATTAGTTTTTGATATATTATGTATATTTATATGTGTATTTTGGCTTGTATATGTATGTATATGTTTGGGTATATATACCTATTATATACCATGATCTTGTGTTAGTAATAATGAATCATTTTTTATTCTATCTCTTTTGTCATTATTTTTTTCTATTTATTTGTTAAATAACAATAATGTGAACCAACGGGGGAGTACACTAGTTTCTGAGATACAGCTGACGCTAGTTCAGGAGCTGGGGTATCCACCTTTATTGTAAGCATATAATATGAAGACAAATAAATTATTATTATTTTTATTATTATTCTTATTATTATATATTTACATTCCATTATTATTAATATTTTAGTTACTAAGTATGTTTTCAAATATTAAATGTATGTATGTACATCCATACTTTTTCCCCCTTTTACACTTAGTTATGCACCTGCCTTGCGGTATCTCTGCATCACCCTAAGGTTGGATGGTAGAGAACGCCTTTGGTATAAATAAATAAAAATAAAAAATAATAACTGTTCCTAGCGTGAATATATCAACAAGAAAAGTGGACGAGCACCAATTTAAATCCCGGAAACCGAAATCCAATACAATAATATTGTCCCCAATATTATCCATATGTGCTGACGACTGACGACTCGTGCCGGTGCAATGAAGAACAATAAATATACCATTACATTATGAATTTATTTTCCTTTGAGTGTCTGACGACGCGTAGACATTGCATACCTATTCGTACTAAATCGTAAAACACGACGATTTTCGAAGCGCTTACCATAAATTGTAGTAATGTACGAATATATCGTGTGAATAATAATTGAATATTAGCTAAGAATACAATAGTAGGTACTTATCTCTTCTAATTTAAAATGACACGCCAATCATTCTTCACACGGTTATATTTTTACTCGACTTTGGATTCAATTTTCTCCAACCTCTTCTTTCACGTGTCCTTATCCCACTTGCAGTGGGGTCGGCGCATCATGCTTTTTAAACATATTTGGCTTATAGTTTTTACGACCGGCCGCCTGCCTAATACCAATCCCTCTGGCGGAGAAAACACCCAGACCCAAGAGAAATATTTGTAGATCACGCAAACATCTGAGTACATATTAATAAAGTCAATTGACTCGTTAGCTGATTTGAAATAAACTTAATACTTTACTTAGCTTTACTTACTACCTATATATTATATAAAAGGATTATGTGGCGCGATTAAACTGTAGGCATATCCTACGGTAAAATCATGTTATTGGGGCGCTACTATGTGGCCATTCATTCAAAGAAAAATATATACTATACTATTTTTTTTTATATGTATGTATAAGTAAAGTAGGTATTTTCTGTATATTTTAAGAATTTTACATTGATGTCTCTAAATATTCAATTATTGGAACAAGCACCTTGTTCGCACCTGTAAGCTACTTTTAATTTAGTTGTATATTTATTACATACTAGTCTTATAATATTATGATCTCATTTAAATTACCTATATTTAATTTACGTATGTATTATTGTAAACTTTGTTGGCAATCCTTAAATAATAAAATAAAATAAAAATAAAAATAAAATCAAACCCGCGGCCTCTCGTTGGCTGTGATTGATAGCTTATGAATTTTATTGCACAAAAACTAATCATAACTGTTAAAACCTCCGACATCAATTAGAAAATATCTGCGATATCTAAATGACGAGATTTACTCAAAATATAGCTAAGAATTAATAAACAAGTTTTAAAATTAAAAAAACGCCTTCATATCGGGTCAGTTTAGGCTTTACGTTACACACTCAGACGGACAATGGGCCTAAACTTATAACATTCCTCCTTTTTGTCGAGAGTTAAAAGTTGAGACGCGGCGTGCGTCAATTTAAATTCGAAGATCTATAGAATGTATAATAATATATTATATTCCTATATGTTATTTTTATAGCGATTGTATTCTATCTTGTATTTTGTGTAAACTTCGAAGTGTTCAAGTTTTGTAAAGTCCTGAATGTGTTATAATCTAGTCAATTTCCTTTAGACCTAGAATGTACTATGTGACAAGTAATAAAATGTGCGAACAATTTTTGTAAACTCATTTTTACCTATGCTATGCAGCAGTGGCCGATCCAGGATTTTGGTTTGGGGGGGGGGGGGGTTCTTGACACAGAATAAAAAAAATGAGAATATACTATACGTACTTTAAATGGAATACGAAAAGTAGGATAATATCAAGATTAATTTGAGATTTATCAGTGGACCCAAATGCTTTTGGGGCTTGAGCCCCTTAGCCCTGGATCCGCAGGTTAATAAAGTACCTAAATTATTTATTTTTGTAAATAATAATTTTGTCTACAGCCCAAATGGGCCGACTTGTCGGGGCACCACTGTCTCACCAATCTGACATGAAGTGGCAGCTTGTTAAAACCAGCATTTCATAGAGTGAGGTTTCCGGAAGCTGAAGAATAGGTTTCTTTCTGGGCTTATTTATTACATTAACTTCAATCTTCCACTGCGATGCCTTCTACTGGACAAAGGTCGATTTTAATGAGGATGTTGACCTAAACCGAACAAAATTAAGAATTACATAACTTACAAGGTGGTAGGTCCCTCGTTTGCGAGAGACCGGCTGGGTTGGTACCACCGCTTTGTCTATTTCTGCCGCCAAGCAACAGTGTGTAAGCACTGTTGTGTTCCGGTGTGAAGGACATTGAAGCCAGTGTAATTACTGGGCATTATGAGACTTAACACCTTATGTCTCGGGGTGACGAGCGCAGTCCAGTGTCATGCAGTGCTTTATTTAAAGTTCTGTGTGGCGTTGCTTCTGTTTATGAGCAGGCGTGGCGCTTACCATCAGGCGAGCGACCTTCTCGTCTCGTCATTCAATCTTATAAAAAAAAAAAACTTTTTTTTAATTTAGCTGAGCGATATGAGCCAGTGATGATTAAATCACACCTGACAGAAAATAACCATTACGTTGAACATCTGACTGTCATTTAAACTTTGGTAAGTTGTTATGCGCACGCCAGAGGTTTGTGCGAAAATAAAAAAAAAGATTGTGTGGTTTTATGAAACCACGGTAAAAGTGAAACTTTTTTTCACATTATAGACATTTAACTAAAAATTTTTGGAAAAATATTACATTACACACTAACAAAAACAAACAAAATAGCGTGCGAACTATAGACGCCGCCATATTGGCCTTGGCTGCTCTGGCGAGCGCCTTTCACTTTATCCCTACTCCGCGGCCGACCGTCACGCGACATGCAACACACAGGTCAATTTTTTTGAGACGATCTAATAAGTTTCACTTTAAAAATAAAATGCAGCTACAAAAATAAAACAGTATATTTACAAAGGAAAAGAAGCATTACAACTCACACCGAGCACATCTAGTTATAAATAAAAACTAAACCAGTTTTATTTGAACAGTTTATTCCATTTAAATATTTAACGCTAAATAGAATGATCGGACCGTGATGACAACTTTGTCCTGTGTAGTATAAATTGGCACGCTTGGTTTTTATGCAGATCGACGTACAATTTCGACTATCATATTGTGATCGTGATATAGACGCTGGCCATTTACGCATTATACTGCCATCATAAAAAGGCACACTGACAAATTAAAAAAAAGATGATAGATTGATTACTTTCACATATCCACTAATTCCTTAGCATATCCGAGAAAATGAATCCCATATCGAAATAAAGAAGATATGCCCACCAGACCCATTCCAATATTCTTGTAAAAAAATGTCAGTTGTACCCATATTCTTCAGACAGCAGAATAAAGCTATCCATTGCTCCTGGCAGCAACGCCCCCCATTTTAACAATCCTGTCCTCTATAATCCTACGTATGTTCGCATTGACATTCGGCAGTTGACCATGCTTCCGTACAGACTCCTCTATTTTCTGCACCATGTATATTTCCCGGGGCCATGCCACGAAGTTGGTAACAGAACAGTCTACAGGAGAGCCGATACGACCGGTCCTACCACAGCGGTGGATGTAATCAGCCGTGTACAATGGAAAGTCGTAGTTTATTACGTGTTGTGTCTGTAATTAAAACATAATGTCAAAACTAGTTTATACGGATTTTATCGCGGTTTAATTTTTATTTTTGTCCCGACGTTTCGAAAGCTTTTCAGCCTTCGTGGTCACGGGAGAGACTGAGGTGTAGGTCGTCTAGAAAAGTTTATGTTACATTAGCTACATTGTGAAATAATCTAAGATAAAATCCGTATAAACTAGTTTTATTTCAATGTGTAATATTCGCGTAAATCTAAGAAATCACTACATAATGTCAAGTTTATTTATGATTTTGTTCATTTATTCCTTTTAAAGAATGTATGCAATTAAGACCCGTTTGAAATATTATAGTACGCACTCACGCCTGTAATCCCCAAAGGGGTAGGCAGAGGTGTAACCAGTACACCCACATTTCGCCGAGCGTATCTCCGTCCCATGTTGTGATAGGGGCGAGCCTATCGCCATAACGGCCACAATTCCGGGCTGATACTGAGCAACTCGTAATAGAAAAATCCAATATTACTTTAACCCGACCCGGGGATCGAACACGAGACCTCAGCTTTGAACTCAATCGTAACGCGTACGCATTACAACTGCGCCACCGAGGCAGTTTTTTTTACTAGCCCTGTATTATAAACGCTTTAGTTCCGGACACGGGCCACCTCTAATGAATGAGAGGGGTTAGGCTTTAGTGCACTACGCTGGCCTAATGCGGACTAGCAGATTTCACATACTATTTCAAAAAACTTACCCTAATAGTGTCCAAACCACGCGCCGCGATATCAGTACATGACAGTACATTCACTTTCCCACTTTTGAACTGTTCAAACTTGCCAATCTTCAACGGCACGGCCATCCTGCCATTAATATTTATGCATTCGACATTGTTTTCATTCAAGAACATTGATACGAAGTCGCATGTTGATGTTTGGTTACTAAATATCATCACTGGTCGCTTTAAGTTGACGTCAGCTTGAACTACTTTGAGCAATTCTGCCGGTTTTTGAGCTTTGCCAAGACGGATGAACCTGGGGACAAAGAATATTTCCATTACAATCCTACTTCCGATTAATGATTTCATTGTATTTTTAACCGACTTCAAAAAGGAGAAGGTTCAGGTTGTTTTTTTTATGTATGTACATCGATTTCTCCACCAATTGTGGACCGATTTTGTTAAAAAAAATCACTCGATAGAGTTTAGCTGCGATGTGGTCCCATATAAATTTGGTTAAGATTGATGATGGAGTACAGAGTAAAAAATAAAACTCCTCAACGGACAACAGTACACTCGTCGCGATTGTGTTATTGTATTGGAAATTACATGCTATTGCTGTAACTACCACTAAAAACTTAAAAATAAAATTATGTTTAACAAAACTTAGAAACCGACTTCAAAATAAAAACACTGAAAAGTCAAAAATAACAATTTCTAAATGTTTATTTGGAGACGGTGCAATTTTATTTGACCGGCAGCGACATAGGCACCGACTCTAAAGAGACCTATAGAAATTGTATTTTTGACTTTTCAATGTTTTTATTTTGAAGTCAGTTTCTAAGTGTTGTTAAACATTATATTATACTAGACCAGCTGCGCGGTACATAGAAACAGCCGTATTTCGTTTTTTTTTTTTTGTTCCATATGGAACCGGCTAAGATCAGAGACCATGCTGCCAAGTCATTAGTTATATTCTTTTCTTATATTCCAAGAACGATGAAACGGGGGTGTGGCCGATTTCAAGGTCTTGTTGGATTTTTGCTGTCAATTCCTTTCAGTTCAATGCTTCTTAGACGACTTTCTTCAAGCGAATTGAAAGCACAAGGTCGACAATACCCTTGATCAAAAATCACCTAAATTCACTTATTTCAATGTTTCCATACACTATTCATCAGCGTTAATGATTATTGCACAAAACCACACCACTATTATACAACAAACACAACTTTAAACTAGTTTAGGAAATAATTAAAACAAGAGAGCACCGCACTGTCACAATTCCCGCCAAAAACTCCCAGCCGTATTTCGGTTGTTAGTATAAAATTATAAACCATTGTCCACACCAGTGGTTCTTAAATGTTCTATTGTGGAATTGTGTGCTTTTAAATCAATCACATTGGACGGTCGGCATTATATTTGGACTGCACTGCAACATCAGGTCCAAGTTACGTTACCGTGCCAGGATAAAAAAGAACCATTGGGGATCCACAGAACCCACTTTAGGATTCGCTGGTCTACACTGTAGACCACAGAATGAAATATTAAAATTAAAAAGCCTTAAAATTTAACACCGTTATAAATACTTTTTTTTTTTTTTTTTAGTATAGGCCGGTAAACGAGCAAGTGGGTCACCTGATGATAAGCGATCTCCACCGCCCATGTACGCCCACAATACAAAAGAATTATGGGCGCATTGCCAACCTTAAAGGAAAGGGATAATAAGGGATTGGGAAGGGGAGGGGGATTTGGGCCTCCGGATATCTCACTCACCGTACGAAACGCAGCAGCAAGCTGCTACTTTACGCCGGTTTTCTGTGAGACAGTGGTAACGACCCGGACGAGCCGGCCCATTCATGCTGTAGACAAAATTGACACTTATACTTACTTATGCGGTATATGAGGAAGTAATCTGTGTATGTTGGAAGTAGTGACAGTCTTCAAAGACTCCGGGACAACAAACGAGTTGACCGTCTCAGGTAGTTCATGGGGCATTGTAGCACTGACCAGCGTTAGCTGACACCCTACCGGAGGCGATTGTACTTCCACTTTGTATTGTATCTGAAATACAGGGCAAGACAAAACAATTAAAAATACATACATACATAGACTCACGCCTGTTTCGCATAGGGGTAGGCAGAGACAACGGATTACCACGTCAAGAAGAATTAAAAATGTTTTACTTTAATAGTAAAAATACATTGTTCTAGATCTTACCAGGAGTACATTCCCGGGGAAGGCCCAAAAAATGCTGGTTTAATATACTAGAGGGAGAAATGAGAGCCAATGGTCTCACTACAAAGAATGCCAAAGATCAGGTGAAGTTGAAGGGCTTAAGTAAGTCGACATTTGCTGGCACTAGTGCCATGGCCTAGCCAAGGAAGAAAGAAAAACAAAACAAGATAAAAATACAGTTCTGAAAGTAAGAAACTGTGGGTTTAAACTGTTGGATATTCATCGGACCATTTCAAACTCTGAGTTAATTCATAATTTTATTTTTCTAACTAATCACGACATATTTTATTCACCTTAATATTCACACAAAACCTAGATAATTTTATTATTTTAATTTTAGATTTCAGTACTATTTAATTTTATTTTTATACTACCGACGTATTGGAATTCAGCCAGCATAATTGACTAGATCTTAGAATTGGAATAGATAATGTATTGCCAACCCTCTTGGGGATCTATTTGTTATTAATATAATGAACGATGTCGGGTGACAGAATTGATGTACAGAAAAACTTAAGTTAGTTTATGTTACATCTCTTGTACAATATATATACATCTATCATTGGAGATCCTAAATTTGCATACATACATACATACACACTCAGGCCTATGTACCATGGGGTAGGCAGAGACTATTGAATGCCCCAAGCTACGATCCTGACACACCTCTTTCTCCTCTTCAACATTCATACATCATCTCATACTTAATAAATAAATAAGAATACTCTAAACATTTCATTAGAATAAAGTACTCACTGAAAACTTCTTCATCAGATGTGAAACCTTCTCAATAAAGCTATCATCCAACAATGTGTCGGCCTCATCGAGCACCATGTGGTGTACGTTATGTATCTTGTATATTCCTGTAGTGACAAGCTTGCTATAAGCACCTAGGGTTGTCACAAGCACATCACAGTACTCTATTGGAGGGTTGATCATCTTCTGTTTAGTTTTACCACCCACCAGGGTTGTCACATTTAAATTCAGTGTTTGCGCTATGTTTTCTGCCACTTCACCGATTTGTGATGCTGGAAATTGAGAATATATTGATCAGTTTGTGATTTTATTTATCTTGGCAGGAAAATGGGAATATACTGGACTTGATGAGTGATGGTAAGTACTAAAAAAAAAGAAACATAAAAGTATGTTTCCATGGGGTCATATAATCTATATAATAAGTTTGCCACTGCATGGTTACTTTATTCGTATTGTTAGCTAAGTGACAATATCCAGTATGACTGCTGTGGTGAGGACTCAGGTTAGATGCCCAGGTTGGCAAAAAAAACAAAATGCATAGTATCAGCCCAGAGTCTGGAATTGTGCCCAGCATGGTGATAGGCTCGCCCCCTATCACTTCATGGTAGGGAAAAAAGCATGACAAAAGTAGGTGCACTGGTTATATTCTACTCCTTCGGGGATTATAGGCGTGAGTGCGTACGCCTAAGATTTCCATAAAATGAAGTCTCCACCAAATACCTAATTACATTTCTACAAGTCCCAATAGAAGTATATGTGTCACTGACTCTCATCTCACCCTGTTGCCATCTACTGTTGGATGTAAGCCTCCCCAAGTGAGTGCCAACCTACCTGGTCACTGTGGTCATGTGTCACTGTTGGACGCACAATGGCCCGACATTCAACGAGCTGAGTGCGGAGAAAAGGAGGCCACAATCAAATCAAAGTGTCACTGCTGGATGTTATTTATTTAAATAGGTATTTACTCACCCAATTCTCTACTAGGCGTTACAATAACTGCAAGTGGACTATTAAAATCCTCTTTTACGTTCGGTTTCCACTCCAAAATATGTTGGAAAATCGGTAGCAAATACGCCAAAGTCTTGCCACATCCCGTTTCTGCTGTTATAACCGTATTATTGCCTTTCAATATCGACGGAATAGCCTTCGTCTGTATCGCTGTCGGCAGAGTAAATCCAGAATCCAACATAATCTGAATAAGTCTTTTATCCAACCCAATTTCATCGAAACTCTTTTTGTAGACAGGCGGTTCCTCCTTCTTATTAGCATTTCCATGGATGATAAAGTAGTCTTGCTTCGATTTTGGATGATTCCACCCGTTCGAAGCTAACTTTATTCCGTCAAATTTGTTATATGTTTGACCATCGTAATGGTTGAATTCTGGTCTCTTGCAGGTTATGATAGGCAACTTCTTCTTCGCTCGCTGGGCACTGTAATATCTGCAGTACGACGTATTTATTATTTGTCGTAGTTTAGACATTTTTTAGTGTTGTTTTGATCCTCTAAATTATTTTATCACCAGCATGGAATTTATTTGTATGACCGATTATGTAGACCACAGATTAACTATTAGTTACTACGTAAATGTAGATTGTAGACCTTTCACGTTGGTATTGACAATAGACCTTTCACGACACAAGACGACACTGTACTAGTGATGTGGCCCGGTTTTTATAAAAACCGATAATGTCCGGGTTTTATTTAGAAAAACCGATTACTCTTCAACAAATTACATAATACTCAAATTAATTAAATAGTCGATATCAAAAATCTGAAGGCAACATATATCCGAATTATAGATGTAGTATAAAACCATACCATATTTATAATCCGAACGCACTTGTATTTCGTGTAACCGAACACCAATTCTAAACCACATTCGTGTTATCTTTGGTCCGAAAATCATTGTTTTGATATTTCAGAAATTGAAGAACCTCAAGTAACTTCTCTTAGCTATTTTAATTTAAGCTTACAGGTGTCTTATTTCTGGATTTATTTTTCCAGCTATGTTTTATACAGTTAGTGTGAATTAAAAAGGTTTAAATGGGACTTTAAACGTAAATCATTGAAAGATAATTATTTAATTACTATGAACTTAAATAGAAAATATTGTCTGTTTATTTTTGTTGTTAATTTCAATTAATTATATCTACGACCTGAATTTTCTACATTACAGGATGCCGAAAGTAAAAGGTAAATCTATCACACGTAACAATTTCGAAAAAGAGTTATAGTGAATCTTCGAAGTTTTTTTTTTTTGAGATTGACTTTGGAACGAGCAGGTCGCTCGCCTGATTGTAAGCGCCACGTCTGCTCATAAATAGAATTAACACCACACAGAACTTTATGTTACAAAGCATTGCGTTGCATTGGACTGCGCCCGTCACCCCGAGACATAAGATGTTAAGTCTCATAATGCCAAGTAATTTAGTGAAATTGATGAAAGCCAGTGGGCTTCAATGTCCTTCACACCGGAACATAACAGTGCTTACACACTGCTGTTTGGCGGCAGAAATAGACAAAGAGTAGTGGTATCTACTGAAACTTACTTCTCGCTGTACCACTAAGGAAAGGCCTTAATCCAATGTAGGTACGTACTACGTAGACTTCACATACTTTCGAAAGTCTTAAGGAAATAGACCAAGCGGTGGTATTGCTACGTAACCCAGACAGCCCTCGCATACGAGGGACCTACCACCTTGTAGATTGTACCAAGTGCAAGATATATAAAATAAATGAAGTAGAAACTTCTAATATGTTGGCTCATTTAAAAAGGACTCATCATAAGATTGCAGTGCAAGTAGAGAAGAATGTTCGATTTACAAAAAAATATGTTTTGTTCATATTTATAAAGTAAATTTAAAAACCTAAAATAAAACGGGTTTTTCTCCAAATCGGTTAAAACCGGTTCTCAAATTTGTAATCGGTTCACATCTCTACACCGAAACGATCACTTTTTGACAGATGTCAAATCCGACAGATTACAGATCAGTGTTGCTAGTTGTTAGGGCGATAAATATTCCGTAGAATTGCCGATAGAAAAATCCGTAAATCTGCGTGGCGTCGAACCATCTCTCTATTCTAAAAAAAGAAACTGTCATGGCGCCGCGCCGCCGCCGCCGCTGCCAAAAGCTTGTCACGCTATCTCCTCCGAAACCGCTGGGGTCGAGAGTCGAGACCGATACCAATCGATGCAGAATAATGTGTGGAAGAAAGTAAGATATGTCTCATATTCGTCGGACTACCAGTTTTTTTTTTATGTTTTGTGGAAGAACATGAGCAAACCCCTATCCTTAAAGAAATTATTCATCGTCGTTTAATTGTGGAACAAGTCAACATTTAATTGTGCAAAGAAGCGGCCATTCTAAAAAAAAAGTAACTGGCCGGAAATTTTTTGACTTTTTCCATTACTTTTTCATGTTCAGTTTAAGTTATCTTTTTTCATGTTCAGTTTAAGTTATCTCGGCACAGCAATTATAATAAAAGACACTATCAAACACCATATTCTCCCAGAGTACAAGACAGAACCAATACAAGCAACCACAGTTGCTATCCAGGATGGTTAGGGGTACTTTAATGTATCTGCAGTCTACTGTCCTCCTAAACACAAAATTTCTACCACCATGTTTACAGAATTCTTCAGGTCTCTGGGAGGGCGATTCATAGCTGGTGGAGACTGGAATTCGAAGCACACTTGTTGGGGTTCAAGGCTGACTACAACTAGAGGTAGACAGCTACAAGCTAGTGTGTTCATAAATAATCTGCTCACAATATCTGCACTAGAACCCACATACTGGCCAACAGACCCAAATAAGATCCCTGATCTCTTGGATTTCTTTGTTATAAAGGGACTATCCAAACACTACTTCAAACCGCAATCATGTCTCGACAGCTCCTCAGATCACACCCCCGTATTGCTAACGGTTAGCACCATGATAATCGAAGTCGATAAACCAGTTGCACTGACTAATAAGCGCACTGACTGGGACTCATTTCGGGAACATGTTGAGGAAAATATTAACTTGAATATAGTTTTGAAGTGCCCTGAAGACATAGAAGAAGCAACAATTAACTTCACTATGACCATCCAAGAGGCCTGTTGGAAAGCCACACCAGCATCCACCCACAATTATCGGACTGTAAACTATCCGCATGAAATAAAAAATCAAATAGTGGAGAAAAGAAGGATACGTCGAATATGGCACCAAAGTGGAAATGGAGCAGATAAGAAAGTGTTTAACAGAGCCATCCAACACCTAAAAAGCACCCTACAAGAATGGCGTAATACTACACTTGAAGACAAGCTAGAGTCTCTCACACCCACTGCGTCTTCCAATTACTCCTTGTGGCAATTCACCAAAACGCTCGGTGGCCCTCAAGTGGTTACACCGCCTCTTCGAAAAAACATTAACTGGGCAAGAACTGCACAAGAAAAAGCTAACCTCTTTGCTGAACACCTGGCAACAGTATTCTTACCTTATGCGACATATAACGACAGTTCAGAAGAAACTGTGAACAGCTTGTTGAGCCAACCCTACCAGATGGCACTACCACCCACACCCGCGACAGTAAAAGAAGTCTGGCGTATGATTAATTGTCTAAATAACAGAAAAGCTCCGGGATTCGACCTGATGACAAAAGAAGTACTTAAACATCTTCCCAAAAAAGCAGTAGTATACCTTACCACTCTATATAACGGAATATTGAGAGTACAGCACTTCCCTTCCTTATGGAAAGTTTCCCAAATAATAATGATCCATAAATCCGGTAAGCCACCCAATGAAGTGGAATCTTATAGACCAATCAGCTTACTACCGCTATTATCCAAGATTGGCGAAAAAATCATACTATGTAGAATAAAACCAATCCTGGCAGGTAGCAACACAATACCAGACCATCAATTTGGCTTTCGGCAGCACCATTCAACTGTCGAGCAAGTGCATCGGGTGACTGATAAAATCAGAGAAGCACTGGAAAAAAAACAGTACCTATTGCTCATCTGCATTTCTGGATATAAGCCAGGCATTTGATAAGGTCTGGCACAAAGGACTACTATGCAAGCTTAAGAACAACTTACCACATAGCTTTCATATGCTAATGAAGTCATATTTGGTAGACAGAATATTCCAAGTCAAAGAATCGGGAGAAACATCTAAATTCCATGACATCAAAGCGGGAATTCCACAGGGTTCAGTGCTGGGGCCTGTGCTCTACACTATATTTACTTCAGATTTACCAGAAGTGCAAGGTGTTACTACTGCAACCTTCGCAGATGACACTGCAATCATGGCCATTGATGAGAACCCAGAAAAGGCATCAGGTGTTCTACAAACTGGGCTAAATGCAATAAGCGAGTGGTTGAAGACTTGGAGAATAAAAGCAAGCGCGTCTAAATCTGTGCATGTAACATTTGCCCTTAAAAAAGGAGATTGTCCACCCGTTTATCTAGGAGACAGCACCTTGCCCCACAGCAACAATGTGAAATATCTCGGACTACACCTGGACCGCAGACTGACATGGAAAAACCATATGAAGGCTAAAAGGGAAGAGCTAAATATAAAATACAGATCCATGCTCTGGCTATTAGGACGTAACAGCAAACTGTCAGTTGACAATAAACTACTAATATATAAGGTCATACTAAAGCCAGTATGGATGTACGGCATACAGCTATGGGGTAGCGCAAGCGACTCAAATATTGCAATAATACAAAGACTGCAAAACATTATTTTGCGTACAATATCGAACGTCCCTTGGTTTGTCACAAATGCTGAAATCCACAAAAACTTACATGTGAACACGGTAAAAGAAGAGATCCGGTCAATCGCAAAAAGATACCATACACGACTTGATTCACACCCTAACGTATTGGCAGCCCAACTAAAAATCCGAAGTTATCCGAGTCGTCTGAAAAGGCATGATATCATGAAGATGCAGGAGAGAGAATAGCATCCTTGTAGCAAGGGTAGTGCCCTCAATGGAGGCCACACCCGTCATGACAACTACCCAAAAACACATCCATTCATAGTTGCAAAACTGATTGTGGATCAAATCAGAAAAAAAAAAAAAGTTTAAGTTATCTCGCCAAAAAAGGATCGTAGTTTTTTTTTACAATTTAAGACTACAGACATATCTCATTCAAACAAGACCTCAGTTGTTTAAAAATAATTTAAAATTCATTAAAAATCTAAAAGCCACTTTTTTGAAAAATTAAGCGTTTCGAGATATATAAATTCGATGCTCTCAGACTCATTACCTATGTTACAAAGAAAATATTGATATGAAACTGGAAGATCTTCTTCACAGTAAAACAGTTTTTCACTATATTATTTTTTTATTTTCGTTTGTTTACGGTAAAAACGTCACGTTAATATCACATTGCAATAACAAATATTTTTTTGCGAGTAAGCCTTATTAGGGGCCTTTTACGAGTAAAATATTCTCTATTATGACTTCTTACGAGTAAGCCTTATTAGGGGTTGAAAGCCCCGTACGAAAAGCGAGCGTAGCGTTTTAGTATAGGCCGGCAAACGAGCAAGTGATCTCCATGTACGCCCACAATAATAAAATAAGCATGGGCGCTTAAAGGAATAAAGGAAAGGGATAAGTAAGGGCTTGGGAAGGGGAGGGGAATTTGGGCCTCCAGATATCTCATTCACCGTACGAAACGCAGCAGCAAGCTGCTACTTTTCGCCGGTTTTCTGTGAGACAGTGGTAACGAACCGGACGAGCCGGCCCATTCATGCTGTAGTCAGAATTGTCTACAGCGTGGCTCTGTCACTCAGAAAATATTTTTCATTAAGTTGTAATCATATTACACCCTAGATGGTATCTTCCTTTGCTCATTGCTTTTGCATGTTGTTACGGTCTGGATTGTGTCATACACAATATGTTAGTAAGTAGGTACTTACACGAAACATTATTCACTAAAAATATTTTTCACAAGACAAGAATCCAACCCACTACTGGGATACAAAGTATCCTATAACTTCATATAAATGTCAATAGGTTTTTTATATATTTTTATTATATTTGACTAGCTAGCCATCAATTGTTTACACCAATACAATTACAAGTAGATAAAAGTCAATAAAACTTTTATAAAGGCAATAATTACTTACTGGCTAAAACCCCATGCACAACTTAGGTACCTAAACTTTAGACAACAATAACAACAACAAATAGTGATAAACTTAAGGAAAAAAGTAAAGAATATTTGTGGAGTAGACAAATATTTGTCTCGGTGCGGGGATCGAACGAGCGGCCACACATTTCATAGTCGGCTACTCGCGCTCTGCGCCACGGACTCGAAGATATATATCTATAAAAATAACGGAACTAGAACGGACACTGCTAAGAAAAGCACGCCACATTTTTTTTATATTATAGGCGAATAAACAAGCGAGTGGGTCATCTGATGGTAAGTGATCTCCACCGCCCATATACACCCACAATACGAAAAGGATCATGGGCGCGTTGCCGACCGAGGAAAGGGATAATTAAGGGATAGGGAAGGGGAGGGAATTCGGGCTTCCGGTTATCTCACTCGCCGTACGAAACGCAGCAGCAAGCTGCTACTTTTCGCCGGTTTTCTGTGAGACAGTGGTAACGACCCGGACGAACCGCTCCATTCCGGCTGTAGACAAAACTGCTGTAAACATCGTAGCTCTACCAGTTAAAAACTACACAAATTACAAAAAATATCATTTCTTAAAAATGTGCAAGTAAACCGTGATAACCAAGCGCATTTTTGAGGTGCGCGACGAGATAATTAATTGTTGCGGATAAATATTGAGTGTAATTATTGCTCCAATAATAAACATCCTTCTTTCTTCTTTCGTTCTTTATTTCCTTCAGAGAAGAATCCGTGATGTGTGATGACATCATGTCGAGTCGACACGTCCGTTTTGTATGCTACTAGGGACGTTGCCCATGTTTTTCCACAAAACATTAAATTAAAAAAAACTTAAAGTCCGACGAATATGAGACATATCTGACTTTCTTCCCCACCTTATTCTGCATCGATTGGTATCGGTCTCGACCCCATACCCCCAGCGGTTTCGGAGGAGATAGCGTGACAAGCTTTTGGCAGCGGCGGCGGCGACGGCGCCAGTTACTTTTTTTTACAATAGAGAGATTTTAAAAGTACGTTTTGAGGTATGCAACTAAATCAAGACATCGCAACATTTGCCATACAATTACATACAAAGCGGACGGATCGCTATCGCATGACTCAAGCCGCAAGTTACGGTCTCCCTTCCTCGGTCGCGGTGGCACCTCAAATTATGTGTTTGCTCTTAAATATACGCATAAATTAATAGTGTCGTGATATATTTACAACTTGTATCGATAAATTCAACAATAATAATACTTTACTATACTTTTTTACTATTTTTTTTTACTATTTTACTATTTTTTTTAAAGCAGAGGCCGGCAGACGAGCAAGTGGATCATCTGATGGTAACTAAGTGAGCTTCACCGCCCCATGAACATCCAAAATACTGAAGAACTTACTTGTCTCCCGAACGACCTCTGGATCGTGCACCTATCAAAAATCCCTACACTCGTATACCGACTAAAAACCCCGCGGTGGCCTTCTTCAGCGCAATTGAGACGGCCCCGGGGGATCCTAATGTACTCTAGATTGCTGCCGCAACCGTCTCTACGCTATAGCCCTTTGCGGCTCGTCTGTCTCGAGGGACTCAGTAGCCCCTCACAGTAATGACGCCATTCGGCGTCTCCGGCAGCACGGTGTTTTTGTGCTGCCGCCCATCTCGGGGTCGCACCGTAAAATGTACATTACGTACGAAGGCTGCGCATCCCCCGCTGCGCGGCCGCGACCCCCAGTGACCCCATTTAGTCGCCTCTTACGACAGGCAGGGGATACCGTGGTGGTATTCTACAAAGGCCCTCATCCCACATGGCAGGAGGCGCTGCCCGCTGGTCAACCCGACGCCTCCTTCTGCTTTAGCAGCGAACGGGATCGGGAACGAACAGATCCCGCGACATGACGCGGTCGCAGAAGGAGGTCATTGCACGCCAAGACCTCCGTCTGACAACCATGGCAGCTACCACGGCTGGCTAAGAGAGGTCTCTACCGACGACTGCTCTTAGAATACGCATTACAACTGCGCCACCGAGGCAGTCTTAATATTACCATATCGCTTACTCTTAAATAGAATTCTGTTATGCCCTGCAGTAGCTCCTCCTATCCCACCCCTGCATGAGACGTTACTCCCGTATTATGTGGTGCAATTATAAATCTAAACAGCCCATTTAAATCTAAATAGTATTGAATTCTTTGCTTAAAACCTGTCAAATTGCTTATTGTAAATTTACCTTACATTCTAGTATTTAAATAAGTAATGTTGTAATAATAATATTGTAATAATTTTCATCGATAGTTTATAACGCCGACATCTATGGACATTGAAGTCTAAACTTTTTTGTTGTGTTGGAAAATACCCTCAGTGTTGTTCGTTTGTCGTAAGTGATGTGGTCGCATTAGTTAATGATTATTTTAATAGAATAACCGGTAATTAGTTTAACCTGTTTCAAGGTTTTAAAATTAAAGAAAAAAATATTTAGATTAGGTATTTTTGTTGTTTAACGGACGTCCAAAAGGTACGTATTTTATTTGATGTTTACGACACAAATTTGTTATGCTTAAACAAGGGGTTAAAAATTGGTTACATAAAAGTGTATTGCCCGCTTCATGTATTTTTTCTTAAAATTACATAATATATTTAAGCTGTTGTTAAAATTCGATCTCTATAATCATCAGCCTCTGTGGCGCAGTGGGCGAGTATCCGGCTGCCAAGTGAGAGGCTGTGGGTTCGATTCCCGCAATGAAACAATATTTGTCTGATCTACAAAAAGGGTGTTGTGGGACCGCAAGGCCCTCGTAGTTCCTGACACCCACAATAAAGGTTTACCTAGTGTGCAGGACTAAGTGTGTGAGTGTTGGGGTATTTATTTATTATTTATATACTTTTATTCTTTGTCAGCTCCGAGATTTAAAATTCAGTCATGAGACATTGTCAGGTTGTTTTATTGTAATTGAATGTACCTATAGATGTACAAAGCTAATTGTCAATTGAAGAATGTCGGTTTGCTCATGAACAGTAAAATTGTACCTATGTATTGTGTAGTCGATTGGCCTTTACGGTGCTCGCGTGCGAGCGAGATAGTGAGATGTCCCCACTATGCGCCAACGTTTTTAGTATTATTTTCTGTTGCATTTAAAATAATGTATAAAATTCAACATCTAGGAAACTACCTTATTAATATTTATATAAGAGCAAAGCATACATACATACGCACTCACGCCTGTAATCCCCGAAGAGATAGGCAGAGGTGTAACCAGTACACTTACATTTCGGCGAGCGTATCTCCGTCCCATAAGTGATAGGGGGCAAGCATATCGCCATACCGGGCACAACTTCCAGACTCCGGGCGGATACTGAGCATGTCGTAAAAGAAAAACCCAATACCACGTTACCCGAGCCGGGATCGAACCCGAAACCTCAGCGTTGGCCTCAATCGTAACGCATACGCATTACAACTGCGCCACGGAGGCAGTCAATATTAGCATAGATACCTTTTCCATGTGTCTATGGTATGAGTAGATAATAAATAGTAGGTAGTGATAATTAAAATGAAATTTGTTTTATCATTTGCGTGCGGTCAAGACAATGGCTTTCAAATGATGAAGATATTTCAATCAATTACGATAATATTTGGAGGTGCAATAATATGTACGGCGAGCGGACTGCTACTTACCTCGTGCCGCGATTAATAAACAAACTACCCCCTGATTTACGCGATAGTCTGACGCTTAGTAATATTAAATTTAAACTTAAGTCGTACTTTCTAAATAATTTAAAAAATAAACAAGATTCATAGACAAAGCAATTATATCACACTCCTAATTTTATTATAAGCTAACAGTTGTAATACTCATCATAATTAACATCTTATTATTATTGCTGTTTGTTATTATGTATTAGAAATCTCATGTCAACTATAGATAGCATTAATACAAACCTTAGTGGTTTCTTAGATGCTATTACTGTACAATTATTTGTAATTCTTTGTAAACGGTAAATAAATGGAAAAAAAAAATATGAGTATAGATCTATGACCGACTAGGTTTTGCTCGCGACTTTTTCTGGGATAGTAAGTTTTTTTATAGCTTGAGTGACGAAACGAGCAGGTCGCTCGCATGATGGTAAGCGCCACACCTGCCCATAAACAGAAGCAATGCCATACAGAACTTTAAATTACAAAGCACTGCATGACATTGGACTGCGCTCGTCACCCGGGGACATAAGATGCGTCTGTAACTGTTTGGTGTATTTATTTATTTCTTTTTGTTTCAGTATGATATTCGAAACACTCTCGCTGCTTGAAGTCAAAGTGCTGCTGCCCTTTGTGGAATTATTGTCTATAGTTATCGTGTCTCTATCCTCATGGAAATACGGCGGTTCAGTCTACCCACAACACGCTACTGTCTATGGTATACAATATTAATATAAAAAATAGGTAATATTAGCCCTGTATCCTGTATTATACTTCCCCACCACAGACTACTTAGAAAGAACTGACGGTTTCCCCATTACTGAACATGGGCCTCTTGAGTCACGGTAGCCTAAAAACAGCTTTGCCTTTGATTTAACAATAGACAAATAATGATACTTAACAAAAATGTTAATTAGGTACGTTATTAATATATACTTAAGTAAATGCTAAGTAGTTAAAACCCGTTTTCATTTAAATGATGATAAAAAAACTTAATAATTATTTATTATCTACCATTTGAATCTATTAGATGGTAGACACTCGTATGCGAGAACAGTTTCTACTACGACTTTGTCTTCTTCTGCCGCCAAGCAACAGTGTGTAAGCACTGTTGTGTTTCGGTTTGAAGGACATTAAAGTGCACTTACCGGGCATTATGAGACTTAATACACTTTTACCCGAGTTATTTGACGTCTATAGTTATCGCTCTCGCGCGCGAAATATGTCGTGTTGCATGTGATTAACCCCCTGCGCATTTTCTCATACAATATAATAAAAAAATACTAGCCCTGTAATACACGTCCCACTGCTGGGCACGGGCCTCCTCTACTGAATGAGAGGGGTTAGGCCGTAGTTCACCACGTTGGCCTAATGCGGATTGGCAGACTTCACATACTTTCGAAATTCTTATTGAGAACTTCTTAGGTATGTAGGTTTCCTCACGATGTTTCCTTCACTGTTAAAGTAAGCGATAATTTACAATTAATATACAAGTAACTTAGAAAAGTCAGAGGTGTATGCTCTTGGGGCTGGTTTCGAAACTGCGACTTCCGTCTCGATAGTCCATACCACTCCCCACTGAGCTATCACTGCTATTTGTCATAAAAGCTAATAAAAACAATCTTAACTATCTAATCTATAAGGTACTTACCAATATCTAATATGGAGATGAGCATAGGCGCGGGGGGTGAAATAGGGGCTAATAACCCGCAAGCATGGAAGTATTTTAACATCCCTTCGAAATTGCTCCTCCCGCGCCTAACCGAACAAAAATACTCTGTCTAGAATAACATACATACGCACTCACGCCTGTAATCCTCGAAGGGGTACGCAGAGGTGTAAGTAGTACACCCACATTTCGCTAAGCGTATCTCCGTCCGACGATGTGATAGGGGGCGAGCCTATCGCCATACCGGGCATAAATTCCAGACTCCGGGCTGATACTGAGCATTTCGTAATAAAACACCCAATACCACTTTACCCGACCCGGGGGTCGAACCCGAGACCTCAGCGTTAGCTTATTCGTACACATTACAACTGCGCCACTGAGGCATAAATCTGTCTAGAATAAATCTATAAAAATACGCTCTTCACCTTTAGGTATACAATTTATTCTAGATCCGCAATATTATAACCTCGCTTTCACATTATATACAGAAGGAAATAGATAAGCTAACCTTGGCTGCACTAATAAGAAAGAAATAAACATTTAGGTATTTGGTGCAACACAGTTTAAAAACAAAAAGGAAAACTATATATAAACGAGCATGTCGCTCGCCTGATGGTAAGCGCCACGCCTGCTCATGAACAGAAGCAACGCCACACAGAACTTTAAATTACAAGCAGTGCATGGCATTGGACTGCGCCCGTCACCTCGAGGCATAAGATGTTAAGTCTCATGGGGTGAGTCCTTGGGTCCTTGAGTGGGAGAGCCACGTTGTAGACACTTTTGTCTACAGCATGAATGGGCCGGCTCGTCCGGGCCATTACCACTGTCTCACAGAAAACTGGCGTAAAGTAGCAGCTTGCTGCTGTTTCGTACGGTGAGTGAGATATACGGTGGCCCAAACCCCTTCCCCTGCCCAATTCCTTAATTATCCCTTTCCTTTAAGGTCGGCAACGCACCCATGACTCATTTGGTATTGTGGGCGTACATGGGCGGTGGAGATCACTTACCATCAGGTGACCCACTTGCTCGTTTGCCGGCCTATGCCATAAAAAAAATGCACAGTAGTTTCACTGGTTTCAATGTCCTTCAAACCAGAATACAACAGTGTTTACACAGTGCTGCTTGGTGGCGAAATAGACAAAGCGATGGTACCAACCCAGACGGCCTCTCGTCCATGGACCTAACACCATGTACAATATTATAGACATAAGCTAAAATATTGCTTGCACAAAAAATTTAATTCGAGAGTTTAGCTGCTATGTGGTCCCATATAAATTTAGCTAAGATCTGATGACGGAGTACGGAGTAAGAAAATGAAACTCCTCAACGGACAACAGTACACTCATCGAATTGTGTTATTGTATCGGAATTTACATGCTATTGCTGTAACTATCACTAAAAGTTGAAAAATAAAATAAGTTTTAATAAAGCTTAGAAACCGACTTCAAAATAAAAGCTAAAAAAACACTGAATAACAATTTCTATAAGTCTCTTTAGAGACGGTGCCTGTTTCGCTGACGATCAAATAAAATTATTAATAATAATAATAATAATTAATTATTGCATTATATTAATTGCGATAATTGCACCGACTCCAAAGACACCCATATTAAAGATAGTCATTTTTGACTTTTCAGTGTTTTTTTAAGTCGGCTATTTTTACTACTGCCTACACCGTTAGGGATACACGCGTGAACTTGAATATTTGCTACCAACTAAAACTTGGTGAAATTTAAATAAACCAGAGGTATTTTACATAATATTCAAATGATGATTGAAATCGTAAAGCAACTTCTTAGAAATAATGTTTGTACCTGCCTACTTTATTGTTATTTAAAATAGTAAGTTTTTGTTATTCAATCTATCTGTAGTCAGAATCTAAATTTTAATATAACCGATGTAAGATATAAGAATAGCAAAGAATACTTACCTACGTACGATATAATTTATTATTCTTGTACCCACTGCCGCTGTCTAAAAACATCTCATTACATTGAGATGTTAAGTGGTTTCATATATTAATTTTTTGCTATGTTATAAAAATAGATGAAGTAGTCTTGGTTAGTTAGTAGCTAGTCTTGGTGCATCTACTTTTTGCTAGTATCAAAGCTACTTAATTATTTTAATCAAAATATTTTTGCAACAGTTTCAATGATAATTTTTTAACATAAACTCGTACCTATCTAGTCTATTTATTTTTCAATATAAGTGGCTACAACTGAGCAAATATTTGTAACGGTAGAAATACACCTATTGTGTACCCTTTCAGCCATAGCCAGGCCTTTTTTGATGGCACAGGATAGGAAACGAACCAGCTCACCTGATGGTAAGTGACATCCACCGCCCATGAACATCTACACTATTTGAATAATACATACAAACATACCCACTCACGCCTGTAATCCCCGAAGGGGTAGGCAGAGGTGTAACCAGTACACCCACATTTCGCCGAGCGTATCTCCGTTCCATGACGTGATAGGGGCTAGCCTATCGCCATATGCCAGGAACAAATTCCAGACTCCGGGCTGATACTGAGCTTTTCGTAATAGAATAAGCCAATATGACTTTTACCCAACCCGGGGATCGAAGCCGAGACCTCAGCGTCAGCCTCAGTCGTAACGCGTACGCATTACAACTGCTTCACCGAGGCAATCAACGAATAATACCTACTAGTAATAATATTAGCCCTGGTATACTCCCACTGCTGAACACGGATCTCCTAGCTCTACTAATGAGAAGGGTTATTAGTCCACAAGACTCGCTTTGTTTCAGGTCTGGGTGCTGTGGGACTGCAAGTTCCTCGTAGTTCCTGATGCCCACAATACAGGTTTACCTAGTGTGGGGTTAGGACTATGTGTGTGACTGTTGGGTGTATTTATGTATTTATTTATATATTTTTTTGAAACAGATTACTTCGACTTCCCTACTGTAAATCTAACAAAAATTGCTTCCCCTGAAATGAAATCCGCACGTCCTTTACTTGCACGCACTAAAATACTTTTCATATATTTTTGCTATAACCTAATGTAATTAAAAAGACATATTTTTTCGCCAGATGGTCAGAGTTTCGACTTTGTGGTTGTCGGAGCTGGTTCCGCTGGTTGTGTGGTTGCCAATAGACTCACAGAAATCGCCAATTGGACCGTACTGCTCGTGGAAGCTGGAGATGATCCGCCGAGAATAGTTAATGTAAGTACCTGAAATGGGTGTAAGTGAAAACGCTTTTGAAAACTGATTACGGGAATGATACCATAAATAAATCGCGAAATAAAACTACCTATTCTTTTTACGTCCACGCGCATACGCCGCTCGCGCATGGTTAACGGCCTTTAACCCCGAGCGTCAGTTTTTTTGCTAGTTTTTTACTACCGATGACGTTTTTTACATTAACGAACACTATGCCAACAGTTAGCTTTCCATCCCGCATGAATTGAGTTATATATCACGAGTGGTAGAGCCACGCTGTTGACAATTTTGTCTACAGCATGAATGGGCCGGCTCGTCCGGGTCGTTACCACTGTCTCACAGAAAACCGGCGTAAAGTAGCAGCTTGCTGCTGCTGCGTTTCGTACGGTGAGTGAGATATCCGGAGGCCCAAATCCCCCTCCCATTCCCAATCCCTTATTATCCCTTTTCTTTAAGGTCGGCAACGCGCCCATAATTCTTTTGTATTGTGGGCGTACATGGGCGGTGGAGATCGCTTACCATCAGGTGACCCACTTGCTCGTTTGCCGGCCTATACTATAAAAAAAAAAAAATATTTTAAATAACTACCTGGTTGTTCATATAGCTTACAAAAATATCCCAAGATCCCTGCAAGTAATAATATTTCTATGTCCTATACCTTAACATTTTCTTTCCAGAGCCCTGGAGTATCAGTGTTGATGTCAACTTCGTTACCAAACTGGAACTATTACTCCGTCGACGATGGCTTCTCCAGCCAAGCGCGAAAGACAAGAAGTATACGAATGAACAGAGGCAAAATGCTGGGAGGCTCTAGTGCACTTAACTTCATGTTCTATGTCAGAGGAAACAGGGCTGACTACGACAGCTGGGTAGCAGACGGTAACGAAGGTTGGGACTGGGATACTGTCACAAAATACTTCAAAAAGAGTGAACGCCTGCACGACAATGCCATTCTAAACAGCACTTCAGCTTCCCTCCACAATACCAAAGGATACTTAGGTGTTACCAGACCGCTATGGGAATCTGAAACGTCAGTTTTCTACGAAGCTTTCAAAGAACAGGGTAACGAGATCCTCACTGACACCAATGGCCACCAACAGTTAGGATATTCTGTTCCGACCTACACAGTAGATAAAGGGTTCCGCCAGAGCACTGCTTCGTCATTCCTCATACCTATTAAAGATAGAGAAAATTTACACATCATTAAAAAAACTTTAGCTAGAAAAGTAATTTTTGATGGCAAAAGAGCTGTAGGCGTTGAAGTTGAAACACCAAACGGAATAATTAACGTAATGGCTAAAAAAGAAGTTATTCTATCCGCTGGTGCTTTAAACAGTCCGAAAATTCTGATGCTCTCTGGTGTAGGTCCAAAAGATCATTTGCAAAAACTGAATATCAAAGTTGTAACAGATGCGCCTAATGTTGGAGAAAATCTGCAAGACCACATCCTAATTCCTATATTGATGACAGGCATGGAAAATCTTTCCTCTATGGTTAATAATTTTGACACATTGAACAATTTCGACAAGTTCCCTGCTCCAGCCATGGTAGGATTTACTGCTATTAATAAATCTCAGTCATACCCTGATTACCAGGCCACGACATTACCTTTACCGACAGCCTCAGTTCTACCTACACTAATGTGTTCCCAAATATTCATGCTTGATGATAAAATTTGTGCCGCAATGGCAACAGCTGGTTTAAATAAGGAGACTGTATTCACGGTTCTATCTTTTTTGCACCCCGAGTCTAAAGGAAAAATTAAATTAAAGAGTTCAAATCCTAATGATAACCCCCTGATATACACTGGTTACTACTCCAACGAAATAGATATAGAAAAATTTGCAAAATGCGTGGAAGATTATATAACTGTGACCAATACTACGTATTTTAGAAGTGTGAATTCCGAAGTAGTCAATTTAAACATCAAACAATGCAAGGATTTCGTGTTTGGAAGCCATGGTTACTGGATGTGCTATGTTTTGAATATAGCTGGGACCCAATACCATCCAGTAGGAACTTGTTCCATGGGACGAGAAGGTAAAGGAGTCGTGGATGCAAGACTAAAAGTTCGAGGGGTTGAGAAACTAAGAGTGGTGGATGCGAGTATAATGCCAAATATTGTAAGCGGCAACACAAATGCTCCTGTGATAATGATAGCTGAAAAAGCTTCAGATATGATCAAAATTGATAATGGAGTTACTGAGACTTGTTTTCCATTTTCCTGTTAAAGACTTAATCCTTGGGAACGCGTACCTACTAGATTTTATGAAATAAGAGCCACTAAAAGCGCTTACTGAAATAGTCTTGTGAAGTTCTTTCTGCTCGCATGTTCCTTCTATATTATTTTACGCATGCAGACTTAGAGGCGCGTCTATACATATTGTAACTTGGCCGCTCTGATGTTAGGCACTTCCCTCGTTATACACCTCCTGTCACCCTTTAGTCCATTAAAACAATAACTGCTTCACTATTATGGCCGTTCCCAATATTCTGTCTATAGATAGATTTACTTACTAGCAGTATATTTTTGACAGATCTTCTATACAAAATGTGTCAAAAATGAACTGCTAGTAAGCAAATCTATCGGTAAACAGAATTGGGAACGGCCATCAATGATCAACTTAAGAGCTGTCAAAGATTAACGAGACGCTTAAAAACACCATTAAATAAAAAACAACCGCAATCGTACAAAGAATAACTTTATTTTTGGACATAGAATTCGTACAATTAATTCTTCTAAATAATTAAATGCTGACGGTATTGCCCGAGACATAGTGACGTCACGTACAATGGGCGTGCGCATCTTCATTACTGACATTATGTCAAATGGTATGTGCCATCAAAATTTATACAAGTGAGTTTCTATAAACATCATTAACCGGCCGATATTTGGGATACTTGTACTGAGTAATTAAATATCATTAATATACGATTTCATACCGTATAAATCATACGGTACAAATTCGGAGCTTAAAAAAATATAAATTACAAACATCAAATCCGTAAAGACTCTGAGCCTTAAACCAAGATATTGGAAGCTATAGTGTAATAATTTTCAAAGGCAGAGTTACAAATAACAGAATCTAAAGGTTCATTTACACTATGTGAATTAGCAAATACAAGTGGATAGAGCAGGATCAGAAGACCAATTCTCATCTTGCTTGTCAACACTGCGAATGAATTTTAAAAGATTAAATTTAAAATTGACAAAAAAAAATGTATTTTGCTCCTATTTAAGTTAATTCCGGTGTTAATACAACCTCATCTCGATCTCATTACAATCTCAATTCAGTCACAAATTTGACATTTATATAAGGACATGTGCATTTGAAAATGTTAGCAGAATACAGTTTTGGCTTCAGTCAACTTTTATTCTACCTTCAATCTCATTACGATCTATGTTCACATTTGACGTTGATCATTGGTTTCAAGCCGCTATTCTATTATCATAAAAATGATCCTACTTATATAGCTCATAGATATATTAGAAATGTATGACAGTGTAATAGTCACATATGAAGTTTATAGAATACATACATACATACGCACTTACGCCTGTAATCCCCGTAGGCGTAACCAGTACACCCACGTTTCGCCGAGCGTATTTCCGTCCCTTATGTGATAGGGGGCGAGCCTATCGCCATACCGGGCACAAATTCCAGACTCCGGGCTGATACTGAGCATTTCGTAATAGAAAAACCCAATACCACTTAACCCGACCCGGGGATCGAACCCGAGACCTCAATCGTAACGCGTACGCATTACAACTGCGCCACCGAGGCAGTCTAGGCAAGTTTATAGAAGTAGGATAATTTTTATATGATAGTGGAATAGCGGGCTAAGAGAATACCATTTGCAACTTTCTTTACGTTGAGACTAGATCGGAATGATTTGTGAACATTTTAAATTACAAGAATTGGCCTCCTAGTGTTAAGTGATTAGTAAAGTCACCGTCAGGACGGCCACATTTTTTGAGTTCACTTCATCACTTGCTACATCACAAAGTGTAAATCTTAACACTGATCAACACAACAAAGATGCAGACAAAAAACTTGAGTATTCTAATCTCGATAAGAACCTCATACATATTAATATTACCTACTATGATTAAAGTTACGTGCTTTGAGATTTTTGTTGTTGTTTGAATGACGAGACGAGCACGTCGCTCGCCTGATGTTAAGCATCACGCCTGTCCATAACCAGAAGCAACGTCACACAGAACTTTAGATTACAGAAAACTCCATGGCACTGATCTGTGCTGGTCATCCCGAGACATATGATATTGTCTCATTATGTCCAGTAATTTCACTGGCTTCAATATCTTTCAAATCGAAACAACAGTGCTGCTTGGCGGCAGAAATAGACAAACCGGTGGTACCAATCCAGACGGCCTCTCGCATACGAGGGACTTACCACCTTGTAAAAATGTACGCATGATAATCTAATACAGAACCGTTTTAACATTAAATGATGTATTTACTTTTCTTATGAGTGGCTCCGGACCGGATGGCTGGACATTCATTGTGTATTCGTATTAATTTGTAAAAAAAGATTACCGAAACGCATAATTTTAATCATAGAACGGTATATTAGTGCAGGTTCCACGGGCCATTTTTAACCTTGATTACCATCAAGCTAATTTTCCGTGAGTAGCTTCATTTTGATGAGACGCCCAACAATTACCTGTACGCAAACTCTGATTGTGGTAGCTAACAGAGGTAGGAAGGATAAAATTTGTCGATTTGATGATTCTAAAAAAAATATTACTAGCTGGCTTTTCTTTTTGTTAAATCTCAAGATAATTATCTAAATTATTCGAAAACATATTTGTCCTACAAAATGTGTGGTATCATCAAAGAGACCCCCCCTTCCAATATGTATCGATAACAAGGTCATCAAAAATTATTACTAACCAGCAGATTTTTTTTTACTTAGTTAATATTTATATAATTTAACAGTCATATTGTCCTACAAATTGCGTGGTACGTTATCCGGTGCTCCAATTGAATACATATTTTAAATTCATGAATAATAATAATACTAGCCCTGTATTATATACGTCCCACTGCTGGGCACGGGCCTCCTCTACTGAATGAGAGGGGTTAGGCCTAATTAAAATAAAAATTCACGAAATTAAAATAAATTTATTTTCCGTATTTTGCTACTACAGCTGAGTCACACCGGTACGCATGCGCAGAGCATTGCTTACTGCGTATTAGGTATCCCACGTTAGTGTCGACCAAAGAGAATATAACTATAAGACGTCTCTTATATCTCTCATCTCATCTATCATCTCTTATGTATTGATTAACTTGATTACTATCAAGCTAGATAGTAATGAAGTTTAAAAATGGCCCGTGGAACCTGCACTATATATATTTGGACAGACGTTTTTTATTGCCAATACCCTAAGTATCCATCAAAGTGCCATTGATATTTCCATTGACCGTTGTCAAAGGACCATTTCATAATGCCGTGTTACTTACTAGTCAATGTATTATGAACGATAAATAAAATTATAATGATGTCGTGTAAAATACAGTCTTTTTAGCATTGGTTTTGTGATTTACAACCTTACATATTTAGACATATAATTTCTGTTTGTACATACATACATACGCACACACCTGTAATCCCCGAAAGAGTAGGCAGAGGTTTAACCAGTACATTTACATTTCTCCGTTCCATGATGTGATAGGGGAGCGAGCCTATGGCCATGCCAGGCATAATTCCAGGCTCCGGACTGATACTGCGCATTTCGTAATAGAATAACCCAATATCGCTTTTACCCGACCTGGGGATCGAACCTTAGGCTTCAGCGTCAGCCTCAGTCGTAACACATACGCATTATAACTGCGCCACCGAGGCAGTCAGTAAAAAAAAACAATAACAAATATTTTAATTATATACCGGTTATACCTTACATCCCCGAATGTGAGCTTATGGTATGTTATTACTAGGTGTGATGCAGAAAGATGGTATCAGTAATCCATCCACATCCGGGAAGAATAAATTAAATCTTAATGGTAAAGTAATGTCAATTTGATATTAGTTTTTTTTTTTATAGCATAGGCCGGCAAACGAGCAAGTGGGTCACCTGATGGTAAGTGATCTTCACCACCCATGTACGCCCACAATACCAAAATAATCATGGGTGCGTTGCCGACCTTAATGGAAAGGGATAAGTTAGGGATTGGGAAGGGGAGGGGAATTTGGTCCTCCGGAAATTATCTAAATCATTAATTAATCATCTATTTCCAAAGACTTTAATGTATACTAAATAGACAAGTTGCGCGGTACATAGAAATTGTACCACTAAGTTGCGATCAATTGACCGTAACTCAATATTACCATCTCGCTTATTCTCAGCTAAAACCCCTATCGCGCTCCCTGTTTGTGAGTTGTCAAACTCCCGCGTTATGTGACACAATTTTACTTCTAAACAGCACGTCTAGTAGTATACATTAAAGTGTTTGTCTATTTCTCATCTAGTCAACTGTGTGTGCAGTAAGCAAACTCAGTAAATGCATGCAGGCAGTTCGTATACCTGTTCTAGTTGATCCAAAGATCATAAACGATTTTATCGATAAACTCTCAAACGCTCGCCCGCTATCACATCATGGGACGGAGATACGCTCGGCGAAATGTGGGTGAACTAGTTACACCTCAGCCTACCCCTTCAGGGGCTACAAGCATGAGTGCGTATGTATGTAGTAAGTTGTGCTGTACCTTACAATACATTTCTCTTCTTTCGCCTACACTTATCTCACTCGCAGTGGGGTCGGCGCAACATGCTTTTAACACATGTTACAGAAAGATATTGCTTGCAGTTTTTACTAATACCAGCCGCTTGCCTGCCGTCGACCCCTCTGGGGAGGAAACACCCGGACACGAAACATATATTTGGTTAAACATTATATATCACTGAATGGAACCCGCGGCCTCTCGCTTCACAGCCGTCTTATCGCCCACTGCGCCACGCATATATTTCAATTGAGACATCTACTCGCCCACTGCGCCACGCATATATTTCAATTGAGACATCTACTCGCCCACTGCGCCACGCATATATTTCAATTGAGACATCTACTCGCCCACTGCGCCACGCATATATTTCAATTAAGACATCTACCCGCCCACTGCGCCACGCATATATTTCAATTGAGACATCTACCCGCCCACTGCGCCACGCATATATTTCAATTGAGACATCTACTCGCCCACTGCGCCACGCATATATTTCAATTGAGACATCTACTCGCCCACTGCGCCACGCATATATTTCAATTGAGACATCTACTCGCCCACTGCGCCACGCATATATTTCAATTAAGACATCTACTCGCCCACTGCGCCACGCATATATTTCAATTAAGACATCTACTCGCCCACTGCGCCACGCATATATTTCAATTGAGACATCTACTCGCCCACTGCGCCACGCATATATTTCAAGACATAAAGACTGTATTTTACACGTCCCCATTAAAATATGCCGAAAAGAAGCTATACATACCCGTAAACTGTGTTATGCTTATAATAAAATACAACAAAATTACCTTCTACTTAAAACTAAATCCCTTTTAATGCATATCGATACAAACTATAGACTACATGGAAAATATTTAACTTATCATAAAAGTGAACAGTAGACAAAATATAACAATTAGTCAGTCTTTGAAGACATTTGAAGTTCCTTTCACATCAGAGTAACTAAACTAATATTTCATCTCGGAAGCACACAGGCGTAAGTCCTATAGTGAGATATCCGGAGGCCCAAATCCCCCTCTCCTTCCCGTATCCTTTTCCTTTAAGGCCGGCAACGCGCCCATAATTCATTTGGTATCGTGGGCGTACATGGGCGGTCACTTACCATCAGGTGATCCACTTGCTCGTTTGTCAGCCTATGCTATACAAAAAAACATTTCATATACGTGAAAAGCATGTGATATACGGTCGTAAATCCTTGTACAACTTATGTATTTTTTATTATTATATTAGCTTGAATGACGAGACGAGCAGGTCGCTCGCATGATGGTAAGCGCAACCCCTGCCCATAAACAGAAGCAATACCATACAGAACTTTGAATTACAAAGCACTGCATGACATTGGACTGCGCTCGTCACCCCAAGACGTAAAATGTTTAGTCTTATAATGCCCAGTAATTGCACTAGTTTCAATGTACTTCAAACCGAAATACAACAATGCTTACACACTGCTGTTTGGTGGCAGAAATAGACGGCGCGGTGGTACCAACCCAGACGGCCTCTCGCATACGAGGGGCATACCACCTAGTATTTACGCCAGTATGCTTCTGAAGTGAAGAATTTACAATCAACATACATTCTGCAATCAACAATCACACTCATGCGCTTTTATCTAGCAAGTTGCATCTTCCTCTGTTGCATGCGTGTAGCCATGACGCATGCAATAGTGCACGTGACACAAGTATCAAATGTGCACGCGACACAAGTATCAAATGTACACTCGACACAAGTATCAAATGTGCACGCGACACAAGTATCAAATATGCACGCGACACAAGTATCAAATGTGCACATGTTACAAGTATCAAATGTGCACGCGGCACAAGTATCAAATGTGCACGTGATAAGTATTAAATTGAATGACATGCGTCAAAGGAAATTGCAATTTGAAGATATAAGCAAACGTGTGGAAACTTATATTAACACAGACCTGAGACTGAGAATTTTATAGTAACGGATCACATTTAATTCCACGGACCAAAGATCTAAAACCAAAATAGATACCACATGTGTACCTTATTACGCTTGGCGACATCTTGGACAACTTTTCGGGCATGCGCACTCTATGATTTAGAGCGTGACGTCACCGCAGTATCGCGTCATTGTACGTACTTAGGTAAACATGTGGTCTAGTTAGTTTTATATCTGTGTTTGCGGGTCATATTTGATCCACCACGTCCCAACCACACCATTTAATATTGAAATGGAAATACATTATAATCTTAGAACTATTTAAATGTCTGTACAAATTTAATAAATTATTTTCGTTTCCTAAGTACTCTGTGGGGCATATTACCCACGTAGCATGGGTTTCATATGACATTGAAAGCCGAGTTGAAAATTCTTATTACACATATTATAACATTCAAGAAATTTCAGTAATAATGAGCAATATTTAGGTAATCTAAATATAATTTTGCTAGCATATTTAAACCTACTATATTACATATTGATGGATCCTATGGAAAGGGAACAAAGGTCAAATTGCTTATACTCAATATTTTTTTCATTTACACACCGACGTAATAACCGCATTTGACACTTGAACCTATGTATCTGGGTCCCGTCAACTTGTGTTCTGGCGAAATGAACCTTAACGCATAATATATACAAGTAGTATTGAAATAGCTCGACTGATTCATTCCGCTCTCCAGCATAACGTAGTTGATATTGCAATACATGCCAGTTTTGGCGCACTTTACAGGAGAGGCGAATAACACTTATTTGTAGAAAATATCCGGTTGCGACAATATTTGTTCTATAGGCTTGTTAAATAGATTTAGGTCCGTATCGACAACAAAATTAAAAATTATATAGAACGAATTGTAATATCAACAGCTTATTTTATAAATCCTGTTATTTGGCTATAAAACCTGTACCTAGTATAAAGAGTAAAGGACACGACATACCATTCTTCACACTTCAAGCTTCTAGCTTTTTTGCAGACCGTACACCAACCCATATTAGGTAAAAACAATTAACGCCAAAATAGTGGAATGCTACTCAATTGCTGACGGCCAATGGATACTTATTTCATAAATTTTGACAGATAAGAGGGCATTTACGTGTTTAAAACTATCTTAAATGCTTGATGTGCGTTTTAATATTCAGGCGTTAGAGGTACAAATATAAGGGCCCCGCCATGCTATGACATATCGGGACAGAACAGTCATCGCACATGTTATTTAATTAAATGTTCCGGTACAAAAAAATATTGATATCCGGCGGTGGTTGTTCCGTTCCGACGGTCTAAAACGAGTTACAAATACGTTCACAGTTTTCGAATTCGTGTAAACCTACTATTGTTGAAGTGTCAAAATAGTAATTCTAACGGTAATAAAGGAAAGAATCGCTCGAAAGCTAATTTCATATTCGACTCAAATGATATAAAATTACCCATATTATCAATTTTAATTCATCATAGTACCCACTAGTGGTTACGGCTATGTATGGAGAGAAAAGGAAAACTGTAATCGTTTTAGAACACTATCAAAACTCGCCTAGGCCTACCGTTCTGTTGTATTATGACTGGGCACGAAGGTTTATAAAAAATAACTGCGTAAAACTTTAATGTATACCACTAGACGGGCGTTTTAGAAGTAAAATTGCGTCATATATCGCAGGAGTTTGACAGCCCACAAACAGGGAGAGAGTAAGCGAAATGGTAATATAGAGTTATGGTCAATTGACCGCAACATAGGGGTACAATTTCTATGTACCGCGCAGGTTGTCTAGTAGTATAAATTAAAGTCTTTAAAATAGGCACTCAGTAGATTTTGTTACAACCAGGATATTGCCGTACTTCACCCCTTTAAATTTTCTTTTTTTTTACATAAATACATATATTCACAATATATTTACAGCACAGTTATTGCACATTTATTATATACAGAACCGAATGAAAGGAACTTCATAGTAAAACAGAAAAGTATTTTTTTTTTCACCTAAATTGGTACAATTTTGTACAAATTGTGGACTAGACACTCGTGTACCGTTATGGAGAAAAAAATAATATGGATAGCATCATTCCATTGGGCCGTATGCGCCAAATAGCTTTACACGAGAAGTGCTAAAAACTATTTTCAAAAATATCAGATTCCAAAAAAAAAACATACATACCTCTATTATCTATGATCTAATTATAGCTACTTTTTGTTCATCCAACTTAAATAATGACATTAGCGCGCACGCCCCAATGGATTGGTGCCATTCGATATGTGAAATGATTTTCAAAATTATATTCAATCTAACACATTTTTATGAATAAAAACATAAATAAAGCCAAGGAGGGGCATTCGATGAGATAATATTATTCAGAAATACTCTAAACCGACTAGAATGCATAAAGAGAATACTGAAAGTAGATGAAGCGAAATGGTAGTATCAGCAACACCCAAAGGGGACCTAAAGAATATTATGTATGTACTATAAGAAATAATTATGTTGACTATTTTTCTTCTTCTGCCACTTTCCTTTATCCCACCCGCAGTGGGGTCGGCTTAATATGCTTTTTATTTTAACACGTTACAAAAAGGTTTGGCATGTAATTTTTACGACCGGCCTGCCTGACGTCAGCCTTTCCGGAGATAAAACACCCAAACTAGAAACAATTATTTGTGGATCACACAAACATTTTGTCTCTGTGCAGGAATTGAACCCTACTCGCCCACTGCGCCGCGGAGGCTGTCTATTTTGACTGATGTTGAATATTTTTATTATTGAAATATAAAGTAAGTAAGTACTTTAATATGTACAAGTGTGACAATTTTTAAGTTGCTCAAGATATCGGATTACAAAACAATAGAACATACGGCATCTATTTAGATATTTAGTTTGTCGTAACAATCAATTATATCGTTAATGTAGAAAAACATCACAACATTGACGATTACAAGTTTCGTTATCAAACCGAGATAGCATGAAGAGAGAGTGACGTCACTATCTGCCATGATAAGTCCATACAACTCTACGATTAACCTAAAATGGTTAGAAATTTCCCTTAAAAAAAAATTCAAGTTTATTTTTATGTTTGTCACGCCAATTTCAATTGTTTTTTCGGGTATTGTATTCGACATATTTTTCACGAAAAATGACGCCAAATAACACAAGAGAGAGCTAATTTAGCAAATAGAAATCGTATTGACAGCGTGATGATTTTGTATTTTATTTAATCCCCAGAGGGGTTGACGTTAGGCAGGCGGCCGGTCGTAAAAACTACAAGCCAAATCTTTCTGTAACATGTGTTAAAAACATGTTGCGCTGACCCCACTGTGAGTGGGATGAGTGCAGGTGGAAGAATAAGGTTGTCATAAATTTTATTTGACAGGCAACGTTTACTTACGGGCCTAACATAAGGCCTCAAGACAATATTTTCGACTCATTTTCTCATGCTATCTTTACACGGCTATCGAAGCTAACATGCCGCCCTGGTATTCACGCCACGAGAAAAAGTTTTCTCGTTTTTTCACGCTATCCCTATCATTCTCTCTAATTCTTTAGGTGCGCGTTACGGTACACTAGTCGATATCGATAAAGGTCTGTCTCTTGCGCTCGAGATTTTTCATGGGCTCAAGCAGGTTCGACATTGTGAACAAGCAATGTGAAAGTGGTAGGTCCCTTGTATGCGAGACCATCTGGGTTCGTGCCACCGCTTTGTCTATTTCTATTTTCTTCGCTTTGTTATGTTCTAGTTTGAAGGGCATTGAAGCCAGAAAAAAGACTGGGCATTATGAGACTTAACATCTTATGTCTTGGGGTAACGAGCGCAGTCCAATGCCATGCATTGCTTTGTAGTTCAAAGTTCTGTGTGGTGTTACTTCTGTTTATGGGCAGGCGTGGCACTTCTCATCAGGAGATATATAATGTCGACCATCAAGAGGCATTGCTTCCGACCATCGGCAGTATTATGCCGGCCTGAAGTTACTGGATGTATTAGCTGACTCCGGAACGCGTCACCATGGCGGGGTTTTTACCTGGTGGTCCCTATCCAGTTGGATAAAAAAATAATTGGTACTCTCCCGCCAGATATTGTATTTTCAAATATCGATTCCCACACCCCATACCATGCACACGTCACTCATGTATCTCTCACACTTCAGCCTATCATTTTTAAATCAGAAAAGTTATTGTATAACATTTATCGATGATGGATATACATACACACTCACATATCTCCGTGTAAGTAAGTGTAAGATAAAGGTTCATCTAGTACAATCACAGTTCTTCCAGCTTATTTTCGTCCCGGAATGTTATAGTGGGCCATCTATAGCCACATACGAATACAATACCAATACCGGGCCCTATTAGAACTCGATAAAATATTGAATCGTATGGAAATAGCTATGAAGTTCTTGTTAGAACGAAGGAACAGTCCAGCAGTAAACGCGGGCAAGGCAAATAAAGATATTTTGTATTTACTTTATCGAATCTGTAAAGAATTTATTTTAGTAATTATCGAATATACGTCACATCGTATATTTTTGTTTTGGCTGAGATTAGATGCTGTTTTTTTTCTCACTGTTAATTTTTTTTTTTAGCAAAGGCCGGCAATCTAGCAAGTGAGTCGCCTGATGGTAAGTGATCTCCACCGCCCATGTACACCCACAATACTAAAAGAATTATGGGTGCGTTGCCGACCTAAAAGGAAAGGGATAATTAAGGGATTGGGAGGGGATTTGGGCCTCCGGATATCTCACTCACCGTACGAAACGCAGCAGCAAGCTACTACTTTACGCCGGTTTTCTGTGAGACAGTGGTAACGACCCGGACGAGCCGGCCCATTCGTGTTGTAGACACAAGTGTCTACAGCGTGGCTCTACCACTCTAAATAGAAATTTTTACTTTTGCAGAGATGAAAAAATATCGATACATTTTGACGATATATTTTATCAAGTATCGTAATCATATCATAATATTTTTTAAAGAATTTCAAAAAGGTTGTCCAAATATCAATCCCATACATCAATATCTCATATGATTCTAAAAAGTCATCAAATTTCAAGCCGATATATCGATATGTTATTCTCGATATATCGAAATAGATAGAATACTTTTAATGAATATCGACACTTTTTGCACATCGATATGCCTAACCCCCACCATGGCTTTACACATGACAAATATATACATTTAGAATAAGGAACAGACAATAACAGTCTCCATAACAGTACATCTGAGTAATAAACTTACACATCGGCAAAGGTGTTCTTGCATACATCCAACAGGTCGGTGAGTTGCGTGAATTTCGTGTACGCCTCCTGCAACATGTTCCTGGGAACAAATAAGATTAACTAAATCTTAAAAACAGATTTCAAATGAACTTCGTTAAATAAAAATTCCCATTTTTTTATTCTGGTTTGGCAGACTGACTACACACCTGGTAGTAAGCACAATGTAGTCCATATATAATATTGACCTTTGCAAGACGCTCCATCCCTCGACGGTCGACAGAACTATGCCGGCCTGAAGTTACTGGATACACACTGGCTGGCCCTGAAACGCGACTCGCTTGAACGAGCCACTATAGGGAACTTTTCACCATGCGTACAGTCATCGCTATCCAGTCGGGTAACCACAAAAAGTGATCAGACATACACAATACCTGCATTTAGTACAGAATACGGTCAGGTTGTTCCTGTTGACGACCGAGTTGTCCATCTGTACCGAGGTGAGACTCTCCTTCAACGATACTTCTAGCTGAGACATGGCTTCCTCTGTACACGAATCTGATGCGTTCGTACTACTTAGTATACTGGAAATAACAATGATTTCATTAATTTACACTTTAAACTTTTGACTGCCTCGGTAGCGCAGTTGTAATGCGTACGCGTTACGACTTTATAATATTAAATTTATAATATGTGGGAAAAAGAATGGGGTCATTGTACCTTTTTTAATTCATCAAACTAAAAACTTGACCAAGAACAATGACGGACATTTCTTGGCATAAACTGAGCTGCTTTAACTCAAATAAATTGTAATGTACATAGTATCAATATTGTAAATCAGTTTTGAAAATAGCAACGTTAGAGTTTCTTGTCTGTTCTTCTCTAGCGAAACGGCATTCCGAACTGACGGTAGAGTTAAAATTTGACTGAATCTAAATGATTATAACATTTTATGGATTCAATAAAGAATTTGAATTTGAACTTAAAGTATAAATGTGAAAGTTTGCACGAATGGGAGTTTTGAATTTGACATTTATTATCTAACGGCTATACGGATTTGTATTAAAAATACTCGGAATATATATATATATCTGAAACGCGCAGACGTCCCCATCACAATTACAATATAAATACAACTGTTGCTCGTACCGCTTACCCTTTAATAGCGTTTGCCAGTCCAGCAATCTGCGCTTCAAACAATTGGAATTTACTTATGAGCACCTCCATACTTTCTTCGCCGGGCATCTTGTCCTCTATGCTGTGAGATATACCCAAAAGTGTTGACAATTTGGCACTGTAACAATAAAAATCCTAATATTGCAGCGGGGAGTGGACTCTTCTTCAACTTTCTAGGAATAAATCGCACAAATGAGCCAATCAGGATACAGTGTGAAGGTCATGCGCTCAAATGAGTGGTAGAGGTACGCTGTAGACAGTTTTGTCTACAGCATGAATGGGCTCGTCCGGGTCGTTACCACTGTCTCACAGAAAACCGACGTAAAGTAGCAGCTTGCTGCTGCATTTCGTACGGTGAGTGAGATGTCCGGAGACCCAAATCCCCCTCCCCTTCCCAATCCCTTACTTATCCCTTTCCTTTAAGGTCGGCAACGCGCCCATGATTATTTTAGTATTATGGGTGTACATGGGCGGTGGAGATCACTTACCATCAGGTGACCCACTTGCTCGTTTGCCGGCCTATACTATAAAAAAAATAACTTAGTTTTATTATTTGATTTCCGGCATCTATCCGGATAATCAAAATAAGATCGTTTATTGAAATCGATAGTCTAACTGGATATCTTACCAATAGCTGGACAGTATCCTCCAAACGCCTTCGAATGCATCGATCACGATCATCTCAGGCTCTCTCTCATCACACTTGCGAGTGAGTTGTTCCACTGTTGTTTTAGCCAACTCCATATACTCCGGTATGATCTGACACTTCCTAGCCACGTCGAGGCATAGTTCCTTGAAGTTCGACACCTCTGATTCTGATATTGCGTTCTGGTCTGTGGGGGAAATAACTTTGCGTTTTAATTGACTTTGAGGAAACGAGAAGGTTGCTCATCAGAAGCACCATAGAAACAACACCATACAGAACTTTGAATTACAAAACATTGCATGGCAGTGGACTGCGTTCCTCACTTGAGACATAAGTACTCAAGTCATAACGCCCAGTAATTTCACTGGCTTCAATGTCCTTCAAACCGACACACAATAGTGCTTACACACTGTTACAACACAAGGTAAAAAAATCACCAACCACCAACTATCCTTACCTTTCTTATCAATGGCCAGCAACGAAGTCCTCAATTCTGTGATAAGATGCTCTATCCTGGGGAACACGTCGCTGAACACCGCGATCCAATGTTTGAGCAAACATTGGAGCACGTCGGCCAACGTCCAAGGCGGCGCCTTGAAGAGTACATGCTGCCATAGGTTGTTGTATTTCGCGCGCATTTCATTCTAAAAATATAGGGTTTTTTTAGATAAGACCGATCAATTGATAGTGTTGATTTGATGTATATCTATTATGTATGGCATGACGCTTATCATAAGGCGAGCGACCTGCTCGTCTCGTCATCTAAACCTAATTTAAGAAAATGCGAGGCAATGATTCCACTACGGAGGATGGAGGAAGGTCGGGCGAAGTGGCAGCGTTTAAGCAGGAAGGCGAACCTTGGAACTATCGGCCATTTTCAATAATCGATATTAATTTGGTTATCGATATTATATTGTATTTGTATTTTTGGTGGGGACATCTGCGAGTAGCACAAACGGGTGATCAGCTCACTTAAGTTGAACCATTTCACCCTTAAGCCCATTCTGGGTGGTACTACCACTTTCGCTTCGGATTTGGCTCGATTTTCCATGTACCCCTCTGAAAGAAGGTCTCCACCGATAGAGTTTCGGCTACAGTTCAGACAGGCCTCGATATTATATTGGTTTGGGATCGATCACATAAACCAACCAATCAAACTAAGAAATTAGTACGCGTGACCTTAAAACTGTATTCTGATTGGTTAATTTGTGCTATCTATCTGGTGGATCAAACTAAGATCGTTTATTGAAAATGGCCGTTAGCCAGGATAATACCAGGCAGCTAAAAATATCGATAGATCGATTGAAGGATATTAAAGTCAGTGTCACTAGCCATTATGAGACTAACGCACGTATTCAGGGACAACATTCAAGTGAGCTCTTTTTTAAGTGTACATTTCCGTACACGTCATTGGTCCGTTTTTGTTTAGCGCCAAAAAAGAACCAATCACGTGTACAAAAATCGCCAGTTTGCATTCGCGAGCAGTAAGTAACCTCGCAGTATTGTTTATGAATACAATGGACGGCAGTACTTTGCAATTCAATGTCATGCTGTGCCACAGACACAGGCCATAGATAATATTATAATAGACAATTTAGGTGACATGGTGAATGGCACATGCAGAGTCTATTTAACGGGCATTTTTAATTATCGATCTCAGTTTGATTATCCTGACAGATGCTAGATATCAACGAATTAAATTAATTAATTTGTTCAAACCGTATTCTGATTGGCTCATTTGACCTATCAGGAGAATTAAAATAAGATCGTTTAGTAAAAATGGCCGTAAAGTCTTGGCCCAAAGACCGACTACCAAATAATCTGTTTTTTTTCATAATAACTTCAACACTTACTTCCAGTATATTAGCCAGTAACTGGTACACTGCACTCTCACAGTGTTTCAAGCCAGTTATGAGGTCTGGATCTGTGCTGGGCTGCGGTTTGCTCTCTAGTAACGTTTTCAACTCACCAAGCCCTATGCACTTTACATTGTTTATACACGCCTTGTTGCATAGGTTCTTATCGTTTGATAACAGAATCTGAAATGTAATAAGTACAGTACGAGAATATACATTATGCGCTACATACATTATACATTACGCGGCAATGTTTTTCTTCCTATATAATAATGCCGGGCAAATGGGTCACCTGATAGTTTCACCGCCCACAATACCAGAAGAATCAAAAGCGTGTTGCCAATCTCAAAGGATTGGCAAGGTGAGGTGGATTTGGGCCTCTGGATATCTCACTCACTGTACGAAATGCAGCAGCATTGGCTACTTTACGTTGGTTTTGTGAAACAGTGGTAACAACTCGGACGAGCCGGCGCATTCACACTGCAGACAAAACTGTCTACAGCTTGGCTCTACCACTCGAGTTCCAGATTTTACGAAATTGTATGAATATCCCATTCAGACAGCCCAGTCAGACATTCAAGAGAAAAATAGGTAATATATATAGGCTTATTCTAATGTTAAAAACCATCTAAGTACGCGTGCGTCGGAACTCGGACCACGCACATTACTGACCCTTTATATTATAAATAAATAATAATAAATACACCCAACAGTCACACACATAGCCTCAACCCCACACTAGCTAAACCTGTATCAGGAACTACGAAGGACTTGCGGTCCCAGAACACCCAGACCCGAAATAAACTTTTTGTGGATCACACAAACATTTGTCTCAGTGCGGGAATCGAACCCAAGCCCTCTCGCTTCGCAGCTGGCTACTCGCCCACTGCGCTACGGAGGCCGTCTTATATGTATGTTCATAAAACAGTAAATACTTTACCACAGATTTCCCTCTCTCAGCCTGTTGTAAACAACAATTGAGAATCTCGTCGTCAGGCAGCTCGCAAGGATAAATGTGCGAATTTGCATCCCTCAGTGACTGACCTAAAATATTATATCAAATAAAAATAAATACAGCTGAGGTCGGTAAACCTGGATCCCCTTTTGCAGTGATCTTCTCTACCCATGTACATACACAATACCTGAGAAAATTATGGATGCATTGCCCACCTTAAAGGATTGGGAAGAGGAGGTAGATTTGGGCATCCAGATATCTCACTCACCATATAAAATGTAACAGCAAGCTGCTACCTCACAGCGGTTTTTTGTGAGACAGTGGCAACAAACCTGTCCGAGCTGGACGCGGCCCATTCATGCTGAAGACAAAACTGCCTACAACATGGTTCTACCACTTAAATACATAATTTTAACAATAACACTGCCTCCGTGGTGCAGTTGTAATGCGTACGCGTTACGATTGAGGCTAACGCTGAGGTCTCAGGTTCGATCCCCGGGTCGGGTAAAGTGGTATTGGGTTTTTCTATTAAAATAGGCTCAGTATCAGCGCGGAGTCTGGAATTTGTGGCCGGTATGGCGATAGGCTCGCCCCCTATCACATAAGGGACGGAGATACGCGAAATGTGGGTGTACTGATTACACCTCTGCCTACCCCTTCGGGGATTACAGGCGTGAGTGCGTATGTATGTACCTTTAATCCTATGGTTTTCAGGCAATGATTTGTATAAGTAGTCCATAGCAGATTTGGCCCGTTTGCATATAGCGCCGTTGCCATTGTTGTTGTCCTTCAACCTGTCCAGTTCATTTATGACCCGCCACGGGACCAGCAGAGTAGGTTGCTCACTATAACCTGAAAATAATATTTTGAACTCATATGGGGAGAACTACTAGGTACTGCCTCGGTGGCGGAGTTGTAATGCGTACGCGTCACGATTGAGGCTAACGTTGTGGTCTCGGGTTCTATCCTGGGGTCGGGTAAAGTGGTATTGGGTTTTTCTATTACAATATGCTTAGTATCAGCCCGGAGTCTGGAATTTGTGCCCGGTATGGCGATAGGCTCGCCCCCTATCACATCGTGGGACGGAGATACGCTCGGCGAAATGTGGGTGTACTGGTTACACCTCTGCCTAACCCTTCGGGGATTACAGACGTCAGTGCGTATCATAATCATATTTATTTATTAAACTTGAATTAATTTATTGTTTGTATAGCATATTCCGATTGATTACCTCTGCAAGAGGTAATCAGCCAGAGCCAGAACGAGATGTTTGTTGCGGCGTCCACGTACATCAAACGTGCCGCGCCCCCGGATTCGTCAATACACACAGAAATTCAGATGCAAATAACATTTTTTAAATATGTTCATTTTCCAAGTTACCTCTGTAAACATAATATCTCGCCTCTGTTTTATTTTTATTTTAATTATTTTTATTAAGCTGTCTATATGTCTATCTTCATGACCCAAAAAGGTCCAATTTGTTGCTAAGCGCAAAACTCTAGAATGGCTGGACCGATTTTGATGATTTTTTATGTGTATTTTTAAGTGGGTCCTTGGATGGTCTATATTCACAATTGGTAGGTGCGCTGCAATTGGGTTATATCTATCAATTATATGTTGCGGATGAATACACGCGGACCAGCTAGTTACTGTATATAAATAAGCTTTAATTACCTTTTATATGTGAGTTGAGAACATTTTTGATGACATCCAATTCATGTATAAATATATTAGTGTCGACTACAAGGACGACGTGTTCTTTATTGTTTGCTATCACTTTTGTACATTTAACTGCAGGTACTGGTTGTTTTATCTGAAAATATCATACACATAGACCATAACAGTCATAAACATAGACCTGGAGGTCAATACTCGTAATTTTAAACGTTCAAAATATCATTCCGATCTAGTCTCAGCGTCGAGAAAGTTGCAAATGGCATTCTCTTAAATCAATAATCAACGTCAAATGTGTCTAGCATTAGCAGTAGCATTATACCGTTTTGGCTTCAGTCAACTTTTATTCTACATTCAATCTCATTACAATCTATGTTCACATTTGACGTTGATTATTGGTTTTAAGAGAATGCCATTTGCAACTTTCTTGACGCTGAGACTAGATCGGAATGATATTATGAACATTTAAATATACGAGAATTGGCCTTCTGACCCCACACTAGGACATTACCCTGTATCATATGTATCAGGAACTACAAGGGGCTTACAGTTCCACAACACCCAGACCCGCAACATATTAGTGAATCGCACAAACATTTATCTTGGTGCAGGATTCGAACCAGCGGTCTCAAGTTTAATAGCCAACTACTCGTTGCTATATGCTTATGTGTAGCAATAACATATTTACACAATTATTCCTTTTCCTGTATACAAATATTAGAATAATATGTTTTTTAAATTCGCATTTGCAAGCTGTTGCTGCTATCTATTAGGGAAGTGTTATTCATGAAAAAGAAAATTAGGTACCTATAAAATATGTAACAGTTTGAATTTATGTTGTCAGTTGACTAAACATAATAACCTACATAAAGAGTTCAGTTTATGGCGGATACTTCAACTTTAACAAGATATGTAATTTAAAATTTATGAGTGGTAGAGCCACGGTATGGTATGGGCCGGCTCGTCCGAGTCATTACCACTGTCTCACAGAAAACCGGCGTAAAGTAGCAGCTTGCTGCTGCGTTTCGTACGGTGAGTGAGATATCCGGAGGCCCAAACCCCCTCTCCTTCCCAATCCCTTAATTATCCCTTTCCTTTAAGGTCGGCAACGCACCCATGATTCTTTTGGTATTGTGGACGTACATGGGCGGTGGAGATCACTTACCATCAGGTGACCCACTTGCTAGTTTGCAGGCTAATGCCATAAAAATTTTTTTTGTCATGATCACTATGTTTCAATGGCAATCATGTTACTAAAATACAATACACGCAAAATAACTTGGCTAAATTAAAGCTGTATCACCAGCTAGCTCTCTATGCATCCCCTCCGCCTTTATTTCTGGATAGTTGTACTAGCTATGTGCTAATATCCACAATTTTACTAAGACGCATCCACTTTGCCCAACTTTAAGCATTTTCCATAGTGGGACCATTGGCTCTCCTGTCCCCCTTTAATACGTCGAAAAATAAGACCCTTTAAATCCGACTCCCGTTACCCAATATCTCAAAACAAACCTCTCGTAAATAATATCATCCCAGCCATGTTATTTTGTGCATATTGGAACAGACCCCAATAGACTTAAAAAAAAACTTGATGAAATAAAACTAGTTTATACGGATTTTATCGTGGTTTAATTTTAGTCCCAAACTTTTCAGCCTTCATGGTCACGGGAGAGACTGAGGTGTAGGTCGTCTTGAAAAGTATAAACTAGTTTTATTTCAATGTGTAATACTCCCGTAAACCTAAGAAATCACTATAAAATATACCTCTTTACAATCAACATCCATGTCTTCACTTAGAAACTTCCCACTATCATTCATAATACTATCCTCCATGGAGGAATCAGCAGCCTCATTACTCAACCTTGTCCTCAGCACCTCCAATCTCTCCTTTGCTGAAGTAAAGGTCCTCAGAGTGCCCTCCTTGCTTGACAACTTAGATTTTATAGCTGAAACCAACTTACTGGCCTCCGAAAACTGGGGAGGCGTTACCGGATGCTTTACGTTAGGATATTCATTCACCTGACTGCAAATACCCTGTTCTATTTCAGCAAATGTGTTCTTTTGCTTAACTTTATCACAGTATTCGTCGGGCAGTTGCGCCATCATTGAAGATATGATTTTGTTTGCAGCAAAAAACTGTGATGGTGACGGAATGGAATGCAAACTTTCACTGCTCGGTGACTGTGTTGAGCATTTTGACTCATTTATATTAGGACTTTTATCAGTTTTAGCTACTTTTGTGTCTGTTTCTACTGGACTTCTCCTTTTGGCCTTTACAGGGGACTTGTCCTTATTCTCCTCCATTTGAATATCAGAGGTCAGTTGAGCTCGTAGTTGTGCAAGTCTGGCATTAGCAATGTTTTTGGACGGAGTCCCTTTAGCTGGACTATCAACACTGCTTATACTGTCTTTTCGTCCAGAGCTATCTCGACTATTGGTCTCTTCTCTTACTTCTGTCTTTTCATTTTCTTTTTTATCCGTTGTATCCTTCTGTAAGCTCTGTTTACTTGTGCTATGTCTTTTATCTGCATGTTTAGCCGGACTCTCATTTTTAGCTGAATTGTTAAGTGTTTGTCTTGATTTTTCTTTTTCTGGAAATTTATTATTAATTCTGGTCAATGAAACAGAAAATAATAAGGTTAAAGTTTAGAATTTTGTTAATACTGTATAGGTTCTGGGGTTTCTTAGTTCAAGGAAGTCATTTTGGACCAATTCCCTTGTTAAAATTTAGTATAGTTGTCTAGCACAGACACCTTGTTAGTTACTTTTTCTTGGCAAGAGATTGGGAGTAATACTTAACCAAGTATCGTAACTGCCAATAAAGACTAAACCCCAGCAATAATAGTAATTAGGACTCCCACACCTGCTTGTGTGAAATATTAGTTACATACCTTCACTGCATTTTTTCTTAGGAGAGATATGATCAGTACTTCCATCACTTTTTCTCTTTAAGTTTTTCTTCTGCGCTTCCTCTTTCTTCTTCCGATCTCTATCCCTGTCTCTACTGCTAGTTTTCAACTTTTTCGACCTGTGTTTGTCGCTGGATTTAATATCAACCTTGAAAAAAATTGTACACGTTACAAAACATATTTCTGGTACGCATCCTTGCTATTCGCTCATGAAAAACTTTCCCAGAACTACAAATATGGTTAATAACAAGTTTTAAAGCAATATTAGTCATAAAGGCGTAATTTTATTGCGAAATTCACCTGCGGTTGGGTCCACGATGATTTTCCCGTTCTCTTGTTGAAATAATACTTTCTGCCGGGGTTTGATTTGGAGGTACACAGCACCCAGCCGTCAGGCAATTTAAGTGTTTCATTTTTGTCGGAACTCATAATGAATTACGGTTAATACAATTATTATTTTCATTACCTACATTCCGATACAAATAATCACTTTGGATATTGGATACGCTATTTGACAAATCAATTTGTGTATTCTATATTCTCTATGGTGTGGTTTATATACCAAAGAGAATACACAAAATTATTTCGTACATGATACAAGGCGGTCTAGAAGTGTACTTTATGATCACGAGTTTGGATGGGAAGTCTGACAGCACGGTGGCTCTTATATACCTTGCTCTATAGAGCTGTAGAGCTTGATAATTTTGTCAGCTCACGCACATGAAATTTAATTTACATGACCCTGTTGGAAAATTTACAATAGGTGCATTGTTCTTAGCACATTGCAATAATATTTTAACCTGTGGTTATTATCATCGAAATAAGATGACAAGAAACGTGACTCAAGCAAAAAAATTACCCCACCACATCTCTGTGCAAGGGGCCGGGTTATAAAAGTCTGTGCAGCTCGTTCATTCATCAATACATAAAAATTGAATCATGCTCTCTAGTTGACACTTAGCGATTATACAACGGAATATACACTACCCCCATCCTTACTGTGAACTGTCAAAAGTGTCAATTACTGTCAGTGTCAAAAACAGCTGATACTAACCTAGAAAATCTCCATGTATAAAATAAAATAATTAAATTGTTAATTTAGCTGCACATAGTCTTAGGGTAGGCAACCAGTAGAATAAATAATGGAGAGAATTATTAAATTTGCCAAAGTGATACGGAATAACTGGAAAAAATCCGTAGTCGGTGTCATCGCTTTGTACTACGGAGGTGCAACTGTAAAAGAAAAATATGAGTAAGTCGTAAATTATCGCTATAAAATAATAAGGGCTGTGAATGTCTCTATAGATATTCGCTCTCAAAAAACGCATTAAACAGCGTATTTACTTCGTACCATTTGACATAGGTTAATCATATTAGTATGATTTGGTCCGATTGTCGGACACTATATTATTATTAAATATTAGGTACTTACATTATATTTTTTATTCATCCTATTCTATTTTTGATTATTAATTATTGTTTTTATTATTGCATAGGCCGGCAAACGAGCCAGTGGGTTACCTGATGGTAAGTGATCTCCACCGCCCATGTACGCCCATAATACCAAAAGAATCATGGGTGCGTTGCCGACCTTAAAGGAAAGGGATAATTAAGGGATTGGGAAGGGGAGGGGGTTTGGGCCTCCGGATATCTCTCACCGTACGAAACGCAGCATCAAGCTGCTACTTTACGCCAGTTTTCTTTGAGACAGTGGTAATGACCTGGACGAGCCGACCCATACATGATGTAGACAAAAGTATCTACAGTGTGGCTCTACTCAGAATGCAATACCATACAAACGAACAAAAGAAATAAAAGGAATACCCACTTTCTATTGACCTAAACAAATTTTTGTGTGATCCACAAATATTTGGTTCAGATCTGGGTGTTGTGGTACTGTACTGTGTAAGTCCCTTGTAGTGTTTGATAAGTTTTTTTTAAGTAATAGCAAAGTTCAGCAAACAAGCAAGCACATCACCTGATGGTGTGTGAAATCCACCACCTATGTACTTAGTAGTATTGTCAGAATACTGGAATAATCATGGGTATTGTTGACCTTAAAGGAATTGGGAAGAGGAGAGGGATTTGGGCCTCCGGATATCTCATTCACCATATGAATTGCAGCAGCACTTTACGTCGGTTTTCTGTGAGACAGTGGTAACAAACCATCCTATTCGTACTGCAGAAAAACTGGCTCTACCACTCACACTCACCATACTGGTTACCTTTTGTGGAGTCGAGACTTATATGTGACTGTTGGATGTACTTATTATAATTCATATGCCTCTAGTTGTAATGCATACACGTAACGACTAAGGCTGACGCTGAGGTCTCAGGTTTGATCCCTGGGTCGTGTAGAAGTGATATAGGATTTTTCTATTACGAAATGCTCAGTATCAGCTCAGGAGTCTGGTATTTGTGCCCGATATGGCGATAGGCTCGCCCCCTATCACATTAAGGGTCATAGACACGCTCGGCGAATTCTGGGTGTACTGGTTACACCTTTGCTTTCGGATCTGCCTTCGGGGATCACAGGCGTAAGTGCGTATGTACATAATACTAATATTTCAGGATCAACATACTCATGCGAGCAGCATGTAAAGAAGCAGCAAAGTATGGTGATTCGGTAATTCCGATGGAAAGAAACCCAACAGTAATCACTGTAATACTCAACCCTGTGGCAAACAAAAGGAAGGCGAAACGAGACTTTGAGAAGTACTGTGAACCACTACTTCACCTGGCCGGGTTGCAGATGGATGTGGTACAGACAACATCTGAGGGTAATGCTAAAGAGATTGTCGAGACTCTGAAAGGGACTGAGGCAATCATTGTCGCTGGTGGAGATGGTACTTTATCCGAGACAGTTACAGGTGAGTTTCTTTTGTAACTTAATTATTCAATGCAACAATGATAAAATGTAACAAAGGCTCGATGTGCTCTGCAATTTACTGAAAAATCTTATTTTGTAAGTTGTAGTTTGGCAAAGCTATGTATATGTATTAGTGGGCCGATTTTTAGGGTTCCGTAGCCAAATGGCAAAACGGAACCCTTGTTATTTTGTCACGTCTGTCTGTCCATCTGTATGTTGCAGCTATTTTACCTGGAAACTATTAACACTACCACTATAGGTTTGGATGGTAGGTGTATTCTATTAAGCGCTGTAGACACATAGTCGTAGTGGATTTAAGAAAAAAAATGGTTGTTTCCAAACATATAACATGAGGAGATTTTTTTCTCCATTGCACCTAAGCATGTCTTTGTTCATATTGCAATTCGTTCTGACATTTTTAAAAATTTTAATTTTCTTGTATCTGACCTAAATATCATTTTAAACGCGATCGGAAAATAAATAAATACAGTTAATTAACAAGCGTATGAAACAACTATTGCCGCAACCCGATAGTTTCTACAAATAAGTGTTATTCACCTCTTCTGTAAAGTGCGCCAATACTGACTTGAAACGTATTGCAATATCAACGACGAATTAAGGTTTTATAGCCTACTTAGTATTAAATTTATTAAAATATAAAATCTTTTATCCACACACACACACACACACACACACACACACACACACACACACACACACACACACACACACACACGCACACTAACACACACGCACGCACGCACGCACGCTCGCACGCACACACAATCTCACCACTACATACAGATCCCTTTTCTTGTAACGTTGGCAACGAGTCCCAAGATTCTTTAGCTATTGTGGATGATAATGGGCAGTTGAGATCACTTACCACTCGCTCGTTTGCCAGCCTTTGTAAAAAAATAATATATTGTGTATTAAACACTTAAAATTTCCATAACAGGTCTCTTAAGAAGAAATGATGAAGCAAACAGATTTCCTTTAGGCATCTTACCTCTTGGACGCACAAACTCAATAGGTAATACACTCTTCCCCGGCGGAGCTGGCGTCGAAAAAGTAAAGCAACTAATAGACGCTTCAATGGCCATTATTAAAGGGAACACAGTATGGAAAGACGCCATGAGGATTGACCCAATAGTATCAGAGGAAGAAACCCCAAGTCGACCCATTTACGCAATGTCTAGCATGGAATGGGGGGCGTTCAGAGATACTATGGCCAAACGAGACAAGTATTGGTTCTGTGGCTCGCTAAGGGAGTATGCTGCGTTTATATTCAACGGATACAAGAACTCCTTAACATGGAACTGCAGTGGAACAATTAAATACAGTCCACCATGCGTTGGATGTAGTAACTGCATCGCTAGACGGCCAGAGGTCAAAAGAAAATGGACGTTCTTCGTTTCGAGTACGCACGCCGCTCAGGACTTGGATAAAACTAAACTGGTGAATCCAGAGTGTGTGACGTCACGGGAGATTTGCTTCAAGACAAGTGACTTTAGTATAAAGACACAGAATATTGAAAAACCCAACTCGATTCCGTCTTTAAGTATAATTTTGGGGCGGAATACTTATTCATACACAGAGTTCGTGTCTGAAGGTTGGAGTAGATTGTCTAAAAGTCCCAATACAGAGCCAATCTATGCTAGAACTATAGAAATATTGCCTAAAGATAGTGAAAGGGAGGTCACGATCGAAATTGATAAGGAAGAATTTGATATGAAGCCGGTGAAAATTACGTTGCTACCTAAAGTGGTGAAATTGTTTTGCAATGCCTAATTAGTGTATTGTGGTAAATTATATTTTGATGTTTGTTGCGTAGTCTATTTAAGTAGAGATATCCGGAGGCCCAAATTCCCTTCCCCTTCCTAATCCCTTTCCTATAAGGTCGGCAACGGGTCCATGATTATTTTAGTATTGTGGGCGTACATGGGCGGTGGAGATCACTCACCATTAGGTGACCCACTTGCTCGTTTGCCGGCCTATACTATAAAAAAAGCCCTGTTTCACCACCTTTAGTAAATACTTACTAAAAAAATATGACTCCCCAGGGGGTTGACGTCAGGTGGGCGGTTAGTCGTAAAAACTACAAGCCAAATCATTCGGTAACATGTGTTAAAGCATGTTGCGGCGACCCCACTGCGAGCGGGATGAGGGCAGGTGCAAGAAGACCAAATATAATATGACATGTTCAATTATAAGGCACTCGACATATACCTACTGAAAGAAAGATGTCTATCAGGTACCCACTTTGAAAAATAACTGTCTTTTACGTTAGTGGTTTTACTAGAATATCGCGAAGTTTGCCCTAAAGTCGAATCAATCTCCAAATAAACATTTATCAGGTAAGTAATATAAAAGACAGTACAATGATCACGCTGTCATTCTATACTAATACTAGCCTTTGCTCGCGGCTCCGTCCGCGTGAACGGCCTTTTCCGAGATAAAAAGTAAAACAACGGGACTTTCAAAAATTCTTTTGCCTTTAGAAAGCTACATTATCACTGAGTAACATAGGCTACTTTTTATCCCGGAAAAGGCCGTTCACGCGGGCGGAGCCGCGGGTAAATAATAGTATATTATATAGAGAAGCGTATGTCATACTCATATAGTTGTTAATGGGTTACCTGGTAAATAAAAATTATTCGAACATTATTATTATATATCTACATTTCAGGTACAAATGAAAAACAACATTAGGTATAAATATTTTTTATGAAGATACAAAATCACATTCTGCTCATGATAGCGCATTTACACAAACATTTTTACCCTCCGACAAAAAGAGGGGTGGTATAAGAATAACTCCCTTATGGCGACGTAGCACCGCCATTAGGGAACTATAATTTAAAACGGTAACTTTCACAAAATATATTAACTACTTACAACGAATATCCTAGGAAATAATTTAAACAAAAATTGCACATAGCCGGTTTTATATTAAAGCTGGTTAGATCGCGATAGTTCTTAGAAGTTAGTTCGCAAAAGAAAATCTGTCCCGCTATTTCGAAATTACAGATCTTTTCTAATTGATGCCGGGGTTTATATCCGGCGACAAAGTGCATCTAAATTCACTATACTTGTTCCAGAAATCTCAAAAACCTACCCACTTTTCAGTTATCTATTGCATTAGGTATGGGTTGGCAAGTCCCTCGTAGTTACCAATACCCACGATACAGGTTAACCTAGTGTGGGGTCAGGACTATGTGTGTGACTGTTGGGTGTATTTATTTATTTATGGACTGAAACAAATAAAGGAATTATTTGTAAGGTAGATACTTGTTTACATTTCTATAACAGGTTTGGTAAATACACTGTAATGATGCAGTGTACTGCAAATATAATGTCGACTTTCGAGAAACGTTGCCTCCATCGACAATCGCCAGAATTATGCCGGCCAAAATTTATTGTATTTACGGCTGAATACTGAAACGCTATTCAACGGCCGACTGTCCTAGCGACTATTTACTAACATACAATTTTGACAGAAAAGAGTATTAAAATTCTTTCCAGAGGGGTTGATGGCAGGCAGGCGGTTGTAAAAACTACTAGCCAAATCTTTCCGTAAGATGTGTTAAAAAAATGAGGCGCCGACCCCACTGCGAGTGGCAGAAGACCAGTTTGAAGAGAAAGAAAAGTGATTTCTTACGTTTACGCGAATATTACACACTGAAATAAAACTAGTTTATACGGATTTTATCGCGGTTTAATTTTTATTTTAGTCCCGACGTTTCGAAAGCTTTTCAGCTGTCGTGGTCACGGGAGATACTCCCACTTAATTAAACTGCGATAAAATCCGTATAAACTAGTTTCATTTTAAAATGAAGAGTGTTTTAAAATGTTTAACACGATCTTAAATGCTCGAGTTGCGTTTCAGAATTCGGGCGACACATTGTTGATTCCGGAACACCGATTCACCGGTACAAGTTGTTACAAGGGTTTTGCCCCATGTGTACCTAAGGTGGTCGCTATCCCAATTCGGGTACAAATGGATACAACTATGACCAGCCACCTTCCCACCATGCTCCAATCACAGTATATTCTGTCTCGCGTATTCCCATACAAATATGGCAGCAGTCACATGCACGTTCAGAGACCTGACGAACCCTTGCTGCGGTATTTCCACGCAGTGATCCATCATCGGTAACAGATCGCACGGTACACCTTCTTTCTCGTGCCTGGATGACAAAGAAACTAAGTAACTAAACTACAACCAACAGTCACACACATAGTCCTGACCCCACACTAGGTTAACCTGTATCGTGGGTATCAGGAACTACGATGGACATGCCAACCCACAATACCCAGACCGGAAACAAATATTTGTGAATCAGACAAACATTTGTCTAGGTGCGGGAATCGAACCCACGGCCTCACGCTTCGCAACCGGCTACTCGCCCGCTGCGCTACGGAGGCTGTCAAAAGCTATATTAACTGTTCAAGGTGTGTTTGTAATTCTTGACAAATCTTCGTAAATAATCAAAGAAAATATGTTTCTTATTAGAGCAATATGAAAATTAATATTGTAAGACATATTACATGAATTTATACATGTAATGATGGGCAATGACAGTTCGCAGTTAAGTGGGCTCGAAATTGATGAAAAGGCAGTCGAAATAACTGATTTCTGGTGTTACTATCAGGCGATAATATTTTGTAGTGATAGCTGCAGATATTTTAGCTTAACAATATATTAAGTTGCTCCAACAGCGCGATCCCTCATTCTACTACATGCTGTAGTGTACGGCTTATACAGTAAGTACCTATTACAGCGTTGATTTTCAATGAGGGGTAAAAATGATGTGCAGAAGATAAGTTAGTACACATTATAAAATACATATATACATACGCATTCACGCCTATAATCCCCGAAAGGGTAGGCAAAGGTGTTTCCAATACACCCACATTTCGCCGAGCTTCTCTCCGTCTCATGATGTGACAGGGGGGCGAGCCTATCGCCATACAGTGTACAATTCCAGACTCCGGGCTGATTTCGTAATAGAAAAACCCAATATAACTTTTACCCGACCCGGGGATCCAACCCGGGACTTCAGCGTCAACGCGTACGCATTACAACTGCGCCACCGAGGGGAATAAATAATAAAATCACTGGGCATTATGAGACTTAACACTTTATGTCTCGGGGTGACGAGCGCAGTCATGTCATGTCAGTGCTTTGTTATTTAAAGTTCTGTGTAGCGTTGCTACTGTTTAACAGCAGGCGTGGTGCTTACCATCAGGCGAGCGACCTGCTCGTCTCGTCATTCAAGCTTAAAAAAAGTATTGCAATAAAAAATATAAATAAACTGACCCTAGTAATAACAAAGTTTTGATCGGGAACTTGAACGCCTGCAGTTTACAGCTCGTGGATGTCTGTTCAGCCGCCACTATGGAGTACCCTTCACCCTTCATTTTGGTCAAATATTCCTTGAGCGGTCGCCCTGGACGAACCTCTTCCACGTCAACCCATCTCTCTGCTGATACACTGGGGAAAAAGAGCTAAGATATTAATGAGGTAAGCAGAAATGCAACGTATAGAGATAAAATGCTCATTTTATCTAAGTATTTCGGAAAACTTATTCGGATAGCAGTGATAGCTCAGCGGGGACTGGTACGAACTGTCGAGACGAAAGTCGCAGGTTCGAAACCAGTCCTAATAGCACACACCTCTGACTTTTCCAAGTTATGTGTGTATTCATTGTTAATTATCACTTGCTTTAACGGTGAAGGAAATATCGTGAGGAAACCTGCATACCTGAGAAGTTCTGCATAAGAATTTCGAAGGTATGTGAAGTCTGTAACTCGCATTATGCCAGCATGGTGGACTAAGGCCTAACCCGTCTCATTCAGTAGAGAATGCAACCAGCAGTGGGACGTATATAATACAGGGTTAGTATTATTATTATAATATTTCGGAAAACACTCAAATGAAATTATAACTTTTGTTTTTAGCATAAGTGACGAAACGAGCAGCTCGCTCGCCTGATGGTAAGCGTCATGCCTGCCCATAAACAGAAGCAACAACACTCAGAACTTTGAATAACAAAGCACTGCATGGCATTGGAATGCGCTCGCCATCCCGAGACATAAAATGTTAAGTCTCATAACGTCCAGTAATTTCACTGGCTTCAATTTCCCTAAACCGGAATATAAACGTGCTTACACACTTCTGTTTGGCAGAAATAGACAAAACTGTGGTACCAACACAGACGGCCTTTCGCATACGAGGGACCTACCACCTTGTAAAACTTGGAATCCGCACAGAGTATCTCGTAAAATCTAAAGTAAGACCACAATATTATAACCTCAGACGCTTGATTAGAAAAACATCTAACTTTTAATTAGTTGAACATACTTTAAACATAACTAAAACCAATTAAACTAGTTTTTAAACAAATAACCAAATCTTCAAATCGGTCCATTCGTTTAATAATAATAATAATAAATAAATACACCCAACAGTCACACACATAGTTCTGACCCCACACTAGGTTAACCTGTATCGTGGGTATCAGAAACTACGAGGGACTTGCCAACCCACAACACCGAGACCCGAAACAAATATTTATGGATCACATAAACATTTGTCTTGGTGTGGTAATCGAACCCACGGCCTCTCGCTTCGAAGCCGGCTACTCGCTCATTGCGCCACGAAGGCTGTCGTTTAAGCGCTACGGCGTTACGATGCCACATACGATAACATCCCTCTTTTTTGTCGGTGGTTATCTACACTAATATTATAAAGAGGAAAGATTTGTATTTTGTATGTAACTAATAAACTTAAAAACTACTAGACCGATTTCAAAAATTCTTTTGCCGTTAGTAAGCTACATTATCACTGAGTAACATAGGCTACTTTTTATACCGGAAAAGACCGTTCACGCGGGCGGAGCCGCGAACAAAAGCTAGTAAATTAATATAACAATAAATACCTTAATCCTTGAAACTGCTTGTCCGCCAGATGTCGCAAACTGTCCACTATGTATTTCTTAACACCGAACACCTCGCAGGTTCGAGCCATACCGCCCAAATTAGGCAGCTTGTCTATTAGCGATGCCACGACTATCAACTGGCTTCCACTTTCCCTCTTAAATTATAACACAATGTATTACAATGTATGACTGCCTCGGTGGCGCAGTTGTAATGCGTACGTGTTACGATTAAGGCCGGCTGAGGTCTCGGGTTCGATCCCCGGGTCGGGTAAAGTGGTATTGGGTTTTTCTATTACCAAATGCCCGCCATCCCGAGACATAAGATGTTAAGTTTCATAATGCCCAGTAATTTCACTGGCTTCAATATCCTTCAAACCTAAACGCAACAGTGTTTACACACTGCTGCTTGGCGACAGAAATAGACAAAGCGGTGGTACCAACCCGGACGGCCTCTCGCATACGAGGGACCTACCACCTTGAAACTTGCGCGCGTTACATTATTATTACAAATAGAAAGAAAAACAATACCTTTTTGCTAATTCCATACGAGTTAACATCGCTCATATTTCGCCAAGGTATGTATTTCTTTTGTATTGTACCAACTGTTTCAACATCTTCATGGTTCATTTCTACAACCCCACTGGCTATTGCATCAAAACTATCATCAATTAATTTAAGTTCAACCCATTCCTCTTTAAAACTTGTCACTCCATCCAATACTTTATTAATAACGTTCATAACGCGTTTAATATAATTAACGTCTTTCTCATCATTGTAACTTGGTTCAGAATACTTTGGCATCATTTCATAAATGAAATAGGGCGTTAGATTACTGACTATATCAAAATCATTAGCGAAATAATCCTTTTGTAATTTGCAGACGTTTTTATCTTTACTGCTCTGTGCAAATGTTCTCTCTATAATTGTCATAGTAGACGAATATTTGACGGACCCATTTGTATTTAATTTGGACAGATTATTCGATAAATATTGTGCTAGTAATCTTATGTTGAATATTTGGCCCATTGTATAAGACAGTAGGGTGTCCATAACAAAGTCAAATTCTTCTGGGGTATTCACTTTTCTTAGTAACTTATGTTTTAGTAACCAATAAATGATCGAGAATTGCGAGCCTAGAGGTACATTCTTGGATTTTAATATTTCTAGCAGATGTTCATTAATGTCTTGCTTCTGGAAATGAAATTCATGTTTAATTAACTTAAAAGTATAATAAGTTAATTCTATCAACCATCTTTGGAAGGCGGAAGGTCAAGCACCAGAGGCGGATTCAGAAATTATTTCGGGGCCCAGGGTTGACGACGGATTCACCCAACCCCAATCATCACAAGATATAATAATAATATGTCAGGCTATTATATACCTAATGCCTACTCCATTAAAGCATATCATCATAAACTTACCTCCAAATAAAAGTATAAAGTTATATACCACTCCAAACAAACTCGTACGCTTGGTTGATGCGGTAACTTGCCCAGCATTTCCACACACCAATGAAACAGACCCTCGCTTCGACTCTCCTCATTCAATAGTAGAATGAACAGTAAATGTTGTAATGCGGTCAAGAAAGTACGGTGCAGTTGCGAGTTCCCATGGTACCGCACTTTGTTTCTGAATATAGCGTCTATTTTTGTCTTTATTAGGTTCAAAATGATTTTAAGTGTCTCCATGTCTTTTATCTTGCTTAACGTGGCTATAGCCGTATATTGTATTTGAAAATCATAATGAGTGCTGATGCTGTAATACAAAACTTGTTTTGTTATAGTTTATTGTTGCCGACACATGTTCCATTGGAATTTAGACATTCTCTCTAGTTATTTGTCTATATTATTATGTACAAAAGGATATATGGCGTAACTATATTGTTAACTAGCCTTTGCTTGCGGCTCCGCCCGCGTGAACGGCCTTTTCCGGGATAAAAAGTAGCCCATGTTACTCAGTGATAATGTAGCTTTCTAAGGGCAAAAGAATTTTTGAAATCGGTCCAGTAGTTTTTAAGTTTTTTGTTGCATACAAAAATACAAATCCTTCCTCTTTATAATATTAGTGTAGGCTATTTTATAGACATTTATTTAGTTTATTTCCAATAACATGTGTTTTGTTAATAGCCTTAAGGCTACAGCCTGAATGTGCGTAAATCCTGCCTTGCTTAATTCAAATACACTTACTCATTGCTTTTAAACTTACCTTTGCTGTTCCAATCCATATTTAGTATCATTTAAAATATGAATTTCCACACTGTCAATTATTCTGCAAGAATAAAATTGATTTAATAAATTATAGGTATAAATAAATTTGCGCGGCAATGTTTTATTTGTCAAGACAAAAGGCGTGGAGTTATTTATTTGAATCAACTTAACAAAGGAGATTCTATATTCGATTTGAATTTCTCTGAGATTCTCTTGAAAACTAATGAAGTAAGGTTGATGATTATTCCACTAAAGTAATTTATTATTTAATACAAAGTGGAGATTTACTTCCATTGACGTAATGGGAAGGGGGACAATTATGTACCTTAAATATTCAGGGAGGAGGGTAAGGGCTCAATTGCTTCAGTTACCCCCATCTAGATTCGCCCCTGTATATAATGCTAACTACTTTATCATAACAGTCTTACCTTTGATCCTTCCTTTGTACTGGTGAGAAAAGTAAAATCTCACAAAGAATACAAATTAAATGGGGTGCCAGAGATAGTTTATCATTCAATCTCATTATCAAATAACACAGAGGTGTATTTTTTACAGCAGCATACTCCAAAATCTTACTACTATATGATATAACTATGTTGTTGTATTCTGGTTTCTCCATAACTGTATCATGGGTTAAAATATCAACAAATTCTTTGATACAAATTGTGTATTGATTATTCGATTTCAACTCCTCAATCTCATTCCATGTTCTGTTTAAGAATTGTGTCAAATTAAATTCTTTGTTACTAAGGATTTTTGACAATGTTATATTTATGACTTTCAAAATCCATTTCAAGCAACCATATCCACCACAATCTAATACCTTTTCCATTAATTTCAGTAGATTCTGTTCATCAAAATCTTCCTTCTCTTTTAATAATCTGTAAATTAATTTGCAACTCTCTTCATGGAATTTACTTTTCAATCTACCCACACTTTCTATTGTACTTTGATTTGTCGGTAAATCATTTGACCAGTTTATTACTGTTCCAATATTTAATTTGTTGTGTTTGTGCATAAAAGAGTCATGTCTGTTGTTGAAAATTATGTTGTTTATAATTAACAAGGTTAGGACTCGCTTGTCCATGTCAGTATCTTTTGCTGACAAAAATATTGTTGATGTCTTGTAAAGTTTAAGCAAAATTTCTCTTATATCATCATTTAGATTATTTATTACAAAGTTTTCTTCTACTAAAAGTAATTCCATATCATAAACAGTTCCAGCTGAGTCATTTGAAAATAAACATAAAATATATTGGCATATAGTTTTAAAATCCCTGTAAATGACTTCATTGATAACTTTGTTTACTTCACTTAGGTTTTTATTTGTTTTACCAAGCAAATGTGTGATGTATAACACATCTTTGATACAATCCAATTTGTTGCAATATTGTCTGTCTACATTATTTCTTATCTTCTTTAATAAATCATTAACAGTATCAATACATTGTGAAACATATTCTTGATGATTATCAAGATAAAATAAGCAAAACTCTACATTTAAATATGACTCACTCATATATCTGAAAAAGCTTATTTTCTCTTCATCTGTCAAAGTTATGTTTTTAATAAATTTAATAAATGGATTTTTATCATGAAATTCATTTTGGAATATTGGAAAAATATATGCACATGTTTTCCAATGAATTTGTTTACAGCAATTAGCAATAAAACATGATATGTTAAGATGTATTGCTTTTCGTATGATAATATTATTGCATGGCACCTTGAGTATATCCATTATAATGTCATACAAATTATAATCTTTTATATCCATAGAAATATCATTTTCATTCAATGTTGACAGAACATTACTCAAACTGTATAGAGGAACTGGTGACCATTTTATTTCAGGGATGGCCTGTAGTAGATTTATAATACAGTCTTGCACAGTTATTGCTGTGTACATTGTTGATTCTAAGTAATCAGTTTCTTTCTTATTGTCATATAAATGTATATCATTGAATGTTTCCAACAGAAATGCAACCTCTGAAGTAGTATCAAAATCAACATTGAGTCTATATTCCAAACATTTTAGTCTTACCGATGCATTGTCATGTTTCATTCCTATATTGAAGGCACACATCAACCAACATTTTTCAAAATAATACAAATACTCAAATAGCTGTAAAGATGGCAGTACTATATTGCTCTGTTTCTCTTCAAGACTTTCAATTAGTATGAAAAATTTATCCCACTCTGATTTCAACTTGTGTGCATACTTTTGTTCCCATTTAAATATGTTTGTATTTTCATATTTAACTTTGACATCATTCTTTAGCTCTCCGACATAGTCTATAGCTCTTTTTGCTAAATAAATTGCAGTTTTTCTTGCAGAGGCATCTTGAGAGTTAAGTCCGTATAAAATAATTCTCCAGAAATCAGATTCATGAATAATTTTTGAATATGTTTTAACATTACATTTATCATCTTTAGTGGGTAAATAATATTGAGATAGGCAACATAGTATTTTCAATGCATTTTCTTTCTGATCATGCTCTAAGAGTTTCATATAATCCCATATTCTGTCCAGAACATTGTAACCTTTTGCAGCCACATACAATTTTGGAACAGTGTGTGTTAAAAAATGCACTTTAAGTTTCTCATCTGGATAACTTAAAATATTTGTCAAAGGTGCTTCCATAAAATGCAATGTGATTTGCTGTCCATGCTCAACCACAGCGTCAAAAATACTGTCGCATATTTTTAAATTTAACAATATTTTTGTAGTTGAACTTTTTTCTAGCTCATTTGTATGAGGCAAATGTATAGACGACAATATCTGTTGTACTAAATGCTCTGATTTACTAATCAAAGTACTCAAATTCAAACACAATACGATATTAATGATTTTACATACAATATTTACGTTTTCGTCTTCAACAGTTGATAGTAACTTTACTATAAAATTACACTCAATATCATTCTCACATTCGGTGTCTTCCCGTTTATTAATCAAATGTTTATACTGAAGTAATAAAAGCGCATTTTTCAGGTGTTTTTCTGTATGTTTAGTCCTTTCCATTAAGGAATTCAATCTAGTATTAATTATTTCTTCATCTATATCAAGTAGATCTAGAAAAGTTAACGCAGTTTCGTTGTAGTCCATATTGCTATTAAGTTATGTATATTTAATTATTATTTCTCTTATAAAACTTGAAATTCGTGTACGATATTCTAAAGAGTGGCTTCCACAAGGCAATAAATATGAATGATGATTCCACCAACAGAGTTTGCAATTATCAAAGAGATGACTAGGGGTTATGTCTAGTGATACCAACCGGTTTTAGAAAAACCGGCATAAAACATTTTTTACTTAGAAAAACCGATTACTTTTCAACAAATTACAAAATGATCAAATTTTATTATTAGATGTCAAAAATAGGTATCCGAATGTTACATATATCTGAATTATAGATGTAGTATAGAACCATACCATCATCCGAACGCACTTTTATTTCGCGTACCCAAACACCAATTCTAGATCACATTCGTGTTATCTTTGCTCGAAGAATCACGGTTTTGATATTTGAAGAACCTCAAGTAACTTCTCTTAGCTATTTTGGGCTCCATCGTTGTTAATACAGGTGTCTTATTTCTGCATCTATTTTTCAATAAATGTTTTATTCAGATACTGTAAATTGAATAGGTGGTGAACTTAGTGATTGAGAGGACTAAACGTATATCATTGAAAGACAATTATTTAATTACTATGAAGTTTAATAGAAATATTTTGTTTCTTTTTATTGCTAATTTCAATTATATAAATGTATCTACGAGCTGCATTTTTCACATACCAGGATGCTGGAAGCAAAACGTAAATCGTAACAATTTCAAAAAAGAGTTATGGTGAAACTTAGTAGTTTTTTTTTTATTAGATTGAGTGACGAAACGAGCAGGTCGCTCGCCTAATGGTAAGCGCCACGCCTGTCCATTAATAAAAGCAACACCACATAAAACTTTGAATTACAAAGCATTGCATTACATTGGACTGCGCTCGTCACCCCGAAACATAAGATGTTAAATCTCATAATGCCCAGTCATTTCATTGGCTTCAATGCCCTTCAAACCAGAACACAACAGTGCTTACACACTGCTGTTTGGCGGCAGAAATAGATAAAGTGGTGGTACCAACCCAGACGGCCTTATGCATACGAGGGACCTACCACATTCAACCTTGTAGATTTTACCAAGTGCAAGAAAGTAAAAAATAAAGGAGGAACTTCTAATATGTTGACTCATTTAAAAAGGACTTATCCAAAGAGGGCAGTGCAAGTGGTGAAGAATGTTTGATTTATAAAACATTTTGTTTTGTTCATATTTTCAGAGTAAATTTAAAAACCTATAAGATCTTCAAAAAAACTGTTTTTTCTCCAAGGTAATCGGTTAAAACCGGTTCTCAAATGTGTAATCGGTTCACATCTCTAGTTATGTCATGTACAATTGTTGACAGTTGATATTTCACAGTTGGTTGACAGGGGAGTTTTGGCGGGAATTCTTACAGTGCGGTGGCTCTCTTGTTTTAATTATTTTCTAAACTGGTTTAAAGTTGTGTTTGTTGTATAAAAGTGGTGTCGTTTTGTGCAATAATCATTAACGATGATGAATAGTGTATGGAAACATTGAAATAAGTGGATTTAGGTGATTTTTGATCAAGGGTATTGTCGACCTTGTGCTTTCGATTCGCTTGAAGAAAGTCGTCTAAGAAGCATTGAACTGAAAGGAATTATCACCAAAACTCCAGCAAGACCTTGAAATCGGCCACACCCCTGTTTCATCGTTCTTGGAATATAAGAAAAGATATAACTAATGACTTGGCAGCATGTTCTCTGATCTTAGCCGGTTCCTTATGGAACAAACAAACAAAAAAGTTGGTTGACAGTTGACACTAGTGTTGAGTAGGGCTTACAAGAGGACTCACATTTATCCCGTACATGACGTTTTTTTTTTCATGTATTTCTTCAAATTTTATGTCGGGTTTCCCTGTTACTATTCCCATAACGCGTGCAGCGTGTCACAGACTACTTAGAGATACTACGTATCGTGTGTGAAAGTGTAAGGATATATAGAGATAAGAATGAGAATGAGAGAGCTTCAAGACGCAGCATCTCATTGAAGTGGGTCCTTGTACTGGCTCAGTCCAAAAAAGGCAACTCTTAAAAACTCATCGTGTCCTACTCAACACTAGCGATAGTGGCATCACTCTGATGCACGACTATAAATGATTCAAATCGAACTATTCGACTCTAGGGCTGGAGTGCCTATAGGGCTGGAGTGCCTTAGGGCTGGAGTGCCGTAGGGCTGGAGTGCCTAAAAGCATTCGCCCGAAAGTCCGTTGTCGCTGACTAAAGCCGACTCACGGTCAGGCTATCAGCAAGCGTCCATCTACAAAAAAAAAAAAAAAATTCGACTCAGTAAATTATTTGACTCATTCGAATACTTTACATAAAAGGACAAGTATTCAGAGTCGTAAAATCTTATCTAATATTTAAAATTATCGTGTCACAATGTTCGTTCCCATACTCCGAAACGGCTGGACCGATTTGTATGAAATTTTGTGTGCATATCGGGTAGGTCTGAGAATCGGCAACATCTATTTTTCATCCCCATAAATGTTAAGGGTGGTCCACCCCTAATAGTTTTTATTTAATCATTTTTTTTTTGTTTTTATGATACAGCATTAAAAAATACATACAACCATAAATTTTCAACCCTCTACGATCGACCCCTATTTTTTAATAGCGACATTAGTATTTTTGTCAAGCGCGTTTCTCACCGGGGGCGCCCACTAGGCTACTTTAATCCTGAAAATAGGCAATCACGCGGGCGGAGCCGCGGGCAACAGCTAGTCTATATATAAAAATCTAGTATCACGGAGTTTGTGGTCGTACTCCTCCGAAACGACTCAACCGATTTTTATGAAATGTTTTTTTTTATAATATAGGCCGGCAAACGAGCAAGTGGGTCACCTGATGGTAAGTGATCTCCACCGCCTATGTAGGCCCACAATACTAAAATAATCATGGGCGCGTTGCCGACCTTAAAGGAAAGGGATAAGTAAGGGATTGGGAAGGGGAGGGGAATTTGGGCCTGCGAATATCTCACTCAACGTACGAAACGCAGCAGCAAGCTGCTACTTTACGCCAGTTTTCTGTGAGACAGTGGTAATGACCCGGACGAGCCGGTCCATAGGAGACAAAAGTGTCTACAGCGTGGCTCTACCACTCACCTGTTTATTTGGAGACCCAGATTTTTTTGAAGTGTAAACTTCTTTAGCCACGTTGGGCACTTTTTGGTAGGGGAAAATCTTATGGGTTCGCGTCACCGACACGCTTATAACGCGCAGCGGCCGTGTGCTGTGCGCGTTAGACACTTTGGATGGGTGAAATCTCGTGCGTTCGCGTCACCGACATGCTTAAAGCAGTATATCTGTAGCTATACATCTGACATATTGTGCAACATTAGTGCAGTATATATCTTTTAAGTGAAATTGAATGAATTGAGTAAAAAGTTCAATGTGTATATACTGTGCATTGTTGAAATAGTGTTTTTGTTTGATTATTATTTGAATCGTTTAATTGTAGAATCATTGTGCAGTACAATAGTGAGTACTAAAAACCATATAAACATACATATAAATGTTGCTCGGAGTGTCAATAGATGTGAAAACCAGATTGATGTTGATAATTTTAATTCAAACATTAGGAAATTTAACATTCTAATACTAAAAGTTCTAAGTTTTCACTTCTATCGGAAGAAAATTGGCAGTCTCTACAACTGCCAATTTTCTTTTCTTGTTTTTACTACACCTGTGTCGCGATTCATACAATATAACGAATTACCATCCAAATTTTATTCTTATAGTGTTCATAGACTCAGAGTAAAATAGCTGTGACTTATAGCCATACAGGGCAGACGGACAGACAGACAGACGTGACGAAATTATAAGGGTTCGCCATTTGACTACGGAATTAAACAATTGACGTTGGCTTACAAAACAATTTGACCCGAAAGAAATATTTGTGGATCACATAAACATTTGTCTCGGTCTGGGAATCGAACCCGCGGTCTCCCGCTTCACAGCCGGCTATTAGCCCACTGCGCCACAGTGGCTGTCAAAAAGTATTTAAAAAGTTATAAAATATACATATAATTTCGTTACGGCATTTTCTGTCGAAGCAGAATCTGTTTAAGTGCGCTCAAGTTTGAGACAAATTAAACACGTTGCCACGGCTGCCGCGCTGAATATCGGGGTGGCGCGAAACCACCAATCCGATAGATTTTTATATGGCGCAAATATTCAAGGTCATCGGCGTGGGGCACAATCTTATAATCATGATTTCACCAATAGGCGATGCTCATGCTGACAAGATGTGCTGTGTAGCAAACGGTGTAGCATCTCTATATTGGTCTGTGTTATAACTTATCTACCAAACTACCAAATTATAGATTTTTAGTAAAAAATAATAATACCTATTCTAATTTTAAATAATAAATTGTGGTAGTTTCAACTTATGCGGGCGCCAGACATAGCTTCAAATGTTTGAACATTTGTTTGAAGTCCTATCAACACACATTTGAGCACATCCTTGTCGCAAACAAGTGTACCTGCCAGACATGCTTTGCAAACATATACGCTCACAGTAGTATTGGATTAATTAGCATTCGCATGAATTTTTTGCATTTGAAGTCTTATTTAGCATTTGGCAAATAAATATAGTTGCGAAGTTATGTGAAGTATGAATTCATTCGTCGCTTCGTAATTCGTGTATTAGCGCGTCGCAGTAACGGTGGTAACGTGCTATGCCATATTAGCAAATAGCATTATCACGAACGATTAGTTTGTTATGACACTAGAATTAACATGCTAATGAAAATAAATCGTAATAGCATTAATTGCCATTCCTAGCTCATAGTAATCCAATAGACGACAAATAGGATGGACGATAATTTTGTGGACATGGTATGCCTATATTATTTATGTGCATGTAATTTCTTTATACACGGTTATCCGTGAAGCAACTCAATAAATTGAACTTTGCGCAAGTGTAGCAGGCTACCCACACATTTGAACTTTGAAGTACTTCGAGCGCTGAAAACCGACACGAGATAGCAAAGTACAAGATACAGGCTCCGCCTAATATGAGAACCTCTGGCAAATGGTTTTTGTATCTTTCTTTAAGTAAATAAGGTTTTTTTTCAAGTGCAAATGTGTGTTCAAACTTTGTACACTAAGCAAATACCCGTGTCACACTTCGCGAATTTGTAGTTATTTGCGTATTTGAAGCTATGTCTGGCGCTGTCATTAGAAAGTAGTTTTATCCTCTTTGTGGTAGTTTCTTTTTCAGTTAGCAACATTGTTCTACTGTCTTTTTCTTGTTGCCAAAATCGTCAAGTACGTGAAAAAAGTCCTCCATTGAATTCTGTGAATCTGTTGGAAGTACTGTTTTGTAATTTTAAATAAGCTTAAATAGTGTTGCATTGCTAAACCACATATAATTTTACCGATTAATCCTTTGTAGACTGAAATTTCAACGTAAGCAATCATGGATGATAACTCTTCGAGCGATGACGAAATACAAGAATCTCCATCCAGCCCTAAATCTGGAGGAAAAAAGGTTAAATTGAACGATGGAAGTTCGCAAGACAGTTTTAAAGAGACAGGTAGGCCCGTCTGGATTTTCTGAATGGCGACTTAATTATTTGTGACGTAAAAAAATCAAGGTCCATAATGTATTGTTTTTTTCTCAGTTGCTGCGAGCAAAGATGAGAATATGGATAGTGGGGTGTGTGTGGACAAGTCTGAGAGCACCAGCAGTGATGACCGAGCGGCTGGCAGCTCAAAAGCTCCTTCAAACGAAGTGGTGATTGCGGCGCCATCTACCAGCAACGTTCGGGCCATATTGTTGAACATCAAACGTCCGCGGCGTTCCCGTATTTACAGGAAGAGGAAGACTCCTGACCGGGACTCGGACAGTAATGGATCGTCGAAGGACTCCGATGACCTGTCTGCCGATGACTCTTCACAACCAGCAAGACGCCACACTGCAAGCTGCAGCAACAACAGTGATAGTGACACTGAGGTGGATGAGTACCACCGCCTGATTGACTTGTGCAGCTCTGGCTCTGATGATACTAACACTGGGTGAGTTGTTTTTTTTTAAATAGGGTTTTTGAGTTGATTATTTTTATTAGAGATACACAGTGGGATTTTTCATACTATGCTTCTTATTATTCTTCTTATTATATTGCTCATACCAATATTTAAACCATGAACTGTATGACCCGGGTCGGGTAAAGTGATATTGGATTTTTCTATAATGAAATGCTTAGTATCAACCCGGAGTCTGTAATTGTGCCCGATATGGCGATAGGCTCGCCCCCTATCACATCATGGGACAGAGATACGCTCAGCGAAATGTGGGTATATTGGTTACACCTCTGCCTGCCTACCCCTTCGAAGATTACAGGTGTGAGTGTTTATGTATGTATGAAGTGCAGCCTCTTTTTAGGGTTCTGTAGCCAAATGGGAAAAGCAGAACCCTTATGATTTTGAGATATAGTGTATTTTCGGTGACACAATACCCATATTGAATATCCTTCCCTGTGCATGGTCCGATATGCACTTTGCAGTTTCTTTTATTTCTGATATTGCATATAGTTTTTTCTTATTATTGCCGATTGCTTAAAAAAATATTTATTACATTAGGCAATGTGTAATTTTACAAATCAAGTGTTGGCGCTATTAACCATTGATCAATTAACTGCAGTGACAGGCTCTCAGTTGGTTCATTTAATTTTTGGCCTTGTACTTTTACGTCAGTCTTATTTTTGTATATGTACAGAATAGCCATGTGTAAAAGCTAGTAGTATATATTTCACTACCTCTAGTGAAAGAATCAACAAAATTGGTACATAAATGACGAATATTTAATCCTAATTGTGATTGTGATGATTGTGATTTTAATTTTGCATGCCTATGCTTGGTCAAATATGGTTGAGCTAAAAATTTAATGTTACCATCATATATATGTACCCATATTTGCAAAATAAAAATATCTTTATCTTTATCTAAATAATAGATTCACTGAGGGATAGAATTTCTCCTTTGAATTTAAATGGGATCTACTTTGAGCTGGCTATAGTATCAAATGAAAAAAGAATTATCAACAGACCACTGCTTCCTGTCTCTACAAGCACAGAAACAAAACAAATATATGTGTCAAATTGAGAACCTCCATCATTTATTTTTTTTGGATATAAAAGAAAGTAATGTATGTGTCCATGAGATACTTTTTTATTATAATTGCATAGGCCGACAAACGAGCAAGTGGGTCACCTGATGGTAAGTGATCACCACCGCACATGTACGCCCACGATATCAAAAGAGTCATGGGCGCGTTGCCGACCTTAAAGGAAAGGGATAATAAGGGATTGGGAAGGGGAGGGGGATTTGGGCCTCCGGATATCTCATTCACCGTACGAAACGCAGCAGCAAGCTGCTACTTTACGCCGGTTTTCTGTGAGACAGTGGTAACGACCCGGACGAGCCGGCCCATTCATGCTGTAGACAAAATTGTCTACAGCGTGGCTCTACCACTCTAGAGCTTTTTAATTTCATTTGTAAGTTATAGAAACCAATAAGATGTTTTTATTGTGGCAATAAGACTACTGACAGACGTGGTAATTAGAGTAAAATGGTACTGTAAACATAAAGTGAAACCGATTAACAAATCACAATGTGCTAAATATATGAAATATACAATGTGTTACAGAAAGGTGTGGTCATATTTTAGGGTCATTACATACTCCTTATAGTAAGTACTTTTGTACCGGATCATTTCAAAATTGACACCCTCCTAAAATTTCATGTCAATTTTAATCACTTGTTTATTAATATCGATAAGATTGATGATTACATCACTAATAATTATTATGAATGACACTATTTAATAAACGTGTACAATGTGTACGTAATTCTACGAAAATATTACGTACGTTACTTCAAATTTAAACACAAAATAACACCTGAAAGAGCCTGTGTGCTGAAGAAGCACTTTAAACATACTTGATTTTCGGGTTTTCCATCTATGAACTTGGCTTAAAACAACCAATGAGCCTCTTGTAAATTATTATCAGCTGCTCTCAACATATAATACTTGCTTAAACTAAAAATTAAAATATATTTTAAAAATATACTCATAATCAGTACTTCAGAAATTACCGAACTGGCTGCGTCAAATAAATGTTGACAATACATAGATACGCCATGACAAATACTCACGCCTGTAATCTGCGAAGGGGTAGACGGAGGTGTAACATGTACACCGCCGAGCTTATTTCCGTGCCATGATGTGATAGAGGGCGAGCCTATCCTCATACCGGGCACAATTCCAGACTCCGGGCTGAAACTGAGCATTTCGAAGTAGTAAAACCCAATATCACTTACCCAACTTGAGGATCGAACCCAAGACTTCGGCACTGCAGTCATACCGCGTACGCATTATATCTGAGGCAGTCGGATGTTGGATTCAATGACAATAATCCTAAACTTAAATCTGTAAATGATCACAAGATGCAATTTTTGTTATACAACATACTACAAAAAGTGTAGATAATTTTAAAATTTCCCTAGTCTAAATGAGTTGGTACATTTTTATGAATAAAGTGTTGTTAGATTCCTCTTAGTTGTGGTAGTGGCCCGCGGGCATAAAAATCAATATGACGGACGAAGTCACCATAATTTGCTGAAAAATATGATAACTAATAAATTAAAATGGATGACCATAATATTTTTTAACCTGTCCTCAGTTGAAATAACATTTTACGCAGTTGGATTTACTTTACCATTCTCCTTAGGAGTTCGTCGGACACGTGCGATTCGGAGGAACTACTAGAGTTACCAACCGATGATGATTCGTCCAGCGACGACGAAACACAGTGGAACAGGTCCAACGGTGAGGGCGAAGGCACGGACAAGAGCAATCCACCGGCCGTATTGCTCAAGGAGAGGCCTAAACACAACTACAACATATTAAGAGGTTTGTAGCAGGCTCGGATCACTTTATAACTTCTTTTTATAAGACTAGGGGCGTTGCCCATGTTTTTCCACAACACATAAAATAAAAAACCGATAATATGAGACATATCTTACTTTTTTCCCCACATTATTCTGCATCGATTGGTATCGGTCTCGACCCCATACTCCCAGCGGTTTCGGAGGAGATAGCGTGACAAGCTTTTGGCAGCGGCGGCGGCGGCGCCAGTTACTTTTTTTAGAATAGAGAGATAGCAGAAAAAAGAAGTTGTTCACATGCTTGTGAATGTGCATCGCATTTTTTTATTAGTCTTAGATGACGAGACTGGCAGTTCGCTCGCCTGATAAGCGCCACGCCTGCCTATTAACAGAAGCAACACCATCAGAACTTCGAATTATGAAGTACTGCATGGCACTAAACTGCGTACTGAGGCATACGGTGTCGAGTCTCATAATGTCGAGTAATTTCACTGGCTTCTATGTCCTTCAAAGTGGAACACAATTACTATCAGTTGCTTTTATTTTTATTATATTATATTTTTTGTATCCATCGCCTTCCTGCAACCCTTGTCAGGTCGTCGGTCCATCTTTTAGGTAGACGTCCTCTGTTGCGCTTGCCCGTACGTGGATGGATGTAGGCCGCTTCCAATAGGTCGGCTTGGAAGGCATTAGGGGAGGCCTATGTTCAGCAGTGGACGTCTTGTGGCTGATGATGATGATATTTTTTGTAGAGGTAATGAACCGCGAGCTTGGGATGTCATTTCCATCTGGGAAAACGACCAAGAATGACGTGATTTTCGAGCAGAAATTTTACTCATCTCTGCATGCTGTGTACCGACTCAAGAAACTGCATAATCTAAACAAGCACAAAGGCTGCGTCAATTCCATTAATTTTCACCCTGAAGGTAAGATTTTTTAGTAAGTTTTTGTAGATATACTTTGTTGTAAAATATTAATATAATGTTTGATAAATAAAATGAAAACTGACTTCGTCATATTTTTTATACTGCTATACTGCAATTCCTCATGCATGGTTTAAATATTGTATCTAATGTCTGCAACACCCTGTGTATTGGCTATTAACCACATGAGACTAAAGCCTTACATGTTTACTAGGCAACAATTGATGGGAATTTTGTTAACATGCAGCCGAACATGCTGAGTTGTGTGATGAGTTGATGATGCAATAACATGGAAAATTTATAGCTATCGCCCCGCTCCAGGGGGAAGCGGGACAGTTATGTTAGACTCCCTAGAAAACCAAGAGTTTGAGTAATTGGACTTGTAATCTTCATATGATTATTGTTGCAGGTCATCTCCTAGCATCTGGTTCTGATGACACCAATGTGGTAGTCTGGGATTGGGCGCGTAAGATACCTATGCAGACTGTCAAGACTGGACACAAGTCAAACGTGTTCCAGAGCAAGTTCTTGTACCTGAACTCTAGTAGTCAACTAAATATCGTCACATGTGCTAGGGACGGCCAGGTTAGTGAGATAGATTTTCAAAATGGAATCTTAAGGAATTTGAGGTCTATTTTCCTATTCCTTTCGCGCCAGAATGTTCCCAGAAAGAGTATAATACTGGTATGAATTGTGAATAAAATTGTGGGTGTGTGTGATTGATTCTAAAAGTTAAATTTTACCCTAATTATGTGTTGAGGTCACTTAGTTCAATTTTAAAAATATATTTGTTTAGTAACCACAAGTTATCTAGATAAAGACAATGACTTTAAATAATTGCGATCGCCTGTTTAAATAGCTTTTATGCTTATGTGACAACAAAACAAGAGACTACAGGTGTCGACTTCGAAGGCAATGTTTTTCGGTATTTGATTTATCACTCAACTCATTGATGCAACTTTGAGGAATGGAAAGAGATTTTCAGGGGATATATGCGATTTAAAGGATGGTTTCTGTTTTGACTTCCCTATGAGCAGTTCCTTACCATATACTATAGGCATATCGGAAATGGAAAAAAGTATCGATATACAACGTGTTACAGAAAGGTGTGGTCATATTCAATGGTCGTTATATTATACACCTGACAATGAGCGTTTGTGTACACCCTTACTAAAATATAGACAATTTCTCGCTAATTATAATCATTCGTTTATTGAGATCGATAAGATCAATCACATCACTATTTTGAGTAGTTATTAACTCTTAAAGTTGTGATAACCTACGTCTTAACTTACCTCTATGTTCTTATACAAGTTCTGAGCTGTGCTGTGTTCCTGGTGCAATTACAATCCTAGTGATACAGACCACCAAAAATATCAGCTCACACCGGCACCGGCACCGGCCTGGCTTTAAGCGAGAATAACAATGCAGGAGTGACAAAAGACGGCAACAAAGTAGCGTTACCTAGTCTGTAACACTTCTAGGATCGGTCAATAAGAACGACAAAAAGGGATTAAATAAATGAAATATAATAGAATGCAAATATAATAAACATGGATAGTCAGGGTCGTGGTAAGGCTACAACCAAGAACCGAAATGCCTTACACCCTTGTTTCGATACACTGGCCTTGGATCAATAAGGGAAGTCCGCGGAATAGCTTAGTACATGGAGATTTTGTATGACCACAGCGTTGACTATGTCGTCGGAGACGACTATGTTCACGGAGATGACGATGTTCTCGGAGATGACGATGTCCACAGAGTTGGCAATGTCCTCGGCGCAGTACACGAAGATAAGTCGCGGATTTAAGAGCAGGTCCTTGTACGGATGAACCCCAATTCGGGGTAAACATAAAATAATAGTATGTATTGCCTATTACACACATGCAGAGAAGTTTTATTAAAGAAGTTGATTCGTGCATTTAGCAGTGTGTGCTCTCTGTCAAAATATTTAACATTTAAATTTAAAATTATAAGTATTTAAAAATAAATAAAAAAGAAGGTTTAATAGGAGGTGTGTAAAAAGACTTTATTACGAAGTATGCTAGAACCGAAACGAACCGTTACAAGTCTTTTTTGCGGCGTCGGACAATCCGTGCGGTCTGATATAAGAGTTTTAGCAGCATAAAAGTGTTGTTGTTATTGCAGTCGATTTGTTAATACGGAAGGTGAAATACTTATATAGCATTATACGTTGTTTAAATTTTACCACACCTTTCTAGAATACGTTGTGTATCTTATCAACATTTTTTTTAATAAGTGTCAACATCGATTATGAAAAAATATCGATATATCGGGTTGACACTAGGACAACCTTTTTTACATCCTTTAAAAAATATTGTTTTTGATTTGATTGCAATAAGTTTTAAGCGTATACCACTGGACAGTTTAAAACGGTAGCGTGCATTTTTACACGTTATCAGGATAAACCTTGAGGGCAGGGCAGATCCCCGCTTGAGAACCCACACCTTTTCGCAGTGTTCCGAAAAGTGTGAGATATTGTATCGTATGTTTCTTAGGTCCGGCTGTTACAATGTGGCAGCGCGGGAGGGTCGTGGTCGCGGCGACGTGTAGCAGCACACGCCAGGGCAGCGCACAAACTGCACGTCACACCGCTAGAACCGCACGCGCTGCTCTCCGCAGGAGAGGACGGGTTCGTGCTGCACTGCGACCTGAGGACCGACGCCGCCAACAGGTACTGATAATGATGATGATGATGATGATGACTGCACGTCACACCGCTGGAACCGCACGCGCTGCTCTCCGCAGGAGAGGACGGGTTCGTGCTGCACTGCGACCTGAGGACCGACGCCGCCAACAGGTACTGATAATGATGATGATGATGATGATGACTGCACGTCACACCGCTGGAACCGCATACGTTGTTGCCTAGAGCAGAGATAAAGTGGAGCAACATGATACGGATGATTACCCGATGTTGACTTCAACATGATGATGATGGCCATCGTGATAACGATAATTAAAAACGGCAACTATAATTAAAACTTGTACTGATGATCACGGTGACTACGATAATACGTTTTGGTTATGGTAATGATGCAGCGCAGTCCAAGGATAATGTAATGTAACAGAGACAACATTTGACATTTATTTATGCAGACTATATTTACAACACTATCCTTAGTAAAATACTTTACTCAGTGACGTGGCATGATGTAGTCCTTATTATAGTCAAGAGCATCGCTAGTTGATGGGATAGAAGGATAGAGGATGAAGAAGGGAGGGCAGCTTAACGGTAGAATTTGGTATAATATGTTTATCTCCAAAATATACAATGTGTTACAAAAAGGTGTCATATTTAAGGGTCGTTACCCACACTTGACAGTGAGTGTTTATGTACCGGATCTTATCGAAAGTGTAGACATCCTAAAATTACACGCTAATTTTAAACATAACGTCTATGATATGTATACCTTCATATGTTGATCTGATATTGAGTTGAGTGACCTTCATGGCAGTCTTTTGCAAATAATGACTGTACCGTACCTATCTTACATGTAATTGTAATCAATCTGAGTATGTCATGCTCGCTCTAATGTCTGTGCTTGCGGCGCGGTGGCGGCGTCGTGTGCCGGCTGGTGTGTGTCGGTCACTTCCCTGTAACATGGTTGAGGAGGCCGATGCATACCGGCTGGCACATGCGTCATACTCGTGAACGGGTGCTGCTTGTGTGAACTGGTCTGCTCGGACTGTTATCTTTTATTTGTTAACACTATCTTAAGGTCTTAATTTATTCGGCATGCTTATGGAGGTCATGCAAGTTAATCCAATGCGTAGATGTCATTTCTGTAATTGCTTGATTGAGCTGCTCTAATTCCAATTAAATATTGTAAAACCATAAGGTTTTACAATATTTAATTGCAGCATAAGCTGTACTCGTAATAATTGTAATCTAGTTTTGAAAAGAGCAACGCTGGAGTTGATTGCTCGTTCTTCTCGAGCGAAACAGCATTCCGAACTAGCGGTAGAATTTCGACGGAATCTAAATAATGTATAACATTTTAAGGATTCAATAAATATTTAGAATTTTGATAATATGGATTGTGATAGCTTAATATCTTGCTTTATTTTCGTACTGACTTGTCATAAGTGCTATTTTATTTGCCTACAATCTACATGATAAATAAACGATTTTATTCTATTTCTGCGATCGATAAGATTGATTAAATCGCTGTAAATTAAGAGAAGTGCGTGAATAACAATGCTGGACTAAGACAAAACCTCATCATCTGTTCATCATTTAAGGTTGTTGTCCAAAGTTGCGAGTCGAATATCGCCTTGTTATATACATACATACATACAGACTCACGACTGTAATCTCCCAAGGGGTAGGCAGAGGTGTAACCAGTACACATCCATTTCGCCGAACATATCTCCGTCCCACGATGTGATAGGGGGCGAACTTATCGCCATACCGGGCACAAATTCCAGACTCCGGGCTGATACTGAGCATTTCGTAATAGAAAAACCCAATACCACTATACCCGACCCGGGGATCGAACCCGAGACCTCAGCGTCAGCCTCAGTCGTAACGCGTACGCATTACAACATCACCACCGAGGCAGTCAGTCAGTCAGTCACCTTGTTATTCATTCGATTATAAAAATATACTTTATTTATGTCCAATCGGATTTGGTCCCAATTTGACCACACCTTTCTGTAACAGTTGTATATATTATACAAACGAGTTGAGAACCCAATTTGGATTTATCTTCTTCTTAGTCGGTCTCTTCATTGCTGAAGGTCGTGTGACGTGTCTAGCCTGAAATAGTGATCGCCCCATGCACTATACTCTTCCATGTGGTCCTGCCTTCGGCAGTCTTAATTGCCTGAGATATCGGCAGGCCAGTGATCGTCTTTATTATGTCTGGCCGACCACGAGGTCATTTTCCGTTGACCTGGCCGACTACCATCATCTTTTCCAGATTGTCAGGGTTCCTACAAGCATGGATTTAGATTTATGCATCGGTTAAAAAAAATTGAATTGACGTGTGTTCCAGGCTGTTCCAGCTGAAGGAGCGCGGCACAGCTGTACCGCTGTACAGCGTGCACGGACATCCACTAGACCCTAAGGAGATGGTGGTGGCGGGCCGTGACAAGTTCGTGAGGGTGTACGACAGGCGGAAGTCCAACAAGCCAGTAGCACTCTACTGCCCTTCACTGTTCACCGAGGAGCCCGTTAGTATTTTTTTTATAACTAGGGGCGTTGTCCATGTTTTTCCACTAGACATAAAATAAAAATAAAAATAAAGAATATCTCAAAAAATATGAGACATATCTTACTTTCTTCCCAACATTATTCTGCATCGATTGGTATCGGTCACGACCCCATACCCCCAGCGGTTTCGGAGGAGATAGCGTGACAAGCTTTTGGCAGCGGCGACAGCGGCGGCGCCAGTTAGTTTTTTTAGAATAGAGACTGATTTTTTGAGGTAAAAACTTCTTTAGCATCATTGTGATTTGAAAGTCGATGAAATGAAATGCGACAGTAAAAAGACATAGCCATATAAATTCATAGAATTTAACGTCGGAGAAAATGAGATAGGAAGCATTATACAGTTGTGCGCGCATGCGTAGTACAAAGCTTAAGAAAAGGCATCACAACAACCGCGGTGTTTTGTATACGTGTACGTATTATACGTTTGTAGAGTTTTTTCATCATTTTTATAATAAAATTCTTCAAATATGCCGAAAACTAATGCAGAATATTGTCGCGATTATCGAAAAAAAGGGAAAACAAGATTATCCTCTTCCCGAAATTTTACATTCGTCTCATTGTCTTGAAGCCAAAATTATTGAAGGTTTTACTTCTGCCACGTGTGAATTGCACACATGTTTTCTTTTTGTATTTTTGTTTATTATCTTGAATGACAATACGAGCAGGTCGCTCGAGTGATGGTAACCACGCCTGTCCATAAATAAAAAGAACACACAGAACTTTGAATTATAAAACACTGCATGGCTCTGGATACGACGTCACACCGTCTCATAATGCCCAGTAATTTTACTAACAGCAATGGCCTTCAAACTATAACACAACAGTGCTTAGACACTAGTTTGCGGTAGAAATAGACAAAGCAGTGGCACCAACCCACAGCCTCTTACATATCACCTAGTATAATGCAATGATTATAGTGGTCCCCTTGTCTACTGTTGTAATATAATAGGGTAGTTTCCTGTATTGAATTTTATACATTATTTTATAAGCAACAGCAAATGATACGCAAAAGAAACCCTTTTATTAAAACACAATCAAAATTGCTTCAGAAATGTCCCCGCAGTTATGACTTTAAATGTTGGTATGAGGAAAAGTGGGTGCGTAGTAGGGATATCTCACTATCTCGCTTGCACGCGTGCACCATAATGAACGTTTTACACAGTGACGTCAAAGTTTGCGTCGTCTGTCATTTGACAATTACCCCTTCTACAGGATTTGAATGGCTTCTAACTTATTTATTTTTGGTGCGTTTTATAAAATTCTTTCTGCAATAGATTTTGAGTAACGTAACTTATTGCTTTGAATAATAAAAAAATTCTAGTCAACTACCCTATTTCCAGAGCAACGCCAAGAAGAAGATGCGCTTGTCTATGATGCACCTGACATGCGCCGTGTACAATCACGACGGTACAGAGATCCTCGGCTCTTACAATGATGATGATATCTACCTGTTTGATACCAAAAATGATGTGTTTGTCAAGTGAGTATAACGTTAGATGTATTAGATAAGTCACGCAAAATTACACCTTTTATGTCCCGTATTATAAAACAACACCCAAGTGAGCTCTTTGCTAAGTGTAGATTTCTGTACGCGTGATTGGTCCGTTTTGGTTTCTTTTTTTTTTTTTTATGGCATATGTCGGAAAAGGAGCAAGTGGGTCACCTGATGGTAAGTGATCTCCACCGGCCATGTACGCCCACAATACCAAATGAATCATGGGTGCGTTGCCGACCTTAAAGAAAAGGGACAATTAAGGAAATGGGAAGGGGATGGGGTTGGCACCTCCGGATATCTCACTCACTGTACGAAACGTGTTGTAATTAATAATAATTGAAATATTCCATTAACTGACATTTTAAGCCATATTCGGAGTTGAAGAAAAAGCTAGTATCCCATATAGCGGCATGTTGTACAATTTACTGAAACTACTTTCCAGAGACGAGCCGTCACAGATGAAGGACGGATATATACGTCGCTACAGTGGACACAGGAACAGCGCCACGTTCAAAGGAGTCGCGTTCTTCGGACCAAAGAGCGAATACATTGTGTCAGGATCCGACTGTAGTCATATATATATCTGGGAGAAACATTCCGAAGCTATCGTGCAGTGGCTGCAGGGAGATGTTAATGGAGTGGTGAGAACTATAATCTGGTTATCATGAACGATGGTAAGCGCCACGCCTACTCATAAACAGAAGCAACGCCATACAGAACTTTAAATAGCAAAGCACTGCATGACACTGGACTGCGCTCGTCACCCCGAGACGTAAGGCGTTAAGTCTCATAATGCCCAGTAGTTTCACTGGCTTCAATGTCCTTCAAACCGGAACACGACAGTGCTTACACACTGTTGCTTGGCGGCAGAAATAGACGGCGCGGTGGTACCAACCCAGCCGGCCTCGCAAACGAGGGACCTACCACTTCGTAAATCTAGTACCCGAAGTCAGGAGACTTCGATTCCCAGGTTGGATGAGTCTTTATATTTTTACTCCCAAGTTTTTGATGGCCTTATTAGTTTATGCAGTGTGGGATAAGGAACCAGTCAGGTCTTAGTAAATACCAGGGGCGGTACCGGCTAATTCGCCGAACTTCATCAATTCTGCCAGTGTTCAAGTCCATTCAGATTAATCGCTCGCGGGCGACATTAATTAATTCAAACCGATCGGATTTAATGAAGTGCATGTGACGTCATAAGTCAATGTTCATCGTTTTGGCCATTAGACGGTCGTTCAGCGGTACGTACGACAGAATCATTGGCTCTCTAATCGCACATCGATACGCATAAATCCAAAGTTCGGCGAATTAGCCGGTACCGCCACTGGTATTTACAAAGACCTGACTGCTTTCTTATCCTAAAATGCATAAGCTAATAAGGACTGATACTGAGCATTTCGTAACAGAAAATCCCAATACCATTTTACCCGACCCGGGGACCGAACCCGAGACCTCAGCGTTGGCCTCAATCGTAACGCGTACGCATTACAACTGCGCCACCTAGGTATATATTTTTCTCGTAAATTAATAATGTGCCAGGTATTTATTGAAGAGTGGTGTACTTTGTGTGTGTGTGTGCAGGTGAACTGCATCGAGCCTCACCCGCGGTTCCCGATCCTGGCGACGAGTGGCCTCGACAAGGATGTCAAGATCTGGGCACCGCACAACCATAAGGACCCTACTTACAACAAACTCAACAAGGTACTCACTACTCACTACTCACTACTCGCTACTCGCTACTCACTACTCACTACTCACTACTCACTACTCGCTACTCGCTACTCACTACTCGCTACTCACTACTCACTACTCGCTACTCACTACTCGCTACTCACTACTCACTACTCACTACTCACTACTCACTACTCGCTACTCGCTACTCGCTACTCACTACTCACTACTCACTACTCGCTACTCACTACTCACTACTCACTACTCACTACTCGCTACTCGCTACTCACTACTCGCTACTCACTACTCACTACTCGCTACTCACTACTCACTACTCGCTACTCACTACTCACTACTCACTACTCACTACTCACTACTCACTACTCGCTACTCACTACTCGCTACTCACTACTCACTACTCACTACTCACTACTCACTACTCACTACTCGCTACTCACTACTCACTACTCACTACTCGCTACTCACTACTCATATATTATAATTGTAATATAATTAATAATATAATATATAATTGAATGCTCGCGACTCCGCCCGCGTGAATGTCATTTTCCGGGATAAAAACCGTATCTAAGTAGCCTAAGTTACTCCTTATTACATCAGCTATCTGCCATTGAAAGTCCCGTCAAAATCGGCCCAGCCGTTCCAGAGATTATAACAAAACAGACAGACAGACAAAAATAGAAAAAATGATATTTTGGTATATGTACGGTATATACATTATATGAATGTAGTAAAAAGCAGTTATATTAATGTTACAAACAGACACTTAAATTTTATTTATTTGTATAGACTAGCCTTGTATTATACACGTCCCACTGTTAGGCACGGACCTTTTCTACTGAATAAGTGGGGTTAGGCGTTAGTCCACCATGCTGGCCTAATGCGGGTTGGCAGACTTCACATACCTTCGAAATTCTTATGGAGAACCAACTTATCGAGTATGCAGATTTCCTCATGATGTTTCCTTCACCATTAAAGCAAGCGGAACTACCACTACTAATATTATAAATGTGAATGTAAGTTTGTTTGTTACGCTTTCACGTGAAATCTATTTAATCGATCATAATGAAACTTTGTACACATATTGGCGAAATGTGGGTGTACTAGTTACACCTCTGCCTACCCCTTCGGGGATTACAGGCGTGAGTGTGTATGTATGTATGTACACATATTCTTGGAGTTATAAGAAGTAACATAGGATACTTTTTATGAAAAAAATGATCTATTTGTTTGTTACGCTTTCATGCCTAAATCACTGAACCGATTTTGATGAATTTTGATGTAGAGATAGATGGGACCCTGGAGATGGTCATAGGCTATGTTTTATTTTCACGCGGGCGGAGCCGAGGGCAACAACTAGTTAACAATAAATACACACATGATTTAGAAAAGTTAGAGATACAACATGCTCTTGGGCTACATGCAAAATGAAACGTTTTTGTTGGTTGGTTTAAATTATAAGGCAATCACAATTTGTGTGACATTAAAAATCACACATTAGTTACTTGGGATTAGAATTTGTTTTGGATATAATGATAAACTTGCCACGTATCATATGGGACGGAACTGTGTGTGCACGTGGATATAGACGTGAGTGTGCATGTAATGTTTCAGGTGATCAGAGAGAACAGCGCGTCTCAGCTGCACAGCCCGCTGTTCAACGACTTCCTGCCCTCGCTGTACAGCGCCTGGCGCGGCGAGAACAGGCTGTTCCATGACGACGACCATCTGCCCTACTCCGGCAACATCGAGTTCGACGGAAACATATGCACCACCTTCTGAACACCACAACACCACAACACCACAACACACTCACACTCATACTCATACTACAACCTATAATGAGCCAAGTGTAATTAACCACAATTTTCAACGTAACGCGTCAACGAAAACTATATACTCTATGCACTCTATGACGACAACGTATTGACAGCTTAATTTCTATACAGATCGACGCGCTATATTATACTTGATTCGCGGTTCGAAAGGATCAGAGATAATATAATAGATATCCTTTGTCGTACAACATCACTTGTCGACATTTAACGCAAATCTCAATGCGCTCTATAATAATAGTTGACGTCAAGTCTACGTAGTGTAAAACCCGTCAAACTTCTGCCAACTTTGACACTAATACATTCAAGATAAAGCCTATATAATTGCTAATACTAATGGTTACTACTTACCACTATAATCACTATATCAATAGGCCTAGTACAAGTTTTAATAGTTTTGTAAAACGATGAAAGTTTTCGTTTTCTCTCAATACGTCAAATATTACTAGCCACTAGTGGGAACTATGATGAATTAAAATTAATTATATGGTTTATTTTATTTCATAATAATAGAATATGAAATTAGTTTTCAAGCGATTCTTTTCTTTATTACCGTATGAATTACTAGTTTGACACTTCGACGGTAATAATTTTATACGAATACGAAAACTGTGAACGTATTTGTAACTCGTACTAGGCCTACTGATAGCCTTATAATACTACGAACTAAATTATGAGCTTCGGTAATGTTCGTTTTTGTACATTAGTACAGAATATGCAGCGAACACCCAACTTTCTAGGTCCGGTCAGTCACTCAAGAGAAAAATAAATTAATCTAATTAAGTTTGTGTCGAGTCATCATCATATGTCCGTATTTTCGAAATATACGAAAATTTTCGAAGCGCATAATTTTAGTCATAGTACCTTCATAATATTCAATTCAATAGATACATATAATATTAGAGTAGATGTTTTAATATAATCCAATAATACAGTATTCTTAATCATATTAGATGGTTTTATCTTTCTCAATTACTAATAATAAATACTCAATACTCTCCATAAAAGTTTTCAATAAGGACAAAACTATATGTTGGTCAAAACAATGTTTCAACTGCACTGGAATGTTAGACGGCTGTATATCTGGTTATAGAGCTAAGGGGGGTAAAAAGGGCTTATAAAAGGGAATGTCAATACAATTGGCCTCTCAGTACTCATAAGCTGATATTGAGGAATAATTTCCCAGATGTTGATAATGTATACTCGAAATGTCTCTATGTAATAAATATGTATCGGTGTATCGTGTACATGTTTATGTAGTTCGCACTTTATACAGGGTGTTTTGATATGTGAATGTTTTATCAAGATCTTCGAAGCGTTATATGACGGGATAATGACAGCCATGACTGTAATCGATCGGTTCTACAGAAGTTATGAATAAATTAAAATTGCATAATTGTAGCGATTGTCAGGTGTAATGTGAGTTACTTAGCCCAGTAAGATGAAAAAACACACTCAGCAATATTAACAAGGGCCAATAATTCTTATGTATGTCCCAAAATATGTATCTGTCCATCTCTCCGTAATGAGCTATGGGTAATAAACTTATATAGTGGACAATATTGTGGCTTTTGATCATGTCATTGTATTCTGAGGTTGTCTTGATGTTATTGGATATTTTCAGCATGGAAAACATCCTGTATAAGCCACATTTTAAATAGTAAATGTTTTTCATAATATGTGTATAGTTTAATGCAGTTTCTCACTGGATGTAAACGGTTTTCTTTGCACTAAATGGTGTAGTTTAGTAATTTTTTAAATAAGAATATGAATTCTGAAGGTACTTGATTATTTACCCTCAGAGGGCGAGTAATTTTATTTATGACTAGTTTTTACTTGAGGCTCGTTCGCGTGAGTCTTTCTGGTATAAAAGTCCGGCGATCTTCGGAGTTAAAATTATCCTCATACGAACTTTTATTCAAATAGGTTCAGCCGTTTAAACGGAATACGCAACACACTTTCGCTTTTATCATATTAGTATGGATTATACTATATTTGAAATGATTTAAATCAATATAGTTAAAAGGAAAAAATGGTGCAGGCCGCCATAAGAAAGAAAAAAATATTTATTTAGTGCAACACAATCTATTTGAGATATTTTTTGCACCAAACGGGGCTCGGGTCAGCATATTATTGCTTAGTTGATGGTCTAGCGCTGTCAAGCTTAGTTAATGATTTTAATAAATTGGTTTAACCAATAAATACCGTAAATTATTCTACAACATGTTACAGAAAGATGTGGTCAGATTTAAGGGTCGTTACATACAGTTGACACTGAGTGTTTATGTACCGGATCTTATCAAAATGTAGACATCCTAATATATCACGCAAATTTTATTCACTCGTTTATTACGATCGATAAGATCGATCACATCCCTATAAATTGAATGAAGTGCGTAAGCGAAAATAACAATGCTAGACTGAGACAAAAGCTAGCTTACTTAGTGCTGTCCAAAGTTGCAAGGTGAATATCGACATGTTACTCATTCGATTTAAAAAATGCTTTATTTATGTCCTAGCAATGTAGTCAAATTTGATATTACGGGGGATGAAATATTTGCATCTTACACTATACGTCGCTTAAAGTTGATCACACTTTTCTGTAACACGTTGTATATCACGGACTGTGTACGTACACTGTTATAATTACAAGTTGGTAACATGAGTGACGTTGTTGCCAAATGCTCATTGGTCGATTTACGGTCAATTTCCAGTTTTGACATATAACATTTGCCACGGCCAATTTAATCGTTGTTGCACGCAACAATTAAGCATCTTTTTAAAGATGTCTACGTTTTCATCTTTATTTTTAGATATTGCTATTTTAATACTTGACATTGGCGAAATCATCGAAAATCGATCGGGCCATAATCTAAAAATAGAATAGAATAGTTGTTTCATTATACTCATTATGAAAATTCAATTCTACTCGGTATAGATCACGTTATCTTTAGTTGTTTGCTATCAAGTACGTACTTACGTATGCGTGCGCTTTATGACTGAGGCCAACGCTGAGGGCTCGGATTCGATCCCCGGGTCGGGTAAAGTGGTTTTGGGTTTTTCTATTACGAATCATCAGCCCGGAGTCTGAAATTTGTGTCCGATATGGCGATAGGCTCGTTACACCTCTGCCTATCCCTTCGGGGATTACAGGTGCGAGTGCATATGTATTTTTGTATATATATTTGTATGCTGTTATTAATCACCTAGGGTTTATAGGAGAGTGATAATTTGTTATACGGGTTGTAGAAAATGTGACGAAGGTCTTCACCTTCAAGGAGTTCAAAAAGCTAATAGTAAAATATGCCTAATGTATTTTATGAAACGCCCCTAGTACCTAAATTAAAGCGAAATACACATGTAGAGTTGCAAAACAATGCAATAAAAATAATAAGTACTTTCGGAATTTGATTGTATGTTTATAATAATTATCTACACTAATATTATAAACCTGAAGTGTTTGTTTGGTTGGTTGAACGCGCTAATCTCAGGAACTACTGGTCCGATTTGAAAAATTATTTCAGTGTTAGATAGCCCATTTATTGAGGAAGGCTATAGGCTATATAACATCACGCGCGGGCGGAGCCGCGAGCAAAAGCTAGTGTATCATAAACGAATATTCACAGTAACTACCGGATTATAAACACGTGTGTTATATGTATGTTTGTAAATCTAATGTATTAGATGTTTTAAGTAGTAATTAATATGCTATGTTACGAATTTTATAGTGTTTATGTGAGATTGTAGGGAATTACGCGGCATATACACGACTGATATGTACCCATCACTTTTCAAATGCTTACGTATATGTCTATTGTCTAATAATAAAATATTAAATATATAATATACGAAAAGTTATTTATGTTGACTATTATGTCGTATCGTATCGTTATGGAGAAATAACCTAACCGTAAAAAGCAGCAAAGCAAGTGCCCCGCGTCGCTACCTATATGAAAATCATATAGTACAACAACAGAATGCACATGTGGCAAAAAATGTTTACAACATTCCCTATGTTAGCAAGGGATACATGATATTCATCATTATCATCATCATTGTATTCCTATGTCCCCCGATCGGGGCAGAGGGCAGACACAATGGTTCACATAATATTCACTCTATACAAAATAAAATTCGAAACATGACAGTTCTTTTGTGTTAGATTTAACCATTCTAAAACTTAATCACATATTGTGCCTATTTTCACCGACTTTTGTTTAAGTTTGGTTGCCAAACATTAAAACGAAGCGTTAATGCAGCGATAAAAATAAGCGGATATAATACGCCTTGATGTGTTAACTTTTGGCGGTCAATTTAAATTTAGTAAAAGTAGTTGATAATGGGCAATAGTCTTGTGTTAGTCAATTTTGGAATATGAAATTTTAGAAAAGTGTAAAAAAATATGTTATGCCTGTGATATACCGGTTTGAATGTTATAACATGATTCGTGGCTATTCTTTCAATAACATTGGTGGCTTTAATATGTTAGTGCGCATTTAGTTATAATTAAATTATAGTATCAAATTAGACATAAAATATTATTGCGCTTGAGATTAAACTCGTATATATTTTTGGTTGTTGATATATATGTATATATATTGCTTTTAATTGATTTCCTTATTTCGTCTACATTCGGTACACAAAAATACTCTATTGATCAGTTTTTATTAAATATATATTTAATATACATTCAGTGGCTGTTTAAAAGTGTGATTGGTACCAATTATTTGATGCTGATTAAAAAAATAATCATTTTTTATATTATACTGCAGCTCTTTCAAAACTAGACAATTTGGGTCATATAACTGCTTAGTCTGTAATGCGCTAGGCAATTTATCGATGTTTATATGGTCATCAAATATATCTTAATGTTGTAATGTTAGAATATGTTGTAAAATACCTTTGACCCCATTTTTTGGCTCTTCAAGATAGTGAAATTCTGGTGTTATGTGAGAACGAGAGAACCAGTGTGGCCTGTCATATTAAAAATATGGTTTTAGCTTATAATGTAATATTTAAAAATACCAGAGGCGAATGTATAATTTTCATAACTTAAATAAAAGTTCCGGTTTTGCCTTTGGAACCCTAAATGAGTTGGCAATATACAAGAATTTAAGAATAAGTTTTGTGGGGTTGTCAGGTTTTAAACTATCAAGAAATAAATAGAGGTGGATCAAGACCAGCAAAATTCTAAGAAGTGCAGTGCCCACCTAGCCCAACTGCAAATGACAACTTATTGGTTAGACTAAGTTGCCAAAGACAGCCATCTTAAATTAAACAAATGCCAAAAATAGACGATTTTTAAAAACGACAAGATATCCTGGTTCAGACGACCTGCGGGCTTAGCAATTGCAACACGACATATATCGCACACGAGAGAGAACTATAGATGGCAAATATCTCGGGTAAAACTGTCGGAACATTCGATATAATTACGTCGTCATGTTAGGGTTGGTAGACATAATACCACAGAGAGGTTGAAAGTACTATTCTTTCTACTTTTGAAATATCGCGTCGAGTATTCTATGCAAACATGTTATCGTCGATAGGTATATGGAGATAACCAGATAAAACTGGGTTTTCACGAAAAAACAAATCGAAAAATTCATCTTGTCTTGCATATGCTGGTCACACTGGTTAATAGATCCAGGATTTGTAATTTTAAAAACAAAAGCTGATTTTAAATTGATTGAAGTAGTCAGACTTTTTATGTTCTAATTTATTTATGTGTTCATTCATAACGGTTTATCTATTCTAAAATATATTTATCTATTGTAATGGTAGGGTATTACAATATTTGAATATATATAAATATTATTGAATACACATAGCACTAAGTTTTAAATTATGCCTTTGGGAAATGGTTTTTTTACACTTACTAGTACTACTTTTTTACTAGTTAGTTAATTAAACACTGAAAATTATTATAGGGTTATTTTTTACAATACACATAAAACTATTTCTCTACTTTGGCTGAATTTAATAATAGTCAAATACCCTATTATTTATTAATTATTATTTCTATTGGATTTCACTATCGCATAGGGTCAACGAATTGTTAATGCGACAGGATTTCTGCTCATGTAATTTTTTTTAAGTGTTCAGGTGGAACTTGTTCATTTAACCTAATTTTGTGATTTGCTTTTATTTAGTTCAAGCTACCATTGTAATGAGTTCCAAAATGTATGGAGTAACAATGTAAGTTTAGTCCCAACGTGTAAATAAAGGATTACCTACTTGAATATTTGAAGTTTTAATTTTGACGTAGTAGTCATGCACGCATATTGTGGTGTGAATTAATATGCTTTATTAAATTTTTGATAACTCAACTCAAGCGTATCTCTGTTTGACAGTCTATACAATTAAAATATTTTATTTTACTAACAAACCATCCTGATTATTGACTTTGATTTTACCTCAGTAAAGTTTTGAATCACCCGCCATTTCATTATTTAGCACTAAGCGCCACCCTGTGTTTGTATTTCAAACTAATAGTTGACGCGCTCACATTTTGCAAGATTTTCTTGTATTCAGTTTTTCATATACAAAAACAGATACATCATAATCGCTAAAATAGAATTCAACATAATCTTAGAAAGTTATTTTGTAATCAAACATCGTAATTATAAAAATAAAATTGTACATTTTTACCCACATGCTTGTCATTGCTCGTCAGTGGCCGCCGGTTTAGACCAATCAGAAGTAGCGTGTGCAGAAGCCCGCGCCATCTTCGTTTTCAAACTGATCTCGCGGCACGCTCGCTCATTCTGTCAGTCAGTCGCGCGTCGGATCCGGGCAGCCGTACAACTCACTTATTCTAATAGTTAAACACCAAAATCAGAATAATCATGAGCACCAAGGAAAATAACAGTGAAGTGGCCGTCGACAAGGTCGGCGATGAGAGCAAGGGTGACGCCAAAAGTGACCTGAAAGGAGCAACAAAAAGGGCAGCAGAGGTGAGTGCACATGTCAGACAAATGTATTCATTTAATCGCTCGCCATTTTATTGAACGCTATAATAAAGGCCATATTACGTTCATTTATATTTGTGTCATTTATACGTTAGACCGCATGGTGCAAGAGTTAGGCGACAATAGTAGGCACGGGAATCGAACCGACATTAACCGGCTTATTTTCGGACCTCATATCCGCGCGAGTTACGTGTTTTAGCGTGTGTGAGGTAATCGATGAGCCAATAACACCATGCCCTATGATGTTGCAAGCATATGAATTACTTGTCTGGCGCGCTATTATAGCGGGCCTAGCTTTGTTTATCCGTTTTCGATAGAGGCATGACCTTGGTAGAAAAAACATGGCGCGGGAACGTACGCTGGTCTCATTGATGTGGTTAATACTAAAAAATAACGTATTTGTAGTAACGCTGTGAATGTTTTGTATTATTGATTTTATTGCGTATCGTGTCTATTTTAGACTTTCTCAGGGCTTACGTGCATCGTAGCGTGACGCTAGATAGGTAGGTAACATGGCCGGCGCGAATGTCAATGTATCTGATCGCGCCGATTGTTACACGTTTGTGTTCACTTCATGTTATCTGCCTCATTTTGAACACATCCTTGGCTGTCGCCTAGGATGAAATTCAAGTGAGCCGTGAGTCAGAGGTGCAAGTATCATTTGCGCAATTGTTATTTTATATCGCCGCTTACACACAAAACTAGTCATTGACCCGGCATTATTTGAATGTAGGTGTACTATATTTTGTTATAAGTTTCCTTTGTTCAACTGGCACTTGTTCGTTGTGCACACGTATTGCCATTTTGTTGACGATGCTAATCGAGGCGGGAATCTTAACAACATTGTAATTCACTAAATATGGGAATGTTTTATAATTTTTGATCATCCATCTCTATCGCTCTAAGCCAATGGCGTGGCGTGCTTATGCTAGCGTCGATAACTAACCGAGGGAATTGTATTTGAAAAGGTTATGTGCGCGTTTTTCCAAAACGATACGTTCGTCAATGTTTTTTATTTGGAGGTTATTTTATTTATTGAATTATTTTAATTTGTTTGGCAAGTCTGCCACATGGGCTGCGAGAACGATTGGAGAGGTACGCGCGGCGCCGCGTCCCGGTCACTCGGCCATAGCAAAAAGGGCCGTATGACGCCGGCTTCTCGTTACACGCACATTACTAATGACCCCACGCTACTGTATTGTCACCTGCCTATATATTAGTTCGGTCGCTGTTTTACGCGAAGTTATAGCTTTTAAATTTAATCCGGTGCATTTAAAACTGAAATGAATTGGCCGATGGCCAGTTATTACTTTCTTGATCTTGAAATGCATTGGGTCACGTCATACTATATTATCTTGTAATGCGTAAACAATAATATAATTGATAAAATTAAACAATGTTTGACGTTTTATAGGAAAAAACAACAGAGGCGAAAAAGGCGCGAAAGGAAGAAAATGGCGGCGGAGGGGATGACGAGCCGCACAGTCCTGAGCTGGATACGTTTGAGGGAGAAGACGACGTCGACGACGACGATGATGAAGACGTGGAAGGGGAGGAAGAGGATGAGGAATTAGGAGAGGAAGAGGATGATCTAGATGGCGATGGTCCGTACCGCTTACTATTATAAATACGCGTTCTGAACTGATTGATTCACACTGTTATTATTGTAGACGTTGCTCATACCGCATTACTTGTTACAGAGGAAGATGTCGAAGACGAATTGCTCGGCGAGGAGGAAGAAGACGATGCGTAATACGCCTCGTGCCTCAGCATGGACAATGTCACAGTGATGTGTTAGTGGTAGTGACGGCCCGGACTGACGCGGCCCCGCCTCGCCCCAACTGAGAAACAAGGCACAAGCAATACAGCCGACACACATACCAAACACGAGAGAACAAACAGACAAAACAGTTGGGAACATGCGGGGCCGGCAACTCTCCCACCTAAAACGGGTGCAGTTATAATTTAAATGACAAATGTAATTAATTAAGTGAAATTCAATGCAGATTTTCAATTTTTTACAATATTTAAGTTCGGTACCGAAGCTGTATCATTTATTCTCGGCTCGATGCAACGGGTGTGTAATTAAGACTTACTTAGTAGAATGCTGTTGAATTTTGTCATGAAATGTACAAATGTGTTTTTCGAAAGTAAACTTATTCTAAGTGAAAACCACAGTGTATTCTAGGTTGACCTGTAAGCCCGTCGTATGGCGAAATTGTGATATTTTTCTACAGTAGGAACCTATCAGTTTTGCTATACTTTGTATTTTGTTACACGTGTGCGCCATTTTGAGAAGGCCGCCAAAAACTACCCCTTGTCAAATATTTAACATTACCACGATCATTTACCATTTGCCAACATCCAACACCCTTTTCTAACGTTGTTGAAACGGTGTTTCGTTTTAAAATGATTTACTAAATAATTCGTGAACAGAAATTGCCAACATTTTTGCGCGCGAAAATTGGAATCCGACGTAGAAACATACAAGCCCAACCTAGAAGGTTAAGGAGTCGCGATATGCGATAAATTTTCTAAAAATACAGACGACACAACAAGCTAATTTATAGATATAATAATTGACCTGTCTCTAACTCCTGATGGATATAAAGAATTGTAAAGCAATGCAAGTCAGAGCAGACTCAATTCTTTGTAACTTTTGCATTTACGAATGCTTCTGAAATTTTAATAAGCGTAAATTATTAATACACAGATTTGTGTTTGTCGTCAGTACGTTCTACTTTACGCGACGCGACGTAGAAAATTAAAGAAAATTATATGATTAACTGATCACGGCTAAGGTGATCCTGATCTAAAATATTTTTCCAATGAAAAAGTAATTGGAGCAGAAATAAATAGTAACTTAAAAATAAACATTGAGCACTTGTTTTCGCCATTACTCCCACGTAGTTATATAATTGTAGTTTGAATTAATAAATATTGATCCTAAAACTTTGATCGGTCTCTGTGCTGACGTCACGGGCGCCGAGTCTTAAGTTGGCGTGCACGGGTAGTGAATAGAAATAGGCCAATGAAGGCGCACTAATAGGAAATAAGCGATGTAAGTCACAAAGCTCAATTCTTCATTTTCTAGTTGATGAGAGTTTGTGTGTACATATTTAGCATAAGTGAAGCCTGTGATGTTTGTATGTAACATGTCTACATGTTCAGTTGTATTGGTGACCGTCCACCGGTGAGTTCGTGTTGAAGTCGCCCTTTTGCCGTCTCGTTCGACTCGAAAACGCCCTGGCTCGTACGATTCAATAAGATAACCTAGGTTTTAAATAAATAAAGCGGACTAGATCATCCGGCGCCTTTTCGAGCCGTTACGAGCGCGCACGCTCCGCAGCAGGTCGCGTCCGCCACACGGACATTTTTGCTAGAAAAACATCACAATTTTGCCATCACGCGCCACACTCCGACCGCGCGCTCTCCGCCGCCGATAAAGAGAGCGCGACGGTCGGCGCGCCGCGATAGCGGACGGAAAATATATAAAACCGGCATGTAATTTTTGTCCATACTGTTACGGCGACTAGCGTAGAACCTGCAGCTCGGTATTCCAGTGTTCCACGGTGTGGAACGAGAGATTCTTAGGTTAAAGTGATTTAGTATGTAGGATGTACGCCATTTTTTTACGAAAGGACGCCAAGGGAGTCTGAGCGGGGGCCGGGCGGGAGGAGCTGCGACCCGCTGCTCCCCCCGCCCACTTCATCATGCACCGGTCGCGGTCGCGAGCCGCGTGGCCTCGTTCGATTTGTGTCCGCGCCCCTCCCGTGCCGCCCGCCAGCCCGCCGCCCCGCGGCGTCCGTCTGCCACCAAGGCGAGCCAACGCGCTCCGCCGTGTGGAAAAATTCCCGTTGCGCATCGTCCATCGACGGCTGACGGCGCGGCCCGCCGGCAGCCGTCGATGTATGCGGCAGCCATGGCGCGAGTGTTTAGATACTTGTTGTTGAGTCCGTGTTCCGTTTCCGTGCGAGTGCGGTTGCGCGGCGGGTTGGCGCGTATTTTCCGCGCGTCGGCCCTGCGGCGATGGCGCACTCTGCGAGCATTTAGACGACAGTCCCGTTGGCGGTCTGATACCAAAGGGAACGACGACGTTTCGTCGGAGGAAATTGACGTTGAAATCTATAATATTATCTTATGAGTAAAATCTTATCGTCCCGCCTTTCGTTCGTGGTGCGAAAGAGCTGTAGCATATTTGTGTACTATGTACGACTTATGTGAATACCTTAGTACGATTTTATTTATTTGTGATGTTGAACACTATTGATTTTCTACAATGGACGAAATGTAAATACAACCGATTTTAAGTAAAAAGTTATTTTGTTTTTGAGTTTATTTATTTACCCGATGCGAAATCATATCGGATATGATACGACTGATGATGATAAAGCAGACGCAGTAAAAATAAATATGCCGCAACACTTGAAAGGCGTGATTGTTAGGACCGCGTGCACACTAGAGCGTGCCGCCCGTTAACGGTTATTAGTACGCGAGGGACAAAAAATCATCCCTCTACCGGGAACAATGCAATTTGGGGGACATGTCACGAGGGGTCTTCACCCTATTTCCGCTTATACACCGCCTATAGGTAAATTGTAAGCAGCGATAGCATTATTTCGTCAGGATGAATATAAGTCGTGGATTTAGGGCCACCGCGTTACTGGATGTTTATCGTACAGCGATTATATATACTTACCGGAAAATAGAACACACGAGTAGGTACCTACTTCATGGTCGGCTGCGGGCTGACATGGGATGCGTTGGGTTCAGGTGGCCCGGGACCACTTGCTGTAGGTATTGCATTTGTTGAAATGAATGTGTCATAAGAAGACTATGTTTAGCGGCAGAAAAGGTTTATGTAACTGCATTTACTTAATTATTATTTAGTTGATGACTAAATTATTGTCGTGACACATCGCATTATATACATTTATAGTACAAAGTTAAATTTTATATGACAGAACTCTTATGTGATCATTCAATGCTGCTAAGTACCTACTATATAACTACATCGTCATGTTCAAAGGCTTTTATGGATACTACGTCTGGTCGATGCTTTTTACGTATAAAGACATAAAATTACGATCTTCGGCAGATTATTTCATCAAGTTTATGCCAAAACATACGTTCAGTAATAGAACCAATATTGCCGAATTGAACCAAAGACTTATTGAACACGTTCTATTTATGGGAGTTTTGTAGTTAGGCAGATTCATTTTGTTGGTGATTCAACATAGGTACCTTCGGGATTCTCTAGAGACGGGTCGAAACGCATCGACGTAGTTACATACCTAACGGTACAACAAATGCATATTTTTATTCTATTGTATAATATTATAAACAATAGGACGACATCTATATCTCAGCATCCACGTATAGTTTCCAAACTGAACGCATAGATGGCGCGAAAATCATTTTAATAGTAATTACCAAGTTTTGATTGCTAATATAGATGGAACTACTGAGAAAAAAGGCGGTATCGTTAATTTTGTTTGAAATGAATCTGTATGCCTGGTGTTATTCCGGTTTAATGCCAAGGTCCGCTTTTCCATCATGATTTGACCGTGGATTTGGTATTATGTCGGGCGACCCGTTGTCTGACCCACACAACCCGCAAGTCGCAACGGGAACAAAATTTCGCCATTGCCTCGTCCGTTAATCAGCAGAGTGTACCACGTACAGGTGAGATTGGCGTTTGACTTAAGATGTTGATGACCCAGTTACACTCCAATGTAAGTATATACACTACACACTTCGTTTGAGGTAAATAATGTGAACAAAACAACAAAAATAGCATAAGTAGCTGATTAATAAAATATAGATTTTTGTAGATTAGCATTGTGGCGGTAAACAGCGCGCACCGCACAACGTCAATCGCCACTTAGTATATACAAGTTCCAAACATCAGCCATTGCGGGGCCGCGGCTGTTCAGGCACAACATCTACTTGACTGAAGATCTTCCCCTCTAGAGCAACATTTACCACCCGTTCCTCTACAGCATAGAGATGCCATATTGAATCTTACACCCATTGCCACAGCTAGCAAGATACCAATACAAACTATTTTTGTGAGTGGTAGAGCCATGCTGTAGACAGTTTTGTCTACAGCATTAATGGGCCGGCTCGTCCGGGTCGTTACAGAATATCGGCGTAAAGTAGCAGCTTGCTGCTGCGTTTCGTACGGTGAGTGAGATATCCGGAGGTCCAAATCCCCCTCCCCTTCCCAATCCCTTAATTATCCCTTTCCTTTAAGGTCAGCTACGCGCCCATGATCCTTTTGATATTATGGGCGTCTATGGGCGGTGGAGATCACTTACCATTATACTATAAAAAAAGAGACGTGTTATTATCCTACACATAAATGAGATCCATGCCATACAAGATTTAGGTGCTGGAGGAATTTCATGGACAGAAGGTAGGTACTAATGTCAACTTCCGTATCCGCAGGGTTTTAGAATACATTGAGGAGAAAAAGATGGGAAAAATATGGCAAAAACATTGAAACGGTAGACAATGTCAGGACGACCGCAAGGTGTCCTACACAATAAGCGTAGCGTAGGAAAGGGGAAGGGGAATTGAGCCTCCGGATATCTCACGCACCGTACGAAACGCAACAGCAATCTGCTACTCCATGTCGGTTTCCAGTGAGACAGTGGTAGCCCGATCCAGCTGGTCTAATCATGCTGTAGACAAAACTGACTCCAACGTGGCTCTACCACTTATTCTTATGTCCTTTTCGCAAACATTGGACGGACTAAATCCGCACCACTATCGACGATACACGGTGTTCAGTTCCACTCAGCGATGAACGACTTAGTCCACAAGAAAGCCCTGAAGCACTATGAACTAAGTACGTTATGTAGTAGTACATACATAATTCTTCAGGCTGAGTGCAAGAAAGCTGTAATATCCACGCGGGTGAACCGCGAGGTCAGGTAGGTATTTATAAAATTAAACAATATTCCAAGGATATGTAACAAGGTAAATGCTGATGTTAAAAAATGTAACTTCAGAGTTTAGGCCCAGAATGGGAAAGCCGTGTATCCCGGTTTATAGAGAATGTCCACAGCCAAAAATGAAATAGTATCATTGTGGTGACGATTTCATTTCATTGGATTCAAGCTGGAACAAATGTTTGATGGAATGGACATAGGCTTTGATTCATTCAGCCAGCAATAAACAATTTAGTACGATCCGAGTCGCGTGGTTGAGCGAACGCAAGTGCTGCGCATTCCAAGTTCTACATTATCGTGTCCTTTTAAATTGAATTGACCTTTCTTTGTATTTGTTATTTTGTGTTTTTGAACGCACATCCGATAAATGGATTATTGGCGGCAAAATGTGATAGTGTTTTTTCTGTGCATCAGTGAAATTTATTATATATTTTCTATTTTTAACCGATAAGGTGCGTATTTGTTATGTTTTTATTAGTGTAAAACAAGTAAGATACAACCATTGAATTGTCTACTATATTCATTTTCTCGTTAAGGATTATTTTCTATTAGTCCGTAGATAATTGAACAACATTGTCCAATGCTAAGGATTTATGAATCTGAATCGAAACTATTTAATGACCAATGATTACTACATCCATCATTGAATTACCTACCTACTGCTCGATCGAGTAGAACAGAGTTGGCTTGATACTGTAAATTTTATTGTTCATATTGCATTTATATCAATTATTATCTGTGAAAAGGTTAAGTAAATTGTTTTACGCAATTTTTATTATATCAAAGCTCGGTGTATCTTACCTACAGAGTGGGAGAATAAAGAAACTTAAAAATTAAAATACTCTACTGCGAGAAAAAGACAATAATGATGAATATTGAAAAAAATCTCTTAAAAAGGTTTCTCTGTAGCGTCATGCAGAGTTAATGGTTATGTTTTAATTGCTATAAACAATAATCACTATACGGAACACAATAATATCAAAACACCGATACTAAATCCTACATTCGCGTCCGATGAGGATTAATATGAAGAACGATGAAATACTAGTGTGGCCGATTTCAAGCTCTTGTTGGAGTTTTGGTGCAAATTCCTTCCACTGCGATGCTTCATAAACGATTTTCTTCAAGCGGATCGAACGACCAAGACCAAGAAAATCCCCAAAATTCACTAATTTCAAAGGTTCAAAGGAACCCTGGTTATCATCGTTATTGTATATTGTACAAACCCATATTACTTTTACAAACACAACTTTCAACTAGTATATGAAGTAAGTAAATAAAATTAGTGGCCGACTGTACTGTCAGAATTCCCGCCAAAACTCCAACGACGATATCTTTGCTAATCGACTTTATTTCGTTGCTTTTCTCTGCAGTAACAGTAACCGGCACGCATACCTACTATTAAAAAATGCGGTAATTTTCATTTAAAACAAATACTTACCTAATTTTGATAAGTAAATCAGATTTAATGCAACACCTTGTTTTTGATAAATCGGAAGAAGTCCGAGGTCTTGTATTTGTCATAATAATTGCCCAAATTGAGATTAATATTCATAAATCCTACTAGGTATCCTACAGCGTGAGGCCGTAGTTACGATTCCCGAACCGAGAAAAATGTTTGTCTGATCCACAAATATTTGTCTCGGGTCTGGGTGTTGTGGGACCGCAAGTCCCTCGTAGTTCTTGATACTCACGCTACAGTTTAACCTAGTGGGGGTCAGGGCTATATGTGTGACTTTTGCGTGTATTTTATGTAAAATAGTACGTTCGTGGGGCACCCATTTGAAAAGTTTTTTTACCTTGCTAATTTGACGCAAATGGACCGATATTATTTTGATGCAAACCTCGATATCTGTTGCTAATTCAGCCGTAAATTGAGTATTTCGATTATAGTCAGTATCGACCAAAACTTTTCGGACGACCACGGGTTTCATTTTTCAGGTCAACAATTCCAAAACGGAAGCGGGCCAATCAATAACGGGTTGTGCGCACATTTGTTGTGTTCGCTCCTCATACATCGTCGATATTGCATGCCGTTAGCGCTAGCCACGAAATTATAGATGTATCATGTACTGCCAAGCTTTAAGTGTGAAGTGGCAGAAAAGGACTCGCTAAATTTGGTGGTTTCAACCCGCCGCTTGTATGTAAATTTTGCTATGCAGTGATTAATGGATGTTTTAGGGGTTTAGTTAACTACTTAATTATTGGAAAGGAGTGTTTTCACCCACTGAACGAACAAATTATTATGGGTATACAATTTCACTGTTCATAGATACCCAGCAATTTTTCTCTCCTCCCTAACTTTCAATTTGATTAATTTCGTTGCGGGATAAAGACAGCTTCGCATTCCCAGAGACTCGCCGAGCTTCATTGTTGGGTGTCGAAATATGCGTGTCGGTCATGGCTTACAGGAGTTACAGTAGCGGGTGTGTGGGCAGGATAGTTACGGTTTAAATTATATGAGTCCTTTATATGTAGCACAGACAGAGGCAGTGACGGAGGAGGGGGCGAGGTTCTGTAATACGGTTCACTGGTAACCTTTACATACGGAACCCTAAAAAACAAAGACTTTAATACTACTACAAAAGCTGCGCGGTACATAGAAATTGTACCACTAAGTTGTGGTCAATTGACCATCTCGCTTACTCTCAACTAGAACCCCTATCTCGCTCCCTGTCTGTCATCTATTAAACTCACGCGTTATGTGACGCAATCTTATTTCTAAACAGCCTGTCTAGTAGTATACATTAAAGTCTGCTAAAAACATATTTTTTGTAGCATAGACCGGCAAACGAATAAGTGTGTCACTTGATGGTAAGTGATCTCAATTGCCCATGTACGTCCACAATACCAGAAGAATAATAAATGGCGCGATGCCGATCTTAAACAAAGGGATAATAAACGGGAGGATTTCGGCCTCTGGATATCACACTCACCGTACGAAACGCAGCAGCAAACTGCTACTTTACAATGGTTGTCTATGAGACTGTGGTAACGAGCCGGCTCATGCCTGCTGTAGATAAAACCTTCTACAGCGTGGCTCTACTACTCAACTATGACTACTAGCCCTGTATTATATACCTGCCACTGCTGGGCACGGGCCTCCTCTACTGAATAAGAGGGGTTAGGCCTTAGTCCACCACGCTGGCCTAATGCGGGTTGGCAGACTTCACATACCTTCGAAATTCTTATTCAGGACTTCTCAGGTATGCAGGTTTCCTCACGATGTTTCCTTCACCGTTAAAGTAAGTGATAATTAACAATTAATACACACGTAACTTAGAAAAGTCAGAGGTGTATGCTCTTGGGGCTGGTTTCGAACCGGCGACTTTCGTATCGACATACCACCGTATGGATATACCACTCCTCACTGAGCTATCACTTGGCTCTACTACTTACATACATGTAATAAAAGCTCCTTGTTTACAATATCCAATGTCATTGACACCGCTTTGCTTGGTTTATCAGAAACTTATCTAAATATTATTTACAATAAATGTACTTAATAACATTGTTCGATGTACCTGAAATTTAGCAAAACAATGTTGATGATGTTTATGTTCATTGTTTTTTTTTATACAACTTAATGACGAGACGAGCTGGACGCTCGCCTGGTGGTAAGCACCACGCCTGCGCATAAACAATAATAAGACGAATTTTGGTATCGAGTTATTTCATTACATTTGAATATCGATTCTGACATCGTGGTTAAAACCTTCGATCACAAATACTCGTTAAAACACCCAACAGTTGATTTTTGTCATCAGTTTTCAGATGAAAATAACATTTTTTAAATATGTTAATTTTTCTAAGATGCCCGTGTAAGTATAATATCTCGCTTCCGCTTATAATTTTTTTAATTTATCTATTTAACTATTTTGTTACATACTGTATAGTTTGGACTATTGAATGGCATAATACAAATGCTCGCCTGTTGGAAAAACTGTATCATAATTATTAAGAACTGGTTAAACTATATATTATTTAATAAAGTTTCGCAGTTATTTCGTTACTCATTCAGCTAAGATATGCAAGGCCAGCCTTTCTATATTAAGAAATGTGGTGATCACCTCGGCAAATGTCACGTATCTATACCAAGCTCAATGTTCCGAGAATATATAGGTAAACTGAAACTATACTTTCTTTATGGCATAGGCCGGCAAACGAGCTGGTGGGTCACCTGATGGTAAATGATATCCACCGCCCATGTACGCCCAAAATACTAAAAGAATCATGGGTGCGTGCCGACCTTAACGGAAAGGAATAATGAAGGAATTGGGAAGGGGAGGGGGTTTGGGCCTCCGGATATCTCACTCACCGTACGAAACGCTGCAGCAAGCTGCTACTTTACGCCGGTTTTCTGTGAGGCAGTGATAATGACCCGGACGAGCCGGCCCATACATGCTGTAGACAAAAGTGTCAACAGCGTGGCTCTACCACACAATACTATCTGCTGCTTTTGTTTTAGTTATTTATAGTAATGTCTTTGTGAATGAGAAGTACTGCAAAGTTAAACCTAGCCGCCAGGGCATACACTTCTTTTCGAAGACTTTTCGAAGTTATGTGAAGCTATTATTTGTTAACAGAGTATAATATAGAGTATAGTATAATAGAGTGGTCCCTCGTATGCGAGAGGCCGTTTGGGTTGGTACCACCGCTTTGTCTCTTCCTGCCACCAAGCAACAGTGTGTAAGCATTGTGGTGTTTCGGTTTGAAGGACGTTGCAGTAAGTCAAATTATTAGGGATTTTATTATTCTAAACTGGGGATTATAAGACTTAACATCTTATGTCTCGGAGTGAAGAGTGCAGTCTATCGATATGGTGTTCATCGATAGTGGTACAGCTTCTTATAGGCAAAAATTATAAAGTTAATTGTATTTTGCCGTTTTAGTCCGCAAAGTAAAGTCTATTAATAACATAATAATCATTTTAGGTTCCTGCCAGATAAGCGTAAAGTATAATAGGTTTGGAGGGCGTAACATTGTCCATAAAACAAAACACGCTGACCGATTTAGTGACAATACAATTTTTCTACCAATACGTGTATAATAAGACTACACTTCGTGCGGACCAAGTTATTTTGTGCGTATTGTAGCTCCGTTTAGTTTTTTTTTTTAAGTTTTTTTCTCAACTATGTTAATTCCAAACTCCAAACAAAATGGAGGGGGCCTACATTCTAGGCCCTAAACCAACCTCATCTGTACGTGATACGCTCTGCTGATTAATAAACGAGGCAATGGCGAAACTTGGTTCCCATTCAAATTGCATATTGCTTTGGAAACCTACACACATAGTTCTTCATAAGAACTTTGAAGGTATGTGAAGTCTACCAGCAGCAGGACAGTGCATATTACAAAGCTGATGTTTTTAAAATCTTGTAAAACAATGTTTCTGCGTCAGTGTTGAATCTTTCCTTTGCGATTTATTATCTCACTTTACCGGTTCTTTATCAGTTTATGTTCGAATTATCGTGTCGTTGGCTTTATTGATCCAACACTTTTTGTTTCCAATTCATGTATGACTCATGTTATTATAAATGCATTGACTGTGAATAAAATATTTATATTAGTCGATATTATATTTAGTTTTGTGTAGTCTTTGATAGGCTGTGAATGGCTGTGAACGATCCAGAATCCTGACTTAGATCCCCATGACGACCTTACTTTGTGATTGTGGATTGTGGATAAGATAGTTAGCAAAACTTAAGACCGTACCGTCTCTGACTACTTTTTCGTAGATAAGAGTATGTAGGACGTTGAACATCAGGAGCTCTGAGGGATTCATGTTCCCACAATATTTAAATCTGAAACAAATATTAATGAAAACATTTACGGCGGCACCGCGCAAGGTTTGAACCCACGCGACGGTCTCTCATTTCAATAGCCGGCTCCTTGCCCTTTGCCGACTGCGCCACGAGGGCTGTCGAAAATGTGGAAAAATTTACGAGATATAAGTATGTAAGTAGTAGGTTTTTATAGTATACGCCGCAAACGAACAAGTGGGTCACTTGATGGTAAGTGATCACTGCCCATGTACGCCCGCAATGTCAGAAGAATCATGGGCGCGTTGTGGACAGTTGCCGATAATTAAAGGATTGGGAAGGGGACAGGCCACCGGATATCTCGCTCACCGTACGAAACGCTGCTGCGCGTTCGCCACTTTACGTCGGTTTTGTGTGAGACAGTGGTAACGACACGGTCGGACCGGCCCATTCGTTCTGTAGACAAAATTGACCACAGCGTGGGAGGGATAAAAATAACACGTTTTATATGAACTCCTAGGGAGGTATAAAAATAACACGTTTTATATGAAATCAAATGCATATAATAATAATATTAGCTCTTTATTATACACGTCCCACTGCTGGGCACGGGCCTCCTCTACTGAATGAGAGGGGTTAGGCATTAGTCCACCACGCTGGCCTAATGCGGGTTGGCGGACTTCACATATCTGCGAAATTCTTATGAATATTTCTCAGGTATGCAGGTTTCTTCACGATGTTTCCTTCACGGTTATAGTAAGCGATTAACACACGTAACTTAGAAAAGTTAGAGGTATATGTTCTTGTGGCTGGTTTCGAACCTGCGATTTTCATCTTAACAGTCCGTACCACTCCCCGCTGAGCTATCGCTGCTGTTGCTAATGCTAATGCTAAATGTATAAATCAAAGAAAAATAAAGTTCATTTGCAAACACGATGGTTCCAACTTCCATTGTTATTTTGCAAATCCGTGCATACACAGTAAATAGAAAATGTGTTTATTTAGCATTTGTGTGTTTGGCGACATACGTTAGGTGAATAATTTATAATTGCGCTGTTCACATATTTTGTCGATGTTATAATGTCTATTTTAAAATCATTCAATGTTACAGAACATGCATAAGAGTTATTCGCAAAATATAACAAAGATATAGACCAAACAGTAACATTAGCAGACGACCTTCGTTTACACCGTGGTTTATAGCGCCAACAAAGCCAGCGTTTCATAAAGTCTCTTCTACTGCTCTTTTCTCAAAATCGAATGAAATCTTAGATTATCCAAAACAAAATATAATATCCGACTGCTCTGTGGCGCACTTTTAATAATAATAATAATATAATCTTTATTTCGGACAAGGTTGTATCCATAGATCATTAGTATGTTTGGTACAATTTATAACTTATAAATACGTTAGTTGGGTTAGTATCTATGTAATTAGGTACATAATCCGGTGGCTAGTCTCATCCAATGCTTCTGAATAGGACAGTCCAACCTTACAGCAATTGCTACCAGGATGCCTACCCTTTCGGGGATTACAGGCGTAAGTGCGTACATGTATGTATGTAAAATATAATATAATGAAAGTGTTAACGAAACATTTTGTGGGCCCACTTTTAACTGTATATATGTATAATGTCACAAGAAACTAAAAGGAATTCAAAGTTTGTTTTTAGTAGCTTTATTCTGAATATACATGACAGTTATTTTGTCATTTTTATTGTCGTTAAACTGCATTTCATGTTTTTAACACAGAATTCGTATGATCACGTAACTGTGTCAAAAGTATTGCCCAAATATCTCCACGTATGATAATGTGGTTTGAAATGAAGGTCTAACTCATAAACCTTTCTTAAGTACCTATATCATTTTCGTTTAAAGCACCTGACTATACCCTTGATGGTTGACTTGAATATATTTTCTACTTACAGTACCTAGTAATAATGCAGTTGTACTGTATAGATACAGTTATCTCTGCTGGGAATAGGCCTCCTCCACTAATGAGAGGTCTTCTGCTTCTTCTTCTTGCTTGTGTTAGTTTGTACTCCACACCGAGCTGACCTAATGAAACTGAAAACAACAGTGCAATTTTTAATGAAGTCTTTTCTTGTTTTATCATCTGTATAATAAGTTCAACTATCGCTAAATTGACCCCTGATTAGTCTCTTTCGTCTACGCTTGAATTCTTATCAAATTCACCATCATCAGTCCATTACTTACTATTATTATTCATTCGTATACTACTAGGCAAGATTTCTCCTAATATAGATTACTGAGTTTAACTATTGCGTCTAGATACTCTGTCACTTTCGATGTAGTCATGTTTGGAGCTAAAATAAATTTTGCCTCCGTTGTTGACGTACCTATCTACCTGTTGGAATGGTAGTGCTCTACATTGTAATATTTAAATTGAACAATCACACATATTCCCGATCTATCTTAGGCTTTCCTATATTTTAAGTAACTGAAATTATATTGGCCCTGCCTAGTGTATAGGTTCCAATGGTTCCAAAGATGATCTTCAAGAGAAAATGGTGGTGTTAAAGGCCAATGTCTCATTGACGCGGTGAATACTGCTACTATTAACATAATTATGTGAATTTGTTAAAGAACACGCCAACCTTGACATGTTGACACTTACATGATTTTTATTAAGTAACATAATGTATTTTCATTGGCATAGTTTTTGTGGCTCACCTCACATGGTCAAACCGTTAAGATCCAGAACTTGTGTATTTTTGTTCTTTTTTATTCGCCTAAAAGATAAAACGAACAGGTTGCTCACATGATAGTACCTGAACACCACGCCTGCCCATAAACAGAAACTATACCATTTGGAACTTACAAAGCATGACATGCATGCCACTGTACTGCGCTTATTAGTTCAAGACTTGAGGTGTTATGCCCAGTAAATGCTAGAGTTGCTAGTGTTCTTCCTGTTGTGTCTTCTTTTTAATACAATAGACAACTTTAATGAAACAAAATCAAACCAAAAGTAACCCAGACGACGTTTTGGTTATCAGCCGATATTTTATGGCACTGGAGCCGGTTTATAAGTTCGTATGGCTCAAGATCATATATTTTGTGAAAGACATATCACATGACACCATTTAAAGTAATCAAAGTATGACTTAATATGAAATAATTTGCAGACTTAGCGGAAGAAAGTATAAACGATCATGCGATCGATGCAGATGTTGTATAAGCAAATAAATTAATGAAGAAACCAATTCCCTCCCTACGTGATACTATGGTAAATAAGACTTTTTACAAGTAGTAGAATCCTATTGTAGACAGATTTGGCAACAGCGCGAATCTGCAGCAGGGGTCTCACAGAAAATCGACATGAAATGGAAGCTTGCTGCTTGCTTGCTTGCGTTTCATACGGTGAATGAGATTTTTAATAGCCCTCCTCCTGTGGCACTGCCAATCCTTATACCTATCCCTAAGTAAGATTAAGTTGATTAATTTTAGAAGACGTCTTTTAGTTTGTTTCGAGGGCCGATTTTTCAATGGCCAAGTAAAAACGTCAAAGCAACGTTACATAGTAAAACGTTATACATATATTAGATATAATGACGATTAAATATAAAATTATCATGCTGCCAATACCTAAATGTATACCGAATAGAAGCGTGTAATATGTCAAATTAGGCAGTTCTTTTTCTATTGGCTGTTCTATGCGTTATCTGATGATTAAAATTTATTCAGGACGTTGAAAAATCACTCCTGCAAGTATAAATTCCAGATTTTCAATGCCCATTGATGGCTATATCGGGAGTCGCCCACATAGCTCCTGCCGTATTCATAGTCTCATTCCTATTAGGCATTGTCGACTCCATTGGCGTTGGAATTTTCTCTAGGGGTGGAAATGAGGTTTCTAGATTAAGCCCCTAGTTGCGCCCATTATAGTATACTACGATTTTCTAAGGGGAGACAATAACATTTCTAGAGTGGGTAGTGTCTACTCTTGCCCCCACCTAGCTACTCCTATGGTCGACCCTAATTTATACTTTGCTGCGGCGTATCAGTTGTTGCTAACTAAACGCTGGTAGACTTGGAGTGGACTAAACTTACAATTCACTATAAAATAAATCTCAGAGCAGTATGTAGTGATTTCTTAGGTTGACGCGAATATTACACATTGCAATAAAACTAGTTTTACGGATTGTATCGCGGTTTAATTTTTCTTTTAGTCCCGACGTTTCGAAAGCTTTCAGCCTTCGTGGTCACGGGACAGACTAAAAGAAAAATTAAACCGCGATAAAATCCGTATAAACTAGTTTTATTTCAATATCAGAGCAGTATGTCTTAATTATTCCATGATTGCAGCGAGGATAGCCTTTAGATACTGGATTTCTTTAAAACAAATCCTCATAAGATATGAAACATAAATGCAAAGGCAATTGACTCTGAGACAAACTTGCAACATTATGAAAGCGGTCGTGAGACTGCGTTGTGAAACGTAGTCATGTCCATCTCTAAGTTACTATAACTATGTTATGGAGTTGACCATGAGAAATATGCAAGACGTTGACCTGCAGGACTTAAGGAAATACCCTTGTTTGTATGGTCTCATTACTTAGAGTAGGCTTTAGAAACACTTAACGCTTTTCGTAATTATTATGCGGCTTAGTGTGAGATGTCGCGTGGGTTACAATAATTAGACTCCACAGTAACCAAGTGAGGAAGCAGAAGGACTCATCCCAAAATCTTACTGTCACATTCCAGACGACTTTAAACTATGTTTAATTCAGCCAACCGGGAGCAGTAATAATTTGCACACGTCCGGCCCGTTCATAAAAGCAGCAGCTCAAAAGTTGGCACCCTCCAGTAAAACCTAATTAGCTTTCTTTCTGCCTGGGGTTATCCCGGCTTTAAAAATAGAAAAACCTCATTAGCTATCGGTCAATGGCCTTTGCGTGAGTTTAGTCTAAGGGCATTCTTCCCATGGTCGCATCAAGCGTTAGTCGCTGGCGTCAGGGATGCTTTCGTCTATCAACACTATATTAAAATTCAGTTTGACAGCCAGTGACGCCATGCGTTAGTAACGCTATAGCTGAATGACTTCCCATTATTTAAATACATTACATAGTACGTAGTACCTACTAACCCCGTGATGCAAGCATCGTAATTCTTCTTTAGCTAATCTAATAATATTATTATTAGATGCAAACTCAAAGTAAACAGTCTCAAACACCTTGCCTAGTGGGACTGCGACCTTATGCTTCTGGGAGGTGTGATCTATGTTAGTCTAGGCATACAAATTAAGTATTTTGCACAAATTACGTGTCGGCACATGTTAAACGTTCATACGTAGTTCCTAGTCATGTATCATGATCATACCTAAGTTTTCCTCTTCAGACGTAAAGGATCTTCCTATTTCAATGTTAGAATCGACTACTCATCGATCATTGATTTATCGATTGTGATTGCCAGCTTTTCGATTTTTATCATCACAATAATCTTCTATGCCTATCCGTGAAGGATTAAGTAGAGGTGTACGTAGTGAACGCACGGTTCACCTAGCTTATTGCCGTCCCTCGATGTGATAGGAGAACGTATCGCCATATAAGTTACAAATCCCAGTAAGTAGTAATGCTATGCTGTAGACAGATTGTCTTCAGCAGAAATGGTCCGGCTCGGTTTGTCCATCACATGAAACCTATGCAGTTTGCTGTTACGTTTCGTACTATGAGCGAGATTTTCGGAGGCCGAAATCTCTTCTACCTTTATAATTCTTATTCTATTCCTTTGATGTCGGTAGCACATCCACGACTCTTCTAGTATTCTAGCTGTTCAAAGGTGGGCGGAGATCACGTGCCATTTTGTGACCCACTTGCTCATTTGCCAGGCCACTCTATAAAAAATCAATTCCGGCAAATTACGTGCTTATTCTGTGTTTATTTGATCTGCAACGGATTACTACGCATTTTTATACGTAATGGAATTTTTATTACGAGTATAATGACGTGTTTCAACTTTTGTTTATCGATTGTTTACGAGGCAATGAGTAAGCCATCTAAGTTCTTGTATAATGAAAGCTATTATACATTATTGATGACCCTCTCTAATAAACCAATGGGACACGCATCATACATGAATTATGTTGCACCTGCTATCTTCCACTGTCTAGTAATTACATTGGTTGGTGCAAGGCTAGTTGAATATGAATGTTCTTTGTGTGGGTATAATAAAATAGTAATTACCTAAACACCTATACATATAAAAATGCCATGGCCTGCCTCGGTGGCGCAGTTGTGATGCGTACGCGTTACGATTGAGGCTGACGCTGAGGTCTCGGATTCGATCCCCGGGTCGGATATATTCGGTGATATTGGGTTTTCTATTACGAATTGCTCTGTATCACCTCGGAATCTGGAATTGTGCCCAGTATGGCGATGGGCTCGTCCCCTATCACATCACGGGACGGAGATACGCTCGCCGAAATGTGGGTTTACTTGTTACACCTTCGGGGACTATATACGTGAGTGTGTATAAAATAAAATGAGAGAGAGAGAGAGATCGAAGCAACGAGGAATTTAATCATTTGATCCTTGGAATCAGCGATGACATTATAATTAACATTTTTTATGGAATAAAAACAGCAGTCACTTAGCCCAGGAAAGCGGACAAGTGACACTAAACTACGAATATTTTGGACGATTTTTGTCACAATATATGCATGAAGGGGAAGGTTTTGGACGGAACTCAGGGGAAATCTTGCTCCATCGAGTTTCTTCATTCCGTCAAACCTGAGTACCTTGATAAACATGAGTGATTATTTTCGCCTCGAAACACCAGTTTTAGTATAGAGCGGGAGAAGAACATAAATAATTTTGATTTTTCAGCACATGACCCGGATTATGTTAAGTATACTGGTACTGTACGTCAAATGAGCTACTACCAAATACATAACAATAAGTGGATTATATTGTATGCTGCGCACGCGCGTGCGGTCTGATGGTGTCATTGCCAATGCCCCTGTTCCGGACAACGTGATCTTTATTATTATTACGTTAGTGAGTACTATTTGTAACATTTTATACTGCTCCATTGATCAAGTTCACCCCAAGCAGTATTTCTATTCGTAGTTGAAGGGACGATTTTCAATCTCCAAAATATGAAACGGCAAAATACAGAATTATCACGCTGTCAATATTCTGCCAATTTATTCAAGAAGGGCATCGGTAAATTAAATTTATTTTAATTGCATCAAATATTACCGGCTTCCGAATTGCCGGACGACCTCCAAAATTCAAGAAACTAGCCCAGCAGTAATTAGAATGACATAACCGGTAAACACCTCCGACGTTAATTAGAAGTTTGACCAGGTTGTAGGTTTTTTTTCATGGCACAGGTCTCAAATTATTCAAATAAACGCATTTTTTACTTGTCATAGACTCTAGTCACCAGACTTTTTTATTGATTAGTCAGTAGACATTTTTATAGCATAAGTCGGCAAACGAGCAATTGGATCACCTGATGGAAAGTGATTCCCACAGCCCATATACGCCCACAATACCTGAAGAATCATGGGCGCGTTGCAGACTTTAAAGGAAAGGGATAATTAAGGGATTGGGAAGGGGAGGGTGATTTGGACCTCCGGAGATCTCATAAAGGGATACAAGCGTGAGTGTATGTATTGTAAAGTAGGTATAGAATAAAAGTATATTTAATAAGAATAAACCATTCGTAAATGAATAGTTCAATCTTTACCTTGTATAATGACCTTCAATTCTGAACAGTCAGTTACGTCATAACTCAAATACAAATAAGTGCAAATATTTTGCTACTTCACACAGCACATTAAACAAGAAAGGTGTTTGCATTACAAGTAGGTGGTAGGTATCAACCTAGACGGCCTCTCGCATACGAGGGACCTACCACTTAGTGACCACGGTTCGCCCGAATTACCTAACCTACCTAATTACCGAGTTACCTAATACCTAATACTAGCACTGTATTATACACCTCCCACTACTGGACACGGGCCTCCTCTACTGAATAATAATAATAAATTATACGAATACGCACTCACGCCTGTAATCCCGGAAGAGGTAGGCAGAGGTGTGACTAGTTCACCCATATTTCGCCGAGCGTATATCCGTCCCATGATGTGATAGGGGCGAGCCTATCGCCATACCGACCAGAATTCCAGACTCTAAGGCCCAAGCTGATACTGAGCATTTGCTGATAGAAAACAATATCAATTTTACCTGACTCCGTACGCATTACAACTGCGCTAGGTACCGAGGTAGTAAGGAATTTAAAATTCAAATAACTGAAATATGTTCAAGAAAGACACTTAGTCTTCCGGATCGTTGCACGCTGCTATGCGTCGCACTGCCCTTGACTCTCAAGTGATTTCCTCACGATTTTCTTCCGCTAAGGGCATTCGTCATTCTATTGTGAGTTAACAAACCCGTTTTGTAGACGCATTATGATCGGAATCATTTTGGTCTATGGCGAATAATTATCATTGTTAAGAAAATACTGCTCTGTTATAAGTATTAAGTACATACGCACTCACGCCTGTTATCCCCGAAGGGGTAGGCAGAGGTGTAACTAGTACACCCACATTTCGCCGAGCGTATCTCCGTCCCACGATGAGATAGGGGGAGAGCCTATCGCCATACCAGGCACAAATTCAAGACTCCGGGCTGATACTATAATGTATATACTGTAGGATACCTACCCTGAAAGGCCAGTTTTATAATTTCTCGAATTTGGCTGAAAATAAACGGATTACCTAATGTGATATATCTGAGTCACCTGAAATATCCCTCATAATGAATGATTATTCGTAAAATGGCAATACTGAAGCGAACATCGGCAACGACGCTCTTCAATTCACAGTCAGCTTGGTACATCTATAAACATGAATATTTTCATAAACAGACTGCCTCGGTGGCGCAGTTGTAATGCGTACGCGTTACGATTGAGCTAATGCTGAGGTCTCGGGTTCGATCCCCGGGTCGGGTATAGCCCGAAGTCTGGAATTTGTGCCCGGTATGGCAATAGGCTGGCCCCCTATCACATCGTGGGACGGAGAGACGCTCGACGAAATGTGGGTGTACTAGTTACACCTCTGCCTACCCCTTCGGGGAATACAGCCGTGAGTGCGTATATTTCATAAACAGAAAAGATAACACAGCTATGTTTCAGATATGTGGACCGCGCTGCTGTTGGTGGCATGCGCGGCTGGTGCGACCACGCTGCGCGTAGGCACCGGCATCGCCGACGTCACCGGCCCACCTGCAGAGATCGCGTTCGTGAGTATTTTAGTCCACATCTTTTTTATTTATTTCTGAGTTATTACTCTTCTTATGGCCCTTTGTTCTTAGAACCAAAAATTGCATAGTTATTTTTATGTTCTTACCAAAAGTTTTATCTGACAGTTTTTATAAGTGGTAGAGCCACGCTGTAGACAGTTTTGTCCACGGCATGAATGGGTCGGCTCGTCCGGGTTGTTGCCACTTTCTCACAGACAACTGGCGTAAAGTAGCAGCTTGCTGTTGCGTTTCGTACGGTGAGTGGAGGCCCAAATTCCCTCCCCTTCCCAATTCCTTAATTATCCCTTTCCTTTAAAGTCGGCAACGCGCCCATGGGCGCATTCATGCATGAATCTTTTGGTATTGTGGATGTACATGGGCGGTGGAGATCAAATACCATCAGGTGACCCACTTGCTCGTTTGCCGTCCTATACTATTAAAAAAAGCAAGAAAGGTTTAGTTAAATGGTCAGGAATTAAGTAATTATTAGTTTACCTAAAGTTGCTTTATTTACTTTACCGTGGGGATTTCTATCGACAGTAATTTTGATGGCGTTCGTAACGAGTAGGTCCTTCTTATTTCTTTATAATGCTTCAACTGAGGGGCTAGCACGGAAACTTGCGAAAAGTTATTCGAGCTGTCATCGACAACAATTTCTATGAGATTTTAGTACAGCGCCTCTATCGTACGTAAAAGAAACTAATTTATATGGAATATAGACCAATGATATTTAAGGAATTATCTATCGAGCCCTCGATACCTTTACATTACGATTTCGATAGTTTTCCGTGCTAGCCCCTCTGATTGCTTCAACTTTATTACTGACGGGTTGAAACAATAGCACATCAATTGTTCTGTTTTAAGCCGTCACCTCATCGAGCATCAATCTACATAAGTGGTAGAGCCACGCTGTAGACCATTGTCTACATTATGAATGGGCCGGCTCGACCGGGTTATTACCACTGTCTCAGAAAACCAACGTGAACTAGCAGCTTGCTGTTGCGTTTGGTTCGGTGAGTGAGACTATTGGAGGCCCAAATACTCCTTTCTCAAATACTTGTTCATCCCTTCCCTTTAAGGTCGGCAATGCGACTACGATTCTTCTGGTATTGTAAGTTTATGGGCAATGGAAATCACTTACCATAAGGTGGTCCAATTGCTCGTTTGCCATTCTATGCTTTTTAAAAAAGACCATTCCTTGCCACTAAACTACATATTTCCATTGAAAGCCAAAATAATCATTATAATACGTACGCCTATAATCCCGAAGGAGTAGGCAGAGGTGTAACCAGTACACCCACATTTCGCCCAACTTATTTTCGTCCTATGATGTGATAGGAGGCGAGCTTATCGCCATACCATGCACAATTCCAGACTCCGGGTGGATACTGAGCAATTCGTAATAGAAAGACGCAATATCACTTTTACCCGACCCTGGGATCGAACCTGGGACCTCGACGTCAGCCTATGTAATTATAATAATGACCAATAATAAATTATTAATAATTAAGCTTATTCCCATCCATTTACTAAAATACATGTTCTTACTTAACTAGCACAGACCAAGTTTGGATTCCAAACTTTTGGAATTGCTAAACTGCGGTCCAATGACCTTTGATAACAATCTATGATGCAATGCTTTATATTTTAGTAAACATGCACTAACAAATAGCAATGACTACGTTATTAGAGTCAAGGTTGCTTCAAAATTTTAGACGAGGACTGCGTTCGTTGTGCATGAATGGGCATGTTTGATTTTCTAGAATATTTGTTTAAATATTCAGTAAGATCTTCTTCCACCTGCCGCTGTCCCATGCGCAGTGGGGTACGCACAACATGATTTTTAACACATGTTACAAAAAGATTTGACTTATAATTTTTACGACCGGCCGCCTGCCTGACGTCAACCCATCTAAGGAGAAAACACCCAGACCCCAAGCAAATATTTGTGGACCACATTTGTCTCTGTGCGGGAATCGAACCCGCGGCCTATCGCTTCACAACTGGCACTCACCCACTGCGCCACGGAGGCTGTTCGTCACTCAAGCTAATAAAAAAAATAACCCGGTCGAGCCGGCGAAGTGTCTACAGCGTGCGCGAGACAGCGAGATTAACCCTATATTCATAAAAAAAAACAATCTACACCGGTTTCGATAAGCGAGTTTTTATCTTTGATTTATAATTTATACAAATAAATAAAATTTAAGTGTCTGTTTGTAATATTAAAATAACCGCTTGTATATACGGTACCTATACCAAAATAACTTTTTTTTTTAATTTTTGTCTGTCTGTCTGTTTGTTCCGGTTAATCTCTGGAACGGCTGGACCGCTTTTGATGGGACTTTCACTGGCAGATAGCTGATGTAATAAAGAGTAACTTAGGCTACTTAGGTACTTCTTTATCCCGGAAAATGACATTCACACGGGCGGATCCAACAGCTAGTTTTATCATAAAAGTATGTGTGTTTAGGACAGAACAATGACTCATGAGCGATGAGTTTGCCATAAGATGATGCAGGTACATTCACTATGGTACACTGACTCCATAGTTAGATAACTATTATGATGCTCGGGTCAACACAATGAACCTAATTTTTTTACTTACAGACACGGACTCAGGTTTGTATCTGGGAGCCAGTTCACGTACATAGAACAACTTTGACATTTAAAACATTTTTAATATGTGTTAAACAAAGCATGAATGTTTTGAATTGTAATTATGTATTTAAATTTATGTAATTTTTTAATTTATAAGTAATATTAATATTTGCAAGTCAAGAATGAGAGTGTGCGATTCTACTAATCTGAAATATGCTAACATCCCCATGTAATAAAAGTATCATTAATTCATTCATACATAATTAAATTGAGCTAGTATTACATCCTTTTAAGACTACTTACTACTTAGAAAACTCACAAAAAAAATTGTTTTCAGTGTTAATGATGGATAACTTAATTTGTTTACTGGCAGTTGGTACTTGGGCTGAGAAATCGCTAGTCCTGGGTTCGTGTCGGACAATCACAATCATTTATTATTATTATTTTAATAATAACCTGTATTGTGGGTATCAGGAACTACCAGGGACTAGCGGTCTCACAACATACAGACCCGAAACAAAAATCTGTAAATCTCATTTTTTTTGTTTTGGTGTGGGAATCGAACCCACGGCTTCTCGTTCACAGCGGGCTACTCGAGCGCTGCGCCTCGGAGGTTGTCAAACATATTCATTCACCTTTAATTATATTATATACCTACTAGCTGTCTCACGTGGTTTCATCACAAGCATGTTACTGTTTTGCTCTCATGGGCCATATAAAGTTTTCCGGAATAAATTCTCTAAGTACATTATAGTGAAAACGGCATCTAAATCCTTTGCATAGTTTAGAATAAGCAGATAAACACACAGACAGACGCAGATAACTTTGTTTTCTACTATGCATTGATATACTAACTGCGTGCGTACACCCATGTACTTTTGAACATTAATCATAGTTTTATGAAGGAACAGTAGTACACTACTTTCAGCATTCCTTGTATGAGTAATGAGTTCAAACTGACACGCCACGATGTACAGAGGGGCTAGCACGAATAATTTGCGAGAACGTATTCGTATCGCAATGTCAAAAAATTGTTTGAAACTTCATACAAATGGTAGCGTTCTCGATTCGAATACTTATTCGTAACTTTTCGTGCTCGCCCCTCAGTAATCATTTGCATGTGTCACACGGAATGCACTTTTTGTGTGCGTAATTTTGCTTTATATAAAGTCTATGTATATTGTTCTCAAATTATTTATTTAACGCATTATTTACTTGTCATCATTTCATTGGTCTAGTCACTAGACTTTTTTATAGTATGTATATGGCGACAAAACGAGCAAGTAAGTCACCTGTTATTAAGTGATATCCACTGCCCATGTATGCCCACAATGCCAGAAGAATAATGAGCGATCCGACTCTTAATCTTCTTCCACTTGCTCTTATCGGCGTAACATGCTTTTTAACACATGTTACAGAATGATTAGGCTTGTAGTTTTACCAGACCCGAAACAAATATTTTGTTTCGGTGAATCGAACCCGTGTTCGCGGGCTTCACAGCCGGATAATCGTCCACTGCGCCACAAAGTTGTCCAAAAAAAACTGGACGTCTATTCCTGGCCTAATAGTTTGTAAAACCCCATACACTTCCCCAACTCCGTCCCCGATGTCACCTTGACCTCGGTCAGTGCACAACGGGACATTGTTGATTGTCCGTTGATGTCGAACTATTTACAGCAATGATTCATGTGTAATAATGATTGTTATTTTGTTCACAAATACATAATATTATTGAACCAATGGTGGCTCTTGCCGAGTCATGCGGTTACCGCAATGTTAATTGTTTACTATATAATGTGTGTATAGGTAACTAAGATAAGGACTGCCTCGGTGGCGCAGTTGTAATGCGTACGCGTTACGATTGCGGCCAACGCTGAGGTCTCAGGTTCGATCCCCGGGTCGGGTAAAGTGGTATTGGGTTTTTCTATTACGAAATGCTCAGTATCAGCCCGGAGTCTGGAATTTGTGCCCGGTATGGCGATAGGCTCGCCCCCTATCACATCGTGGGACGGAGATACGCTCGGCGAAATGTGGGCGTACTGGTTACACCTCTGCCTACCTCTTCGGGGATTACAGGCGTGAGTGCGTATATGTAACTAAGGTGTACGATCCGATAGAAGGTTTGGACGAAGTACGGACCTTCGTACTTCGGTTCAATATACAGACTTACATTAGATTATCAGCTGTAATAATGCCGGCTATGTATAACCGATAAATCCACTAGGTATGAATATCTAGTGACTTTAGTAAAATAAAAAACAACGCCCAAACAAAAGGCACATGACTTATCATACCCCCGAAGTGGCTGGATTTACATGAAAGTTCTCTTGTTGTTAGTCTCATGGACTTCCTGAAGAGTTCTTTCTTTTGTTTAATAGGCTTCGCATTATTATGCATTTCGCCATCGACAAGAAGGTATATTGTAGGTACCTACCTAATATATTTTTTCCCGCCAAAAGTATTCCTGAAGAACTATGGTACTACTACTTCCTATTATAACACAACGCCCATAAAATACATTAAAATTGGATTGAATGACCTCGTTAGTTAAAAATATCTTTATTGTACAGACATAAACCTGATACAGTTTAATTACTGTAATTAATGATAATTAAGCCAATCATTCTGCTAATGACATAGAACCAATGACTTCAGTGTAAACTTCTAGACGGTCTGCGCGGTACATAGAAATTGCGTCAGTAAAGTCGGTCAATTGCCCATAGCCTAATATTACCATCTCGCTTACTCTTAACGAGAACCCCTCTCCCACTCCATGTCAGTCAGCTGTCAATGTCCCGCATTATGTGGTACAATTTTACTTTTAAACACCCCGTCTAGTAGTATACATTGAATATACGCACTCACGATGTAATCCTCGAAGAGATAGACAGAGGTGTAACCAGTACACTCACATTTCGCCGAGTATATCTCCGTCCCATGATATGATAGGAGGTAAGCCTATCGCCATACCGGGCACAATTCCAGACTCCGAGTCTATGCTGAGCATTTCGTAATAGAAAAACCTAATATCACTATTACCCGACCAGGGGTCGAACCCGAGACCACAGCGTCAGTCTCAGTCGTAACGCGTACGCATCACAACTGCGCCACCGAGGCAATAATTTGATTGTAACCAATTGAAGTATTTGCATATAGCCCTTTATAAATAACCTTGACTGTAAAACACTGGTAAAGGAGCGAGCGAAAACTGTTTAAAAACTAAATACACATTGTTTCGAAACACAAAAGGTATTTCTAAAGCAAGCATTGTGGTAAGGAGGGCGTTTTCTAATCGTAACACATTTTCCAATGGGCCAGTGTGTATCGCTGTCTTATACACACGGTATTATTTTTTAGGGCAAGGTGGTAGGCCTAAGTCCCCTCGTATGCGAGAGGCCGTCTGGGTTGGTACCACCGCGCCCGTCGTCTATGCCGCCAAGGAGCACTGTTGTGTTTCGGTGAAGGACATTGAAGCCATTGAAATTACTGAGCAGTATGAGACTTTACATCTTATGTCTCGGGATAACGAGCGCAGTCCAATGTCATGCATTGCTTTGTAATTCAAAGTTCTGTTTGGTGTTGCTTCTGTTTATGGGCAGGCGCTTATCAGGCGTCAGGCGAGCGACCTGCTCGTTTCGTCACTCAAGCTAATAATAATAAATAAAAAAACATGCTGAAGCTTCAAATTCCTCTGAAAATAGCGCATTAGGAAGTACATAATTATTAATTTTCCATACGCTTCTCTGTCTATACAGCGCGTCGTGATAATTTTGTATTTTGCCGTATATTTAATAAAATATTCCGAGAAGCGTATCAATGTCAAAACGGTACTTCCTAAATTGGGTGTTGTGGATAATAAAATTTATTCATATATTGAAAAATCGACCATGACACATCATTGGTGAATTTACCAAAAGTGTGTTTTTAATAGGTTTTCAGGATACAATGATCTGTGTGTTGTTATTTTTTTTTATTAAATAAGCGACTCTTTAACCAAAATACGGGCGGTCTTTAGTCATTATCCTGTACCAGTACAGTGAGGAAATTAACCACTAGCTATACAATAATAGCATAATACGATTGCCGAACGTCGTTATAATCAGTTTTGAGTTAATTAACTGTAATAATGTAATATGTCAAAATATCACATTATTGATACCAAAATACCAAAGAAGTCATCCGACCATAAAATACAGTACTATGATAAAAATTATGCTTCGACAATCTTCTTTTTAACTACGAATATGCAAACAATGTCAGGCCGTCCGTCGGTCATTCAAGACAAATACAAATGTATTGTCTATAGTTCATTTCCCACCCAGGCAAAATAACTTGGCCGCGCGGAAGTTGGTCTCTTCGCATGCTCCTATTAAAAGCCGCGACTATACTCGTGACTAACTTCAGGCCAGTCGAGCTATTTTACGTGCATAATAATATTATTTAATATATTTTTCCACAAGAAAGGCAACCCAGGCGATTGGCTTGGGAACCGGTCGCCACTCGTACTGTAACTGTAACCTTGCAAATGCCTCATGTCCATATAAGCTGCGTAGAAATTATTGCGAAATATATCTTTTATGCTTCCCGTCTTAGCATTTTCTTGTTTTTTATTTAGCAAGAGACAAGTGTGCTGCCAGCATATGGGATAATTTATCTTTTATGTGTAATAAGTGTTTCTTAACACAAGAGACAGTGAAAGAGTATTGCTATATCTGGAGGCAAATTCTCGTAATTTTAAATGTTCAAAATATCATTCCGATCTAGTCTCAGCGTCAAGAAAGTTGCAATGGCCATTTGGTAATGACGCGTAAAATCAATCTTCGCATCACTACATAATTGGGTCCCGTCATTTTAGTTAAATAAATCGTAACAATCTTCAAGGCATTAGAGGATTGCTTTATAAAACTGCTTCATATCTGCCTGATTTATGGCAACAGCCTCTTCTGTCTATCTTGAAACAAAAGTGGTGTAGATTTCCATACAGTGTTTGAAACTTAGATTAAATATCTAAGGTTGGAAATATGTTAGTATTGTACACAGATTACTGACAGTTGACTGAGCCATATATGAATGACCAATTAAATGATCGATTGGTTGACATGACCCGGGTCGTGGTATAAACCAAAGTAGGTACTTGAAAACTGGGTCATTCAGAATGAACGATTGACATAGGAGTATTTGAAAGCGCGTTCTATTGTAGCCGGCAACCAACTTAATTTATATTTGACTGGCATGCTAGAATGCTGATGAGCCAGTTGGTCCAATTCTGTCAACAAACTGTGGTGTTGCAGCTGCCAGTTGAAGCCATTTAGGGGCTACATTACATTACAGCCCTTCGCTCTTACCCTATGACCATTTAAAATATGATTAATGTATCTTGCTTTTTGCTCGTTAGTTCCTTCTCCGTTATTTTACTGAGCAATTAAATTGTATTTTGTAAGTGGCTAGTAAACATGATCACTTGAACAAATGAGCACCCACAATAGAGTGGATGAATCATGAATGCGTTGTATGGGATGGAATAGTATCGAAATTTTATTTTTCAGGTATTGTACCTATGTTTTTTGAATAACACATGTAGAATTGAAATAAAACTAGTTTATACGGATTTTATCGCGGTTTAATTTTTATTTTAGTCCCGACGTTTCGAAAGCTTTTCAGCCTTCGTGGTCACGGGAGAGACTGAGGTGTAGGTCGTCTCGAAACAACATTAACTTTTTAGCTTTCGAAACGTCGGGACTAAAATAAAAATTAAACCGCGATAAAATCCGTATAAACTAGTTTTATTTCAATGTGTAATATTCGCGTAAACCTAAGAAATCACTAACACATGTATTTTTTGTAACAAGAATTATAAATATCTTGATTATTACATAATTTTTGTATACTGTCCACTTGCAGTAGGTATAAATATTTTTTAACATCGCAACTGAAGTAACAAGTTGAGTGAACACAATGTTTGCAAATCAAACAACCATTGTTTGCTATCAGTTCACAATGAACGTGATGAAATCTGCGTGAATAACACTTATCATAACATGTTTTGTTTCCTGCTTACTTACAAAGGGAGGGGCAAGCCTAACTTGCATCCCCGGATCTACGATTTTTTCGAACTGGGGCAGAAACTTGATAGTGGCGCTCTTCTCTCCAGCGTTTGAGATAAATTACTTAATATTAAAAAATAATACTAGCCCTGTATTATATACGTCCCACTGCTGGGCACGGGCCACTTCTACTGAATGAGAGGGGTTAGGCGTTAGTCCACCACGCTGGCCTAATGCGGGTTGGCAGACTTCACATACCTTCGAAATTGTTATGAAGAACTTCTCAGGTATGCAGGTTTCCTCACGATGTTTCCTTCACCGTTAAAGCAAGTGATAATTAACAATTAATATACACATAACTTAGAAAAGTCAGAGGTGTATGCACTTGGGGCTGGTTTCGAACCGTCGACTTTCGTCTCCATACCACTCCCCGCTAAGCTATCACTGCTTTTTTTACTTACTTAAAAAACTAAAAGAAAATAATGATGCACAAAGGGCCTGTGTGGCCTTTTCCTTACAAGTCGACGGTGAGCCAACCAGGCTTCCGTATGCTAGGCGCTTTGTGGACCAAGTTTTTTTATATTTAATTATCTTACATTATGGTTTTGGCGTCCCCATGAAACTGCCGCAGTGGGCGAATGCTCCGGTTGAAACCCCCCACCCTAGATTCGAACCTGCTGAATTTTAGCTAACGAGAAAAGTCCTATTATATCAATCAAAACAGAATCTATTCTAGAATTTCTAGGGTAGGTAATGTGGCCGGGTGTATAAGGGAATCTGGAAATAGCTCATGATTATGTTCAATTTCATAAGTAAAGAATTTTCATAACGCAAGCACATGTTAACGACTTATTTATTTCTCCTAGATGGGCTACGCGCAACTGGAGCAAACGGGTCACGGCATCCACTTGAGGCAGTTCTCCAGAGCGTTTGTTCTAGAAGATGACAGCGGGAACAGCAACCATAGGATCGTGTTCGTCTCCGTGGACGCTGCTATGATGGGCTATGGGATTAAGAAGGAGGTATGTATTCAACAGAACATGCTGCAGAATATTATTGTTAAGCATGGTACCTTTTGAGTGGTAGAGCCACGCTGTAGACACTTTTGTCTGCAGCATGTATACTGTATAGGCCGACTCGTCCGGGTCATTACCACTGTCTCACAGAAAACCGGTGTAAAGTTGCTTCTTTACGCCGGTTTTTTACTTTGCTGCAGCGTTTCGTACGGTGAGTGAGATATCTGGAGGCCCAAATCCCCTCCCCTTCCTAATTCCTTAATTATCCCTTTCCTTTAAGGTCGGCAACGCACCCATGATTCTTTTGGTAGGTATTGTGGGCGTACATTGGCGGTGAAGATCACTTACCATCAGGTGACCCACTTGCTAGTTTGCCAGCCTATGCTCAACTTGTCCGGCCTGTAAGCGGCGTCGCGTCGCGGAGCTAAAGTTTTTCACGGACTAAAAGTAACGCAGAGAGAAGTGGCTATGTTTAGTCCAGCCAAATAACTTTGCGTTTATTGTACAGTGTGATAATACCTTATCTAGTATATATAAATGTCTTATCAAATCGATTTTGGTATTAATCTAATTAAAGATTATTGTATAGTCTCTGAAATTAAAGATCCAAGGACAAGGCCTGTTTGGTTTGTCAGATGTGGTATTTATACTACCGTAATGAATGGAAATTGAGGAAAATTAAGAATTAATTTTATGGTTTTGTTAAGAATAAGTTTAAGATTGTTTAATTTTAAATCCAGACAGATTTTATTGATAGAGAGGAAAAAAGTTGCCGCCCCCGGGTGGACTCGAACCACCAACCTTTCGGTTAACAGCCGAACGCGCTAACCAATTGCGCCACGAAGGCAATTGAATATATAACCAAAATTGATGTTCATATTCATTAATTAGATATTGTTATTTTAATGTTGTTTGGACCAACATTATATGTAGTGGTTGAATTATGGGAAGTCGTGTATTTGTGTAAAGCTGCTACTTTACGCCGGTTTTCTGTGAGACAGTGGTAATGACCCGGGCGGGCCGGCCCATACATGCTGTAGACAAAAGTGTCTGCAGCGTGGCTCTACCACTCAAAAATAATATTTTAGTAATGTCTGTCTTCCCCCTGACGATGTCGATGGTACGTGTTTTGCTATTATAATGTTTGTTTGTAGGTGGTAAAAAGACTCCAGAAGCGATACGGTGATATATACAATGACAATAACGTCATCATCAGCGGCACTCACACACATTCCACTCCCGGTGGGTTCCTGATGGACTTCCTCTTCGACCTGCCTATATTGGGGTTCGTCAGGGAAACGTACAGCGCTTATATCTTTGGAATATACAAGGTACGATCTTATACCAAGATAGGTATTTTTGAACAAGCCCTTTGTCATCAGTTAGGTACTATATTTCTTCCATACTCGTGCATGCAATACTTGTAGGCTAGATTAATTGTCGTTCCCTATATTTTGTCTATCGACACATTTGCTTACTATCAGTATTGTTTAGTAAGCAAATCTGTCGATAGATAGATTATTGGGAAAGGTCATAAATAAGACGCTGGCATGTACTGAGAAATCTTCCAAAAACGGTGTTTTACAAACTTGGAAAGTTGGGACTTTTATATATCCTTTGAAACATGAGTAAAGTACCTATTCCACAATATTTAAGATTAATTTTAAGGTCCGTATTATAGAACAACACTCGAGTGAGCTCTTTGCTAAGTGTCGATTTCAGTACACGTGATTGGTCTATTTTAGCGCCAATCAATAACGGACCAATCACGGGTACAGAAATCGACACTTAGCAAAGAGCTCAATTGATTGTTGTTCTATAATACGGGCCTTAGTTAAATTGTAGTTGGGGAAGGTAAATTGTTATTATACAGTATGTAACAAAAACCCTGTTGGCCCTTTCTAGGTTGTGAAGATAGACAGCTTAATTAATAAAAAGAGTTAAATAAAAAAAAAACTGAAGCGAGATATTACCCTTACACAGGTAGCTTAGACAAATGAACATATTAAAAAAATGTTATTTTCATCTGGTAAGTGATGAACAGCTGACTGACGATTTGACGAAATCGGGCGCGATCGCGGCGCGGCTACTTGCTATCTCGCTCTGACTCAGAGCCCTCGCTCTTGCAGAGGTAATCAATCGAAATACGGTTTACAAACAATAAAATAATTAAAGTACAAAACATAAATAATTTACTTTTAAAGTCTCATTTTCGTATGCGAGTTATTTCATTACGTTTGAATATCGATTCTGATATCGCAGTTAAAACGCCCAACAGGGTTTTTGTTACATATTGTATATACGAGTTGAATTTATACAGTGCCTCTGATATGAAGCAGGATAATTTTAAACACGTAATTAACGATCAGATTGTACAGTTACGTATGAATATGTAATTACACTGCCCGCGCTCTGCCTTCTGTTTCTAAACAAAAGTTGAAGTTTAAAAATGCCTAAACAAAAGTTGTAGAGAATTTAATCTTCTACAATATTTATAATGAATACAAATAGCATAAAACCCATAGGAAACGAGATATTTGCAATAAATGGGTAATAATCGATTTTTTGGACTTTGACCTTGGAATATCTGTAGTCGCGGACACCCTACGATAAGTAGGTTTTGAGTTTTAGGGTGCCAAAATAAAGGTTTATACAAGTTAATAGCTGACGATCTCTCATTCCGAGGTGAAACCCCTTATTTTCCTGGACTAATAATACCAATAGCGCAGGATTTGAAGTAGAAAGTTAATTTCGGAAAGTAGGTAACATACCGTGGTCTTCTTACAGCCGCTCCCTATATTCTAATTTAGATAGATTTGCTTACTATCAATAGTGATTTGACAGATCTTCCATACCAAATATGTCAAACATTTACTGCCAGTAAGTAAATTTGTCGGTAAACAGAATACATATGTCCTTCACAGAGTATAGTGATAGCACACAGCAAGCTGGCTCCAGCACGGATGATGTACGGAGAGACGGAGGTACTCGATGCAAACATCAACAGATCACCCACGTCATACCTACGGAACCCGCCTGAGGAGAGGGCTAAGTACGTTCAGTTTATATTCAGTCGCGATACGACTGAGGATACGCTACGCTGAGGTCTCGGGTTCGATTCTCGGGTCGGGTAAAGTGATATTGGGTTTTTCTATCATGAAATGCTTAGGTATCAACCCGGAGTCTGGAATTGTGCCCGATATGGCGATAGGCTCGCCCCCTATCATCATGGGACGGAGATATGCTCGGCGAAATTGGGTGTACTGGTTACACCTCTGCCTACCCCTTCGGGGATTACAGGCGTGAGTGCGTATGTACTAAAGCTGATAACTGTGAGGGCTTAGGTTCAATTCCCAGTTCTGCCCACCATAATTTGTGTATGAGATGTCGTTTCGTAAAATCACACATGAATTGTCTGAGAGTGGAATTTGCGCCTGGTATGGCGATAGGGTAGCCTCCCATCACATTATGGGACGGAAATAAGCTCAGCAAACGTTGCACCTCCGACTATCTTTGAAAATAAAGACACTTATAAAAAAGAATACACCCAGCAGTCACACACATAGTCCCGACCGCACACTAGGTAAACCTGTATCGTGGGCATCAGGAACTACAAGGGACGTGCGGTCCCACAACACCCAGACCCGAAACAAATCGAACCCACGGCCTCTCGCTTCGCAGCCGGCTACTCGCCCGGTGCGCCACGGAGGCTGTCAAATCCTTATGTAATGTTTCCACCATTTCAGATACAAATACGACGTGGACAAAACCCTATCACAGATACGTTTCCTCACACCCTCGGACAAGGTGATTGGTGTGATCAACTGGTTCGCGGTACATCCCACCAGCATGAACAACACCAACCGGCTGATCTCCTCAGACAACGTGGGATACGCCTCGATACTCATGGAGAAGGCGTTGAACGGCGCCCACACTCTGCCCGGGAAGGTATGCCATTACATACATTCATTGTGTTTCCCTTGAAGTAGGCAGATATATATTGAGATAATTGTCGAAGAGATATCGTTCCTTACCTTTTGTTATAGCATAGCCCGGCAAAGCAAGTGGGTCACCTGATGGTAAGTGATCTCCACCGCCCATGTACGCCCACAATACTAAAATAATCATGGGCGCGTTGTCGACCTTAAAGGAAAGGGATAAGTAAGGGATTGGGAAGGGGAGGGGAATTTGGGTCTCCGGATATCTCACTCATCGTACAAAACGCACAAGCAAGCCGCTACTTTACGCCGGTTTTCTGTGAGACTGGTAACGACCCGGACGAGCCGGCCCATTCATGCTGTAGACAAAATTGTCTACAGCGTGGCTCTACCACTCAGATACCCAAATGCCCCCTCCTCTCCTGGATCAGCTACTGTCATGCAGTATTTTGTAATTCAACGTTTTGTTTGGTGTTTGTTGTTAAGAGGCATGCGTGATGCTTACTATCAGAGCAACCTGTTTCGTCATACAGTCAAATAAAAAACCACCCAGTAAGATTGAAATACTTACTAGCTTATACGGATTTTATCGCGGTTGAATTTTATTTTAGTCCCGACGTTTCGAAAGCATTTCGTTCGTGGTCACGGGATATAATTCTAAAATGAAGGTAGGCAATGTAGCAACTTTTCCAGTCTCCCGTGACCACGAAGGCAGTATTTTGAACCGAAGTTTCGTAATTGGTACAAGGTGGTAGGTCCCTCGTTTGCGAGAGAACGGCTGGGTTGGTACCACCGCTTTGTCTATTTCTGCCGTCAAGCAATAGTGTGTAAGCACTATTGTGTTCCGGTGTGAAGGACATTGAAGCCAGTGTAATTACTGGGCATTATGAGACTTAACACCTTATGGCTCGGCGTGACGAGCGCAGTCCAGTGTCATTCAGTGATTTATTTAAAGTTCTGTGTGGCGCTGCTTCTGTTTATGAGCAGGCGTGGCGCTTACCATCAGGCGAGCGACCTGCTCGTCTCGTCATTCAATCTAATAAAAAAAAAAAAAAAAAAAATTATAACGATAACTCTCATATGCATCTGCTTAAAAATACGGCTCCACTTACTTACACATGTTAAGGTATATTGCATATCGTATACTGGGGCGGTACCCGCTAATTCGCCGAACTTCGATTAATGTAAATCGATTTGATTAGAGAGCCAAGGATTATGTCGTACCGCCGAATGACCGTTTAATGGCCAAAACGAAGAATATAGATTTATGACGTCACATTAACTTCATTAAAACCGATTGATTTGAATAAATTTGCCGCTCGCTGGCGATTAATCTAAATGGACTTGAACGCCGGCAGAGTTGATGAAGTTCGGAGAATTAGCCGGTACGGTACGACGGTTTTAATGCAGTTAATGTGACGTCATAAATCTATGTTCATCGTTTTGGCCATTAAACGTTCGTTCGGCGGTACGACAGAATAATTGGATCTCGAATCGAACATCGATTTGCATAAATCCGATAGTTCGGTGAATTAGCCGGTACCGTGTGTGGTGCGTGTGGTGCAGGGCTCAGTAGTGTGCGCGTTCGCGTCGAGCAACCTCGGCGACGTGTCCCCCAACACGCGCGGCCCGCGCTGCGAGCTGTCCGGCGCCCGGTGCGACCAGCAGCACCTCTTGTGCACGCTGCCCAAGGAACGATGCTTCGCGTCCGGCCCTGGACGGGACATGTTCGACAGCACCAGCATTATCGCCAATAAACTCTTTCAAGCTGCCATGGTGAGTTATATTGTCAATTACTTAAAGTGAGGTGCAGTGGCGGATCCAGGATTTTGGTTTGGTCCAAAATTTTAATATATAATTTACTTACTTAAAATGGAATTAGTGAGGATAAGCGATGAAAATTATATTGTACTTATGTAATATACAGGAATATTTTTAACCAGTGCGGATATTTCTTGTTGTTCTGTGTCGGTAATAGATCGCATTTTCATAATTTGTTCTATACTTTTTTTTCATTACCATTAAAAGAGTGCAAAATTCAAATATGCAATGCATGGAAGTGCAATGTGCGTTTGTAGGAAATGTAACAAACAATGGTCGAAGACGCCGCAAAACGCGGCGGATGTACAGGGGTGAGGCGGGGCAGGGGCGAGCGTGACTCAAAAGTAAAAACTGTCTTAAATTAAAAATTTTCGTAAACGATAAAAAAATACTTATTTATTAAATTTCGTTTCTGCATATTGTACAAAAAAATCCGTATTCTGTATAGTAAGTAGTACTAAGAAAGTAGGATAAGTAACAAGATTAGTTTGAGATTTGTCAGTGGACTCAAATGCTTTTTTCTTGAGCCCCTTAGAGTTAAAGTTTAATAAAGTATGTCAACTTTTCTTTATTAGACGGAATGTCTGTGGACCACCAATCTACGGTCCAAAGTTGGCTTTGGACCTTAGATTGGTGCCTCACCTGCATGACGAGGCTATGGCGAAACATTGTTCCCGTTGCGGGTTGTGTGGTTCCAACGGTAGTTCGCCCCATAATATAATCTACACCTTTACACTAATATTACAAAGAGGAAAGATTTGTATTTTTGTATGTAACGCATAAACTTAAAAACTACTGGATTGATTTCAGAAATTCTTTTGCCGTTAGAAAGCTACATTATCACTGAGTAGCATAAGTTATATTTATTACCTACTTACTAGAAAAAATTAGAAACCCTTAGAAATCCCTACTAAAACCAACCCAAGGTGTAAAAAAATATATTATAAAGGCGAAACTAATTCTGCCTGTTACGTTTTCACGGCTAAACGGAATTTAATGAAATATATAGGTTATATCCTGGGGAAGGACCGGGACGGAAGTACCATTACTTCCGTCCCGGAAAAAAGACAATCACGCGGGCGGAGCCGCGAGCAACAGCTAGTAACAAGTACAGTCCAATCATGATGGGAAGACCGACCCTGGTATTAAGCCAGGATAACGCCAAACAGAAAAAAAATATTCCAATATTATAAACAAATGAATACAAATTAAATTTTTACTTCCATACCGTTTGGCGATTGCCTCCTAAATAATTCCGATCCCCGCAGCGCGCCGCACCGCGTGCCGGTTTGGTACAAAATATTAGATACATACTTAATAAAATTCATTTACCTACCTATATACGATCTCCTTTTCCCGCCATTCTATTCAAGTGTAAAACAATATTATGTCTACGTAAACACCCAATATTTATTATGTATACTGTATCCATGTAATGTGTTTGGTTTTCAATATGAAATAGTTATTACGACATACGAGTTAATTTAATAAAGGCTGCTTTTTCAGACGGCTTGGGAGTGAATGACCTTTCCTATTGTTATTTTTTGTTACTCCTAGCGTCATCTAGCGTATGATAAAAGTATTAAACATTGTTACTATAAAAAGTAACTTTAAATCCGCGCCATCTATTAATTATCTAGAAAACTATTTAGTGTTTAAATTTCAAAGTAAGTTCTAACCAGCGCCATCTTTTATTTATAAGGGGTACTAATTCTAACAAGTTTTCAAATAGCGCCATCTATTTTATTTTATTGGTTATAAAACGAAAAGGTTTCGCGCGCTTTTCAAATAACTATTTTTTCATTGGTTTCGCATTTTTCTAATCTTATGTCTAGCATTGCCTCTGACTTAGTCAATTTATAAAATGCTATAGGTATGTAAGGTGCTATAGGGCAACTATAAACTATCTTTTAATATTTATTTATATATTTTATATTTATATAAAGCTAGTTGAATATACGATTTGAATGATTTCCAAAATTTCTAGCAAGTGCTGAACCAACCCGGCGAAGATCTGACGGGGTCTGTAGGCATAGTTCAGCAGTTCGTCAATATGCCTGAACAAGAAGTATCGCCATTCGATCCAGCCACAGAAACTTTTAATACTGTAAGTACTTTATATATGTGGTAGAGATGTACGAGATCGAGATCTGCCTCGGTGGCGCTATTGTAATGTGTACGCGTTACGACTGAGGCTGACGCTGAGGTGTCGGGTTCGATCCCCGGGTCGGATAAAAGTGATATTGAGTTTTTCTATTACGAAATACTTAGTATCAGCCCGGAGTCTGGAATTTGTGCCCGGCATGGCGATAGGCTTGCCCCCTATCACATCATGGGACGGAGATACGCTCGGCGAAATGTGGGTGAATTGGATACCCCTGTGCCTACCCCTTCGGGGATTACAGGCGTGAGTGCGTATGTATGTATGTAGATGTACGAGATGGTGCTAGGTCCCTCGTATGCGAGAGGCCGTCTGTGTATGTACCACCGCGCCGTCTATTTCTGCCGCCAAACAGCAGTATGTAAGCACTCTTGTGTTCCGGTTTGAAGGACATTGAAGCTAGTGAAATTGCTGGGCATTATGAGGCACAGCATCTTATGTCTCGGGGTGATGAGCACAGTCCAATGCCATGTAGTGTTTTGTTTTTCAAAGTTCTGTGTGGTGTTTCTTCTGTTTATGGGTAGACGCTTACCGTCAGGCGAGCAACCTGCTCGTTTCGTCACACAAGCTAATAAAATAAATAATAGCAAAAAACTAAAAAACACGCTTTTATAAAAATTCCAACAAATAAGTGAAAAATAATTATTAGTTTAAAATATTTTATTGTAAAAAAAGCGTGGGGTACATGGTATCAATAGACACTTAGAAATATTTTATTGACCTTCTTAAGTCCGTGATAAGTATGCCAAATTTCGAGTTAAATCCGACGTTTTGAAGGGGCTCAAAATCATGTTCAAAGTTTCTGTTACATACGTATGAAGCTAATATAAGCGTGTTAAAAAGAGTCACGTTTTGTTGCTTTTCTAATGTGTCTATGGTTTTGTGTACATTAGGTACTCTACAGCATGAATGAGCTAGTTCGTCCGGGTTGTTACCACTATTTCACAGAAAACCGACGCGCCGGAAAAAACCGTATTGTGTAGTAAATAGATTTATTTACGTGTTATTTTGTAAGTTTAGACTTTAGGAATCTCAAATAAATATTTTTCCTAGTTTCCATTTAAACGATTCGACGAAATTTATCAATTCCAGAGTATTATCATGAAAGTTCAAGGTGTCAAGATGGGTAGAATGCGCTTGGTTGGACTATACCTATTTATCATTAAATATTTAATAATAAATTCATTATATATTTTTTCCTAACAACCAGGTTCATTTAATTCGGATTGATTCGATAGATAATAGAGAGATATGAGAGAGATTCGATAGATAAGATTTATATTCGATAGATAAGAGAGAGTATCTTCACGGTAATTAGGTAGGCCTAATTACCGTCCCCGCGTGGGTAGAGGAGCGTCGCGAACTCGTCGCAAAATTGTGGGACGACCTCTCGTTATCGGATGTGGTTAAAGCCATGGTCAAGAGTGAGAGAGTGGAACGCGATGAGCGCCTTTTGCGAAAAAGTCATGTTGCGGAAGAAGGCGGCGGAGCGCGAAACGGAAATCATATTCTAGCTGACTATCCGCCGCCGAAGGGTCACGCGCAGGAGGATGCGGGACCCACTCCTACCCGTCTGACAGAGCCCTGGACACGTGCGGCGGCGGACACGTGGAAGTCCGTCGTCCGACAGTTAAGGCCTCGAGGTGACGCGTGAAGTGTGAACCTCTCGAGCGGAGCAAACAGGTGGGTGGATAACTCCCCCATCGCCCACCGACCGGATGCCGTCGGGGCCGCGGAAGAGTACAATAGCGTCCCCGCAGCCCCGACCGAACAAGCGCACCCGGAGGAACACCGTTGAGTTTTAGTCCGTGGGAGTCGGACATAACCGCCCCGACCGACCATGCTCCATGGTAGTACCCATAAAGGGTTTCCCAACGTTAAATACAATGCCAACCAACTTCACTAAGTGGTAGGTCCTACGTATGATATATATCATCTGGGTTGGTTAAGGTTTTGTTCGGTGAGGATACCCAGGAGGATTCAAATCCCAGTCAGGAACAATTTATGTTTAAATAATCGATTCGAAAAATTATACATAGTCACGCAAGCGCAGTTTTAGGCAAAAACTAGTAATAAATTATAATCAAATTTTAATAGGGTACTGACCACCTAATGTCACTCACTGATAATAAAATTTGAATAAACGATATAAATTATACGACAAATACTACAGCGGTCCGTTATAAATCTATGTGTTACTACAAAATTGTAACATAATAATAAAACAAAAATGAAATTACTAGTATTGTTGTGCTTAATTATAATAAGTTACGTGTTGTGTGGTGTAACACAAAAAACATTTGAAGATGCTGACACGACCAAAAAAGATGTAAACAAAATAGTAGCAATTGAAAACGAAACGCTTACACCAAGAATTATAAAACGACCAAAACATAAAATGAAAGCAAGAAAAAACTTTATAAAAACCAAAACGCTTTACACATCGCTAAATCGAGATGATACAGACTACGATTATTATGATTACACTTATGCTATATTTGGAGGAGATGAATGCCCCACTGGGTTTAAGAGAGCACATGACAACTCTTGTAGAGAAGAGGTTTAACAAAAATCAATAATATTCTATGACGTAAGCAATCTGAAAATTTAACAAAAAACATGTTAGGGTTACATCACCCCAACGCCACTCCCGGCTACAGCATATAAAACATAACCCTCTTTCTTCGTGCAGTCGTGTAAAAATAAAGTTACAAGAAGGGTGTGTTACACAAATGAATTTAATAACAGTGTTGAGTTTTGTCATAGTACTTGTGAATCATGTATTTTGTGGTGTTATTAATAAGGAACAAAATGTAACACAAATATTGGAACCAACTGAAGAAAATAAAGAATTCGTAGTTACAACAGAAGTTGGGGAGACCGATACGATTTCTTCCAATGGAACCGAAATACCTATGACTATAGAAAACACAAGTACTTTGATCAATTTAGATCCCGACAATAGGATGTTGGTAAAAGCAGAATTAGAGGCAGTATATAAAGTCGATTTATTTGCAGTAATATCATCATTTGTGGGTGATGAGTGCCCCACAGGATACGACAGGGCCTTTGACAACACTTGCAAGAAAATGGAATAATTTTATGGCGCAGTTAAAAGACGCGTAAAACCGCGAGCCGAGCCACGGATGAAGCACAACATACTCATGTGGAAGTACCGACAAGACTTTCGACAAGTCACCACGAATAATAGCGGGTTCATACATCCCTTCGACCGGCCCGCGTGCCGATGAAGATCAAAATTAGATTATAAGTAGTTTATAAATCCCCCTAAACCACCAATCGCAAATGTCTTTGCCCCCCTCCAGTGGCCGTCCTGAGCCGAGGTCCGTATCCCCCATTAGGGGTGGATGCCCTCAGCGAAGGTCACTTAAATTTTAGGGTTGGAGTGCCTACAAGCATTCGCCCGAAAGTCCGGTGTCGCTGACTAAAGCCGACTCTTGACAGGCTATCAGCAAACGTCCATCTCAAAAAAAAAAAAAAAAGGGTTCATACGTTTAGATTTTTGTTGAAAAACTGACTTGAGACAACTAAAACTTTATGGTTTTTATTGATCAATTCAATTGAAAGTCTGTTAGACGGTTCGAATTTCACGTGCTTTAGCAGTTGATCAATTAAAATCGAACCGTGTGATCCCGCTATCAACGTTACTATAAACGATGTGCAGTTCGTAACCGGCTCGCGTTATCGTGCGTTGATTAACTGACCCATTAGATGAGCGGTTACAAATATTATAATCTGATATGCTTTAAATAGTTTGTCGAAAACAATGACGATTTAACAAATAATGTAACATATACTGAACAAAAATAGTTATATTTACATTACTGTGTTGGTATAACGGAAGTATACTAGCGTTAAATTTTATTAAAAGTATTTTTTGGTAGTTTTGACGTATTCGTCATAAGATGTAATGACGTAAGAGTACCTAACTACATATGTGCCTAATTACGAAAACAATTAAATTGTGTGTGATCGAAGTATAGGTGCAATAATAACTTAATAAGTTTTGTAATATACATAATATCCTTTTTGTTATTAAATTGATTAAATAAATTGTTTTGTTCTAACCCAGATATTTTATTACGAACTCATAAAGTGGGATGTGTTCACAAATACTTAACTATAAACTTACAATACAGTAGCTGTATTGTATAGTGGGGTAGCCCAATATGCTTCTTAAGACATGTTACAGAGAGATTTGGCTTGTAGTTTTTACGATCGGCCGCCTGTCTGACGTCAACCCCTCTATAGATTTTAAATACTTACCTATCTATTAGTCAGTCTACGTTAAAAATGAGCAATAATTTTATGGTGCTAACTACACGATTTACCTATTCGAAATAATTAAGTTGATTTTATGTTTTCCCTCTTAGCTAACTTTATTTTACAGACGACCGTTAATTTTAGGTCATACTGATAATATTTAATTCAAACTTAGAATTATAAGGCCGGCATAATTTTGCCGACCTACGATAGACACATCGTCTGTCGTTGGTCGACAGTATTCTTGGATTGCGCTGCACTTAACATCAGGTGTAGCGTAGTCACTTTGCCGTGCTAGTATAAAAAATAAAATAAAAAAAAAGTAGTTACTGCATGGCACTGGACTGCGTCACCCTGAGACATAGGATGTTAAGTCTCATAATGCACAGTAATTTGACTGGTTTCAGTGCCCTTCAAACTGGAACCTGCTAGTAACTGCATTAGCAAATAGCGCCATTATTTCACATTTAGTTTCATACCTTTTAACACCATATGACATTCAGACAATACATGTACATACCGCAGTTAACATCCATATGACATTCAGACAATACATGTACATACCGCAGTTAACATCCATATGACATTCAGACAATACATGTACATACCGCAGTTAACATCCATATGACATTCAGACAATACATGTACATACCGCAGTTAACATCCATATGACATTCAGACAATACATGTACATACCGCAGTTAAATTTGAAATAAATGCCGTCACATAAACAGTTTTTTCTTTTTGGTTCTGTAACAATATAATATTATTAATATCATCTTCAGCTTGCGTCTTCTGGTGAGCGTGCATTTACGGATATATGAGAGTTGTAGATTAAAATTCAATAGTTTTGACAAATGCGCTACAGTCGGATTCAAACCTCATAATATTTACTCCACATTTTAACTGGAACAGTACTTCCGACTAGGGAAATTTTCAATCTTTTTTATGGCAGGGGTGGTGAAGAAGGTGGATCATCTGACGGCAAGTGATCACCGTCGCCCATGGACACCTACAAGAAAAATCGGTGCGTTGCCGGTTTTTGAGGAACGAATAGACTCATAAATAGGTTTCTTGGTCTGGAAATACCGCAAGCGATACAAAATAATGAAGAGTTAAGACTGATTATTGGGAATTGTGTCCTCCAGAGTGTGAAAGTATCCGGGTGCCTACCAGCCATGGGATACAGCTTCGCGGCAGGCACCACCGATGGCCCTGGCGCTTTTGATTTCAAGCAGGGCACCAAGACATCCAACCCTCTGTGGAACGCTGTGAGGGACTTCATTGCTGAGCCCACTGACGAAGACATCAAATGCCAGGCGCCAAAGCCTATACTGCTGGCTACGGGCAGGGTGAGTTGTACATTAACATCATATTTAGTTCACCATGCTTGTGGAATGAATGGATTAATGCAAAACTGAAATACCTTTTTCTTTTGAGAAAAATCGTCAGTTTCAAACGGTATCCCAAAAGCACTCCACAACCCATTAGAATATGCGCAATTTACTTTGGCCGGCTTTAGGTTAGGCACAATCGATGTCTTTGAGATTATTTTGATGGGACAGGGTGATGGGAGATGTTGAGGGCGGGTGATTATACTGCTGATTAAATTCTGACTAAGCACCTATTATGTAATATTAGGAAACTCTCTTAGGACAGGAATTTGTTTTACCTTGATCCTTAGATCATAGGTCTTAACCTAAACGTCAAAGTTGTATTCGTTGCATAGTAGTTCACCTCCAGCTTTCCCCATTAATTAGTAAAAACTCGCCTCATTCTTTCCTTTCAATCTAGACATCCAATTTTATACTTTCAGGCAAAGTTCCCATACGAATGGCAGCCGAAGGTAGTGTCTTGCTCAGTGGCCCGTATAGGGGGATTGTTCATAGCCGCCGTCCCTGGTGAGTTCACCACCATGTCAGGCAGGAGGCTGAGGAACATCATCAGTAAGACCGCTCCTGAAGCCAAGAAGGTTGTGCTGGCTGGACTGTCCAATATCTACTCGGATTATATAGCCACGCCTGAAGAGTATCAGGTGGGTAGTCAGTATAAAGAATAATCAATTTAAATTCTACTGAAAATCAGCGCTGTGGTGCGGTTCATACCACAGCACAGCATTACGCTGAGTGGTCACCTACATGTCACAGCTACAACAAATAATCCTACCATACATATCACATAATTTAAAAAGATGTATGCATGTTGTGTAATGTGTTGTGGCAAATAAATTACTTATCTTTCCATCTTCTTTCTAATATTCATTTCTGAGTAAAACCAAGGTATTATAGCAAATAACATTTAGTTCAATTCAGATTCATTGCGTCACTTGGGCTCTTCATTGTAAATCAGCAGTTCAGTATTTAGGCTGTCCGTAACATGACCCTGAAAGAGAGATCCCGTTGTTCGAGCACCCAATTGTTTTACGCTGTGTACAGTATATTGTTCCAACAACAAATGCCTTCTTTCTTTCTAGTTTAGTGGCGAAAATATTTGTTCAAAATCGTAATTGCTGGGTAAATCTTATAGTGTTATTTGCATATTACTAAAACTGATCCAAACGGGTTCTAGATATGGAATATATTTTGTCGTGACTATTTATCTGGACTGAAATGGTTAAATTAATGTTGACAGAATTTTCACAGACAATTTTAGTAAGAACGCTGCTAAAACTCTCATCATAGTTTAAAGATATTAGGCGTTGGTCAAACGTGATGACAACATATTCATGATCTTTATGAAGACTAATGTTTGTGTTCCACAGGCACAGAGATACGAGGCCGCGTCCACTATATTCGGTCCTCACACACTTGACATTTATCTCAACAAGTACGTGGAACTGACTGAAGCTTTGATCGCAGTAAGTAGATTCTTCATGGTGTTAAATGATTCCTATTTCTTTACTTTAAAGTGATCCCAATAAGATTGAGGTTAGATAATCTAAAAGTCAGAAACCTTATTAAGTTTTATTGTCATGATATCTAAGTTTTTTAGCCGCATATAATAATAATTTATCCCCTATACAATTTTTAGCTTAACCTGCAACCATTTCTTTTGGTCTCCAGGGCAAGTCAGTAGACCCAGGTCCTCAGCCACCAGACCTGAGTACGCAGCTCATCACGCTGGTGCCGCCCGTCCTGTGGGACTCAGCTCCGTGGGGCAAGGAGTTCGGAGACTGCATCATACAGCCGCAGCGACAGTACAGCTATGGAGACGTCGTCACTGCTACGTTTGTGAGTTATGGATCCAACCTCCAGACCCTTTATCATCAGCTTATCATGCTAGTTCTGCCTGTTCTGTGGGACTCAGCTCCGTGGGGCAAGGAGTTCGGAGATTATATTTGAGTCAAAGGGAATTGCTGTCTGTTATCCATTTTTTTGTTGTTCGAGGGAGAACGATTGCTTTAGGCACGATTGGACACACATTTACAATATTTTTTCATCCTGCCACGGCAATGTGGCCTACAGGCTAAATTATATCTCACGCTAAAAGTAGTAGAACCCAAATATATTGTTGACTGATGAGAGACTGCATCTCTCAATGTTTGCCAGAATCATGACAGCTTGACGAACGGCTAATTCTACTAACTCTACAACACGACTCGTCGAAACGAGCGACTATGGCGGTGAGGCACAATGTGTATACAATATGTAACAAAAACTCTGTTGGGCATTTTAACTGTGATATCAGAATCGATATTCAAACGTAATGTAAATACTCGCATACGAAAATTGGACTATAAAAAATATCAATTTATATATTAAAGTTTAATTAATTTATTGTTTGTAAACCGTATTTCGATTGATTACCTCTGCAAGACCGATGAGTTGGAGCAAGAGCGAGATAGCATGTTGCGGCGTCCACCTACATCAAACGTGCCGCGCCCCCGGCTTATACGAGTGGTAGGGCTCTACCACTCAAGACAAAATTGTCTAACTAGACAATTTTGTCTACAGCATGAATGGGCCGGCTCGTCCGGGTCGTTACCACTGTCTCACAGAAAACTGGCGTAAAGTAGCAGCTTGCTGCTGCGTTTCGTACGGTGAGTGAGATATCCGGAGGCCCAAATCCCCCTCCCCTTCCCAATCCCTTATTATCCCTTTCCTTTAAGGTCGGCAACGCGCCCATAATTCTTTTGTATTGTGAGCGTACATGGGCGGTGGAGATCGCTTACCATCAGGTGACCCACTTGCTCGTTTGCCAGCCTATACTATAAAAAAAAAAAATACACACAGAAATTCAGATGCAAATAACATTTTTTAAATATATTCATTTTTAAGTTACTGTGCCTGTGTAAGGATAATATCACAATTCGGTTTTTTTTTATTTAATTCTTAATTAACCTGTCTATATGACTATCTTCATGACCCAAAAAGGGCCACATCCATCCAGCCGGGTAGACTAACCTCCCATCAGCTATCACCAAAGGCTAGCTATCACCTGGCCTATCCTCGGTAGAAATGTCTAAATGTTCATGTCATATGATGTTATTTTAAGGTGTCTGGTCATCCTCGGAACAGCATCAGGCATGGTCGCTGGTACGCTGTGGTGGAGAAGCTCGAGTCTGAGGAAGATGACGCGTGGACCATCATCGCTACTGACGCTGATTGGGAGACCAAGTACGTATGAGAGTCGACAGGTTTCTGCTGCATACTGTACATAGTTTTGTCGACAGCATGGATTAGGCCAGCGTGGTGGACTAAGGCCTAACCCCTCTCATTCCGGGGAGGCCCGTGCCCAGCAGTGGGACATATATAATACAGGGCTAGTAAAAAAAAATGATGGGCCAGACTGATCATGGTGGTTCCACTTTCTCATCGAACATGGACGTGAAGTGAAATCGTGCTGTTGCTTTCGTATTGTAAGTGAGATTGCTGGAAGCCTAAATAAATTCTGCTCAAATCTCCATTCCTTTCCTAAGATCTCGGCAACACATTCTTGATGTTTCTTTTATTGTGACTGTACATCGACGATAGCGATCACTTACCACCACGTAAATCACTTGATCGTTTGCTTTGCTTTTTCTTTTTTCATGAGTGGTAGAGCCACGTTGTAGACACTTGTCTACAGCATGAATAGGCCGGCGCGTCCGGATCGTTACCACTGCCTCACAGAAAACCGGCGTAAAGTAGCAGCTTGCTGCTGCGTTTCGTACGGTGAGTGGGATATCCGGAGACCCAAACCCCCTCCCCTTCCCAATTCCTTAATTATCCCTTTCCTTTAAGGTCGGTAACGCACCCATGATTCTTTTGGTATTGTGGGCGTACATGGGCGGTGGAGATCACTTACCATGAGGTGACCCACTTGCTCGTTTGCCGGCCTATGCCATAGAAAAAAAGATTGTGTGGTTTTATGAAACCACGGTAAAAGTGAAACTTTTTTTACATTATAGACATTTAACTAAAAAAAATTGGAATAATATTACATTAAACACTAACAAAAACAAACAAACAAAATAGCGTGCGAACTATAGACGCCGCCATATTGGCCTTGGCTGCTCTGGCGAGCGCCTTTCACTTTATCCCTACTCCGCGACCGACCGTCACGCGACATGCAACACACAGGCCAAAAATTTTGAGATGATCTTTTTTTTTTTTTTTTTATTAGATTGAATGACAAGGCGAGCAGGTCGCTCGCCTGATGGTAAGCGCCACGCCTGCCCATAAACAGAAGCAACGCCACACAGAACTTTAAATAAAGCACTGCATGACACTGGACTGCGCTCGTCACCCTGAGACATAAGGTGTTAAGTCTCATAATGCCCAGTAATTACACTGGCTTCAATGTCCTTCACACCGGAACACAACAGTGCTTACACATTGTTGCTTGGCGGCAGAAATAGACAAAACGGTGGTACCAACCCAGCCGGTCCCTCGCAAACGAGGGACCTACCACCTTGTAAGATCTAATAAAGTTTCACTTTAAAAGATATGTGTTTTGAGCTGGCTGTGAGGGATGGTTGGAGACTAGTTCTCACTACATTCCTGTTTCCAGATACATCTGGCACCGCGACTCCAAGTTCCTCGGCACGAGTCACGTTGAGATCGAGTGGCAGATTCCTGTCGGCACTCCTGCAGGAACCTACAGGATCCATCACTACGGGAACTACAAGTATGTGCTCGGCGGTATATACCCCTACCACGGGTTCACCGATTCGTTTGAGGTTACTTAACTACGTACTAACTGTAGTGTTGCCAGGTGTTCAAAAATATCGACATTTAATGTGTTTAAGTACCTAAATATTTGTAGGTATTCTGTTGACATTTCTAATTCAGTCCGGTTTTTGTTAGGGTTTTTTTCAGATTGACGGACTTTACTAAAATTAAATTACTCGTATGTCACAAATGGTGTGTAATTTTTTTAAATAAATTTTAATGGAATTGTCGGTGAATCTAATTATAAGAAATTCCAATAATTACCTCTTAACCTATGTATCTCAGTCATGTAAGTTCAGTAACTTCTAATTTTATTCATATCAAGTTAAGTTCGTTCGTTACACAACCATTTGATAGGATTCAACTAATTTTAGTTTATTTGATGACAACAGAATAGCTTGTAGCTACCATTAAGGGTATTATTCCACAGCGGCGCATGCGCAAATCTGTCATGTTGATTTTCTTTTTATAACGAACTGACTACATTGCACAATATGGGTGACAATATTGTGTATGCACGTGTCTGAACATTTTATACGAAATTTTTCATATCGATTTGATATAGATTAATCGAATAATATTTTTTAGGGTGTAAAATAAAACGATTTTTTAAATCTATTCAAGTCACTAGATCCAATACAGTGGATCGATTTTATAACTCTAAGAATCGATCTGATCTATATTAGGTACGTACTTGCAAAGCAAATCATTTGCGTTGTTTATGTTGAATTCAATATACCTACAGTATGTAACATAAGCCCTGTTGGCCCTTTTTGGGTCATGAAGATAGACATATTAATAAAAATAGTTAAATAAAAAAAACAGAAGCTAGATATTATCCTTACACAGGTAACTTAAAAAATGAATATAGGTATTTAAAAATTGTTATTTGAATTTGAATTTCTGTACGTGGACGCCGTAACATGCTATCTCACTCTGGCTCCAAGTCATCCCTCTTGCAGAGGTAATCAATCGAAATACGGTTTACAAACAATAACATAATTAAAGTATAAAAAGTAATTATGATTACTTTTATAGTCCAATTTTCGTATGCTAGTTTTTTCATTGCGTTTGAATATCGATTCTTATATCACAGTTAAAATGCCCAACAGGGTTTTTGTTACATATTGTGTATAATAGAATATACACAATTGTATCCTTTTGAAATGTGATGTAGAATAATTAATGTACTTTATGATGTATATAACATTTATAAATATTTCGTGATGACAATAATTTTAAGTATTTTCTATCGCAATTATGGCTTTTATATTCTAGTTTTAATGCGCTTTTGTAACTTTCTTTTTATGCCAAAATTAGTTTAGCTAACTAAAGTCTATTAACAATTAGGGTTGCCAATTCAGAACCAAACCTCCAGAATTTTACCTACTTTAACTTATGGGTAAAATAAGTTTGCTGGACTTACTGCAAGTCGTACTTTGGTTTCTTAAAGTAGTTTTTGATAATAAATAATTTTGACATTAGTGATGAGCCATGATATGCAATAATGTGCCTTCTTAGGTCGTACGGGCCCTGGGCCAAGAGTCCTTTTTTTTTAAAAAAAAAGTCATGCTTTCCAAAATTAATTGCAACAGTATTACGGTATTCTGCATGATTACTCGGAAATGGTATAAGCTGAAAGGATTATAGGGAATACCTGTAGTTTTAAAGAACTTTTGCACTAGCAAGTTTTTTAATAAATCCATTAGTTTTAGAGATATTGCTGTTTAAAAGGATACGCACTTTTTAACTCTATGATCAGCTGCGGATTGGCAATCTTTATATTTCGTATCCTAGTGTGTAGGTGTTTTGTGCTATTTCCTTAACTAGTCGATTAGATTTATGCGTAATTTGTTAGTCATATTTATTGATAACGGACTTCCAAAGGGAAGTCTCTCAATTCGTTTTTTTTTCACCATCAAATGTGGAATTATTGCGACGATCCTTTTTGAATTCGATAGGGTTTATTTCGATTTTCGATGGTTAACATAAAAACTCGTTAAGACCTAATGACGTAGAATGGCAGAAAATTGGAAATGCGATTTGGGATATGAAGTCGATTTTTGAAGTTATTAAGGAACACGATTATTATCGTAATTAGCGAATTAAATAATGGTTTAAGCCAAAGGAACATTGAGTCATCTTCATAAGAAATATTTAGTGTGGGTTGTACCATACATCAGTTAAAGTTATTGTAACTAGAAATGGTTTTTTTATGGACGAGGTCAGCAACTGAGCAAGTGGGTCATCTGATACTAAGTGATATCGATTTCTTAGGTTTACGCGAATATTACACATTGGAATAAAACTAGTTTATACGGATTTTATCGCGGTTTAAATTTTATTTTTCTTTCCCGTGACCACGAATGCTGAAAAGCTTTCGAAACGTCGGGACTAAAATAAAAATTAAACCGCGATAAAATCCGTATAAACTAGTTTTATTTCCATCAGTAAGTGATATCTACCGCTCATGAATGCTCACAACACCAGAAGAATCATGGGCGCTTTGCCGACCTTAAAGGCCATTAATAAATATGGGATTAGGAAGGGGAGGGGTATTATACCTCCGGGTATCATGCTGAACATACGAAACACAACAATGCTTAAGTTATCCAGAATTTGACTATCTGTTTCGATGTACTGTGTATTATTAGCTTTCTAATATCCTAGTTCGCACTTTATTGAATATACCTATATAAGAGCGCATGTTTTGGAATACAATATGGTTTTAATGATTGTATAGTTATAAAGTTGTACTAATGTATTGATTGTACTCTGTTTTGCGTCTTAAATAAAAAATAATACGCACTCACGCCTGTAATCCCCGAAGGGGTAGGCAGAGGTGTAACCAGTCCACCCACATTTTGCCGAGCGTATCTCCGTCCCACGATGTGATAGGGGGCGACCCTATCGCCATACCGGATAAAAAATTAATAAATAAACAGCAAGTTGCTACTTCACGTCGATATTCTGAGTAAGTGGTAGCGTCCCGGTCGAGGCGGACCATTCATGCTGTATGTAGAGAAAACTCTACAGCCTAGCTCTAGTCTCTACCACTCTTTAACTGTACACTTTTAACTTTTAAACGAGGTTGACGACATTTACAGATTTTGACATTTTAATTATTAATAGTACTGAAAGTTTTAACTTTAACAAGAGCCTTTGTTTGTGGCAATAACTTTAACTGTAACTGACGAAAGGTACAACACACACTAGGCACGAATAATTTTAAGTAATCATTGATGATATACAGGGTGTTGCAGTGTGTTACAAGAATTAAAGTTCTATGATTAAAATTATGCGCCTCGGTAATCTTCGAATATTCTGAAAATACGGATACCTAATATAAACCTTTTACAACATTAGATGGTGTAATTATTTTTCTTCTGAGTGGAACCAAATGGCCGAGCATTCATTTAATGTTCAACGGCAATAATTTATGCTGTACTTTGTACTTACTGTTTACTACTCATGAAGCTAAGATACATTTGCAAATATATTTTTTATTATTATTAGATTATTAGTTTTATAGTAAACGGCATTCTTTCTTTTCAAGAAAATTATATTGATTAATAAAACACCTTGTAAATCGTCACGTCACTAATTTGAATTGCCATTAAGTCATTTCTTAAAATTCTATTATGTCTCATAGACGTCAATTAAGATTGTTTTTGTACTCAGTAAATGATCATAAAGCATTTTTCTTATTCAGTAAAGTAATGTATTAACTAACTCTGAGTGTGAAAATAAGCGAATTCTGACTGACTTAATGACAATTAAAGTTAAGTGGCGTCTCTGAGTGCGGCAGTAAATGTTTGTAATTTTGTGTAAGGCGCAGTTAAATCTGAAATTTTATCACAATTGCCATTAAAATATGCAACAATTTTAAGATATTTTAAGTACCTATCAAAATGTAATTAAATTATGTATCAAAAACCTAAGAATTAAGTGCCAGTGATTAATAAATCTTTATAAATTAAAAGAACATGTATTTTTATTATATTTGCGTTTTATTATTAACCTCCATGACATTAAACAGGTAGAGCCACGCTGTAGACAGTCTACAGCATGAATGTGCCGACTTGACCGGGTTGTTACAACTGCCTCACAGAAAACCGACGTAAAGTAGCGGCTTGCTGTATGGTGAATGTGAATGGAGGCCCAAATCCCCCACCCCTTCCCAATCGCTTAATCATTCCGTTCAAAAGTACAAGAAATCATTGTAGAATATATGGAATGGGAATTTTGTCAAAGTACTCGAAAATTTTACGAGTGCAGACACTTTTTGCCAAATGTATTTGCCTCTTTTATGGTGGCGATTTTATTTATTGGTTAACCCCAAGGTTTGGAATACACATATAAAATAAATACACCCAACAGTCATACACATAGTCCTGACCCCACACTAGGTAAACCTGTATCGTGGGTATCAAGAACTACGAGGGACTTGCGGTCCCACAATACCCAGACCCGAAACAAACATTTATAGATTTGGATCAAAACTTACTTTTTACGAGTACGAGTATATTCTTTACATCATTATTATGTGTCCCAGGCATTAGGTACGTTACATACAGCCAGTTTGTCAATTAAAACTAGTACTAAACTCCTATCAGACGATAAAACTAGCTTCCTCATAAAAATGTTACATATTAAGTATTTTATTATTTATTTTAGTAGGTACTCATCGTATCAGAGTGCTGTGCACAGTATAGTTGAGTATATGGAGCAGCTTTCCGATTCATAAAGGTATGTTTTAGAAAGAAGTCGTAGTTTTTAAGGCACCGTACCCAAAAAGTACCAACAAAAGAGTATACACTGTCTGTATATCTGTTTGTTCTACTTTTAGATGGCTCTATTTTTACCGCTTTAGGTATCTTGCTGAAATTTTCACTGAATATGTGATAATTAGGATATTTTTTTATTAGCTTGAATGACGGGACGAGCAGGACGCTCGTTTGATGGTAAGCGCCACGCCTGCCCATAAACCGAAGCACATCACACAGAACTTAGAATTAAAAAGCACTGCATGGCATTGGACTGACCTCGATACCCCGAGACAAGATGTTAAGTCTTATAATGCCCAGTAATTTCACTGGTTTCAATGTCCTTCAAACCGGAACACAACAGTGCTTACACACCGTTAGTAGGCGGCAGAAATAGACAAAGCAGTGGACAATCCCAGACGGCCTCTTGCATACGAGGGACCTACCCTCTTTTTGTACCACTGTCTCACCGAAAACTATAACGTGATGTAGCAGCTTGCTGTTGCGTTTCGAACGGTAAGTAAAATATCCGGAGGTTCAAAACCATCCCTCTTTTTTATGTTATAGTTCGGAAACGAGCAAGTGGGTCACCTGATGATAAGTGATCTCCACCGCCCATGTCCGCCCACAATACCAAAAGAATCGTTGCCGACCTTAAAAAAAGGATGATCAAGGGATTGGGAAGGGGAGGGGGATTTGGACTCCGGATATCTCACTCACCGTACGAAAAGCAGCAGCAAGTTGCTATTTTACGTCAGTTTTCTGTGAGATAGTGGTAACGACCCGAACGAGCCGGCCCATTCATGCTGTAGACAAAAGTGTCTACAGCGTGGCTCTACCACTCGCAAACTCCTAATCTCCTTTCCTTACTTTTATAGTGGAGAACGCATCCATGATTCTTCTTGTGTTCATAGATGGTAGACATTTTACAGGTTGATAGGCATCGACCTATGCTATAAAAATATCACAAGATGTACCTATCAGCTGCTATCGATAATAATCCCAGAGTATTGTAATGAATTTTATTTATATTTTTACATACATACATACGCACTCACGCCTGTAATCCCCGAAGGGGTAGGCAGAGGTGTAACTAGTACACCCACATTTCGCCGAGCGTATCTCCGTCCCACAATGTGATAGGGGGCGAGCCTATCGCCATACCGGGCACAAATTCCAGACTCCGGGCTGATACTGAGCATTTCGTAATAGAAAAACCCAATATCACTTTACCCGACCCGGGGATCGAACCCGAGGCCTCAGCGTTAGCCTCAATTGTAACACGTACGCATTACAACTGCGCCACCGAGGCAGTCTATATTTATATTTTTATCTGCGTAATTAGCTTGTGCATATTTAAATATTACATAAATATACAGCATGTTTATAAATTGTGTGAAATATATCAAACATCAACATAATTACCTATACATTCATAAAAATGCTGATACAATGGATTGATACAAAGAAATCGGACACAGCACCGTGGATTCCGTACCCACCCAATTTTTGTTTATTGTTATTTTTATTTGTTAGTATGAAAGACTTTAATAAACTTTACTACTAGACAAGCTGCGCGGTACATGGCAATTGTCGGTCAATTGACCGTAACTCAATATTACTATCTCGCTTACTCTCGCGCTAGAACCCCTATCGCGCTCCCTGTTTGTGAGCTGTCAAACTGCCGCGTTATGTGACGCAATTTTACTTCTAAACAGCCCGTCTAGTAGTATACATTAAAGTCTTTAGAATGGACCGATTTGAATGCAGTTTGTTGTTTTGATTTCTATACATAAATTTCTTTATTTTGTACTGACTGGTCATAAGTGCTATTTTAAATGCCTACATGATTAATAAAACTATTTCATTTAATTTCATTTGTAAGTTAGTTTAATCGATGGATTTTAGCTATATTCGAATAAAATCTGTTTAGTCTAATTGACGTCAGGAATTTTTAACCGACTTAAAATTGAGGAGTTTCTCAATTCGGCGAGGTTTTTTTTTATTGAACAGTTATTTTTATGTTATTATTTCTATTTATGTATTTATTAATATTTCTTATCCTATATCTTCGTGGGTGTTTGAATAAGATCCTATATACAAACACCACATGCCGATAATTAATATCGATAAGATGATTATAAATTATCAGTAATGTGGATGGATTGTGGTACCTAATCAAAATATCTTTTTATTTTACCGTAACTGTTATACGGGACGGTGTTATTCGGTGCATTATTTATATTAATAAGGTAAGTCGTAGATTTTGTCAATCTCGTTTTTTATATTATTTTATTTTAAGCCCTTATACTTTTGTGCTCGTACTAAGGAGTGTAAGTGATCGATCAACAAAGGATGATTAAGGTATTGGGAAGGGGAGGGGGATTTGGCCTCCGGATATCTCACTCACCGTACGAAACGCAGCAACAAGCTGCTACTTTACGTCGGTTTTCTGTGAGACAGTGGTAACGACCCGGACGAGCCGGCCCATTCATGCTGTAGACAAAATTGTCTTTACTACTGGTTGACAGCTCCGTGGCGCAGCGGGCGAGTAGTCGGCTGCGAAGCGAGAGGCCGTGGGTTCGATTCCCACACCGAGACAAATGTTTGTCTGATCCACAAATATTGGTCTCGGGTCTGGGTGTTGTGGGACCGCAAGTCCCTCGTAGTTCCTGATACCCACGACACAGGTTTACCTAGTGTGGGGTCAGGACTATGTGTGTGACTGTTGGGTGTATTATTATTATTTATTATATAGATTGGCTGATCTCGGAATACTATTATTCTGATTAACTTATTCACCATTAAGTTTACGTGAGTCGCTATTCAGTACAAAAATGATCAGCAATAGGTACATACGTAAACTCAATATCCCCGAAGAGGTAGGCAAAGTTGTAACTAGCGCATCCACGCGACGGTTCCCCGAGCTTATTTTCGTCCCATGATACGAGAGGTGGCCAGCCTATCGTATATTGATATTATGGGCATGTGGAGACCATTTACCATCAGATGACCCACTTGCCGACCTATTGGACCGATGCTAAATATTTGTGGCACACACAAATGTTTGTCTCGATGCTGGATCAGACCCGCGGCCGCTCATTTCACAGCCGTTCCACCCATTATGCCATGGAGGTGGTTAATATTATTCACTCCTCGTACACACTAACATACAGTAGGTAGTGTAGTTGCTTGTGAGTGTCCTGTGCAATCGTGCGGTTAGGCAACTACGCTGCGAAGCGTCGAGACAGTGACCTACCTACATGTGAGCATATCATGGCAATAGTTTTCATATTTAATCTTTCTTTGTGTCTCGTTTTATCCCAGTGTCCGCCTTATCGTACCATAGACTTGACGGTTGATTTGGTATTACATGGCGCGACCCGTCGTCTGACCCCCACAAACCGCCGTTTTGTCATTGCCTCGTCTGTTAATCAATAGAGTGTACCACGTGTAGGTGGGCTTTAGGCCTAAGATGTTGGTGGCCCACTGACACTCCTGGCTCACTTACACTTCGTTTTCATATTGAATAATCTGAGCTTGATTCATTTTGATCTGATTTATAAAATTTAGGTATTTAGGTTGTATGGTAGAGATTCGCTTTTAGCGATAAGACCGCCTTTTGTAACATAATTTAGTTGTAAGGTTCATAGTGTATAATTTTTATTTTTGGTGTACAATAAAGAGTTATCTATCTATAAAAATCAGGCAAGTGCGAGTCGGCCTCGCGTATATGAGAACTTGTATCTGATTTTCCGCCCGTGACTAACTTCAGTGGGACCATAAATAATGAGAAGACCTACTAAATTGTAGGTCCCTCGTATACGAAAGGCCGTCCAGGTTGGTACTAGCGCTTTGTATTTCTGCGGTCACGCAGTAGAGTGTAAGTACTATAATTGAGAATATACAATACCATTATCGGCCTGTTACTTTAGGTATGGCAGGCAATATATGACCTACATGAAGGTGCCTATGTTAGTAACCGCTTATCCAAAGATAATCATTTTTATTCGCGATACCCCACAGGCAAACTCTAGCGTGCAGGTTATAAAACTGTACAGTTACATATATCCTGCTGAATATAAAAAATAATATTTTTGCGGCTGCGGCTCAGTTATACTTGCGCGCAGGCAAAACCGAACGTGTATGGGCTCGCGCGGGCTTGCTTACACAGGTTCTCAGGTTCGATTATGTGCGACGGCGGAAAGTTGCGTGCCAACTGCCAACGCATCGAACTTACACAGTATACTAGGTCTTAGGTAGATGTCCTAAGTACCTAGATGTCCTAGATGGATGTCCTAGGTTAATGTCCTAAGTAGATGTCCTAGGTAAATGTCCTAAGTACCTAGATGTCATAGATAGATGTCCTAAGTAGATTTCATAAGTAGATGCCTTAGATAGATGTCCTACGAACATCGTCACAGTAGTTCAGGTTGTGATTAAACTGGACATGCAAAGCATAGTGTGTATGTGTTGTATGAAATTCGGTTATACCTGTCGGTGTAACTATGTCACAAAACCGACACGGTTCGGAAAATCTCAAACCCTGTCTTATAAGTACATATTCGCAAAAAATCTTTCACACTTGATATTTGCTCATAAGGGAAAATAAATATATTTTAAAATTAGTGTATAACCTAATATCCTTAGAAATAAGTTTGGCCGCCTCAGCCTTGTAACGAAGTAGGGGTAAATTATATACTCAGTTAGATGCTAGAGGATTTTGCTTTACGTTGCTGATGCAAGAAAAACCATTCAATCGCCACCTAGATCGGTGCCCAGCGCAGATGACTGGTAACTAATCAAATAGCGCGACGCGACCATGCAATTTAGACACAGTAATATGGTACCTCTGCCCAACGCGACGGCGAAAAATAAACCTTTACCCTCAAACAGAAAATGAACCTCCATTCCAGACACCATGGTGGTCTCCTTAACTGGGAAGCTGATCATCACGGTCGTGATCCTCGGTGTGGTGGGAGGTATGAGTGCCACTATAACGCTGATCGTGAAGGATTCCAACAATACTGTGGATAAACCTCCAGTGCCAGCACCAGAAGCAGCAGACGATCAGATCTTGTACCAAGTGGGTGTCGGGATTGCCGATATGACCGGACCATGTGCGGAGATTACTTTTGTAAGAACATATTTTTTTCTATTAAGAATGCCACTGCCTTTGCTGTTTCGGACATAAGCCTGAGCTAATATTATTTATAAGTGCATATGAGAGGTGCGGTGTCTCGAAGCGATTTGAAGATTTGGAATAAAAACGCTGCTTACGTAAAAGTCGCCCAATACTTTCATACACCTATTTATTCTGCGCACAGTGTGATAGTTTTCAAAACCAAATTCGGCTTTGCTAGTCATTTAAGAGCTCACGCGAGAAGAGAGAATTACTTTTGGGTCGCTGTCAAGAGGACAATGTTTAGGTATACACAACAGTCTAAGACCTTCAGATGGTCGCGTCAAGTATCAGACTTGCATGTCAATGACGCAGCGTCTGCGACTTTGTACTGTGCCATACGTTGACCTAAGAGAAATCACTTGATGGTACAAACACACGGCATCCCCGGTGCCGTCAGAATGTCGTCTAGAGATGACAGCGGCACTAAACTCGCGTCTGACGCTTGACACGTCTATAGAAAATCTGCTTTAAATTTATTAATTTACCAGTCAGGTCATAACCAGTCATCATGATTTGTTTTTTTTTAATGATTTGTTGCTGCTATTTGGGCACTAAGCTCTTTTCCATAAAAGTGGAAGATACCTATAACGAAGCAATTTACAGGCATTGAGGTATATTATAAAAATATGTAACTTAGTGTTTACAGGTTGTTTCATGATTGTGTATATTTGGTACGTTCTTTCGGAATATTAAAAGTATCAGTGAAGAATAAAAGAATAGAGAGTAACGTCTTTGCGTGAACAAGCTAAGGTGGAATGAAGGAGTGAAAGAGTGAAAATGAAATACTTATATACATTTATATAAGTAGTTAATTATTACAGATGGGCTACGCCGAGTTGGGCCAATCCGGTGAAGGTTTACATTTAAGACAGTTCGCTAGGACCTTCATCTTCGTCAGAGGAGACACGAGGGTTGTGTTAGTTAGTGCAGAGGTCCAGGCTGTTGGCATTGCTGTCCGACGAGAGGTGAGCTCTTGAAGAGAAATTCCGTTTTTCTTTATACAAATAATAAATTTTAGGTATACGACGTTGGAATTGTGACTCTTATGCCTTGCGGGGGGCATAATAGCGAGAAATCGGTATTCGGCATGGATACTAGTTGTTTGATGCCGTAAGCTAGGGCTTTACTTGCTTCCATTCAAGTGGAGGACACTGTCACACAGCATATCATTGAGCACTATCTCTTAGTTTCGCGTTCTCGCGTACTTTAACAACATAAGCGAATGCTCCATTAAAAATATTCTAACTTACTTCTAGAATCAACCTCCTAATACTAGTGAGACAACTATAGAAACGGAGTCATTCTCTAGATTGTCTCTAACTTCCTAGGTAGTCCGAAACCTCCAAGAGCTGTATGGAGATATGTACTCCCTTCGCAACGTGATCATCACTGGCACGCACACTCACAGCGGTCCTGGTGGCCACCTGGTTGACTTCCTATTGGACATCAGTATCCTCGGCTTCTCCAGGGAGACCTTCCAGGCGTACGTCGACGGCATCACTAGAGTGAGTAGTGTTCTATTTATTCCTGTCTTTACCAAAACGGACTTACAAAAATACAATAGTAAAGTGTCACTGGAGTTTCAGCGAAGGCTTTCTCCCTGAAGATTCATAATCACATAGTGTTTATTTACTACAACACTATTGCGACTCTGCTTATACCGACCAATTTGCAAATCAGAGATGAAGAATGGGGTCTATTTTGGGGGCATATTGGTCCTAAGGGTAGGGCTAGTCGCTACTCGAACAAAACTATGCTACGAGCATCACATTTATAATTTGTTTGTGCAATGTTAGCTATAATAACCGAATATATTCTATTGCAGAGTATAGTGCGTGCTCATGAGAACATGTCGCCAGCACGTCTGTACTTCAGCCAGAGCAAGGTGTCCAACGCTCACATGAACAGATCTCCCTACTCCTATTCAAGGAACCCAGAAGAAGAAAAACAGCAGTAAGTTACTTTTAAATTGAGCAGATGTTAAACTTTATTTTACAGCATAATTATTATTTTGAATGTCTTTAATATTAGCGAGTAACTTTGGTCCAATACTGAAAAACGCAGTTGAAAAAGTTACAATATACGTAAAATAAAAGCCCGGTTAAAGTTAGTCACTTTATTCGCCCTCTAGCCTCTCTTCACCGTTTAGTCTCTAAAACAATGGCCGTGACGCCGCTTGTAATTCTTGAATAACTTCAGGGCGACAAGTTATTTTGCACTACTTCTTATTTCTGAGGGGCTAACATGAGTTAACGAGATATATCACGCGCAAGTAAGAAAACTAGTGATGACAAATGTGTCAGATATAAAAGTGTCAACATTCGATAAAGTTACGTCATGTTAGGGTTTGTAGACAAAATATTACAGAGAATTTTATGATTTTTTATCTCTATACTTGTTTTACGTAATTATTATAATTACGTGCAACCATGTTAGTAATTCGACTATCCCTTTATTATAGGTACTAGTTACGGCACTGTTAAAGTACTTCTCAGTGAAACGCCTTTCAGGAGCGTAGAATCGGCTCGCTATTTTGTTAATTGGAATTATCACTTGACTTTGCGGTCATAATATTGTGGAGCCATGATAATTAATAAAGTGATTGTCAAATGATGTTTAGATTAATTGGGCCGATATAGATATTATTATGATAACCAAATCCTTAATGAAAGCGAAGATATGTAAAATACGTTGTGATAATTTGTTGACATCTATTACGTAACCGGATAAAAGTACGAGATTAAAAATACTTGTCGTGGATCCAGTTCCCACAAAATTGATTCGTGAATCACGTGTGTCATACATATTATTGCCTGATACCAACCTCCCTAGGTTCCTTACTAGGCATGGAACGAAGTATTCTCTCTAGTTATAGCATCTTTCGTAGTGAGATCCAAGATACTCTTTTGACTTTCTCAGATACGACTCAAATGTGGATGACATACTAACACAGATACGTGTAGTAAAACCAGATGGTTCCCTGCACGGGGTACTGAACTGGTTTGCAGTCCACACAACGAGTATGAACATGACGAACCTGCTGGTCTCATCCGATAACCTTGGCTACTCCGCGCTTAGGATGGAGGCCGAGCTCAATCCAGGCTCTCTGCCGGGGAAGGTATTTTCCAGTTTTTTGAAGATTGATTAGCTATACCAAAGGAATCTAGTTATTTCTTGTAAAGGTCTCTTGAATTTGTTAATGAGCTGCGCTTTCATAGTGATTTCTTATGACGACCTACACCTCAGTCTCTCCCGTGACCACGACGGCTGAAAAGCTTTCGAAACGTCGGGAATAAAATAAAATTAAACCGCGATAAAATCCGTATAAAGTAGTTTTATTTCACTGCGCTTTCATATTTTTGTCAGCCCTTTACTATAGGTATTGTGATTCAAATCAATTATTTCTGTTTGTACTTTAAATAGTAGAACCACGTAGTAGTCAACTATATCTAGATATCATGAATGGGCTGGCTCGACTGGGTGATACACCACTATCTCACGGAAAATCGTCAGGAATTGCCAACTTGCTGTTGGGCATGGTCATTTGGACATTGTGATTGCTTGAGGCTTTTCAATCTGCAGATTTTACCTCAATGCACAATTAATTCCTCTGTCATTATGTGATAACTGATCACAAATTATTTGATGATCCACTTATTCATGCTTCTCGTATAAAAATCCTTCTATTCCAGCCTAAAATCGTGACGGGTTTCTTCTCCTCCAACTTGGGTGACGTGTCCCCTAACACACGCGGTGCGCGTTGCGAGTTCAGTGGCGTGGAGTGTGACAACCACTTCCTATTATGTGGAGCGCAGGAGAGGTGCTTCTCTCAGGGTCCTGGACAGGACATGTTTGAGAGCACCAGGATCATTGGCACCGCAGTGTACGAGGGAGCCATGGTGAGTTATATGACTCATGTCTTCTTGAACTTGGGTAAAGTGTCTTCTAACAGACGTGGCTCGCGTGGTTATCTGATTTTTCTAAACTTGCGTTGAGGATATATTGTAACTAAACGATAAAATTAGTAGAGAATGGAACAGACTGCAGAACGGAGAACTTTTTGGTATGCAGGTAACACGTTTCCTCACAATGTTGTGCTTATTTTAAAGCTTTATCATTGAATTCTACAAGCAATTACACTTTGTTCGTCATACAGAGAACACGAAAATCTCAATGTATTATATCTTTCTGTTTAGATCAATTTAATATGACTTGACTATGAGGTATTGTTTTAAATAGCATTCCATATTTTCCCGGTGCGACGATAAGAATTCATGTGAAATTGACAAGAAGAAAGAAAGAAGTAGTAATCGCTAACGTTTCTACAGTGTTGCAAGTTGAACAACTTATTAAGCTGCAACTTGTTTGAGGCGCTTGAGTCTGTAACGCCGCCATTGGCCGAGCAGGCCAAGAAGTTTTATCTCAATAAAATGCTTGACCTTAACAGTCTGCATAGTACTTTGGCAACGGTAAAAACTTAAGACGCATGAGCAATTACATGTCGTGCATGACCACTGGTCCAAGAAGAGTCGGCATAAATCAAATTCATCTCAGATGATGGCCGTATTGTATTCTTGACAAAATTATTAAAAATAATAAAATGAATAGATAGCAAAAGTATTACAATACTGGCGATCCCTCCAGCATAATTATATAGATGTAAAAAGAAAGTAGTAAATTTGTTCTTCTATGCAGGGACCGTACACCACTTAAGAGTTAGGTCGTTCAAAGGGGATAACCGTTCATTCGAATACCTACCTTTATGTACCATGTAACACTTTGTATGAGTTACTCCTTCTACTACCAGGTAAGGGTTAACGCAATAGTAGCGATAGCACATCTCCAGTCATTTTTTTTCTATTATAGGAAGCCCTACGCAGTCCAGGTGAAGAGCTCCGAGGACAATTAGCAGTGATCCATCAATTTGTTGAAATGCCTAATGCAGTGGCTGCCAAATATGATCCTATTGCAAACACCTTTGACATGGTAAGTGATGAGAATATTTCTATTGAAGATCTACGTACCTTAATTAATAATGAACATGATTATAGAATTCGTATTATTGAACGTATTATGGAACATGGTTATCAAAATTAAGATCGAAGTGGAAGGAATGGAAAGGATCTATACCATACATAGATCGATCATTTGACGACTATGACATGTATGTTTCAGGAGAAGCCAGTGAACGGATGTTTCGCTGCCATGGGGTACAGCTTCGCATCTGGAACTATCGATGGTGCCAATACATTGAATATTACACAGGTAAATATATCGGAATTCACATTCGGCTAACCGTGTGTGTACAAATGACACCTCTGTCTTCTCTTGGGATACTAGCTTGAACATAAATATGTGAATATATTTCCTACTACTTTACTTGTAAAACTTATGTAAAGGGATCAGTTTCTGCTGCCAAGGAGTAGTGTGTAAACACTATTGCAATCCGGTTTAAAGGAAATTAAAGCTAGTTAAATTACTGACCTTTATGAGACAAAAAAAATACGTTTCGGGATGATGAACTATGCATTTTTTTCATAGCAGAGATCGGCAAACAAGCAGATGGGTGACCTAATGATGAGTGATCTCCACCGCCCATAATCACATACAATCAAAAATCATGGATGCGTTACCGACCTTTAAGGAAAGGAATGAAAGCGTAGGGCCTTTGGTATTCACGCATTTTATGTTTTAATAAAAATATATTAAACTGGCGCTTTGTGATTTGTTTTTCAGGGTGATCAAGAAATATGTAAGATATTTGTTTATATTACTAAATTTTCTAATATATTTTCTAGTAGGAGGCCGATCCTATCGCTAATCTGGGATAACGCCAGGGAAAAGAAACGTGTTAGGCAGTTAACGATGGTAAAAAAATTGGCCAAATCTTTTCTGCAACATGTGTAAAAGAATTTTAAGAAGGCAGGATGATAATGAAGATGACGTTTTCCACATGATCGCTATATTTTTTTAGTTAGAGGCGTTAGTGGTATTTTTATAGCCGAAACGGCTACCGAGCCATTGTGTCACCTGATGCTAAGTAGCCACTATCACTTACAAACACAATACCAGATGAATTGTACCTACAGATTTGATCCATACAATACAATGTACCTACCAGTGGTGGACCAAGGCCGTCGCGGGCCCTGAGTGGCAAATCTGATTAAAAGACCCCAGTAAGTTTTTTTAAAACATAATGTACGTAGCTATACGTAAATATTAAAATAGCTTTAAATATTTTCTTGCAGGGTACATTAGAAGGGAATCCACTGTTCGATCTAGTAGGCGGAATAGTAGCACCTCCCACAGAAGCAGATGTTGAGTGCCACGCGCCTAAGCCAATACTGCTGGCTACTGGCAGGGTAAGTTATCCCAAGAAATTTGTTCTGCTTAACTTTCACCTCACAAATGTTAAACAAAATGTCCACGGACGAGAATCGTTGCATGATGCTTCTGATAATTCTGAAGATATCTCCACCGACAAAAGATTAGATCAAAGATATGCTTTTTTACTTTCTAAAAGAACCTGATATTTTGTGACTGCGGTGCACACTAGGTAGTAGTGAGTGGTGCCCAATAAGTTTCCAAGATGTCAGTAAACGAAGTATTAGGACTTATGGCATCTATTTAGATTCTTGGTCCGTGGATACATCTCTTAACTGGAGTGAATAGCTAATTATCTATACCTACCATCCGTATTTTTATAGCAGAAACTGGTAAATGAGTAGGTAAATCTTAACGGTAAGTAATCACCACCACCCATGAACATCCACAATACGAAATGAATCCCATGATTCATTCATACGCGTATCCGTATGCATTGCCAACCTTAAAGAAACGTAATGGGGATTTCGAAGTAGACGGAGATGTGGGTATTTGGAAATCAAATTCCCTATATGAAACGCAACAGCAAGCTGCCACTACCGTCAGTTTTCTGTGTAACAGTGGTAATATCCCGGTCGAGCCGGCCCATTCATGCTGTAGATAAAACTATCTACGGCGTGGCTCTACCACCATCTCTACCACTAACACTTTACTAGTCAATTTGATGTCTCGTTTTCAATATTTGTTCATCCGTCAGGCCAACTTCCCTATACCCTGGCACCCTCGCATCATATCAGTATCCCTCGCATTAGTGGGTGGTGTGGCGGTGCTGGGGGTGGCAGGCGAGCCCACCACTATGTCTGGGCGGCGCATGCGCAGAGTTGTGGAGAGTGTCATGGAACGGCGTGGTCTCCAACCCAGGGTCGTGGTGTCAGGACTTACCAACGAGTATATGCACTATGTATCTACCTTTGAAGAGTACCAGGTGAAGTTTATGATAGTCTATAATCTACATATGTTTTTGGCGGAGACAGAAGTACTGCACCGCGTTGTTATTTTATCTTAGCTTCGTGTATTTTTTTTGCTAATTTTGAATATGAATTTTGATTGATTTCGTGTCCCTTAGTTGCTTTTTTGTTGTTAAAATTCTCTTCATCATTACCATTTGAAAATATAATCAGTATATTTGTATTCCAGGTGCAAAGGTACGAAGCTGCTTCTACGATCTTCGGACCTCACACATTGGATATATTGCTTAACAAGTTCAATGAGTTCATCAACGTCGCTTTAGATGTACGTTTTTTTTTATTGCCTAGATAGGCAAACGAGCAAACGGCCCAGCTGCTGGTAAGTGGTTACCGCCGCCCATGGACCTTAGCAATGCCAGAGCACAGCCAAGCCGCTGCCTACCGTTGAAGGAAAACTCTTTTTAAACCTCGCTTAAAGAAGGACAGGTCATAACGCTCGGGAAACACCGATGCAGGGAGTTCATTCCAGAGCTTGCATGTGCGTGGTAGAAATGAACGCTGGAAAAATAAATACAAATACTTCTGTGTTTATAGGTTAGTGCGAGAGTATCTGATACATATCTGACTGGATAGCGACCACCGTACACATGATGAAAAACCCGACATAGTGACTCGTTCTTTCGAGTCGCATTCCGGGATCAGCCATTGTATATCCATTAAGTTCAAGTCGGCATAATTCAACGGTCTTTCGACGGTTGACATTATAATGAGACTGGTACTTATCATCAGGAGCAGTGAACATACCTGTTTCTCACTATCAGCTCTATATTATACTGTCATTACTGTCTCACTGCTGGGCATATCGTTGCTTTTGACCTCTAAACATGTATTTATATTTGTAGTAATCGTTTCCAGGGTGGTGACGTACCAGCAGGTCCAGAGCCAGAAGACAACAGGAACCGTACATTATCTCTGATCCTGCCAGTGGTTGTGGACAATGCTCCCCTAGGAAGATCGTTTGGAGATGTACTGGAACAACCACCAGTAAGAGTTCTCAGGGGACAGACAGTTCAAGCTAGATTTGTGAGTTTGATTTTTAATTCAGTCTTTTATATTGGACCGACGAAATGTTAACCTGTGTGCTTAACATGAGGCCTCGAAACAATTTTTGCGTCTAATGGTAGGCAGCAGCTTGGCTGTGCTCTGGCATTGCTGAGGTCCATGTGCGGCGGTAACTACTTACCATCAGGTGGGCCGCCTGTTCATCTGTCTGGGCAATAAAAAAAAATAAAAAAATATGAGCTATGTATATCGAAGCTCGGTATTCGCACTACGAGAAAATGACATATTTTCTAGGGCTATATCTATATCTCTGTCGATCTCTTTATGTCGTGGGGTGCACATAACGGTACAATCATGAAACTAGTTTCTCACGCACGAGATATCTCGCGAGCTCATGTAAGCGGGCTGGTGAAAGATCTAGTTTAGGTGTAAGCAGCAATAACGATGAATATTCATTTTTGTTGAAACCGTTTTATATACTTTTGTAATGGATCGACAAAATACAATTGATTTGCTGGAGGGTTCAAGATTAGTTGTAGATAATGTATATAAAGAACCTTAACATGACTTTCTATAATAATATTGTTATAGCAGTTGACTGTGCACAAAATATATTTTATATTGATTTGGGAGTTTCTAGCGCCATAATATAATAATAATATCTCCTCCTTAATTTCGAAGCAGGAGAATACACTGCATGTCTCACTCACCGTACGAAACGAAACAGCAAGCTGCTTTTCGACAGTTTTCTGTGAGACAGTGGTAATAATCCGGCCAAGCCAGTCTATTCATGCTGTATACCAAACAGTCTATAGCGTGACTCTACCCCTTACAAAATTATATCATTACCTACGTGATGATTTGTGTCACAGGTGGCAGCAAACCCTCGTAACGATCTGAAGCAGGAGTCGAGTCACGCGGCGGTGGAACGACTGGAGGCGGGACGATGGGCCGTCTTTGCTAATGACGCAGACTGGAATACTAGGTTAGTAGTTTGCATAATCTTTTTCTCAAACTCTAATTAGGCATAGTCGGAGAGAGAGGGGTTGACGTCAGGCAGGCGGCCGGTCGTAAAACTATAAGCCAAATCTTTCTAGAACGTGTGTTAAAAAGTAGAAGAGAGAGAGAGTTCGGTAACCACTGGTACGTGCTTTTTAATTCAAAATTCTGAGTAGTTTCGCTCGTTTTATCATCAAGCGAGCCACATGCTCGTTTCCATATTCTGGACAATAACACCACCATCAAAATTGACACGTGGAGACGAAACGTGGATGCAACACTAATTGCACCTTTGCCTACCCCTTCAGGGATACTAACGTAACCTTATATATATCAAAAGTATAACTTATCCCCAGGTTCATATGGACCCGGGAGTCGACTCTGACCGGCACCAGCTCCGTGACCTTCGAGTGGACGGTGCCTCAGGATGCGACGATGGCGTCGTACAGGATCGTGTATCACGGCGCCTCACGAAGTCTTTTCGGTACCATCAGACCATTCACTGGAGTCAGCAATGCCTTCACCGTTGTAGATACAATAAATGCTTAGCTTGTGTTTGCTGTTTTATTTTATACTAGCTGTCCTGCGCGGTTTCACCCACAACTACCCGCGCCACCTACCGGGTCCAATTGTGAATCTAAACCATCCAGGGCGCCACCCAAACGCATACAAAAACAATTCATTCAAATCGGTCCAGTCGTTTAGGAGGAGTTCAGTCACATACACACGTACCTACAGTAGAAATATATATATGTTAGAGATGAACTATCTCATCTTTTATATTCCAATTGTATTTCTAGCGATGAACTGAAATCTTCCGAGCAAGTGGGTCACCTGATGGTAGGTGAAGTAAAACGTGAATAAATAGTAATATCCGTCAATATCAGCAGATGTTTAATATTTTTTCTCTGTAACTAAATATTTCATTCCGTATTCATGTAATTCCATTCAGAAGATCTGGTACAGTACTACCAATGTTTTAGTAACTATAAAGTTTATTTTTATTATTCATGTACGGCACTGACCAATTTGAACCGTAACTACGTGTATCACTGAGCATTATAGCCTATATTACTCGAATAAATACAGAAGTAAGTAGTGCCCAGTAATGTAATAAATAACTTCTTCAATATCGTCCAATGCCTGCAAATAGCCGTGTTAAATTCATTATCTCTGGTACAGCATGCGTATTGAATGAGTTCAGAGATAACGTAAGCTATTTTATTCTTATTGGCTTTGTTATTAAGGTTACAATTAACTTGTCAATGTGTTAGGAATAAGTCCTTGTAATATCGAGAAGTTAAATTTAGTGTCATTGTTGTAGTCATTTTCTTTTCTTTGCAGTAGACATAAAGACAGCGGATTCAAAACTTTATTATTTTTGTATTTAGGAGTCTTTTCAACAAAAACGTAGTAGTTTGCTTTTGCAATTTGCAATCAGAGGGCCAATTCTGCTATTTTAACTGACACTGCGAATGAATTTTAACCGAACTGAGATTACATTTTGAATTAATTAAAAATATGGCATTCTGCTCCTTTAAAAATTCGATATCATCTCAGTTAAATTGCATATAAACTGTCAATTCGATCAACTTTCAATGTCTTTCTTTTGTTGAAAATATGGCTTCGCATTATTATGCATTTCGCCAATGACAAGTATTTTACCGAATTTTACGTATCAGCTGCCATAAACTAAATTCTAGAAATTAAAAATGACCTAAGCGACAAAATCAATGTTACCAACTCACAATAAAATACCCACAATATGACTAATTTCAGTGATTAAAAAATTACGTAACTGGAGGTTATGATTTTTTAATTAATTGATTTGACTAATTCCATGTATTTTATTTATTTCATAAATTTATCTATTCCATGGCATAACTGAAGGAAAACGGCACAACAGCACCACTCAGGCAGTCCTTTCCGGAAATAACCACAATCGCGATAATTTTATTGAAATTTGAAATTCTACCGAATTGCGGTTTTTTTATTTTGCAACACTGCTGAGGACATATCTATACTAAATAAAAATTGTGCGAGAGTTTTGGCGGGAATTTTGACAGTGCGATTGCTCTCATAATTTAATCTACACTAATATTCTAGAGAGGAAAGATTTTTTTGTATTTTTGTATGTAACAAATAAACTTAAAAACTACTGGGCCGATTTCAAAAATAATTTGGCCGTTAGAAAGCTAAATTATCACTGAGTAACATAGGCTGTAAACTCATTTCTAATACTTTAATTTTGACTACTTTTAGTTGCTTGCAGTAAAAGAGGATAAAGTTAACTGAATTTGTCTGCAGTTAACTCACAGTCACTTCACCTCAGTGTTGCCAAGTCAGATTTTTGAAAATACCGTGTTATCCACATTAAAATACGGCATTTGCGTCAAAAATACAGTGCTTGATGGGAAAAAATACAGTCTATTTTACAGTGCAATAAAATGTCATACAAAAAAGGAAATAATTAAATTATTAAATAAAATTTAAATTTATTTTAAACTTTATATCCTAAACTAACTTAACATTTTATTTGTATATATCGATCGCTGCAGAAATGGATGGCTGCGATGATGATGATATCGGTTTATTTTTTTTAATGTGTTTAATCAAAGAGTTTTATGTATACTACTAGACAAGCTGCGCGGTACATAGAAATAGTAGTATAGTAAATTAGTTGTATTACTAAGTTGCAGTCAATTGACCGTAACTCAATATTATCATCTCGCTTACTCTCAACTAGAACCCCTATTGCGCTCCCTGTTTGTGAACTGTCAAACTCCTGCGTTATGTGACGCAGTTTTACTTCTAAATAACCTGTCTAGTAGTATACAATAATAATACGAAATTTTTACTGTAAAAAAATACTGTGTCTCCATATAAGGTATTTATAAAAATACCGTATCCAGTAGATGGCATGAAAATACGGCAGATCTGCTGTAATTACAGTGCACTTGGCAACACTGCTTCACCTTCAGTCACATTTCGTTCTCAATATTTTGACGTTTGTCTGTAGACGAAATGCATTTTATATAGTTAAGTGTCTCACAATGGACACTGGCGAAATCACCAATCTACGGTGGAGCCAAACACAATTAAAAGAAGAAGAAGATAGTTAAGTGTCAAAATTGTTACCAGAATGCCGTTTTGGTTCAGTCAACTTGTATTCTACTTTCAATATCATTGCGTTCTAAGTTCTTGAATATTGGTTTAGCAGAATACCATTTGCAACTTTCTTGTCGCTGAGATTAGATCGGAATGATATTTTGAACAATTAAAATTACGAGAATTGGCCCTCAGTAGTCGTGGTAACAGCAATGCTCATGCACGCTGAATGCTCAAGACCGGGTGAAGTAGAAATGTCTAAGTAGGAAGACGGAACTTGGCAGCAGGTCGAGATAAAGCTAGGTAGAAAGAAAGGAAGGTCATAGTAACCACAAATAGAGAGTTCTTGGAGCATTCTTGAATGTTTCTGTGGTAGGCCGGGCCCACCTACACTTCTCTATTGCTATAAACAAGTTTACTTATTCGATGTTCGTTGAGCAGAAGCCTCAAATTGACTAGACTGACAACATCTGAATTATGTATGGACAAACTTTGTTTTCATGACAGTACCATATAACAGACTGCCTCGGTGGCGCAGTTGTAATGTGTACGCGTTACGACTGAGGCTGACGCTGAGTTCTCGGGTTCGATCCCCGGGTCGGGTAAAAATAATATTGGGTTTTTCTATTACGAAATACTCAGTATGAACCCGGAGTCTGGAATTTGTGCCTGGTATGGCGATAGGGTCGCCCCTTATCACATCAAGGGACGGATATGCTCGGCGAAAAGTGGGTGTACTGGTTACACCTCTTCCTACTCTTTCGGGGATTGCAGATGTGAATGCATATTATGTGGCGTATTAAATAACCAAAGAATACGTAAGTACATACCTATATTTTCTGTTTATCTGTTATAACTTATAACCCGTAACATTTTTAACTTACGTGATAAATCTGATCTATACGAGGAAACGAGACGACCTTAGCTAGCAGACTACTACACTTAATACAAAAATTAGTTTTTAATAACCCACATAAAAATTATTTTTGTGTCAGTGCTGCGTCGTATTTTAAACTGTAGATATCTTTGTACCAATCTGTTATATGTATTTCATTATAATTTGAATAATACCTGTATTTTTCTCACATTGTCCTAGATTTTGGTTTCATTTTATTTTCTATTCTGATTATTATTTTAAAACTGATTTACATAATGGCGCAGTTAATCGGTTTACTCTTTCACATACATACATACATAGACTCACGCCTGTTTCCCATAGGCGTATTTATTTATTGGGAGTGAAGGAGGCCCAAGAGGTTTGCAAGGATTGCAGCAAGGTAAAATCCGTTGTCTCTGCCTACTCTTTCACGCGTTGTTTAATTGCACCATTAGATGACATTTGAGTGGTAGAGCCACGCTGTAGATAGTTTTGTTATCAGCATGAATGGGCCGCCTCGACCGGATCATTACCACTGTCTCACAGAAAACCGATGTAAAGTAGGTACCTAGTGCCTTCGGGGAGTCTCCCCCTTCCTCTTCCCAATCCTTCCTTGATTACCCCTTTTCTTTAAATTTGGCAATGCGCCCATGATTTTTTTGGTATTGTGGGCGTACATGGGTGGTGGAGATCACTTACCATCAGGTTACCCAATAGCTCGTTTGCCGGCCTATGTCATAAAAAAATAAAAAACATTATGTTACAATGGGAGCTATAACGCTATATGCTCGATCGATCGACATGGAAGATGTTTGTGATACAGGAAAAGAAAAGTATGAAATCCGTAAATTCATACATAAGAATGCGAAAGTGAGTCTGTTTGTAATAATCGACTTAATTTTATCACGGCTAAACTAATAAATCATTCAATCAATCAATTTGATAAAATTTGGTACGAAAGTAGTAAATACACAGGAATAACATAAGTATGTTAGTTTTAATCCTAGATTATCTAAGAATATCCGCGGGCGGTATTGTAGGGAAAAACTAACTGCACAATACCTAAATCAGAAATTCAACAATCTTTATTGTACGATTTTAATAACTTAGTATGTTGGTAAGTTTTCGTAATTTGAAATATTCGAATCAATTATTTTGAAATAAGGAATAAATAAAAAATGCCTACCTACTACATTAGCTTGGATTATATTCATTAGACATCAATTAACAACTATTCTATAGATATGACAGACATAGATTAATCATAATCAGAGGAAGAAAAACGACGCGGTGACTTGTCATCATCTCATGCAGTTTAAGGAAAATGTTTAGAAACACAGACTGACGTGAATTTACGAAGAGCACTGTAATATTCCTGTATCATTTGTTATTGTTATACATAATCTTAAATATTTTTTGTTTATTACCCGATAAGAGGGTCTTCAACTAAGATAGCCTATCTGTTACATAATTAGCTGATCTTTATTTTATATCGTACAGTCCGCTGTTGTGTTCGTCGCTTGTGTTATTGGATTTACAGTGATAAAATTGGTATTTTATAGTTTTGGAAAACGGTTTAAGTAAGTGAAGAGTACATTCTTTTGGTTTGGTTGAGTTTTTTTGGTTTGTTATGTTGATGATAATGACCTTGCAAGGTCACAGTGTTACGGTCATATTATTACTGTTAAAAGCACGATAGTTTTTATTGTGTGGCCAATTTATTCTACCGAATAATAACCATTATTAGACAACGTTAGACGTTTTCATTTTAAGATTTTAAGAACCAACCTGGGTCTAAACTCACCCTTGATCAGAATGACCAGACTTTACAACGATATACCCAGATATTTAAACGTAGATATATTTTGTGATAACTTACTGTGTTTTAAGAAGAAAATTACTAATTATTGGGAATCCAGACTGAGTTAAGTCACTATGTTGGATACACAATATTTACCATTCAATGTTTATTAATTTGTAATTTCTTATAAATAATTATGTTGTGTTTTAATTATATTTTATTATTTTAGTTTATAATAAATATCCGGTGCATTACTTGTGTTAGTTGTGTTTGCCTGTAACTGGGTAGTATGTTATATTTGTTTGTTACATTATAAGTTTTATATGTACACCCATTGGCGATCCACAATAAATAAATAAATAAAGATAATTTTAATGATGGCTGTGAAGGAATAACATTTATTAACTATAATATACAATTAGTAATATCACTATTATGCTAAATTAGGTTAGGTTAGAACTGTCAAAATAATTAAAACATAAGCCGGGTCTCCTGCACATGTTTTTTCCGTACACACTACACAATAATGAGGAGATAATGAGGAAGGATGAACTGTCAACTGTCAACTGATGTAAAACCACGCGCGTTTATTTAATTCGTTCTTACATGCAATAGTGTTTTGATCTTACCTAAAAACGTTGCAAAGTGTTGATCTAAATTTGTGGACTAAAAGTTTGTGTTATTCCTACGAAATACACCAAAAATCGGACGCAACCAGTGCAAATAAGCGCATAAGTGACATTTAACCAGTTAATTTTATTTTTTATCTACCCTCAAAATAAATATTTAGTTTTGACGTTATACGTTAAGCCTGTCAGAACTAAGTGTTGCCTGTGTAACAAATATAAATACTGCCTAAAATGAGTTCTCAAAAAAACGCCAATCCATCTCAAGAAAAATGCGGGAAGTGCGGTAAAAAACCGAACGATAAAAACCATCTGTCAATTGCGACTCCTGTAAGATCCTTCTGTGTGAGGAATGTCATGGATTATCTCCCACCGAAGTTCGGGTGCTTGAACTGAAGACTGTCGTGCGTGTCATGACCTACCTGTGTGGTGACTGTAAATCTGTCATGTCCCAACTGCCAATGATAATGAAAAAGTTAAACGAACTAACTGAAGAAGTCAAACAATTACGTCTGCGACAAAGTATGGTAACCGAATCGGCGATTCAAGAAATAACCGAGAGGGCCAACAGGGTCAATAATATTATTATGTATGATGTACCTGAATCAACTAGTAATGTGCCAGATCAGAGGAAAGAGCATGACAAAAAAGAGTGTGTGGCTGTATTAGCAACTGTCACCAATAAAGTTAATTGTGATGGAATAAAGTTTTTTCGCCTTGGTGCCCCCAAGAAAGGTGCAAATGTTAGACCGCGTCCATTGAAAGTCATTTTGCACAGCAAGATCGATGCACTTGAAGTTCTACGTAACAAAGCTAAACTGAGGAAGCCCACATCTGTCATGTCTGATTTAACTCCCCTGCAGAGAGAGTATATTAAGCACTTACGAGAAGAACTTAACAAACGAACTAACGCAGGCGAATCAGATATTACAATAAAATATGTTAGAGGGCACCCGATGATTGTGAAAAACACGATCCAAAAAAACTAAGCCATGAATATACCAAAACACCCCAATATGTACCTAACATTGCACGTAAAGACAGGAGAACTATATTTAACCCACTATCTGCATTCATTACAATTTCCATACTATATACAAATATACAATCTGTGACTTCCAAACTGGATCTACTAATTGCTAGAATAGAATCTATGAAACCTACACTGATTATAATCACCGAAACATGGCTAAAGCCTAATATCCCCGATATGTTAATAAGAATACCAGGATACGACCTGTACCGTGATGACAGAATTGCTAAGCGAAGTGGTGGAGTGGCAATATATGCCTCAAATAAAGTTAAATTTATAAGAACATCATTAAACACGAATTACAATAAAAAGCATGACAGTACTGAATGCTTATGGCTAGACTGTACAATTAATACCACAAAATTTATTTTATGTGGATTGTATCGAGGGCATGGTTCTACACTAGATCAGGATAACACTCTGTTGGACCATATAAGCCATGTCTCTGAAACTAACACAGTGGTTATAATGGGGGACTTTAATTATGGTGGAGTGAAGTGGCCCCTAGAAGATAGTGAATATGTCACACCAAAAGAGGACAACTTCATAAATTGGTACAGAAATAGTAATCTTGAGCAGTTAGTGGATAAATACACCAGATATCGACAAGGAAACCAATCATCAGTCCTTGATCTAATTCTAACTAATGATGAATCGCTTATAGCCGACATAGATCATCAAGCCCCTATTGGTAAAAGTGACCATACCTGCTTATTGACAACTATACAACTGCAAATACAGAAGCAAAATAACAAACCACCGTTAAGATTTAATTATATTAAAGCAGATTATGATAAAATCAACGAGAAGTTATGTACTGTTTTGCCTGGTAGGATAACGGAATTAAAATGTGCAAACAGTAAATATGATTTTTTTTTCTTAGTATACTTAGGGAAGTAATCAACTTGTATGTACCCCAAATAAAATGTAACAATCATACTATGAATAAGCCTTGGATATCGAAAGACACAAAAAATTTAATAAAACACAAACAGGCACTATGGAACAGATACGTTTTAATTGGACTCGACGAAACCTACAAAAAATATAGAAAAATAAACAACAAACTAATAAATGAAACTAGAACAAGACGTATAACTTATGAAAAAGACATACTGCTTGCGGGCCCAAAAAAGTTTTACTCGTACGTTAGAAAACAAATATCATCAAAAGTAAGCACACCTACAATTCTAAAAGATAAAAACGGCAAAATTGTGTCAAAGGCCGATGAAATTGCGGAAGCATTTGCAGATCAGTTTGCGAGTGTTTACCAGATTGAACCACATGGTCAACTTCCTCTGTTAGACCCATAACTCAGAATTGAGGACTCCATCGGTGATATATTTTTTAGCAAAGATAAAATTGAAAAAGTCATCAAAGAAATGAAAACGGATTCCTCACCAGGTCCTGATGAAATTCCAATAATTATGCTACAAAACTGTGATGTTACAGACTACTTAGCCACACTAATGCAATCCTCATATGACACTGGAGTTCTTTCCGACTGGTGGAAGACAGCAATTGTGAACCCAATATTTAAGAAAGGAAACAAATTGGAACCGTCCAATTACATATAAGTTTGACAAGTGTAGTGTGCAAAGCCATGGAAAAAATCATAGTAAAGCACATCAGGGACTTCTTCACCAATCACAAAGTGATATCTGATCAGCAACATGGCTTTTGCCCGCACCGATCTACTGTAACCAACTTGCTGTCTTGTCTGTCATCTTGGACTACACAATTTAATAAGAGAGACCCTGTTGATGTGATCTATTTGGATTACGAAAAGGCTTTTGACAAAGTCCCGATACGGAGGCTACTACAGAAATTGGAATTTGTGGGCATACGTGGAAGACTACTTGCTTGGATTAAGGGATTTCTACAAGAGAGAACATTACAAGTTAGAATTGGTGAAACTCTGTCGGCTAAACGACAGATACATAGTGGAGTGCCACAGGGCTCAGTCCTGGGTCCTGTATTGTATATAATCTACACATTTGACCTTCCCTACGGTCTAAAATGCAGTGTTAGTTCCTTTGCTGATGACACAAAACTATATGCCAACCCACTAACCGATTATAGCAGTCTTCAAGCCGATTTAGACAGTATAGCGAACTGGTCAGAGGAATGGCTCCTTAATCTAAATGCCTCTAAATGTACCATCTTGCACATAGGTAATCGCAATCCCTGTTTGTCTTACAAACTAGATGACTTACAACTTGCGGAGGTCAAGGTACAAACAGATTTAGGTGTGAAGATTACGGAGGATCTGAAGTCGGAAGAGCATATAACTTCGATTACCAAGAAAGCTAAAAGTTTGATATACCTCACTAGGAAAGCCTTTGGAATTCTGACACCGGACATGATGCTAAAGATCTATAAAACGTTTATAAGACCAATACTAGAGTATGCATATCAGGTTTGGAATCCTTACTTTGCTAAGGATATCGACCTTCTAGAGAGAGTGCAGCGCAGCTTTACTAAAGTCCCAAGAGTACTTAAACGGCTGACATATGAGGACCGATTAAAAATGCTGAAACTTACAACCCTAAAGGATCGTAGGGACCGTGGAGATTTAATTGAGACATATAAGATTTTGAATGAACATTACAGCATTGAAAACTTTAAAAAGTTGTTTATACGCAGTCACAATACTCACCTTAGAGGCCATCATCTCAAACTATGTACCAGTGTCTCAAATAATAATCCACACAAACACTTTATTAGTAACAGAGTAGTCAGAGCGTGGAACAAACTCCCGGAGAACGTAGTCGCAGATCAAAATATAAACCAGTTTAAGAATCGACTTGACAATCACCTTAAATCTATAGATGCAAAAAAAATAAATAAAAAAAAATGCAAATAATGTAGTGAATACTGCAGGATACAGGCATTATCAGTTGCAGAGCAACTGCCTGTCTGATAAATAAATAAATAAATAAATAAAATAACATCTACCTACTATAACCAAAGACTTTAGTGTATACTATAACAAATTGTATTTATATACATATACTGCTCAGGGCTTAGAGCTCAGGGATTTTTATTTGATGGTTCATAAAAAATCTACTGTCAAAAATGGTTTCAGTCGTGCATGAGTTCCGTGCGACGTGACGCTTTTGACAGTTACTCTGCTCCCCTCCACCCGCGCAGAGGTGAAATGTAGAGATGTTTTCCATCAGGTATGGAAAGCAAATCATTGATTCCATCTAAATCAAACTAATTTACGTCAAAAAAATGTGTAACGAAATAGTAAGACGATGAAAGCAAGTATTTTTTCAAAAAGTACCTAGATCTTGCACACACTGTACTTTTTATAAACGCAAAGGTCCTTATTGTTTTTAATATTCACAGTTCAAGATAATGACAATTTAAAATGTCATTTTTGGTGTCCTATAATAGTTAAAAAAATTACACTGTGCAATTTATAATAATTTATAGCTAGTCTTTAATATATGATTTCAGGGTATGGTTACTCAAAGCGAGCAAAGCTTGTTTAGCAAATGTTTAGGCGTTAATGAAGAAGATTGTTTGCAACTGGATAAACAAGTTTACTTTTAAAAGCAGCAGGGCTATTGCAAATAATTGAAAGTACTTAATAGTAAAGTGAAAATCACGGCTGAACAGATTTTAATGTTTGGTAAGGTTAGGTATATCCCAGGGAAGGACATACAAGACAGGACAAGACATTCAGAGCAAAAACTAGCAATTTATCAACCATAAGTCACTCACATAACCCTGATCCCACAGTATGATACAATTATCTTGTGTCTTGGGGTATCTAGAACCACGAGATACTTTTGGTCTCACAACACTCAGACTCGAAAAAATATTTGTGGATCAGAGTCATGTTTACAGAATGATATCACAAATGTTAAGTCATGATGAGCACCCGCTCATTTGCGGAGCATCGACCTGCAGTTAAGGGGATGTTACACGCGATTATGTACAATAAACTGTAGAGATTTGGCTGGCGTATTTAGTACCTATTCTTAAATTACACCCTACTATTATTATAATTGTGAAAGTTTGCATGTTTGTGAATTTGAATGTTTGTTACTCAATAATATCGCCTTTATGGCTTAATGGTTTTGGATGAAATTTCGCACATAGATAGACTATGACCTGGATTAGGACATAGGTTACTTTTTATCACGGAATTGCCGTTCGCGTGGGCGGAGCCGCGAGCAAACGCTAGATAAATATTTACGGGCTTACTTACATAAGACTTGTGTAAGTTACTCACTTACATTTTAACCTGAACGAACTTCTAGTGTGACATGTTTTTCAGCTCATGTTATTAATAGTATTTACAAGCAGCAACTTACTATGCTTTTTACAAACTTCTAATGGTAATGGTAAATCTTAAGTAAGCAAAAGTTATAAATATAATTGACGCCTTATATTCTTTCACTACTATCTTTACCAGTTTTTGTAATGTTTAAACATAGTTGACGAAATCAATTCACTATAAAGTTAGATAGAACAAGCTTACAGACAAAACAATAGATTTGTTTATCAATGACGTAGTTGTTGTATTTTGATTAAAAAGATTAAAACTTGAAGCTAGTGTGATAATACTTAATAATATTTGTGTTCTTAGTTAAGGGAAACTTGTTTTCAAATAAACTGTTTCATAGATGGAAAATAGAGTCTCAACCCCTACTTTTATCACCTACATATCTTATCTACATTCAGCCACACGCATACTGCCAGGTATTATAAATTGACTGCAAACACAACTGAAAATTCTTGCTTTAACTTTTTGTGTTCTGTGTCTGTTTCGATTAATATGAAAGGTGAAATGCAAGGTAACATACTTTGCTCCAGATAAAATTATTTTTTCGGTTAATGTTAATTTAAATTGGGCAAAAAGAATCGTGTCAGTTATGCACAGCATTTTAAACTGCATTATCAATAACATATGTCGTTGGTCCTTAAGTTGTTGCATATCGCGCGGCCGCAATATAATGCGCGATGTACTGATGCGGCCAGCATTCTAGTTGAGACTCGGTACTTACGCGGTTGTAATATGTTGAACATTCTGTTAATCGTAGTTGGAGTACTTCTCCTATTATACTATGTATTGACACGCAAATTCAGTTATTGGAAACGGAAAAATATACCTTTCCTGACCCCGATTCCGCTTTTTGGGAACTACATCGATTTGGTTTTGGTGAAGAAAACTTTCGGGCATGTAGTTAAAGAAATATGTGATCAGTTTCCCGGCGCACCCATAGTCGGAGCCTTTATCGGTACGGAACCCGTGCTAATCCCGAAAGATCCCGAGGTAATCAAAACTATCCTCCTAAAGGATTTCTACTATTTCAACGGAAGAGAAATTTCAGAGCACGCGCATAAAGAAGAAGCTATGTACAATCTGTTCACGACTTACGGTGACAATTGGAAAGTATTGCGGCAAAACCTGACGCCGTTGTTCTCTTCAGCAAAGATGAAACTGATGTTTAATATGATTGCTCGGTGTTCAGGCTCTTTTGAACAGCTTCTGGAGCAAGAATCGAAGTTGGGATCCATCGAAGTTAAGAATTTAATGGAGAGATTTACCATACAATGCATTGGAGCATGTGTGTTTGGAGTTGAAACAGACACGATAGGACAGAACTCTAACAACCCTTTCAAGCAAGCTGGCGATGATCTATCTAAGACCTCCAAGTGGTTGGCTTTCAAAAGTGTAGTGCGAGCAATGTGGCCGTCGCTCTTTTATGGGCTTAGGCTGTCTTTGATATCAAACGAGTTGGATGTCTTCAAAAGTATACTAAGTGCTGTTTTCAAACAACGAGACTACAGACCATCTTCTAGAAATGACTTCGTGGATTTAATTCTAACATGGAAGGAAAACAGTCACATCGAAGGTGACAAGTTGCGGAATGCAAAGAGTGTCAAAGAAGGAAAAACTTCGATCAATGTAACTGATGATTTACTAATGTCTCAGTGCATGATTTTCTTCAGCGCGGGTTTTGAAACTTCAGCGGCCACGTTGAGTTTCACATTGTATGAATTGGCGAAAAATGAAAGGGTTATGAAAAGATTGTGTGAAGAAGTCGATGAGTATATAGTTAGGCATGAGAACAAAATAAATTATGATTGTCTATCAGAGATGAATTATTTAGAAGCTTGTATCGACGATACGTTACGCATGTATCCAGTTTTGGGAGCTACTACCCGTGAAGTGATGGAAAGTTACACCTTCCCATCGGGTCTTCAAGTTGAGAAAGGTCTTCGTGTTCACATACCGATCCTATACCTGCAACATAGCCCGGAACTATTCCCTGAACCACAGGAGTATCGTCCTGAGAGGTTCTACGGGGAAGAAAAGTGGAACATCGTGCCCTACTCTTACATGCCTTTCGGAGAAGGTCCCAGGATTTGCATTGGTAAGTATTTGTTAAGTTAAATTGTTAGTAAGTACTTAGTTTCAGGTATTTCAGCTAGATTAGGTAGTTTCAGTTGATTACGCATTACATATGAAGGTATATAGTATGAGTGTATATCTGTAATATATGTATATATTATTGTTCTTCATCTTTCACCTGCCCTTATCCCACTCCCAGTGACGTTTAAAACAATATATCGATGAGTCGGTGCAACATGCTTTTTAAAACATGTTACAGAAAGATTTAGCTGTTAGTTTTTATGACCGGCCGTTTTTATGGCGTATACCTCTCTGGGGAAAACACCCAGACCCGAAACAAATAGGTATTTGTGGAACACCCAAACATTTTGTCACGGTGTGGGAATTGAACCCGCGGCCTTCACAGCACCTTACTCGGCACTCGCTAGCAGCGCCACAGAGGCTCTCAATATGTATATAAATATTCTTAAGCTAATCAGAAATGGTGGTTCATTTATAAAGGTAAATAGCAGGCTGACAATTACAAATGGGCAATATCAGATTTAATCAAAAATTTCTCACAAATACCCTAAATACTTTTAAGCGAATTGTTCCTGTATTGGAACACTACGAGTCTGTGCGAGTCCCTTTTATCTTAATATAGAACGCCTTTGACAGCTCTAATGAAGAATCGTGTTGATGGCAAAGGAGGTTGGGTTTTAAAAATATTATAATTTTTATCTAATATATAAAATTCTCGTGTCACAATTTTAGTTACCATACTCCTCCGAAACGGCTGGACCGATTTGTATGAAATTTTGTGTGCATATCGGGTAAGTCTGAGAATCGGCCAACATCTATTTTTCATCCCCCTAAATGTTATGTCCACCCCTAATTTTATTTTTTATATTTTAGATAACTTTTGTTTTTATTTTTTTATGATACAACATTAAAAAATACATACAACCCTAAATTTTAAACCCTCTACCATCAACCCCTATTTTTTAATAGCGGCATTAGTATTTTTGTCAAGCGCGTTTCTCACCGGGACTCGCTTGGTGCGCCCACTAGGCTACTTTAATCCTGGAAATAGGCATTCACGCGGGCGGAGCCGCGGGCAACAGCTAGCAGTTATTTTTAATACTAATAATACTGCTTATGTGTTCGATTTTAATTATAGTGTTATTTTGCATGTGATTATATTTTTTTACCTACTTCTTTAATCTTTACATCACCCAAAAGTCGACAGGTAGAGAATACCGCAGGCATTATGTTTATATACGATTTTGTATAAAAGTGTAATAAATAAAGAAATATATAATACATGCACATGGTCGTGGGCAGAAAGGTACCACATTAATTAATTGTTAAATCTTTTTTTACTTGAAGGAACATATTAGTTGTACATACTTAGATCCGCGTGGCAGGTACACAGGACAATGCCCTTGCCTTATAATAATAAGGCATTGGGTCATATTAATTTAAGTCCTCTGACGATCATTGAGATATAAAAATAACATATTTATTACACATTTAACGCTGCCAGAGCATCCTCAATTTCAATTGATATTAAAAATACGAGTCAATGCAGGAGGTGAAACTGTTTAAATACACCTAACAGTCACAAACATAGTCTGACCCCACACTAGGTAAACCTGTATCGTGGGTATCAAGAACTACGAGGGACTTGCGGTCCCACAACACCCAGACCCGAGACAAATATTTGTAAATCAGACAAACATTTGTCTCGGTGCGGGGATCGAACCCACGACCTCACGCTTCGCAACCGGCTACTCGCCCGCTGCGCCACGGAGGCTGTCCAATGAAATCGACTCAAGCATATTTTATAATATGAGACAAGTTTTTTTTATTATGCTGTAAGTATGACGAAATGAGCAGGTAGCTTATCTGATGGTAAGTCTGCCCATAAACAGAGGCAACACCACACAGAATTTTGAATCACAAAACAATACATGACATTGTACTGCGTTCGTCACCTCGCGACATAAGAACTTAAGTTTCATTGTGCCCAATAATTTACTGGCTTCAATGTCCTTTATAACGTAATACAAAAATGGACAAAGCTGTGGTACCAGATAGTCCAAGCGATGGTACCAAATACACAACGCGAAAGTATTTGTTTCGATAAATTTTAAACTTTAAATTGCTTGTGGACACAAAATAGAAAATTTTTGTGTAACAATATAATATACCGGTGTTTTTTTTCAGGAATGCGATTTGCAAAGATGCAGATAATGGCTGGATTAGTAACAGTTCTGAAGTCCTACACGGTGGAGCTGGCTGACGGCATGCCGATGCAAGTGAAGTATAAGCCAGAAGCGTTCGTGACGACGTCCATCGACGGCATTAATCTTAAGTACATCAAACGTGATGGTTGGGAGAACAGAATGTATGCTGAGCATTGAGCAAAAAGCTTAAATCGAAACAGCGAATTAAGCATAATTCAACGCAATGAATCTTGAATAGCTAAATCAGAAATTATACTTTTACGTCATTTCGTCTCCCAAAACGAAGTCAGTTAAATTAAAATACGTTTCTGATTTTAAAAAACATTGTACCTCTTAATATTAAATAAGTTGTAAGTTTAATTAAATGATCCATGCATGTAGGAATATTTTATAGTACATTGTAAATTTTAATAGAACAATAACAAAACAATCGTCTAACAGAGTGAATAGTAATATGGAGGTGAATCGGGATGAAACTTGTATTGAGCTACAGTAGATGGATTGACCAAAATGTTACTTATCTCAAAATTATTTTTTGTCCAAAATGTATTGCTTTGATTTCTTTTACTCATTTGTATTGTTATTGTATAGGCTGGCAAACGAGCAAGTGGGTCACCTGATGGTAAGTGATCTCCACCGCCCATATACGCCCAAAATACCAAAATAATCATGGGCGCGTTACCTTAAAGGAAAGGTATAACTAAGGAATTAGGAAGGGGAGGGGGTTTGGGCCTCCGGATATCTCACTCACCGTACGAAACGCAGCAGCAAGCTGCTACTTTACGTCGGTTTTCTGTGAGACAATGGTAGCGACCCGGACGAGCCGGCCCATTCATGCTGTAGACAAAATTGTGGCTCAACCACTCGTTTATACGTGTAAACAATCTAAAACAGTTAAGTTTCTGTTGAACCTGTTTTACTGTACCTACATAAGATATTTGTTATACATTCCAACCTATTAATAATTGTGATTCTAACTTTGAGATTTAGTCTACATTTTAAGCTACTGTGATGCTGTGTGTGTTTAGGCCCATTCGTACTGTAGACAGTTTTGTCTACAGTATGAATGGGCTGGCTCGACTGTCTCACTCTAAACCGACGTAATGTAGCGGCTTGCTGCTGCGTTTCGTGTGGTGAGTGAGATATGTTATTTATAAAAAAGAAATAGGCAGGTGTTGCAATTGTATTAGTTTTTAACGGGCACGGCAATGAATCTACACGTACCTACCTACCTGCAGAGGCGTCCAAAAAAAAGGGGGTCAAAATCATGTTCAAAGATTCCGTTACATACATACTAACATACGTATGAAGCTAATAAAAAGCTAATAAAATGGACCATGAACGACCATCAAGAGATAATATATATAGTGGGGTACAATGATGATCAACCCTCCCAAAAGTTTCAAACCGTAACTGAAATAATTAAAATGTGGATATTTTAATACAAATTGAGATCATAATGTAATAATTTAGTTTACCTTCAACATTATGATAGATGCAAATAAATATTATTAGAACATTTAAAATGTGTGTTATTTTGTTTGCTGGCTTTCCGCTACAAAAATAATATATTGAAATAAAACTAGTTTATACGGATTTTATCGCGGTTTAATTTTTATTTTAGTCCCGACGTTTCGAAAGCTTTTCAGCCTTCGTGGTCACGGGAGAGACTCCCGTGACCACGATAAAATCCGTATAAACTAGTTTTATTTCAATGAGTAATATTCGCGTAAACCTAAGAAATCAAAAATAATATACCTAATATCAATCCCGTATTATTGACTGTCTCACAGCTGGACATCCCACACGGCCTAACCGTGGTCCAAGCCTCTGGACTAATGAGGTTTGATCGACATGCCTTCGAAATTATTTTTAAAGAATTCTCAGGTTTCCTCACGAAGTTTCTCTTCGTCTTTAAAACCAACAATAAGTAACAATGAATACCTTACTTCGAAACCGAACCGAACTTGCTTCGGGGCCAAACCCGCGAAATCCATTTCGGCAGTTCTTTATACCAGATAGGCTATCGCCAATTTAATACAATCGGGAAGAAGATATTATAGATAACCAGCTACAGAAAGGTGTGGTCAAATTTAAGCAGCGTATAGTGTTCGATATAAGTATTTCAACCGCCGTAGTACCAAATCCGATTGCGCTGCTAGGACAAATAAAGCATTTTCTTTTTTATCGAATGAGTAACATGCCGATATTTGCAACTTTGGACAACACTTAATGATAAACAGCTGAGCTTTTGTCTCACTCCAGCATTATTATTATCGCTCACGCACTTCACTTAATTTATAGCGATGTGATCGACCTTATCGATCATAATAAACGAGTGATTAAAATTAGCGTTAAATTACTAGATTTGGTAAGATCCGGATATAATACGTTGTATATAATTTAATAGTATGTGTTATCTATTTTCTAGATCTTCTAGCAAGCAAGCATGACGTCGAACAAGCCAGTGACGAAGAAAATAATAAATTCACCTGAAACGTGTGTGGACGATAACCTTCGCGGTGTTATAGCAACGTATCCTCAGCTACAGTTGCATCCAAAGAATAGGGTCATTACAGTTAGGAGATTGGTGAGTGCTCTATTTTAGTGTGTATATTAGAGTGCTTAACCCTCGATAAAAAGAGGGGTGTTATGACCAATAGCTGACTAAGCTCGTCGTGGTCCCGGGGCGGTGAGTCTAATGATGCCCGGGGCGGCGAATCTATTTGGGGCCTCCGGTGAGTTTTTGCAGTATAAGCTTGATAGCCTCCGAGCGCAGCGGGTGAGAAGCCGGCTGTGAAACGAGAGGCCGCGGGTTCGATTCCCGCACCGAGATAAAATGTTTGTGTGATCCACAAATATTGATTTCGGGACTGGGTGGTGTGGGGTCGTAAGGCCCTCGTAGTTTTTGATATCCACGGTACGGGTTAACCTAGTGTGGGGTGTGTGTGACTGTTGGGTGAATTTATACATATATTGTATGAGATTTGAGGGCCCCCTAAGACCAGTGGCCTGAAACGGGCCGACCTCCCACCGCTCGCCCTCCCTTAGTCCGCTACTGGTTATAAGTTTGACCCCTCTGTCTGTTTGTGGGTGTGTGTGTGTATCGGTGTGACATTGTAGCACCTAAGCGACCGAACCGTCTCGACATCGGTCTCGAATGATTTTTTGTTGTTAGAAAGCTCGTTTAATAGAGATAGTTCTAAGTTATGTTTGAAGAAAATCTGTTCAGACATTTTAAAGTTAAAGATGTTTTTCTAATTAACGTCGGGGTTTTTAACAGTTAGGTTATACCTACTTAGTTATATGTGTTTCGGCCATCTTCGTTTATTTTGAAAATACAAGCGCATGATAATGAAACCCAAACTAATGCGTACCAGTTTATAACTTGTAACATTAGATTGTGTAGCTAGGTACTTCTTCCCTCGAGTACAGGAGAACCTAACCACAAAAGAAAAATTGTTCTTTTAAGTCCACCGCGGTCGCAAACATAGTCCTAATCTACGTGCAGTGACTATCAGAAATTAGGTACGAGGTTTTTTGCATGACAGTCGAAGTCAAGATCTGGGCAAATTATATTCGTCCGAAAAGATTTGTATAACTAATAATATTTAATGACTTCGTGTTCGTTACAAAACGTTGTTTGCTGCGGACGCCGAATTAGCTACGGGTTATTATGTAAATTATACCTTATATTGCATGCGTGATGCAGAAGCATTCTTATATCATAAAATACGAGTAAAATAACTTGGTCGGTCTGAATGTAGTCACGAGGGGCGTGGTGGCTATTGTTCTAGAGATTAAAGGGTAGCCGAAGGCGTAAATGCAGAGGGTGAAGTGACTAACTAACTTCAGTCCATCTAGGTTATTTTGAGAGTTGCAATATTTACTTAATCAAAAATTGAGAGGTGCGAGAATTGATAGAGCGCGTCATTTTTGCTAAGTACGAGCTATCACCTAATAACAATTTCTTGGAATTTATTGATGACAAGGCTTGGTAACCTATTTGTTATTCATAGGAAGATACTGGAAGAGTTGCAGTGCTTGGTGGAGGAGGATCGGGACATGAGCCTTTTGCTTCAGGTAATTTTTACACAATACAGTCAAATTTGAATTTTGTCACAGGCATTTAAGGGATTAAAAATGCTGTTCCAGTCAAGTGGGTCACCTGTTGGTACGTGATCTCCACCGCCCATGTACGCCCACAATACCAAAAGCATGATGGGTGCGTTGTCGACCTTAAAGGAAAGGGATAATTATTATTAGGTTAAGGTATTGGGGTAGGGATGGGGGATTTGGTCTTCCAGATACCTCATTCACCGTCCGAAACACAGCAGGAAGCCGATATTTTACGTCGAATTTCTGTGACACAGTGGTAACAACCCGATCGAGCTAGCCCATTCATGCTGTAGACAAGACTGCCTACAGCGTGGCTCTATCACTCTGGAAATAGTCTCACTCATTTGTATTACCTATATCAACGAGAATTCCCAATCTTGGATTTGTACTTTTAGGAATTTTTATTATAGATCACACAGTATCCCCCTTTTTTAGGTTTTGTCGGATCGGGAATGCTTGACGGTGCGGTGGCGGGTGGGGTCTTTGCATCACCTCCTACAGGACACGTCCTTTATGCTATAGCACAGCTACACAAATATAATTCAGGTAAAGTGGTATACGCAATGATTTTCTTATTGCTTTTTGGACATTGTCTATGTGAGTATAAGTAGACTGTAGGCTTGAAATTTTGTGATTTCTTATGTTAAAATGAAGGTAGGCAATGTAACATCAACTTTTCGAGACGACCTACACTTTAATCTCTCCCGTGACCACGAAGTCTGAAAGCTCTCGAAACGTCGGGGCTAAAATAAAATTAAACCGCGATATCCGTATAAACTAGTTTTATTTCAATGGCTTTTTTTTCATGGTTGTCAAAGCAGTTGCAGAATTGTATAAACCTCCGAGCCAGGCGCTCTGTCGTCATTGTAGTCTTCATTGTGCGCGTTCACACGGATTCCATATACCAGGAAGTAATTTGTTATTTAAGTATACGATGTAAAAGGAGCTGCAAGCCCTGACCAGCGCATTGTCGTACTGACGTCAGCTGCCCCTATTGGCATACTTTTTTCTGCCGTTTCATTGTAATCTAGATTGTAGTCGTCTATCCTAATCCTAACTAATATCAAAAATGGGAAAATGTGTTTGAAGTCGCTGAACCGATTTTGATGAATTTTGGTACAGAGATAGATGGGACTGCCTCGGTGGCGCAGTTGTAATGCGTATGCGTTACGATTGAGGCCAATGCTGAGGTCTCTGGTTCGATCCCCGGGTAGGGTAAAGTGGTATTGGGTTTTTCTATTACGAAATGCTCAGTATCACCCCGGAGTCTGGAATTTGTGCACGGTATGACATTAGGCTCGCCCCCTACCACATAAGGGACGGTGATACGCTCGGCGAAATGTGGGTGTACTGGTTACACCTCTGCCTACCTCTTCGGAGATTACAGGCGTAAGTGCGTATGTATGTAGATAGATAGGACCCTGGAGACGCTATAACAGTCTATTATTTATTTATTCTATTTATTCAGAAAAGATTGTTCACGCGGGGGGAGCCGCGAACAAAAGCTAGTAAGAAATAAATCTATACAGTCCAAATTCTCTATGTAAAGGATTTACTGTAAACTTTTTAATAGTAAGACCTAGATTTTGTGTCAGTACACATTAGCATTCATAGTGAATTCTAGTTGAAACGTAATTTAATGTAATATTTTAGGAGGAGTCATCGTTATCATTGGCAACTACACTGGTGATCGGCTAAACTTCGGCAAGGCTATAGAGAAAGCGAAGATCGCTGGGATCAAGGTATGATTTATATAATATATAACAATATAAAAGTATATAGTCAGGATTTAGAGTATATTAAATACTTCCATTGCTATAAAACCATCAGGGATAAGTCATTTCTAACTATCTGTAATTTACTACGACATTTGAACTTCTCTGAGCAAGTAAATAAGTAGGTAAAACAGGAAATAAAACATAGAACATAAAGTTAATATCTTTTAATAAACTACCGCCACTTCGGAAGTATATAACTGTGGGAAAAGAAGTGGCAAGAAAAACCCAACAGTATATAATATACATCACTATACGTAATATACAAAACTAATGTAATACCCAATACATAAGTCACAAATAATACTTAGCTTTAGATAATCCTTTAACAATCACATAGGTATCCAATTGTTGTTACAATATATTTCGTGGTTTATCACATCAGACTAATTTACCATTTACTCCTATTATATTACTATATAATAAAGATCAAACTAACAGAGCTTCGCCCTGAAACACAAACTAAATCAGACCGTTACTCCGAATGACTAGACCACTCTTTTTATCATAACTTTCCCACTCCAAGAAACTACTTGACAAACAAACCACCCTCAATTTAAGGAAATGAATGACGGTACACAATATAAAATACATCGTAATATCTACAATTTCAAGCCAGTGTCCGTATTCTTAATTAATATGTTTTTAAATGATTTGGACTTATGACTAGTAGATGTAAAACAGTATTACTTAATTTAATCGCAACGTTAATTATTCTAAAATATATTTTATGTTAATGAATAATAATGTAGTTCAGTGAATAATGTCAATATCCTTATAAAACTAGATTAAAATCAAATATAAGATGTAGAATATAAGTTATAAATACATTTCATTATTTGTTAAATTGCCATATTCGATTTTCCTAACACGCGCAATTACTAGTCATCGCACCAAGTATACCTACGCTATGGACATGCCAGCTTTGTCGCTCCTCTCCCCTGCTGTCTTCATACCCCCTTTGCCAGTTGTCTCATTAAGGGCACGCTATGGATATTCCACTTACATCACTCCTCACTTGGTCTACTTTCTGACATACCGCAGGAGGCAGCACGCGGACAAATTTTTTTTTCTTTTTTTGTTTTTATCCAAAACTTAGTACTCTTTATGTCTAGGTTGAAGGTCTGATAGTGGGAGAAGATGTGGCCTCAAGCAAGAATAAGACTGGTGGCCGCAGTATGGTCGGAGAAGTGCTATTTTACAAGGTAGGCGTAGAAAACTAATTTTAGTGTTTTTTTGTAGTATCAGTTTATTGTGTTACTCGTAGTTATATCCTTGTACGAGTACACCTATGTACCTATAACTTCAGTGATCTCTGCAATAAGAGATGTTAGGCTAAGGTTTTTGGAATAATAACACGATCTAATTTGGAATAATAATTTAGTCCGTGGAGCGGCGGCATAAGAATACAAACCGCTTCCCCTTCACATTCCCGAGGGGGTCGTAAGAGGCGACCGAGGGATCTATGAGCTAACAACTGCTCAGCTGGTGGTAGGATGTATTCATCCGGCCGGATAGCGACCACCGTACACATGGTGTAAAACCTGCCATAGTGACACACATATTATGTGGGTCGCGTTCCAGGATCAGCCAGTGTACATCCGGTTCATGCGGAGCCTGCGACATGACATAGTGGTTGGCAGGGTCGTGTATGTGTTACTATGTCGGATGGAGATGTATTGATTCGCCGGCCAGGGAGACCCGTAGAAACGGTTGTTCCGCTGGCCGCCCGTGGTACAGTACAGGGGCCCAATCCAGCTTAACCACCTGGAGAGGCTGCTCCACCATGCCACGCATAATCTTGGGTAGGTCCGTCGTGCCGGTTGGTGACCGGATCTGGGGTCCCGGCGGCCTATCCCGAGGGGGTACGGGGGCCCTTCCGTCCGGCGAATCAGTCTGCCTCCGTTCGGCCGCCTTGTGACCATACGCAGTATCATTGTCACCCATCAGTCCTGTCGCAGGTTCCGCAAGTTGCTTCTTCCTTCTTCCCTTCTTTTATTGTTTCACCATGACAGCGCCATTTAAGAGAGCAGGTCCAACAGCGGTGCACAGCCCCACCACCACGTTCACAATGGGGTTCACTAATATCCGTGGACTCCATTCGAACCTTAGTGCCGTCCACCACCATCTTGAGACGGCCCGGCCTGCAATGCTCTTCTTGACGGAGACACAGATCTGTCGTCCGGCCGATACGGCATATTTGCATTATCCCGGCTACTTACTTGAAGAGAACTTCAGGCCAAAGGCCGGGGTATGTTTGTATGTCCGGTCGGATGTCTGCTGTCGCCGTCTGCGCTGCATGGAGGACCCTTCCTTTTCCACACTGTGGGTACACGTGGATCTTGGCGCACAGAGCCGGATCTATGTGTGCCTTTACAGATCCCATAGCGGGGATGACGAGACGACTCGGCTGTTCAATTATATCAGCCAGGCGACTGATGATGCGCAGGAGCAGTATCCAACAGCGGAACTGGTGGTCTTGGGGGACTTCAACGCGCACCACGAGCTGTGGTTGGGCTCCTCCAAGACTGACCATGCTGGTCGTACTGCCCACGCATTCGCTCTGACTCACGACTTGTCTCAACTGGTGAATCAGCCCACCAGAATCCCAGATGTGGCGAGTCACACGCCTTCATTGCTGGACCTTCTGCTGGCGAGTCATCCAGCTGGGTACAATGTGACGGTGGGTGCCCCTTTGGGTACCTCCGACCATTGCCTGGTTGGATCCTCAGTGCCTCGTGCCCTGCCTACCACACCTAAAAAGGTCAGGCGCAGAATCTGGCACTACTCGTCGGCAGATTGGGATGGTATGCGTGAGTACTTTGCATCCATCCCTTGGGGGCAGCGCTGCTTTGAGGGCAACGATCCTTCTGCGACTGCCGACGCTATTGCCGGCGAGATCCAGTTAGGAATGGAATATTACATTCCTTCCTCGGAGGTCGTCGGTGGTGGGCGCGGACGCTCCTGGTTCAATCGCGAATGCGCAGACGCTGTTAGTCAGAGACAGGCTGCATATCGCGAGTGGATTAGGGGTCGCGCATTGAAGGATCCCAACATAAGCTCACTCAAAGCGGCCTATAACCAAGCCACCAAGGCCTGTAAGAAGGCGTACGTTAGAGCGGATGCTCAGCGCATCAATAGGATTGGACGAGCCTTGGCGGATCATCCGTCAAGCAGTCGTGCTTATTGGAGCCTTGCCAAGGCCGTTCAATCTAACTTCTGTCGCCCCTCGTTGCCACCGCTGAGATATCCGGATGGATCCCTGGCCCATACGCCGCAGGAGAAAGCCACTCTACTGGCAAACCTCTTTGCGGTTAACTCGCGGCTCGAGGACGGCAATGCGCTGCCTCCCACGGTGCCTGATTGCGGATATTCAATGTCGCATATTCGTATCAGGCAGTGTGATGTGCGGCGCGAGTTGCTGTTCCTCGATGCCCGTAAAGCTAGTGGTCCGGATGGTATACCGGCGGTGGTACTTAAAATGTGTGCGGCCGAGTTGTCTCCTGTGCTGACGCGTCTATACCGCTTCTCCTTCCTTCTCCGTATTGTGCCCCAATCTTGGAGAGAGGCCAATGTGCAACCAATCCCAAAAAAGGGTGATCGGTCGGACCCTAACAACTACCGTCCAATCGCCATAACCTCAGTGTTGTGCAAAGTAATGGAGCGGATCATAAACTCACAGCTGATCCGCTACCTGGAGGATCACTCGCTGATCAGTGACCGACAATACGGCTTTCGGTCGAAGCGATCAACGGGTGATCTTCTTGCGTACGTGCTACATCGCTGGGGGGAGGCGGTTGATAAGCATGGCGAGGCTCTAGCCGTAAGTCTCGACATCGCTAAGGCGTTCGATAGGGTCTGGCACCGTGGTCTTCTCTCCAAGCTTCCGGCATATGGGCTCCCCGACAACCTGTGTAAGTGGATCTCCGGCTTTCTGCATGAGCGTAGAATGCGTGTCCTTGTTGAAGGGCATGCTTCTCAGCTCATGTCAGTTAATGCCGGGGTCCCACAAGGCTCGGTGCTTTCGCCCACCTTGTTTATTCTGCATATCAATGATATGTTATCACTTGGTAACATTCATTGCTATGCAGATGACAGCACAGTGCATGGGCGTTACTGCAGTAGGCCCACTGGTAGCCGGGGAGTCACTGAGGGGCAGCGAGAAAATCTTGTCATTGAGCTTAACCGGACCTTGGATCTCATTTCAGAATGGGGTGCTAAGAATCTGGTTGAGTTCAATGCCAAGAAAACTCAGGTGTGCGCGTTCACGTACAAAAAATCCCCGTTCTCTCCCCTCCCCAATCTTCAGGGTATCCCGCTCGCAATGCGGAATAGCCTAAGTATCCTAGGCGTGGATATAAGCTGCGATCTGAATCCAAGGAACCACATCGAGGGCGTAATATCCGCCACTTCACGCAGGGTCGGAATCCTGAACAAGGTGCGTGGGTTTTTTACTCCCGGTCAGCTTTACCGCTTATACAAAGCGCAGGCACGGCCGGGTGTGGAATACTGTTCGCACCTTTGGGACGGTTCCGGCAAGTACTTACTCGATGCCTTGGACGGATTGCAGCGACGGGCAGTTCGCATTGTGAATGATGCAGACGTTACTAAGAGCTTAGAGCCGCTGCAATTGCGTAGGGACATTGCCTCACTTAGTTTTTTTTATCGTCTGTATCACGGTGAATGCTCTGAAGAGTTGTTTGACCTTATCCCATCCTCACCTTTCCTTAACAGAACCACGCGTGCTGGCTTACGGCACCACAGCTTCGTGGTCTCATCCATCTCGGCTAGAACTAAAAAGTTCGCAAAATCTTACTTCTGCCGGACCATCAAGCTGTGGAATAGTTTGCCGGCACACGTGTTCCCTCCTTCCTATAATATGGGGTCCTTTAAACGGAGTGTGAAGAAGCAATTAGGCAGGCCGGCATAATCTTGCCGACCTACGATAGACACAATCGTCTGTCGTTGGTCGACAGTATTCTTGGACTGCGCTGCACTTAACATCAGGTGTAGCGTAGTCACTTTGCCGAGCCAGTATAAAAAAAAAAAAAAAAAAAAAAAAAAAAAAAAAAAACTAAGTCTTACCTTAGATATTTTGAGCTCTCTCTTAATCTGTGCTTATATTTTATTCTTTTTGCAGTTGTGCGGCGCAATGTCTCTCAGAGGCTATGATCTACTATCAATCCGATCCATGGCCGTTGAAGCTGAGAAATACATGGCTACGTTAGGAGTCTGTTTAAGCGCCTGCTCGTTACCAGGTACTTTGGATACTCAGGGTTGTCTATAGTACGAATGCTTGATCATGTGAAAGTCTCATAGAAAACGACGTGAAGTAGAAACAGTTGTTGCATTTAGTATGGGCTGGTCAGTGAGGTTTCCAGAAGATAAAAAAATCTAGGCACACCACCCTTCCTTCGCCTATACCTTTCCTTTAAGTTCGGCAAGGCACCTCATGATTCAACTGGCGTTGTTGGCATTAATGGAATCACCAACCATCAAGTAACCACTTCCTCGTCTACTGGCCTTATGCTATAAAATACTATAAAACAATTTTTGGCCACTGAATGTAAAGACAATTTTATTTTCGTTTCATTGTTTACGAAATCATTTTAAAAACAGACAACATTAGTGATATTAAATTGTTTATTAAATATACAGCGTGACAAACACGGTCAATGTTGTTACAGGGCAACCACCCCTGTTCGAGATAGCAGCAGATGAAATGGAGCTTGGTGCAGGAGTTCATGGAGAAGCTGGTATTGCCAAGGTCAAGATGGGAACCGCCAAAGAAGTTGTCAAGATGATAGTGGATCAAGTAATAGATAATAATAATACTAGCCCTATTATATACGTCCCACTGCTGGGCACGGGCCTCCTCTACTGAATGAGAGGAAGTAATAGATAATTGAATTTAATATTTTTTTATGAAACTAAAGCCTCAATGTTTAGAGGGGCTGACCATGATCTTACCATATCTGCGTTTTGAATGCTGGATCTTCTTTGCTTCGTCTGTAGATCGCCAAGGTATACCATGGGCTGAGGCCATCTAGCTCTCTTATATCCCATTAGGGATGATAACGTTATTAACGTTACCCAATTTTAATACGTTAATTATTAAGTTATATATATATATATATATATATATAGAGTTTTTATCATTCCAAGTTCATATAGATTCCAAAAGCAAACTGTTTATAGCTCCTGGCATAGTTTGACTACACCTTTTAATTGATAATGACCATTATCTGGGATTTATACCTAGCTTTCTATATAACGTATTCATAGTGAAACATGAGTTATTTGAAATTTTAATCCGGGAATCGAACTCACAACCTTATAAGTTATTACTGACGTGTTAAGTGAGTTACGATAATCTTGATTTGTCTTGTTTGCTTACTAGATCGTAGATCATTTGAAGCTGGTCTCCGGCGATAGGGTGGTAGTTACCATTGATAATTTGGGTGGAACCTCTTTCCTCGAGATGAACATCATTAGTGCCGAAACCAAAGACTATTTGGGTGAGTCGTATTGTAGACTATTTTGATTGTACGTCGAACTGTCGCGTGGGTGTAGTTGCCTACTCTTTCGGGACTACAGGCGTAAAATATTGTTATGATAAGTTATGTTGGAAACTTTGTAAATTTGACTGCCTTTTGTGATTTTTTTATGTGGGTAGGTAATACTTATTTACTAAAAAAGTGAAAATAAACTGCCATTAAATGATGAAAAATAACGTCATGTTATTTAAAAGTTCCCAGACCGCGAACAATTTATTAGAACGTCATACAAAAGTTCCAACAAAATTTTAAATTGCAGAAGCCAAACATATCACCGTAGAACGGCTATACTCCGGACATCTGAAGACATCGTTGGAGATGCACGGCTTCCAAATATGCCTGTTGCATTTGAACAAGTCGAACCGAGATTTGTGGTTGGAGTTACTTGATGCGCCGACAGCAGTGGCGGGGTGGACTGGAGGGAAGGCTTCTGTAAGGGTTGAAGGAGGGAATGGGGATGACGACAGCTTGCTGCAAAGTCAAGTTCAAAAGGTACATACTAATGTTCAATTTATATTAATTTAGTTGCGGCATAGTTGATAGTACCCACACTTGTCAATTTTCATTGCTTAGTGTTACGAAAATACCTACTGCGATATATAGGTATTGTTTTTGCAACAGAGCTCAGACGAATGATACGGTACGAGTAGGTCAGAAAGTACACCGACCTCGCTTTGTCAAGTTTTTATTGAAATTGACGTAGATGATAATAAATTGCTCAACTTTAAAAGTTTAAACGTTGATGAAAAATTGTTTTCTTTCACGATGGTTCTAAAAACACGCAAAATAGACGTCGCCATATTCCTTAATTTGATAGCTATCGACATTATGACGGAACGACACAAAGTGAGCCTGGCCTCCGACACAATAAATCGCCACCTTTCCATATACTGAGCAAGCTTTAGCCATGAAGTTGCCAATAGCTCTTGCTCTATTTCATCCTTCCAGCAGTATCTGGAAAAACGCAATCAATAATTTAAGTCGGCAATCGGTCCTCCTAGGTGCGCTCTCTTAACGCGATTTACCCAATTTTTTCTACTTGTCCGAGTGAGCGACTTTAGGTATATCGCCAATATTTGTTTTAGCTACAAGATCTCGAATTTGATCAGTGCTTTTATAAAATTGCAGTCGAATTCAGGACCTTCGTTATCAACCAAAGAGCAACACCTTCTGCGTGGCAGCTTGACGGCTGTAGCTGAGGCCTTTGTGAAGAATGAAGCTCTGCTCAACAGACTCGACTCTGGTTGTGGAGATGGCGACTGCGGCATCACACTCAAAAGGTTTGGACAAGGTACTGTGATAATCTGTGTTTGTTATTTTCCGCATAGTCGCCTTTACTTTCAGTCCTTATCAACGTTGCTTTTATTTCCAGCAATCCTATCGTACTTGAAAGACTGTTCACTCGAGTACCTGTCGAATGTGCTGTGGGATCTCTCAGAGATAGCAGAGACTGATATGGGAGGGACTTCTGGGGGAATCTACAGCTTGGGACTCTCTGCTGCCTCACAGGCGATAGCCAGGTAAAAGACGTATATGTATAATTTATCAGTAAATTCTGTTTTTATTAAATCCTATGAGCTCACCATAAAATTTACGGTAGCTATAATCTAGTTGAAGAAAAATGTGAAACAGGTACCATCAAAGTACTCTCCCACATCTATTGAAATCCTTAGCAACAATTATTAGCCTCTTTACTTTACCTGCTTTTTATAGCATAGGCCGGCAAACGAGCAAGTGGGTCACCTGATGGTAAGTGATCTCCACGGCCCACGTACGCCCACAATACAAAAATTATTGGCGCGTTGCCGACCTTAAAGGAAAGGGATAATTATGGGATTTCGCTCGGTGGATTTGGGTCTATATATATAATTCACTTTATTTTTGTGGTAATACCGTATTCCAATAATGTTTCAGTGCCACGACACACAATGTTGAGTCATGGCTTACAGCGTGGAAAAGCGCTATGCAAGCTATCACAAAGTATGGAGGTGCCGAGCCTGGTGACAGAACTATGGTAAGTTCACAATTAATTAAATTCAACCCAGAAGTAATTAGTTAACATTTCATCAGTGCACTTATTTGATGAACGAAAAAGAATAGGTACCTACCTACTCCTTAATATTTTGCTAACGACAACCATAGTATGAAAGGTTCGAGTCATCATCATCATCATCATCAGCCACAAGACGTCCACTGCTGAACATAGACCTCCCCTAATGCCTTCTAGGCCGACCTGTTGGAAGCGGCCTGCAAGGTTTGAGTACTTTTTGAGATTTGGGACGATTTATGGATTTGCAAATCAGAACTTGTAGTCATGTTTTAAGTATTCAACGATAAATTTTACAGTTGGACAGTTTGTACACTGCATCAGTTGCCTTCGAACAGAATCTAAAAGAAGATTTAAAACTGTTGCTAAAGAAAACTGCAGAAGCTGCTGAAGAAGGGGCTAAAGCCACTGTTGATATGATTGCAAGGTGATTATCTTAATTTCCAATCTGGTTAAATACGTCAATTACTAATAACAGTAGTTAAGTAGGCCTTAATCCACCACGCTGGCCTAATGCAACCCGCATTATACCTCAAATAATTTCGAAATTCTTGTGGAGATTTCTCAAATATATTTTCCTTCATCGTTAAAGCAAGCGATAATCAACAATGAATTCATTTGTTGCTTTGCAAAGTCAGTCAGTTTCTCAGGGGTGGTTTGGAATCCACGACTCCCGTTTCAACAGTCCGTACCACTCCTCGCTATGACATCGCCGCTTACTCTATATTGGATATAAGGGAGACGCTTTCGAAAGTCTGGCGGTAGTGCTTGGTGATAATAGCGAAATATATTTATCTATTCTCTTTATAACCACACGCAGGCGCCACTCGCGCGTGTTTAGCGGTCGCTAACCCCGAGCGTCAGCAGATTTTTTACTAGCGTTACATTTCTCTATAAAAAGATTTCAATTATTATTTTAACGATATGATGTGAATAATAGTTGTATTTGTCTATCCAATTATGTTGCTACGTGAAAAAAATTGGTAGTTTTATTTCGCAATTTATTTAGTGGTATCATGTCTGTAATCACTAGCACTACCACCTCTCTTAGTTTTCGGAAGCGTTTTCCTTACAGTCTTTATAATGTACTTTGTGTACGACAGTGCTGGTCGTGCTTCGTACGTGAGCAGATCGCGTCTGGTGGAAGAGGATGCGGGCGCGAGGGCAGCCGCGCTCGCACTTGGAGCTATTTGCCACTACTTACTCGATAATATACATATTTAGTACAAACATATTTGTTTTATTCCCTCCAACCTGACAGTTAAAACTTGAATAAAAACCTCCATCAAAAAGAAAAGGAATGCAATTTCTAAATGGCTGAATAGATTTTATTCAAACATAGCTAAGAAATATACATCTTGATTACATCATATGCTTTCAAATAAAAAAACGCATTAAAATGGATCCATTTGTTTAAGCGCTACGATACCTGACAGATCCTACATGCAACAACAGATAGAAAGAGAGGTCTTCCCACTTCTTTGTCGGAGGTAAAATGTGTTGGAGAAAACAGTCGATGCCCTTATGCTAGCCTAGTATTTTAACATTCCAATAACTTTAGCTGCAGCTACGAGCACGAAAACGAGATGGTTCCTAATTAAGTTTATTTTAAGAAAATCCGTTGAGCCATTTAGACATTACAGGATCTTTTAAACCGACATAAAAAACAAAGAGTTCTGTATATTGTAAACTCACTATCACTTTTTGTTTAATAAAGATAAATAACTTCGTCAGGGTGTTCAATAAGTTTAATAGTCTTTACTCATTAAATGCCTGCCTCGGTGGCGCAGTTGTAATGCGTACGCGTTACAATTGAGGTCAACGCCGAGGTGTCTGGTTCGATCCCCGGTTCGGGTAAAGTGGTATTGGTGTGGTTTTTCTATTACGAAATGCTCAGTATCAGCCCGGAGTGTGGAATTTGTGCCCGGTATGGCGATAGGCTCGCCCCCTATCACATAAGGGACGGAAATATGCTCGGCGAAATGTGGGTGTACTGGTTACACCTCCCTTCGGGGATTACAGGCGTGAGTGCGTATGTCATTAAATGCAAGAAATTAGCAGTTGTAGAGACTGCCAATAGAAGTGAAAACTTAGAACTTTTAGTATTAAAATTTGAAATTTCATAATGTTTGAATTAAAATTATCCAACATCAATCTGGTTTTCACATGTATTGACACTGCGAGCAACAATTACCTTTATGCATGTTTATATGGTTTTTTAGTACTCACTATTGTACTGCACAGTGATTCTTCAATAAACGATTCAAATAATAATCAAACAAAAACACTATTTCAACAATGCACAGTATACACAAATAAAAATAAAATACACACCCAACAGTCACACACATAGTCCTGACCCCACACTAGGTTAACCTGTATCGTGGGTATCGGGAACTACGAGGGACTTGCCAACCCACAACACCCAGACCCATGATGATGATGATTATGCCTCTTCCATCTGCCCTTATTACACAGATACAGACAGATTTGGCTTGTAGATTTTACGACCGGCCGCCTGCCTGAAGTCAACCTCTCTGACAAGATTGGTTTATCACTAAAATAATAAAATAAACAACTAAAAAGCTAAAAATAAAACCAACCATTTTGACTCGGAGGTTACCATTCAATCATTGACTACTAAACTACAGCATCACCGACTCAAAATAGTTAAGACTTAATTTTTGTAAATCATTTTGATTCCAATCGTTGCCTCGGGGTTTGTAACCGAGGCCCTCATAGCCAGTTGCACTATTAATGGGTTAACGATGAGTGAGTTCAGCAACTCTCGGCGCCGTTAATCTATGGAAAGGTGATTATGATTATATTTATGACTAGCCTTTGCTCGCGGCTCCGCCCGCGTGAACGGCCTTTTCCGGGATGAAATGTAGCCTGTGTTACTCAGTGATAATGTAGCTTTCTAACGGCATATGAACTTTTGAAATCGGTCTTTTTAATATTAGTGTAGATTAAATTTTTCGCCTTTATAATATTAGTGTAGATTATATGATTTCAAGCGAAAGTCTCCGTGCTTCGGAGGGCAGGAAAAACCTCGGTCCCGGCTATTATCTACTTTTTATTATTAACTAGATAGACAGATGAGCAGACGGCCCACCTGATGGTAAGTGGTTACCGCCGCCCATGGACCTCAGCAATGCCAAAGCACAGCCGGGCCGCTGCCTACCGTAAAATTGACTGACAGCAGTTAAGCCAAGGGCTTCGGCTGGTTTGAAAACTGACTAGTGTAGCCACTAACCATTCGATAAGTAGAAAATATCTAACCGATCCAGTTATGTTTTTGTGGGTTTAAATATGGCAGGTATTAGTAAATCATCATCATCAGCCACAAGACGTCCACTGCTGAACATAGGCCTCCCGTAATGCCTTTCAGGCCTCGCTGTTGGAAGCGGCCTGCATCCATCGGCTTCCTGCAACCCTTGTCAGGTCGTCGGTCCATCTTGTAGGTGGACGTCCTCCAAGGAGTTTATTAGTAAATAAAACAACATAAATAACAAAATTGTTCTCTATTGATCACAGTGAAGATGTTCTAAAACTATTGATATTACGTTACAACTACGTACAAACAAACGGACACATTTTTATCCCTTTACAATTCATAAGATGTAGGTACGTATAATTTTTCTTTGAAGACTAGAATCAAAACAATTATTTATATAGTGCAAATATATTTTAGAAATGTATTAAAGAGAAATTCAATTAATTAAATTTAAATAAGAAGTTTATAAACTGTAATACGTTAAATTAGGCGTATTGTAGTAAATCAATTCCAGTTTATTTTTTATATTTGTTTACTCATTTAAAACAGTTTATAAGTATATGTGGCAGTGACGCGTCAGCCGTCATCCGACACCCAGCATATTATGTCTAACCTCCGTATTCATAAACGTTACTATGAGACCTCATAGTGAGCGCGAATGCATAGTAACGATTTCTTTAAACATCATTGGTTAGTTTTTGGCCAACTAAATCAAAACTGACCAATCATGCACACAGAAATCTACACTGAACAAAGAGCTTACTCAAGTGTTGTTTGTGAATACGGGCTTAAGCAGTAAGTTATAAAAATGTGATTGAGTAAAATATTTCTCGTTATCGGATCTATAAGGCAATGTATTATTGTAATGTTCTTTACACAGACAACATGGACCACGGATTATTATATAGAGTTGGTATATGTAGTTATTTCGCGTGCCATGATTAAGCGCAACATTCAGCACAACTCGCCAACGCGCACTATACAGTAAGCCTACATAGTAAAAATTGTCTCGCTTAATTTCAGTTCTATACCGGTCAGGCGCGGATCATTGAGGGGGTGTTACAATACGAACAATTGCCCCCCGGCAAAAAAAATATGTTTAATCTGGCAGATAACATTTATACGGACATTGAAAAATCGGCCCTAAGTGATCTTGGATCATTAAACAAAAAACAGACAAATAATTGTTTACAGAAATATACGAATAGCAAGTAGATGACTTGCGAGTTCTTAGAATATGTACCTAAGTGTATCAGGCAGTGTCCTGTCGACCGTAATTAGTACGAAAAAAGGCACAGTGTATATATCAAAAAGCATGCGTGTGTGCATCATAAAGAGAGAGATACGAGAGTTGTGTAAGAGAAACGCTTCGGATATGTAAGACAGGTTGATAGTGCTGGTGATTACGGACATAATACCACTAAATAAATTGTAAAATAAAATTACTTATTTTTTACACAGCATGTTTGGTGCATAATTACAACGATTATTCACATCATATCGTTAAAATGATCATTTGAATATTTATTTAAAATAGAGAAATGTAACACTAGTAGAGAAATCAGCTGACGCTCATGGGCCACTAGAAATATTCGAGCGGTGCGTGCGTGTGTACGTTAAGAGAATAGATTATTTCGCATTTTCAGCGGTATCATGCCCATAATCATCAGCAATACCACTTATCTTAGTTTTCGGAAGTGTTTCTCTTACACTCAGTATATTATTCATATCATATACTTCAAAACAAGACTAAAAAATAAAAGTCAAAGCAATTTATATTGTACTAATTTTAAAACACATTCTTATATTGCACTACTTTTAATACTATGCACCAACGTGATGGTGGAAACAAAGCAAAATTACCATATATGTATTGTATTGTTTCAGTGATAATGATTACTATAGCATCTCCTGCAAATGTACTTATTTTTTATCCATAGACACTGCATTACGAGTTTAGGTTAAGTTCATTTCAACTGACTGGTTCCGAGGACAAAAATTATCTGATTATGTATTATAATACCGGCGTTATTGATCTGTGATAACCCACCACGTATTGGCTGAGCGCGGGCTACCCTGAAGGTCATGACGCAGCAGGTCTAAGGATCGTCTGTGGCGGGGCAATAAATGGGTGGACTGCGCTGGGCAGTAGTGGACAACTCTGCAAGGTGTAAACCTGGTAGAGCTGGCCACGATGGCCCATAGAACGTGCCTGAGCTGCAGCCGAAACCTCAACAGTGGAGACCATCTCCCAGGGATGGAGACATCTAGCCAAGCCAACGCTGTACAGGCAGCAGCACCTAAACTGGGATTAAGGGTGAAATGGTTCCATTAACGTGAGCCGATCACCCGTCTGTGCAACTTGCAGGCGTCCCCACCATAAATACAAATACAACCCACTATAATGGCTCGTTTCAGCGAGTCGCTTACCTAGCGTTCCCCCTCGCGTAGATAATGTATAAAATAATATTTTTACTGCCTCGGTGGTGCAGTTGTAATGCGTACGCGTTACGACTGAGGCTGACGCTGAGGTCTCGGGTACGATCCCCGGGTCGGGTAAAAGTGATATTGGGTTTTTCTAGTAAGAAATGCTCAGTATCGGCCCGGAGTCTGGAATTGTGTCCGATATGGCGATAGGCTCGCCCTCTATCACATCATGGGACGGAGATACGCTCGGCGAGATGTGGGTGTACAGGTTACACCTGTGTCTTCGGGGATTACAGGCGTGAGTGCGTATATAATATTTTTTCGTCAATTACGATGTCTGTAGTATGATCATTACTGGGAACATGATTATTGCTGAGGTCACCTAAAATATATTCTATATGTCAAGTACTAGAAGTCCCACTCTGTGGTTTTCTCTATGTCCATCTCTGACATTTGTTCCTGTAGCAGAAGAGCTGACATGTCGTCTGAAATATAAAAATACATTAACTTATCTATATCTTTTGGAATATAAGGACCTTACTCACAACATCTGATTAAATTGTATGCATCAACCGGCTTAGCATGAGTCCACGAGATATTGCATGAGAAAAGAATTATGGGTGCGTTGTCGACCTTAATGGAAAGGGACAATTAAGGGATTGAGAAGGGAAAGGGTTTGGGCCTCCGGATATCTCACTCATCGTACGAAACGATGGCAACGTGATAGCATGCTGCTACTTTACGCCGGTTTTCTGTGAGACAGTAGTAACGACCCGGACGAGCCGGCCCATTCATGCTGTAGACACAAGTATCTACAGCGTGGCTCTACCACTCACAGACTATTCTACCTATTCTAGACTTTGTCAAGTTAAATACAAACCTAAGTCAGGTTTGATCGGTTTGACTCGTCCAATAAGTCCGGGCAAGTAGTCTGTCTTTCTGATCTGTTTGAAGAACGCGTGGTTTAACAACTGTGTCGCAGACGGCCGCCTCTCTGGGTCTCTGAAATTGGGAATATCTATGTTGAATTTTATTGATTACTAGTTTTTACTCGGAGCTGCACCCGCGTGAATGTATAGGTGGGAGCGTAATGGGGACATCTCACTATCTCGCTCGCACGCGTGCACCGTAATGGCCATTGTACACGGTGACGTCACGGTGACGTTTGCGTCGTCTGTGCCCCCTCTATCAGATATGAATGGCTTCTAACTCATTTGGACTAACTTATTAAATTATTTTATACATTTTGGGTGACGTAAGTTATTGATTTAAATAATAAAAAGTTATTGATTTCTTATATTTACGCGAATATTACACATTGAAATAAAAATAGTTTATACGGATTTTATCGCTGTTTAATTTTATTAGAGACTGCGGTCACTCCCGTAACCACGAAGGCTGAAAAGCTTTCGAAACGTCGGGACTAAAATAAAATTAAACCGCCATAAAATCCGTATAAACTAGTTTTATTTCAATAAATAATAAAAAGTTAGTAATACGCACAAAATAACATGTCCGGTCTGAAGTTAGCAGCTCGCGGCTATTGTTTTCAGAGAGTAAAGGGTGACTGGAGATTTATAAGGTGGATGAAGTGATTAACTTCAGCCAAACAAGTTATTATGCGCATTTTTTTTATACAACGTGTTACAGAAAGGTGTGGTAAAATTTAAGCAATGTATAGTGTACGACATAGTGTATTTTCTTTTTTCAATGTGCCATGTCGACTTGCAACTTTGGACAAACTAAATGATAAAGAACTGAGCTTATGTGTTACTCTAGAATTGTTATTGTCGCTCACGCACTTCACTTCACTTAATTTATAGTGATGTGATAGATCTTATCGATCGTAATAATAATACACCGATCTTTCTATCGAACTAAAAACTCAATGGCGAGTAGACTCCGCCCTTACCATCCCTATTGTAGTGTCGACTACTGGCGTCATCCCTAAACACCTACATAATAGCCTAAAAACACTTTGAATACATCCACTTACATACATCCTGATTCAAAAAGCTGTTATCTTGAACATTTGTCGACTGGATCGAAAATTTCTCTCAATAGACACCTAATGATATTAATTACTATTCCAATTGAGAATTACCCATCAGTCATTCATTAGCAGTTTCGTTTTGGCCACAAGCCTGCGAAACTGTTTATTTCGCCAGAAATGGTAGAAAAAATAATAATAATAATAATGTATCTATTAATTAGAGTTACAGAGGCTCGTTTGTAAATAAACGAATGATTAAAATTTGCGTAAAATTTATGGACGTCTTAATTTTGATACGATCCGGTACATAAACGCTCATTGTCAGATGTAGGTAACGTCCCTTAAATATGTTTACACCATTCTATAACATATTGTATATTTTGAGTTTAATTGATGTGGTGCGCACGCATAGGCATTTTTCATATGTTCCGCTGACATTAAATTAGATTACACGGAAACAAGATCTTGCGCAAGTTTTTGTTTTGATTTCGGCATTTCGAGCAGGTACCAGTTTAAGTGTCTATTAACTATGTGTTCAATAAACAAAAAATTAAAAACTAAACTTAAAATTTAATGCATACCTCTGCAGCGCCATCTCGCTGAGATGATGGAAGGTGTCGGATAGTTTTCTGTTCGTATACACCTGTCGCAGATGAGATACAGCATCCGCACTGTCACCCACCACACTATCTGTGTTGTACAGACCTGCCACAACAAATTTCAGCTGATCTCGAGATTTGCGCTCAGCAACACATTCAGCGATTTATTTTTATATTATAGATAAATGTATGATTTATCACCTTGGTTTGTTGTGCTATATGTATGTATGTGTGTAGTAAAATAAATGGTTTAAATGCTATTTTTACTATGTGGTAAGCATTTAAAAGTAGCAATAGTACTATTTATATGAGGGGTTACGCACTAGATTTGAATTCCGTTTTGTGAAGTCTAGTATATCCTCAGAACGTGTAATTAAACAAAGGCCGGCAAACGGACAAGTGGATCACCTGATGGTGAGTGATCTCCACAGCTGATGAACATCCCCAATACCTGAAGAATCATGGACACGTTGCCGACCATAAAAGAAAGGGATGATTAGGGTCTTGGGAAGGGCAAGGACATTAGGGGCTCCAAATATCTCTCACCATACGATATACCTGTTGTATATCAACCAAGCTGCTTTTCAAGTCGGTTGTCTGTAAGACAGTGGTAACAACCCTTTTAAGCCAGCCTATTTATGCTATAGACAATATTCAACAGCTCTACCACTACAAAAGGATCCAATCTCACAATTAGATACGGTTTCAACTGTAGGATTACTATTTGACCAAATTAGACCAGCAGACTGGCTTCCAATACAAGAATTATATTGTCCAAATATTTAACCTCGAATTGGATACAATTATTATACATGATGAATGCTGATTATTGTGTATGCCAGGGGGAAAAACAACTCAACTAGTATCATACGCACTCACGCCTGTAATCCCCGAAGGGGTAGGCAGTGTAACCAGTACACCCACATTTCGTCGAGCGTATCTCCGGGCCATGATGTGATAGGGGGCGAGCCTATCGCCATACCGGGCACAAATTCCAGACTCCGGGCTGATACTGAGCTTTTCGTAATAGAAAAACCCAATATCACTTTTACCCGACCCGGGGATCGAACCCGAGACCTCAGCATCTGCCTCAGTCGTAACGCGTACGCATTACAACTGCGCCACCGAGGCAGTCAACTAGTATTCATCAAGACATAGAAGTGATGAGATAAAATCAGGTATCGTGGATTTTTTTAATTATAGTCTGCTACTCTATGTCTATGATAGGTAGATTGTATTTGTATTGTATTGTATTTATGGTGGGGACGCTTGCGAGTTGCACATAAGGGTGATCGGCTCACGTTGATGGAACCACTTCACTCTTAATCCCAGATGACAGGTAGATACTAAGGTAAGGTTGTCTGGAAGAAATCGCTGTTTGCGATAAGACCGCCCATTGTATCACCCTTACTGTATGATCCTCGTTTATAAGCTATCTACTTTATTTAGTGTGCAATAAAGAATATTCTATCTATCTAGATACTGTACTGACTCTTGGTGTCTCCGTCCTGTAGACAAGGCTCGGGGAAGGTGGAGCAGTCGAGCAGCTGTGGTCTGCTGCCGCGCACCTTCTCTGTGAACATGAGGGTCCGTTCCACCCCGCCGAAGGGTGCACAACCATTGCCCAGTTCACAACACACCACGCCCACTGAGTAGATGTCTGATCGATAGTCGTAGCCCCTCAGATTCTATACAAAACAAATAATAATATTATTGATAGATAGATAACACTATTGTACACCATGCAAAAAATATATATAGTGGGCGAGTAGTCGGCTGTGATGCGGGAGGCCGCATTCCCGCACAGATTTTTTTTTGTGTGATATAAAAATATTTATTTCATGTCTGGGTGTTGTGGGACTGCAAGTTCCTTGTGGTTCCTGATACCCACAATGAAGGTTAACCTAGTATGGGGTCAGGACTATGTGTGTGACTGATGGGTGTATTTAATTTAATTAAGTATATGCAACACATATACACACCTGCTCCAGTACTTCAGGGCTGAGCCACATGAGATTCGAGTTGTCATAATCTGGCGGAGGCAGGTGGTGAAGACGCCGCGCTCTCTGTCCGCGCACGACCAGGCACGCGGCACTACGCAGGCCAGATAGACGACACACGCCGTTTGGACCCACTAATATGTGGCTAGCTCGGACACTCCTTTTTATAACAGGGTTTAAAGTAATAATTATCATTGATAAATATAGATTCATAATTATCTGAATAAATATAGATTGATAATTATCTTAATAACTATACATTGTCTGTTAAATGTTTATTATCATTAATCAACTTACTTTAAATAAAATATGATTGGTTGATATTGTTTTGTTTGATAAATTTGTATATTTATGGGCCATTTATCTTGATAATTTCGAATCCTGGTTTAAAAATGATGGAAACACAGACAGATATTAATAAATCACACAAGTACTATAATCTGTGTGGTGCCCAAATGTGTCAATTTTTATTATGTAGACTATGATGTCTTTGTTTATTGCCGTACATCCTATGAATATTGTAAAAGTGAAAGTGTAGATATTTATGATTATGGGCATTTGTTAATCAATCATGCTTTAATGGCAGCACAGATTTGGATGAAATTTGGTACACAGGAAGAGAAAGATTCATGCAGACAGACCCATTAGCAAGTTAGTAAAACAAACTGTAATACTCCATTTACCTATGTATAAACAATTGCTTGTGCAGATACTGTAGGGCTTGTAAGACATCTCTTAATATTAATGCACATGCTAACTCAGGAAGACCTTCGGGAAAATACCGGTCTAGGATATCACGGCACGAGCCAAAAGTCATAAGTGGTGACACCACATATAACTCTCGGCCATGGACGAAAGACGCCAAGTATGGAAGGATGTTTGAGTGAAGTAACTCTTTTCTTGTCAAAATGTCTTGCTGGAACAAAAAAAAAGATGAGCTAAATTGTAAATATTTCATATTTGATTTAACCTAACTTTTATTAACCACCAACAGTAATTAGAAAACAGATCTGTTATTTCAAAACAGTTGATCAGATATATTTTTTTTATTATATCAAAAATAATATCGTAGTGTTTTTTTACTATTTTAAAAATTACATTTCTTGTTAGTGCAGAGTATAATAAATGCTTCAGTGGAAGGTGACTATTGTTGATTTAAAAACTATGTTAGTGTTATTTACATTGTAAGTTTTAGTGTTACAGAATATATTACTTATTTGTCTAAATTAAAGTGTTTTCTCATTTTTAATTATATACTTATAAATATATAAGTAGTGTTAGCCTAACAGTTTATATTTAAACATAGGTTCTTAACTATGGTTAAACTCATTCAATTGTTCAGGTAGTACTATGCCACGGACAGACAAAGAGGGCAAACTTATAAAACCTCTCAGGGGTTATATTATTGACAAATAATGTTTGATATAATTGGCAATGCATTGAGCCAGGTATGGTGAACTTTGGCCTAATCGCCTTATACAGGGGCCTTGTACCTAACATCATATGTAAAAAAGACTTTAGGTACCTGAATCAAACTTGCATTTTCTTTGGCTTTGTCAACAAAATATCTCTTGATCGCCACATTAATGTTCGTCGGCTTGTAGAGGGCGGAGTATACAACCGCCTCGCCTCCACAACACTCCGTGATTATCGACGTGAGCTGGTAAGCATGTATGTCTGGGCTGAACATCTCAAGGGTACACAAAACTACACGGGCCCGAATAACAAATTAAAACATAAAAATGCTAAAACAATAACTAAACAACACTATAACTAAGACATTATTTGTAATATAAATATAATTGTACTAGTATTTTGTTATTTTTATATTAAGATAAGAAGGTTCTGTGAAACCTTGGTTGTTTTAAAAATATTGACTTTGACTTTGACAAAATACGCGAAATGTCACTAAACAATTTATAGAAAGGTGCGTTCGGAATGTATAATTTATAAATCCAAATGTACGCTATGTATATTACTTACATAAGATCAATAATAATAATAATATTAAAGTCACGTATGTGACAATCATTTATTAGCAAAAAAAAGTACATTAAGGTAGACTTTCAGCACTAGCCCGCGAAATTCAATTTAATTTTGGGTTTATGAAAATTGCCGCGCGATTCTATATTTATATATATTATTATGGATAAAAATGTTTTTGAGCAAGTAATCACAATATATATACGGAATAATAACAATGAAAACTATAAATATTGCTTCTAGAGTCAATTACTCTCCAGAAACTATTTTTTTCTCAGATTACTCATTTTGGACAATACGATTATTTGCTTTATTGACATTTAGCTCATAATATCGTAATAATGAATATACTGGAGAGGTCGTCAGTATTCCATTAACAGGGACCTTATTATGGTTAAAAAAACCTGCTACGAGAACCAAGTTTCGCCATTGATTGATTCAGCAAAGTTGCAAATGAGTTGGTTGGTTAGTAGATTTATCATAGATGTATATAAAATTCTCGTGTCATAATGTTAGTTACCATACTCCTCCGAAACGACTGGACCGATTTGTATGAAATTTTGTGTGCATATCGGGTAGGTCTGAGAATCGGCCACCGACCCACCCCAAAATATTTTGTTTTTTTTTGACATTAAGTATTTAAATATGACTGCCTCGGTGGCGCAGTTGTAATGCGTACACGTTACGATTGAGGCTAACGCTGAGGTCTCGGGTTCGATCCCCGGGTCGGGTAAAGTGGTATTGGGTTTTTCTATTACGAAATGCTCCGTATCAGCCCGGAGTCTGGAATTTGTGCCCGGTATGGCGATAGGCTCGCCCCCTATCACATCGTGGGACGGAGATACGCTCGGCGAAATGTGGGTGTACTAGTTACACCTCTGCTTACCCCTTCGGGGATTACAGGCGTGAGTGCGTATGTGTTTAAATACCTATATATTTTATTATGTGGCATTAAAATACATACAACCCGAAATTTTTACCCTTCTACCATCAACCCCAATTTTTTAATAGCGATATTAGTATTTTTGTCAAGCGCCTTTCTCACACCGATCGCGACGGGACTCGCTTGATGCGATCACCCCCCACGCCGCGCCCACCGCTGTCACCCACTAGGCTACTTTAATCCTGGAAATAGGTATTCACGCGGGCAGAGCCGCGGGCAACAGCTAGTATACTATAATATTATTAGCCTTGTATTATTCCTACTATTCCACTGATCGGCACGGGCCTCCTCAAATGAGAGCGATTAGACCATAGTCCACAACCCTAATGCGGGTTGGCAGACTTTACACATCTTCGAAATTCTTATGGAGAATTCTCAGATATGCAGGTTTCCTCGCGATGTTTCATTCACCGTTATAGCGATTGATAATAAATAACAATGAGCACACGCAAATAAATTTACAATGAATAGCTTAGAAGAGTCAGAGGTGCTTGATCCTGGGAATGGTTTCAAAGTTGCGGCCTGCGACCTCCGTCTCGGCAGTCCGTACAGTAAGAACGACTGCCTCGGTGGCGCAGTTGTAATGCGTACGCGTTACGACTGAGCCTGACGCTGAGGTCTCGGGTTCGATCCCCGGGTCGGGTAAAAGTGACATTGAGTTTTTCTATAACGAAATGCTCAGTATCAGCCCGGAGTCTGGAATTTGTGCTCGTTATGGCGATAGGCTCGCCACCTATTAGGTACTATCATGGGACAGAGATACGCTCCGCGAAATGTGAGTGTACTGGTTACAATTCTGCCTACGCCTTCGGGCATTACAGGCGTGACTGTGTATGCAAGTATACATACATACCACTGCACCGGTTTGTCTATTTCTGGCGCCAAACAGCAGTATTTAAGTATTGTGTTGTGTTTCGGTTTGAAGAACATTGAAGCTAGTGAAATTACTGGTCGAAGGCTCTTTTGTATCAAGTATTACTTAACCCATAAATGGAAAAGACTATCAGGACAATAAATAGGTAACTGTCGAGACCCCATTTCACATTTCAGTAGCATCGAGAGCGGATCTAGTTAGTGAGTTATCTACTAACTTTAAGCCTGAGATCTATAAACTTGACATATTAGTCTTCTACAAAGTGACTTTGTGTACCTAGTAATATTGGAAATGAGCGCACTGATTCACTCAAATCAACTTTGCAAAGTCGATTTTTACGAAGTTCATTTTTCGTTCATAAAGCGACAACTTTTGATCACAAACACTTTAGGTATTGCTGTAAGGCATGTAATGAAAGTAAATGTATGAACACATAAATAAATATTAGGTAATATTTTGAAACAATGTGCGTCAAACCTAAGCTACAGAGTGACCGAGTTTAATATTTAACACAGACTTAAATTATTGTGTGTATTACAAGGTGGTAGGTCCCTCGTTTGCGAGAGACCGGCTGAGTTGGTACCACCGCTTTGTCTATTTCTGCCGCCAAGCAACAATGTGTAAGCACTGTTGTGTTCCGGTGTGAAGGACATTGAAGCCAGTGTAATTACTGGGCATTATGAGACTTAACACCTTATGTCTCGGGGTGACGAGCGCAGTCCTGTGTCATGCAGTGCTTTATTTAAAGTTCTGTGTGGCGTTGCTTCTGTTTATGGGCAGGCGTGGCGCTTACCATCAGGCGAGCGACCTGCTCGTCTTGTCATTCAATCTAATAAAAAAAAAAAGGTTTAGGTGGACTTGAATGATCCTAAATACGGTTTTTAACCACTAAACATGTTTACGTATGTCAAACTTTCATACGATTTGATGTTTTTAAAGGTTTGATGGAGCCCGATTTAGAATCGTCGTTAGTGGATAACCAGTAAACATGAGCAACTAATTTACGTACGATTTGACGTTTCGTTAGCAGTGGCGGATCCAGGGTTTTGGTTTGGGTGGGCTTGACCCAAAATTAGAATAAAAAAAATTGAGAATATACTATACCTACTTAAAATGGAATAAATAAGTATAAGCGATGAAAATTATATTGTAGGTAGTATTCAAAAAGTAGGATAATATGCAGATTAATTTGAGATTTATCCGTGGACCCCCATAGATCACTAGTAGATCGCTAGTATTCGTTAGCATGCTTATATGCGATTATGGATCTCGAAGTTTGCTTTATAGATCTCTGCTTAAGATAATTCTAACAATTCAAAGAAGGCTAGTAGCATTCACGTGATAAAAGTAACTAAGGTGCAAACACTAGATCGATGCGCTGAGGCGTTGTTATGAGAAATCTGCGTCATGGCGTTTTTTGGCGCTGATTCATAGAGCTGTAACGTTCAGCCAGCGGATGGAATATAGGAAAATACTTGCACTTTTTACCGGTCATTCTACATGGAATACACAATATGATATATAGTAGCATGCTAATTATAATCTATAATAATAATTGGCCCGCAGTAAAAATAGTGCGACTGGAGACATCAGCCTTAATTTTTTTTTATATCATAGGTCAGCAAACGAGCAAGTAGGTCACCTGAGTGGTCTGCACCGCTCAAGTACGCCCACAATACAAAAAAAAAATATGTACGCGTTGCCGACCTTAAAGGCAAGGGATTATTAGCCGATTGGGAAGGGGAGGGAATTTGAGCCTCCAGATATATTAAAAATGATAGTCAGTATTTCCTAATAATAATTAAAACGACCATAAACTAAAAAACATGGTATCTGATAGCAAGGTATATTAACAGGCATTAGACAATTTTAATGGTAGGCAGGGGCTTGGCTATGCTTTGGCATTGCTGAGGTCCATGGGCGGGGGCATACTAAGGGCGGCGGTAACCACTTACGTCTGTTCGTCTGCCTATCTAGGCAATAAAAAAAAAACTAGCTAGCTCTACTAATAAGTCGTGTAGGTTTGGCAAAAACCGACCTCAAATCATAACACATATAAAATACAAAAATAACCGATCTAACGTCAATGTAGAGTTAGGTCTTTTTGGAGTGGGTGAAATCGTGTTCGATCCTCCTATCGAGTGAAAATAAATGTTTACGTGTACTTAATCCACAAATATTTTTATCGGGTCTGGGTGTTATGACATCGAAAGTTACTCGTAGTTCCTGATACTCACGCCACACGCTCTATCTTAAATAGAGCAGGATCAGGCATTTATTATTTTACGAGTTATTGCTCGCGGCTCCGCCCGGGTGAACAGCCTTTTCCAGGATAAAAAGTAGCCTATAACCGTCTCCAGGGTCCAAAATCATCCAAATCGGTTCAGCGATTTAGGCGTGAAAACGTAACAAACAAACTCAATTTTGCAGTTGTAATATTTTAGTTAGGATTTAATAATAAATACAAGTAATTTGAAAATCTCTTTCATTTTTTAAAAAGAATTAAGCTAAAATAAAAACAATACGAGTCGATAATCGAATATATCCGCTGCTAACCTCCGACAAAAAGAGGGATGTTGTAAAAATAAGTAAGACCCTTTGTCTGTCTGTAAATGTGTGTGTATGTATTTAATAACGCCTAAACGAATGGACCGATTTGAATGCTTTAGTTCTGCTGGTTGTATCGAGATGGTTCTAAGTTCCGTATGAAGAAAATCTGTTTAGCCATTTTAAAGTTACAGATGTTTTTTTTATTAACGTCGTGTTTTTTAAGGGTTAGGTAAATATTGATCTCATCAGTCTCATCACCTTCATATCTTTTTTCTGCCGGTGCAGGCGTTATCCCGGCTTTTTTACAGAATTAGTTTGAATGACGATTACGAGCAGGCCGCTCGCCTGAGGGTAAGCGCCACGCCTGCCCATAAACTGAGAACACCACACAGACCTTTGAATTATAAAGCATTGCGTGGTTTCCTAATGCCTAGTAATTTCACTTGATTCAGTATCCTTTAAATAATAAATAAATACACCCAACAGTCACACACATAGTCCTGACCCCACACTAGGTTAAACCTGTATCGTGGGTATCAAGAACTACGAGGGACTTGCGGTCCCACAACACCCAGACCCGAGACAAATATTTGTGGATCAGACAAACATTTGTCAGGTGCGGGAATCGAACCCACGGCCTCACGCTTCGCAACCGGCTACTCGCCCGCTGCGCCACGGAGGCTGTCAAACGAAACGAACACGAAACTTTAAAACGAAACACTGTGGTTCTTCACTGCATTGCTGCTTGACGGTAGAAATAAGTATTTATAATTAAAGGCAGAAATAAGTATTTATAATTAAAGGCAGAAATAGACAAAGCGGTGTTATTATACCAGACGGCCTCTCGCATACGACGGGCCTGCCACCTAGTAATGCCCACTATCTCGTACCATAGATTTGAAGGCATTTGATATTCTAAAGGGCGATCCGCCGTCTGGTCCGTGCACCCCTACAACCCGCAACGAGAAGCAAATTTCCATTACAATCCGCTAGGGGCGTTGTACAAATCTGCATACAAATTGGCGTAAATACGGATGACGTGAAAACTATCAATAAATTCGAACTGGTAGCACTGCCAAGCGAGACCGGGGTTTCTAAAATCCCCACTTACGTCGCTTCGAATTTCCATTCCTTTCTATAAAAAACAACCACGCACATGATTGCTCTTTATAGTGGGCGGTCATGGGTCACTTACCATCATAACCCTCTCGCCGGTCATTTACTACCTATATAAAATACAATGTCTCATATCGACATTAAATAGCACAATATATTGTGGTGGCAACCATCGAAATAAGATCACAAGAATCGTAACTCAAGCAAAAAAAATACTCCACCAAAACTCTGTGCGAGGGGGCGGGGCTATAAAAGTATGTGCATAATAATCTCTAGTTGACACTTGATAGGTACGTCTAATTATTGCGCGGTGCAGAACGTCGTATCTCGATCTAGAAATTTAATATTTAGACATGAACTTTTATGAAATAAAGTTGATTTTGAACGTAATTTTTTGTTGTTGTTGCGTGTATGCGAGTTTTACGTATGGTTTTACCTTTGCATGTAGTAAGTAAGTGGAGCCGGCAGATTTATATGAGAGTTATCGTTCTAGTTATCTTATTTCGATGGTGTCAACTTACTTTTGCAATTTTTAGTAGATACTTTTTATTTTTTTTACAATGGATATTATGTAAGAATAGCAAAAAAACGGACAGTTCCTATCTTCTTCCTTCTTTATCCTATTGAGACCATGACTACTGGACCAGCAAATAATAACCCTATACTACCATATTATGACTTACTACCTTCTATTATAAATGTGTTTGAATCTTTGTGAATTTTGATGTTTGTTAGTGATTTACGTCTTAACGGCTGAACGGTTTTAGATTAAATTTAGAACGTAGACTATTTTTTAACTCAAAATGGCAATTCACGCAGGCGGATCGGCGATAAAAAGCTAGTAAAATATATTTTTTTATGTGGAAGAGCCACATAATGGACACTTCTGTCTATACGTCTACAGCATGAATGGTCCGGCTAGATCGGGTTGTTACCACTGTTTTACAGAAAACTGACATAAAGTAGCAGCTTGCTGTTGCGTTTCGTATAGTGAGAGATATCCAGACGCCTAAAACCCCCTCTCTGACTTTTCAATACTTTAATTGTTCCCTGTCCTTAAGGTCGGCAATGCGTCCAGATTTTTTTAGATATTGTGAATGTTCATGGACGATGAAGATGGCTTACCATCAGGTAATTATTATTACTTATTCACTTGCACGCATTCCGGCCTCTACTATAAAAAATGTTTCAACAATTACAATAATTTCAGTGATGTTGTACTATTGAAGAAAATGAATAATTTATTTTTGTTTTTCAGTTTCACTGTGCATTGGATCACCAGCATTGCAGACTATTCATGGACTGTCTCTCCACAAGCGTTGTTCGAGATAGGTTCCGTACAAACTTAACAATGTGCAGAAACGTTGCGCGTGGTTTGGTGCTTTATGATTCTTAGAAAACAACACGTTGGCGAGAACAAATGTTTATGATATACTGACAGGTGACGAAACATGATTTTATAGCTATGATCCTGAAACAAAGCGACAATCCATGGTATAGTGCTTTGAAGATGAGTCGACTCCAACTAAGTACATGTGCACGAAGCACACAGAAACAAATGGTCGCCTCATTTTTCTACAAGATGGGACACTACAGTAGTGCTAGAGGACCAAAGGACAGTTAACAGTTTGGGCCCCAAAAGTGGTATGGTCTTTTTCTTATCGAATGGTTTGTGGCCAACCTAGTGTCAGAGTTTTTTTAAGCCACCCGAAGGCCTCCGACTTGGCTTAACGACTGCTATCAGTTGATAACAGCCGGGACCGACATTTTACGTGCCCTCCGAAGCACGGAGACACTCTGTTGAAATACCACTAAGCGGTCACCCATCCATAGACTGACCGCACCAAGGGTTGCTTAACTCGCTTATCGTTTACTGATTAGTGAGTGCAACTAGCTATGAGCGCCTCGAGTGGTATGGTAATAGGCGAAGTCAGTCACAGCCACCGGGTGGTCGACCTAGCCTATTTATGGTGTAGACGTAACTATCTACAGCCTGGCTCTACAGCGTAGTTTTTTCGCCTTTCTTCTGTTGTTGATAAAAAAGAAGTGATTTATATGTTTGACTCTTTTATTTGTCTACCTGTTGCATCGTAGCGCTTTGGATGTGTTCTTTTAAATAAAAGCTATTTTAGTCGAGAGTGTTTTTAGTTAGGTAGCCTTGATTTTAAGACACCAAACCATCTGAAGTTTCCAACTTGTCGAGGATTATTAGCGTATATATCGTGTCTGGACTCATCGTAGGAGTTTCAACGAGTAGTTGATGCTTGTGATTAGTCAGATTTGATGAAGGAGTTGAAAGGTGGCCAGAGGAACTCAGCTTTAGTCTAATTGATATCGGGGGTTTTAACAGTTTGGTTATAAAAGAATCCAGGATAGATAATAGAGATATAGATTACTGTCTAATTAAAAAAGCTCATAATCTCAACATACCCGTAACGAATACAAAATAAGTTGAATAAAAAATACAAACGTTTAAAGAACAGCAATATATTCAGATTTTACGCGCAGAGATTCCAAGTATTTCGGCAAATGATGCCAGCGGCAAGGTCAGAGCTTCGCATTGCCCTGTGACGTAGTAGATGGTAATTAATAACGCGTACGTAGACTAATGATTTTGGTAAAATGCAAATGTCCGGATATTAAACCGAACTTAACAAGGCTAAATAGTTTTTTTGAAAACTCCAACAGCTACAGAGCTATGCGGCGTGGGTGATCTTTTAGCACACGTTGCCAAAAACGTCGCGACCGCACAGAAATATCGGCCATCCCGTACCGACGGACGGTATGCAAAAATTTACAATCCACTCAATAAAAAGTCGTAATTTCTATATATACACATATAGGAGCGACCACATCTCGACTTCTCTTTATACGATGTACTCACTGCTATATAAAACCGGGGAGAGGGCCAAATTCTAAATATAATAGTGGCCGAACAGAGCCGAACGGCGCCGAATCCGCCCGCCCGCCTCAGTCCAGTGGTAACTGCCGTACATTCCCAACCCGGCGGAACGAACGCGCGTAACCGCTAACCAAACGTTCTCTTGGTAAGGTCACACCGTAAACGGCATTCCACGTTTCTATTTCGCACCGCACCATCAGACCGATATTTACAATACGCGTCCGCGACACGTACTAGTGGAATTGTTTGATCGGTGGATACGCCATTCAGGAAGTGCCATTAGTGTAGTGCTACCGTCGAACGTTTACACTGTTACCGGTAATGTAATGATTATTATCACATTTTTACGCTTATCTGATATATTTTGCGCTTGAGTAACGCTTGCTTGGGGGCAGCGTGTCTATCGCTCTGGAGGCGGGAGTATTGAGTTTCAATATGTCCGCCTGCCGTTCCAAAATTATTTTCATCGTCATTCCTCTGTACTGTAGTTTTTTTGCTTTGCAGTGTACTGTCAGTGAGCCGGTAGTTTTCCTAACCTCAATCTATCATGCTTGCTTGTCGCACTCCGCTAATCTATTTTAAATGTGTTTAATAAAAGTGAGTGCCTTTCACGGTTTACTGCTGGTCCGCATTGCGCCCTCCCACAGGAACGCTGGGCACGACATTTCACGTCTAGACTCTAGACACCCACTTCCCGGCCGGCCCTGTATTGATTTTGTCTGTCCACTTGCCCAGCTGCAGTATCCTACATCACATTACATTATGTCTACTAGAAGTATTTATCCTACGTAATGTTATTAAAATTAGGACAAAAAAATATTGGAAAGTGTAGAAAATATTTTTTGGTACATCGTGGAATGGATTTCAAGATTTGTTTATTGTTATGTTTTGAACGGCTTATGTTTTAGTTTTTCGATATAATCCACGCGAATTAGGTTAAATGAATATTGCTCAAGACATAACCAGATATAAATTATTGCTTTAAAAACGTTGCTCTGGAGCCGTGGTTCAAAAACTCTTCGAGGGCAATATTGATAAATTGTTTGACATGTGGCCGACAGTTTTTTGATTTACAACATTGTTTTACACTCTCTTTGCATGCGTTTTATTGCGTGGGCTTTGCGATCTAACGCAGAAATATTGTGGATAAAAAAACCTTGTTAGAACATGTTATAATACCTATAGACTCAAACGACTTTAACATTAAGCTATTTAAGTTTCCTCATTTTTATATTTTCGCATATAGATTCACTTTCAAAAACAATATATATCATTCCATTATAAAATACACGACATATTAATCCAAATTTAAGCAATCTCAACTTGTTCCAATATCTTTGATATGAATACTATTGATTCGTGCACGCAGTCCGTGTGCACGCACTCATTTTTTTATTGGTTTCAGTTTTCCCTTTAAATTATCGTGACGTATAATATACATGAGTTATATAAACCGTAGAGTGATACATTTCGTGTTTGTTTTAGCTAAAGAGCTTACATATGTTACGTAAAATATAAATATATAAACAAATGAGATTTCTGTGCAAATCGCCACTTCAAAAAACATTTCAGAAGTCCAGATACTAGTTAGAATATTTTAAAAATCTTTTTCTAATAGATAGTGGCGGGCGCTGCCACTCGTTTTTGTCTCATTGGACACTAAATGGAGTTCTTCAAGGCTTAATTGAATTGAATTTCAGATACACTAGCTATACCTACCTTTTTCGCAAAGCAAAGAGAAAAATTATGTATACCAATGGGACTCTTAGGCAGAATTCCAATTCTAGTTTACAAGCTTGCTTTAAAGCTTGGTCACTTTAAGCCCAAAAAAAAAATGCACCTATGGTTTAGATTATAAAAAATATATTTACAAGGATATAAACTAACTGCAATATTAAAGAGAAATACATTTTTGTCCGTCAAATGATGAAGAATTTATAAATCTGTAGCTCTACTTGATAACTCGGCTTAAAATCGTTTAATGAATAGGATTAAAAACTTTAAAAATCGAGCTCAAAATCAAAAACCGCCCTCAATGCCAACATTTCCGATGAAAAAAACCGCCCGCATTTCCGATGAGGGTTGTCCCATTTTCCCTTCTAATCCGTCATCAAATCTCAACTAAATTCATATGGGGCCACCATCCCAGTAAACACTATCCAATACAAAAATAATCATCATAATCGGTTCACATCAAGTGATCACCACCGCCCCCTTACATTCACAATAGTACCTGAAGAATCATGGATGCGTCGTCGACCAGGAATGGCATTATTAAGGTATTGGAAAAGGGAGGGGATTTGGGTCTCATTCACTGTACGAAACAAACGTCCTTTTTGAAGTTGGTTAAAAAGTTATCATACACCGTAGTGTATGATAACTTTTTATGTCGTAACATAACACATATTTTTCATCCGAGAAATTACGGTGCACGCAAAAGAAGTTCGACCCTTTCATTAACATTATAGCGTTGTATTCAGTCACGCAATTCCTATATACAAACCTTAATTTAGTGACGTGGCATGTCCTAAATTGCAATTCACCATATCGATTTGATCATTTTATAGAAAAGCTTCACCTTACTTCATCGCTTCATGATCTAACGTATCCTTGACGGGAGAACGATAACAAATCTTCATTAGAATGATTGTTAACAAGTCTGCGAATTGGTTGGTGTTGCACTCATTAGAAACTAGGTTTAGTACGATTTACTTTTGTTTAAGTGTGTTCCATTCTAGTGCGAGTATAAACTATTTGAAAATACATATTCCGTTTTCTGAAGGGTTTTTAAAGTAAGTAATAATAAATAAATAAATGTAAACTTTTAAATTAAATATCCATGTGTTAAAAATACTGACATCTGAGACGGGTGAGAAGTTATTGTCTGTAATTGATTTTGCAATATTGTTGACAATGTAAAATAAACGTTGAAAGGTTTTCTAGCGCGCGCACCGTGTGTTTTCTTCGACATACTTCACCTATTTCTAAAGCGTTATTAGTTGTTATTATGACGATTAGTGATAATAAAAGAATTTTTACCATTTAAAATAACGCACCACTCATTGCGCCCCTGCCTGAACATTTCTATGCTTTTAGAAATGTTTTAGGATAGTGCCACAGTACGGCGAGGAGTATTAGATGCCGCTGATGATTTTCCCATGTTTTTTCTAATATTTCCAAAATATTAGAATTTCGAACATCACTGGGCCTAATACTTCATTGTATCGTCCATAATCATAAACGAGTTGTGTCGTTACTCAATTTAGAATTTTGCTTAGTTCTTACTGCACATCATATTGAGAGCGTAATTTTGGAATAAACAAGCTATACTGACTTCACAAACTGTTTCCTGGCTTTCACCATGTTTATGTGTTTGTAAACATTATAATGTACATCAATCAAACTTTTGAACTCGTTTACACCTGAATGTTCTAACAATTACACGTGTTTGGTATTTAAACTATTTACGGATCTTTCGTTAAGTTTTTAATGCTTTATTTACAAATGATCTGTTGACTTAAACCAAGTTTAATTATTTCTACAAAATACACAGTAGATATTTTATAATTAATGTAAAATATATTACTAGGAAGGAAATTGAATGAGTTTTAACAAATTAAATGAATAGTCGTTCGTAATGCAGAGAGAAATAAATCAACATGTAGCTAATTCCAAAGTAGATATTTTCGTGCCTTATTTCAAACCAGACTGCTATAAAATAATATAGAACAAAATGTTTCCCATTTTCCAACTTACGGGACATTATATAAATCCTTTCTTAAATATAACAAATAGGGATCAACTTTCCAAACTTAGTTTCAGCTCTACATTGATGCGAAGGCATTGACATTTTCTGGGGGGTTTTTATTTTGACAAAATTTATTCTAACAATCGACCAATTTAAATTTCATCAACAGACATTCACTATACGGACATGACATGCGGTTCAAATTAAAAAAAAATACAGAGTAGAAAGTTTTCTTCCTACACAGTTGGCGAAAAAATTATAATTCGGATCAGTTTTAGAAGACGCAACAGCGGAATACAATCCTCGCATTTGACGATATTTAGGTATGTGTAATCAGCCTGAGATATAGTTGTCCCTTTCGTCCAAAATAAAGTAAAAGACTTCTAGTAAAAAAGGGAACCTACCGTATTTTTTGTTCAAGTCTGCAGTTTTGCTATTTCAAACTCATTATGTAGTTGTTTGTAAACATCGATCGTTTAAGACCGCCCACTTTGTCCCCATCTATTTTAACATCTGATGTGATAGACGGACAACTCATCGGATTGTAGTGCCAATGAAATGCAAGTCGAGTTAATAAATTATAATATGAATTCTTTTCGTCTTTTTGCCTGGCGTTGTCCCAGTCTAATGCCAGGGTCTGCCTTCCCACCATTTGACGGTGGATTTGGTATTTTGTAAGGAGACTCGCCATTTGATCTGCAGAATCCGCAACGGGAACCAAGTTTCGCCATTGTCTCGTCAGTTATTCGGCAAAGTGTACCACGTGTATGTGAGGTTGGCTTTAGGCCTAAGATATTGGTGGCCTACTGACACTCTAAAATTACGTAGATATACCTATTTTTTTTTTAAAGTAAGTAACAAGATACTGAATAACCGGCAATTTTTATGAATAGGAATTTTTATTTAAGTAAGTTCTAAACGTACTGCCTCGGTGGCGCAGATGTAATGCGTACGCGTTACGACTAAGGCTGACGCTAAGGTCTCGGGTTCGATCCCCGGGTCGGGTAAAAGTAATATTGGGTTTTCTATTACGAATTGCTCAGTATCAGCCCTGAGTCTGGAATTGTGTCCGGTATGGAGATAGGCTCGTCCCCTATCACACATCATGGAACGGAGATACGCTCGGCGATTGTGGGTCTACTGGTTACACCTATGCCTACCCCTTCGGGGATTACAGGCGTGAGTGCGTATGTATGTAGGTAACTATGTATGAATTATTTTATTTTTATTTCGTTAGGAAGTAATTAGTATAAATAAGATTAGAATTAAAATCATTCAAGTATTTCCCATAATAACTTTATAATTACACTACCCGCGGTCTGCCCTCTGTTTCGAAAATGGTTAAATATATTAAAAAACTGCCTAAACAAAAGTTGTACAGAATTTAATCCTCTACAATATTTATAATGAATACAAATAGCATAAAACCTATAGGAAACGAGATATTTGCAATAAATGTGTAAAAAAAACGATTTTTTGGACTTTGACCTTGGAATATCTGTAGTCGCGGACACCCTACGATAAATAGGTTTTGAGACAAGTTTTAGGGTGCCAAAATAAAGGTTTATACAAGTTTATAGCTGACTATCTCTCATTCCGAGGTGAAACCCCTAATTTTCCTGGACTAATACCAATAGCGCGGGATTTGAAGTAAGTAGAAAATTACTTTCGGAAAGTAGGTAACATACCGTGGTCTTCTTACAGCCGTTCCCTATATTCTAATTTAGATAGATTTGCTTACTATCAATAGTGATTTGACAGATCTTCCATACCAAATATGTCAAACATTTACTGCCAGTAAGTAAATTTGTCGGTAAACATAATATTGGGAACGGCCTGCAATATCGGCAATTATTTCTGCCGCCAAGCAGCAGTGTGTAAGCACTGTTGTGTTGCGATTTGAAGGACATTGAAGCCAGTATGTTTACTTACTTTACATGTCTATTTAACAGTAGCCTCCCAACACCTAATAAAGTCAGATTAGTACCTACATTTTGGACATTCACTAACTATAGAAGCAATATTTATAGTTTTCATTATTATTAGTCCGTATATTCATGGTGATTATTTGCGCAAAATCATTTTTATCCGTATTTAATCAAAGGATCAAGCAAGGTTCAAGCTGCAGTTTAAAAAAAAAACAAAATTAAATTGAATTTCGCGGGCTAGTGCTGATCTTTCACCATATTAACTGTCTGAAATTCGTACAAAATCATAGTATTATGCAATAATTACAAGGAATATCCTTACACTCGTCTTACACATTCTTAAATGATATTTCTATCTCTTTCACCCATTGCCCTTAATTATTCCGAATGCTAAAGGTTGAGTTTTGAGTTAGAGTGGACATTCGATTTAGGTACACGAATTTGGCGTCTCGCCAAATTTTAACGCGGGCGCGTTTGACGTTCAAGAATGATTAAATATTATTGTAATCATTGAAATGTGATTAAGCACTGAATAGTGGACATAATATATAATCGGAATGAAAGAAATGTTTGGTGTTGGAGAAATCTGTGTGCACAAAGATGTTTTGAAACTTATTGTAGTAAGGTTAGTTAGTGAGAATATTTATTTATCGTTTGTTTAATAGTATGCCTAGGCACAAAATAACTTTGCCGGGCTGAAGGTGGTCACTTCATCTGCCCTGTACATTTTACTCCATCCTGTGATAAAAAACTGAAAAAAATAACTCCGAATCCGCTCGTAGCTAACTTTAGGCCGGTCCAAGTTATTTTTTCGCGAAAATTAATTGTAAAGTCCAAATTGTAAATACAGTTATAGTTAGTCACTAGCGGCGTCCCTGTTATGCTACGTTTACACGCTGTTCAAAGATGGGCCAGCGTCCAGCAACGCCAGCCTCTACAAACGCTGGTAGAACAATGACAGTGTTGGGCTCGCCAGGCCGGCTATTAGGTTAAGTTTTAAAAACCGAAGGCTCAAAGGAATCAGACCGTCTATGACTCAACGTCCAGCACCTCGAAGTACAGTCACCGCTGCATAGTCATAAGAAAATAATCGGGCTCAAAAACTCGCATTGAGCGGCTCGCTCCAATTTAAGAAATCCTAATATCTTCCAGCCACTCGAATCGAGCCAAATAGCTTACTCTATTAAGCACCAAAGACTCATGTATACCTACTACTAGACGGATTGTTTAGAAGTAAAATTGTGTCACATAACGCGGGAGTTGACAGCTCATAAACAGGGAGCGCGATAGGGGTTTTAGTTGAGAGTAAGCGAGATGGAATATTGAGTTACGGTCAATTGACCGCAACTTAGTGGTACAATTTGTATGTACCGCGCAGCTTGTCTAGTAGTATACATTAAAGTCTGTTAAATACTATGTCGGTGGCCTTACTAAACAACTTATAAATTAATATTAAACCTCGTGCTGTCCCTCTTTTGCACAAGGGACAGTTTTCAAGGTGAGAAGCGTCTCGGCTTCTGTTGGTACTGCATGATGTTTAGTGGCCTGTCAAAAACAATATGTGAGTGTTAGAAGTGTTAGAAGCCCCGGCGCGGTGCATCGAAGGACACAGTCTACAGTAATAATGAGGGCAACTGACAACCACTGCCGTCGATCTTGGGGTCGTGTAAAGTACACAAAAGTACTTTAACATACCTACGCACTCACGCCTGTAATATCCTAAGGGGTAGGCAGAGGTGTAACCAGTACACTCACACTTCGCCAAGCGCATCTCCGTCCCATGATGTGATAGGGGGCGAGCCTATCGCCATATCGGGCGCAATTCCAGACTCCGGGTTGATACAAAGCATTTCATGATAGAAAAACCCAATATCACTTTACCCGACCCGGGAATCGAACCCGAGACCTCAGCGTTAGCCTCAGTCGTAACGTATGTACGCATTACAACTGTGCCACCGAGGTAGTACTTAAAAGTACTTTAAGTACAGTATAATGGGCTCTACAACCACCCGCAACCACCTCCTTACAACAGGTAGAGAATACCGTGATGGAATACTTACCGAAATGGAGCAGTAAATATTCTCAGGGTCCAAAAAACGAGTAATCCTTCTTTGCATAATTTTGTTAAACACACTCGATAGCCGAAGGAAGATTGTAGCTTCATGTCACGTGCAGTCTGGATTTTTCTAGTCCAGTGTGTCAGGCAGAGAATACCGTGATGGAATACTTACCGAAATGGAGCAGTAAATATTCTCAGGGTCCAAAAAACGAGTAATCCTTCTTTGCATAATTTTGTTAAACACACTCGATAGCCGAAGGAAGATTGTAGCTTCAAGCTTCATGTCACGTGTAGTCTGGATTTTTCTAGTCCAGTGTGTCAGGCAGAGAATACCGTGATGGAATACTTACCGAAATGGAGCAGTAAATATTCTAAGGGTCCAAAAAAAGTTTTAGTGCATAATTTTGTTAAACACACTCGATAGCCGAAGATTGTAGCTTCATGACACGTGCAGTCTGGATTTTTCTAGTCCAGTGTGTCAGGCAGAGAATACCGTGATGGAATACTTACCGAAATGGAGCAGTAAATATTCTCAAGGTCCAAAAAACGAGTAATCCTTCTTTGCATAATTTTGTTAAACACACTCGATAACCGAAGGAAGATTGTAGCTTCATGTCACGTGCAGTCTGGATTTTTCTAGTCCAGTGTGTCAGGCAGAGAATACCGTGATGGAATACTTACCGAAATGGAGCAGTAAATATTCTAAGGGACCAAAAAAAGTTTTAGTGCATAATTTTGTTAAACACACTCGATAGCCGAAGATTGTAGCTTCATGACACGTGCAGTCTGGATTTTTCTAGTCCAGTGTGTCAGGCAGAGAATACCGTGATGGAATACTTACCGAAATGGAGCAGTAAATATTCTAAGGGTCCAAAAAAAGTTTTAGTGCATAATTTTGTTAAACACACTCGATAGCCGAAGATTGTAGCTTCATGACACGTGCAGTCTGGATTTTTCTAGTCCAGTGTGTCAGGCAGAGAATACCGTGATGGAATACTTACCGAAATGGAGCAGTAAATATTCTCAAGGTCCAAAAAACGAGTAATCCTTCTTTGCATAATTTTGTTAAACACACTCGATAACCGAAGGAAGATTGTAGCTTCATGTCACGTGCAGTCTGGATTTTTCTAGTCCAGTGTGTCAGGCAGAGAATACCGTGATGGAATACTTACCGAAATGGAGCAGTAAATATTCTAAGGGACCAAAAAAAGTTTTAGTGCATAATTTTGCTAAACACACTCGATAGCCGAAGATTGTAGCTTCATGACACGTGCAGTCTGGATTTTTCTAGTCCAGTGTGTCAGTAAAGATCTGTAGTCAGTAGACGTGGCTAATTTTAGCCACCTGATACAATCGACGGATATAGACCTAATTCTAGACGGATTTGTGTCGTGCTTAATAGATCATTTCGGTGCTTTCTTATGTAGTTGTATAATATTTACACTTCGTTAATGTTTTGTATTTTTTTTTTAGATGTCTTTAATGATTTGGAAAGGAGAAAATGTATACCTATAGACGAATGTTGGAAATCTGTTTGCGATCAAGTATTTCGAAATTATTTTTAACCGACTTCTAAAAGGAGGAGGTTCTTGAAATTAGTAGCTATGATGTGGGACGCTGTCTTATTCGTGATTTATGATAGTTCCTATATATAATGGTTTTGTGTTGGGCGTAGTTCTTTTAGTTTATTTTAGGATTAATCTGCATCACTTTTGAGTATTCATTTAGACTGCCTCGGTGGCGCAGTTGTAATGCGTACGCGGTACGATTTAGGCTGACGCTGAGGTCTCGGGTTCGTTCGTCGGGTCGGGTACAAGTGGTATTGGGTTTTTCTATTACGAAATGCTCAGTATCAGCCCGGAGTCTGGAATTTGTGCCCGGTATGGCGATAGGCTCGCCCCCTATCACATAAGGGACGGAATTACGCTCGGCGAAATGTGGATATACTGGTTACACATTTAAAAAAGGAGGACTTTTTTATTTTATTTAAGCCAGTGTTAATTTATTTAACTACGCATCGAAATGTTTTATCTGGCCACAGCTGTAATGTTTATTCACGTCCGTGTTAGAGCATTACATTTGTTTCTTCTGTTTGAAGAGCCACTTGTATCGAATCTATTTTGTTTGATCCGAGTACACGCCCACGGGGCCTATAAATATTTTGATGTATGATTTAGCGCTTGTTTCACCAACTCTATGTAAATGCTACTTACCAAATGTGAAACGTTTTAAAGAAAAATAAAACCGATTCAAAATAAACCAACATGCGCGGTGACATGGCCGATTTGATTGCTATGATAAAGCTAAAAATAAACAATTTAAGTCGGTGCTTTCTACCTAGGTAGGTAGTACCTTTCTATCATTACATTGCAATAGCACCGATTCGAAATTATTTTTATTTTTAGTTTTTTATTTATCTTTGAATCGGTTTTCAAACAAAACAAATAAAAAGTTTTAAAAGAAGAAAAAAATATATTTTAAACAATAAATAAAAATTAATTAATATTAATAAACAAAAAATAAATTTTTTCAATTTTTTAAAAGGACGAAGCCTTTTCGGACCAGAAATAATAGCTGAAAAATTAAGCATTCAAAAAAATTAATAAAAACTTTCATATTTGGGTCTCGATACTTGAGGAACTAAATTATTTCTTACTTCATCGGCTTTTTTCAGGATTTCAGGTGGTGTGGATTCGTCGCTCGAACTTTCTGGAGTTTCCGGTATTATTTCCGACTCTATATTCATTTTTAAACTAATTTTAATTTAATTACAATTTTATTTATTAAATTAAACTGTCAGACGCGTCAACCTCAATTCAGTTTTAATATGTCGATTGTGTTTTTTTTTGTTATTATTTTTTTAATTTTAGCAATTTTATCTAAATTTGCGTGTGCCAAGAATAATTTACGTGCGACAAGTAAACTTGTCGCACTCAAATAACAGTTTTATTTATGAAAAAACTCACGCGTAATTTTAAAATGGGCAAACGGTTCTTTTTCAAACGTAACAGCGAGCGTCAAGATGCTACTTTTCCCGCATGAGTAATACAAAATACAAAAGTCACACTGATGTCCACTTAGTAATGTCAAATATCGCGGCCTTATACTTTAACATTTCACTGCACTACACTTAATATGTGATCGATCTTAACGATCGTAATAAATGAGTGTGCAATAAGATGTTAAGACTCATATTGCTCAGTAATTTCACTGTCTTCATACATACGCACTCACGCCTGTAATCCCCGAAGGGGTAGGCAGAGCTGTAGCCAGTACATCCACATTTCGCCGAGCGTATCTCCGTCCCTTATGTGATAGGGGGCGAGCATATCGCCATACCGGGCACAAATTCCAGACTGCGGGCTGATACTGAGCATTTCGTAATAGAAAAACCCAATACCACTTTACCCGACCCGGGGATCGAACCCGAGACCTCAGCGTTTACCTCAATCGTAACGCGTACACGCATTACAACTGCGCCGCCGAGGCAGTCACTGTCTTCAATGTCCTTCAAACGTCCTTCAAACACAACACATATTTATTTAATTTATATAAACCATTTATTTTTACTACACACATACATACATATAGCACAACATAAACAAACACAACATATACCTACACGTTATGCAACCACTGCCATGAACAGCCTCCGTGGCGTAGTGAGTGAGTAGCAGGCTGTAACACAACTCACAAGAGACCGCGGATTCGACTCCCGGACGGAGACAAAATGTTTGTGCTGTACACAACTATTTCTAGTCTGGGTACTTTCTCCCCAGAGGGGTTGCCGTCAGTCAGGCGGCTGGTCATAAAATCTACAAGTCTTTGTGTAACATGTGTTAAAGTGCATGTTGCGCTGACCCCACTACGACCCCAGATAAGGGCATGTGAAAGATTTACATATTATATACATGATGTATAAAGGTGGAAAATGTTAAAAGCATTCTCTCCCAGTCAATAATGGATGATTCAGATATGATCCATGTGGGACACCGCACGACATCTCAGTCCGGTGAATCCTACCGTTCCTCCCAGGGTACGATATGTACCCTATGTATGTATGTATGTGTGAGAGGTAGTCCCCGAGTATTCGGTTGAGGTAGGGGGGCAAATTATGGTGTTACAGTGCCCTCCTAATGCAGACCCAGGGCAGTGTGTTATGTGTTTTGTTTACAGTATAGGCGGATTTGAGAAAGGTAATCACTTTGGGGGCTATGAAAGTGAATAGTTAATTGAAAGGTGATGGAAAATAGTTATGTTGTCAGGAGCTCATGACATGAAAATTAATTATCATTAACTATAAACAACACACCACAACAACTTTTTTTATGGTATCTAGGCCGGCAAACGAGGAAGTGGGTCACGTGATGGTAAGTGATCGCTACCGACCATGTACGCCCTCAATACAAAAAAAATATGGGCGCGTTGCCGACCTTAAAAGAAAGGGATAATTAAGGGTTTGAAAAGGGGAGGTGGATTTGGGCTTCCGGATTTCTCACTCACCGTACGAAACGCAGAAGCAAGCTGCTACTTTATGTCGGTTTTCTGTGAGACAGTGGTAACGACCCGGACGAGCCGGCCCATGCATGCTGTAGACAAAAGTGTCTACAGCGTGGCTCTAACACTATTTTTTTTTTTATTGTACAATAACTTTAACTGATGGATGGTGCAACTCACACTTAGTTTAATAAACCCTACAACAGTAAACTAACGTTACAGTTTTATAGATATTTAAAGAGAGATAAATCCTACAACAATCGCTGGCATAGTCTTTGATATTTCCAACTTTAGCACATTATCTATGGTGTTGCATAATCGGTCTTTACGCTGGCACGGTTGGAGTATTGCCAGTTGTCTTGTGTGTCTGTATATGCCAAAACTGATTTTTTACCAGTCTTTTCGCGTCTGGCGGGCGGCCATTTTTCTTTTATCATAGGGTTTGTTGACTGTGGGAGAAACGACAATTTTTAGGTTGGGTGAAAGTTTGTGTATGGTTTAATACAATATGTAGGTGATTGCCTCAGTGGCGCAGTTGTAATGCCTGCGCGTTACGACTGCTGTGCTGAAGTCTCGGGTTCGACTCCCCGCGTCGGGTCAAAGTGATAGTGGGTTTTTCTATTACGAAATGCTTAGTATCAGCCTGGAATCTGGAATTGTGCCCGATATGGATACAGACGAATCTGTTTGGTGTTTCTGTAGTATAGAATAGAGTAGTAGCTATAGAAGCTTTGTATTAGCTATAGATTTTAGATGACACTAAAAAAACTAATTTTCACACTGTTGGTTTTAGTTTAAGGTGAGGAAGACTGTGTCTGTAGTTATCATAATAGTTAAAAAGGTTAAGTTAGGTCCAACAGTCATCAATTCCGTCTTATTCTGTTATCACACCTATATGTGGCGAGCCTATCGCCGCATCGGGTACAAATAACAAACTTTAACCCGAAATGCAAGTCCATGCAACCCATGTGCGATTAGACGTAGACAATAGTATGTAGTCCTGTATTATACACGTCCCACTGCTGGGCACGGGCCTCTTCTACTAAATGAGAGGGGTTAGGTCTTAGCCCACCACGGCCACAATGCGGGTTGGTAGACTTTACATACCTTCGAAATTCTTATGAGAGCACTGCTCAGGTCTGCATGTTTCCTCACGATGTGTCCTTACCCGTTAAGCGATAATTAACAATTAACACACACGTAACTTAGAAAACTCAGAGGTGTATGCTCTAGGGGCTGGTTTCGAACCAGCGTCGGATCGAAGAGTAAGACTCAAATTGTCATTGTCTAACCTAGGATTTGAACCTCATCCACCAGTTACAAAACTCCATTTCAAAACTCAACAGCTGTTTGACTCTACCTACGTGTCCTATGGTTTACAGTTTTTCATGTCCAACCGTACCATTGGCGCCTGTCCAATATAATTTATCCAACAGTTATGTCTTTCAGAATATCGTAGTGCAACCGTTTTGCAATCTACGTCATAGCTAATTATACACGTGATACCGCTCTATTTATATAAATTAGTAAAATATCAGCATCTTAATCCTCTCATTTTGTGATGATTTGCGTTTCTTGCTGGCTAATGAAAGAAGACTTCGTGAGGAAACCTTCCTGGAGAGTTCTTCAGAATTGAGTTTAAGTAGCTACGAGCATGTATTAAGTAGCTAAGTCTACCAATCCGCATTAGTAGAATACTGTACTCAGAAACGACAGTTTAAAAGTTATATAGAGCTAATATTTATAAATGCGTTACTTGAGGATTACAATTTTAGATTTGGGTCATTGCATGATACAATTCGAGAATTATAGTGTACGTAATATGCTTGAAGGCAAGGTAGTAAAGTTATTGTTAAATAGGTCACACAATAAAAATCTAATTTCTCCAACTCCCTCACTAAATCATATTAATAAAGTATGATATGTCTGTGATGTGCATTTAATAAAACTGACAAGTTTGTCATCGACCCCATTTTATAATTATTATTAAGACTCATTTATACAGACAGTTTCTCGTACTAAATACGCTAGAATTTATTAGAAATATGTCAACTTCTGTGCATAGTACGATTCTCGTTTACAAATTGTATAACGCGGCCTTATAAATGACCATTTTTAACCGACTTCATCTGTTATATTCTCGCCTCTGTCATGTCGATGAATGAGGCTTTATACTGACTTACTAGCGGCTCTGCCCACGTGAAAGTCTTTCCTGATGATAGTTCAATTTATTAGAATGAAAATTAGAGATACCGTGGCTTCTCATTCTTCTTCTTCCATCTGCCCTTATCCCACTTGCAGTGGCGACAGCGCAACATGCTTTTTAACATATGTTACAGAAAGATTTGGCTTGTTGTTTTCGCGTTTTTTTTTTTTGATGTTACTAATTATTTTTAGATCTAATTTTGACTCGTAACTTATCCAGGTTTGGTATTTATGCATGATATGGCAATCGACAAACTCCCTATTAGGCTTGTTGCCCTCAACTTACAGATGCACGAGCTTTTGTTATGATGGATAGATAGATAACTCTTTATTGTACACCAATCATTAAAACTAAACAATATGAACATTACAACTAAATTATGTTACTTCAGTCTTAACATTAAAAGCGATCTCTCGGTAGAGATCGCTTTATGGCCGTTCCCTATATTCTGTCTATCTCTAGTTTTGCTTTACCGGCGATAGAAAATTTTATCTATTTTCCGTTTTACCGTCCCAATAAACTTACTAATGATAGGTAATCCTATTCTTCATTGCTGTCTACTGATGAGAGGACTGATAGCTGACTACAGATATACAACACTATTAAAATGACAGTTCCAGCGTCCCAATATTTTTTATGTGCTATCTGTCGATAAAGTTATTTAGTTTTTTCTTTATCGGTAGATTTTGACCGATAAACAGATATCTTCGGCTGTAAAAAAACGAAATAAATAACGCATTTTGAAGAAATAGCCATGAGCATACAAGGCTTACATGGCACTTGCACTGCAATACAAAAAAACTAAATAAATTATGTAAAAATCTTAAAGAAAATATAAAATTCCCATAAATAAAAATAATGCACCGTTTTGATAATTAAATTAAGTGCAAGAGACCTATAAATATTTGTTAATGCGAACAAAATAATTCCCCACTTCAGTAAAATCCCCCAAATTCGCTTGGGATTTTTGTTCAAAGGACTTGTATTCAGAGCCGTAATCAATTGCCAGTAAAACGTTTAGTTATTACATTGTGTTTTGCAACATAATAAGTATTTCTCGTTATTAATATTTAATTTACAGTGGTAAAAAATAAGAATTATAGATAAATGCTAAATTAAAACTTATATTTCTAATCTAAATCATATCTTCATATTTTCTAACATAAATTAAACAATAGTTCCTCTTTCTCAGCTTGTATGAACATAACGCACAAGAGGGCCTAGATAGACTGCCTATCTATTGCTATCATAGTATCTGACGTGCATATATAAAAAATAGGGACGATTCCAAGCAGTAGATAGAACAATACGGATGTTTGACGATAGCTATCTATCGTGAAATTGAAGATTAATATTGGGAACGGCCATTAGACAACCTTACTTACAGTTACATAATAATATGTTAGTTTTGTTATGACAATGAATAAAAAAATGTTAAAGATTGCTTTTTCTTGTTGCAGCGATGCTCATGGTGGCGTGACACCGGGTTGACACGAATCAATCCGCGAGATGTCTCAGCCGCCGCCAGGCCGTGGGCGCGCGCGTCCCCCTGGCCCTTCGTCCCCACACAACTACCGCCCCCCCTCGCCATGGGCCCCCAGTCCGCCGCCGCTCATATCGGGGCCCAGGCACCCCACAGCCATAGTGACTCCACCGCCGGTCCACCCGTCTCCAAAACCGTTCAGACCTCTTCATTCCCCTCACAATTTAAGACAGCACTCGCCGTCTCCGAGCTCCCATTTTTCGATATCCCCATATCCGATGTCCCCTATCTTGGGACAGAGTCCGGAGTACTTTTATTCTTCGCCGTATGAACCGATCCGCGAGTACGATTACGCGGGAGTGCCGTTGGAACCGCCGCCGCCGCCACGGCCGATGATTTATGAAGAGGATGAGGAGGACCGAGGACCCTCGACGGCGGAGATCATTGCTCAGCAGTCGCAGGAAGGCTACGTTGACGAGAAGTTAGCAGAGTACCAAGCAACCATCCAGTTACTGCAAGGTGAGTTTTAGATTGTAAGTAAAAAATCCTAACGCTACCGCTAATCCTAACCGGAATGTTTGAATTATTTTAGGAAATAAGATAACGTCTTGTTTCAGAGTGGACAATATGAGTCATAATGAAAACATAATTTATGCTCAATTTAAACTAAAGTGTTTGATCGAGTTTCAAGTAGCTTTAAACGTTTGTTAGCAATGTAATAACGACATACGTGATATAGATTGTGTTTGATTCTTGCTCACCTATTTCTAAGTCGATATCTACCTTTAAAGACACCCTTTCCACACCATTAGATCATAGTTATAAAGCTATTATTAAAGATTATTGTGAACTCACAACCAATATCTTGCCCATAAACCACAGATCGTAATAATGATCACACTTTATGTCTAAAACCTTATTTATTGATGCAAAACATCTGCTGTTTCCTCTTAAAATATTTATAGTCAAAATGTTGCAACATTTTAATACGACTGTTGATTGTGTGGTCTGTACTCTGCGCATAGAATTATGTAGTAAAAGAGTCGAAATTTAGGGTTAGTGTGAATATTAAAAATGTGACTATCAAAATCTTTATATTTCATGATTCTTAAGATTACTTTTATTATTAAAGATTACAAGATCCACTGTCTCATAAAGTAATGAAGTGTAGTGACAGGTTTTCTGTTGCGTTTCGTGCAGTAAATGAAAAATATATCCCTGCTTCCATCCCCTCTTCTAATTCCTCCTTCCTACTTTCCTAAAGGTCGGCAACTCATCCACCATTCCTTTGGCATTGCGGGTTTTCATGGACGGTGATGATCACTTATGATCAAGTGACCTGGTTGCTTTTTTTCTATAGCATAGGCCAGGCGCAAGAGGGTCACCTGATGGTAAGTAATCTCCACCGCCCATTTGCACCCACAATACTAGAAATATCATGGGTAACATACCCACCATAAAGGAAAGGTAGGTACCGATTGGTATTGGGAAAAGGGGTTATTTGGGTCTCCGGAAATCTTTTTCACATGACAGTTTCCGGTTTCTTTCCATACATTCTTCTCTTCTTCTTCTTCCGAACTTTTTCCCATTTCTACTTAAGGTCAGCTCTCCCAGTCGTTCTTATCTTCTTCTTTCCATACATTCACTAGCAATAACCACCAGTGGAAATTATGCACTATGTAAAAGGTAATATAAGTATTTTTATATTATGTTCTTAGATAGTCAAATATGAAATTTCGTATTCACATTAAAACTAATTAGCTTTGAAACAACTCTTTGCCTTTTAGTACTTTTAGTAGTTTCTAGTACCTACGAATTATTAGTTTGACACTTCATCAATAGTAATTTATACGTAACTGTGAATTTATTTGTAGCTCGTTCTAGACATACAGCTCTAGTTACGAGTTGAAGTTGTAACTTCACGACGGTTTTGTGTGAGGCGCTGGTATTGCCCCAGTCGGGCCGCCCCTTTCATGCTGTAGACAATACAACTTGTTAATTCTATATGTGTTTGTCTTTTTGCTATAAAATGCAATACGCATGTTAGCGAATTGAAAGTAAACAAATTCCTAATGTTTAAATCCATGATTAATGTAGGCTTTATTATATTTAGCACTACCAGTGCACAAAGTATAAAAAATATTGTAAATAAATCACGCACTCATAATCTCACTGACCTTCCAAGCCGCTGTAAACATGTAGTTTTTATGAATGTTACCCAGTTACTGGATGCAAACGTTCATGCTAGAATTACGTTGCAAGAATTATGATTCTATTTATCTACGTCCAGCTGTCGTTAAAGTTTATTTTACAATCGTTTATTTAACGTCACCAATTACCTAGTGTGTGTGGGTCAAACATTGCAACTGAATTTTAAATCTGTTCCAACTAACCAATTGCGCTGCAATTTTGCACCCATTTGCTGGTTTACAGCACAGATTAACCAATAGTTCATGTAGTTTAAACGCAGCTTTTTTCAAGATGTTCGCCGCTTAAAGGTGGCGGAAATACCTTATTTTCTTTACTTACCCCTTGATGTTGAATGAAAGGATTTGAAGAGTGAAAAATACTAAAGTGATTGACGTTATATTAGATCTAATATGGTGGCCAATAAAAACTTGATATGATATGATGCATGGTAACTTATAATTGATACATGGACATATTTCCAAATTAGTTGTGGAATACTTTATGAGGTGTGGAAGTTCACTGTTTCTATAATATTGGACCCTCCAAATCATATTCAAACCCCTTGTTCATTCCTTGTGCCTTGTAGCACTGTATTGATTATTAGGAGTGGTGTATTCTCTTCGCTCTGAAGTTAAGAAAAATAAGCATTATGTTAGTTGAATAGCTAATTAAGATAGGTACAAAAAACTGTAATAATTTAACATAGTTAAGATTGCGATGAGGATTTTATATCCTACACTACCATTAACCTGGTTGCAGTAAATTTAATAGTCTAGATCTTAGAAATTATATTAGTGTTTAATGCTATTATAAAATCATTTTTTTATATATATTTAGGTGCTTTCTGCTTTTGCGAATATGCGAGTGGGCGGAGATTTGCTTCATTAGGAAGTTCTATGTTCTATAGCAGAATAATATAGCATAGAAGACCGTGTAAAAAAGGGTAAGGGAGATTTGATTCGTTGTAATACCACATCGCATCTATATCAGTCGATTCCGTATATTCCATCCCCTTTTACCGGCCTGAAATTATTTGTGCATGTTTGTAAAGCACCAGAGGGTATTTTTGTAACATATTTAGCGATGAATTGATATCCATGATGTCGTGAATGTCTTTTCACACTGAGCGTGCGGGAACGGCTGAGGCAGTTGTGACGATGCACCGTAACGGGTGCAAAAAAGTTCTTCGCCATGTCCGTTCTAAAACGCTAGTTGGTCTAAAATACATCTATGTCTTAGGTACATTTCTATGTCAATCATTAGGTTAAAGTAAAGTGAGCTTCTCATGGATTCGTGTAAGTCAGAATACACTCCGAAAACTTTCAATACTGCAGTAATCGCTTACAAAGTCATTTGTGTCCGTATTTACCGATGCCCAAAAGGCGTTACAGATTCGGAAGTTGCATCATAGTTGGCATTTTTCTCGACGGTTGCCAAACAACCAGATGCGCCGGTGCATGTAAATAAACGATGCCGTATAAACGACTATTTATATTAAGTGTGCTCCGATTCGATGCAGTTACTCACATTCAAATGAATCAAGAACCGCGACGTATCCTTCTTGCTTGTTTTGATGGTGACTTGGTTGAAACGATTGTCATCTTCGAAAATAGTGTAAACAATGATTTTAAAAGCAGGGATGGATGATGCTGCCGATTCTTTTTGAGGTTTTGGATTTCAACAGTAGGTCATTGACTTCCTCCGGAATAACTAGCAAGATTCCTGATGAGATTAACGGTTTATAAGGTTATATATATCTATTTTGTAGCAGCAATAATGATCCAAAAAAGAGCGGTATGGCGCAGATGTATTCCAAAAGCTGGCGACTATAGTCAAGAGCATTCCTCTGCGTTACAAACGATATAAATAAGCGATTTTTTCAATACTTGTCACGTAATTCGTATTCGATAAATATGTATGAAGTTGAAACGTTTCCAATCAGTGTTTTTAGTACAAGATTTTGCAAGATCTATAATAGCGGTCGAGTCGTATTTAAGAAAATATGAAAAGCGGTCCTAGCAGATCTTATTGAAAAGCAATGACTTCATATATATTCCTCGTATTCAATATGACAGTTATCGAAAATCTGTCTACTACGGCTTTAGGTATCGCAAAATTCGCACTAGTTACACTGGAGTATCAATGTCTAGCTAGAAGTGGCCTACCACTAGTTACACTGGAGTATCAATGTCTAGCTAGAAGTGGCCTACCACTAGTTACACTGGAGTATCAATGTCTAGCTAGAAGTGGCCTACCACTAGTTACACTAGAGTATCAATGTCTAGCTAGAAGTGGCCTACCACTAGTTACACTGGAGCATCAATGTCTAGCTAGAAGTGGCCTACCACTAGTTACACTGGAGTATCAATGTCTAGCTAGAAGTGGCCTATACCACTAGTTACACTGGAGTATCAATGTCTAGCTAGAAGTGGCCTACCACTAGTTACACTGGAGTATCAATGTCTAGCTAGAAGTGGCCTACCACTAGTTACACTGGAGTATCAATGTCTAGCTAGAAGTGGCCTACCACAAGTTACACTGGAGTATCAATGTCTAGCTAGAAGTGGCCTACAACTAGTTACACTGGAGTATCAATGTCTAGCTAGAAGTAGCCTACCACTAGTTACACTGGAGAATCAATGTCTAGCTAGAAGTGGCCTACCACTAGTTACACTGGAGTATCAATGTCTTGCTAGAAGTGGCCTACCACTAGTTACACTGGAGTATCAATGTCTAGAAATGGCCTATCCAAAGAATTACAGCATCATGTAATAGCACATGATACAGACCATGTTCCTATACCTAGTTGTATATTTAGAATCCACAAAATTGACAATGTCGGTCAGGAGCGACGGAGTGGAAAATTGGAAAGGACGCGTGCGTGAGTTTCGACATTGTGATGATTATTATAATAATGTGAATTTCCGTATGGTTTATCTTGTAATGACATGTCATACCGTCACCCCTTTATCAATGAATGAGTCCAACAACAATATGATAATATTATTCAGATCCCATGATGTGTTTTGCGAACGGTACTACTCCTTTCAAGAATAAATTAAATTTTGTGAAATCTAGTAAAGGTAAAGTTGAACTATGTTGTTTTTTGCTTAGCTTAGCTATTACTTTTTGTATATTTGCGGGTAGAAAAATAAATGGTTTACAGTTTGTGTCATTGAGTTAGTGAGACATGCTTTGATGACTTTGACAGTTTGACATTATTTCCATAACCACCATAATGGGACCGCAAGTCCCTCGTAGTTCTTGATACCAACGATACAGGTTTACCTAGTGTGGGGTCAGGACTATGTATGTGACTGTTGGGTGTATTATTATTATTATTGTACAGTACTCTTTATATTAAAAGTTTTTTTTTTCATTTTTAAATATCAAATTACTTAAAAAAAATTAAACATTTAAAAATATAAAAAGTATCACCCTCCAATGGCGAGGCCTAGGACCCAAGCCATCGGTGGTTAGGACCCCAGAGTGAGGAACCTCCTCACAATGCGTGCCGTGTTCAATAACACTGTTTTCTGAATCTGGCTCTTGACCCAACGACCAATTGAGAGACTCTGGAGGTATTAGGTATTAGGTATTCTTATTATTATTATTATTATAAGTATAAGAGTCTTAAATGAGAGTAGTATATTTTAGTTAATAATAAAAATTATAACACAGCACCAACCTCCTCTACTAATCACAAAGATGAGGTTTTTCACCACCCTGGCGTAATACGGTTTGGAGGTCACATACCTTCAAAATGTTTATACAGAAATTTCAGGTATGCAGACCACATTAGGTGAACAAAATATTTCCCTCTGTAAACAGGATAGCTCGCTATGTCTCCTGGTTATCACATAGAAAGGAAAAGTAAAAATAAAGAAGGTTAACATAAATTATCCCAAAAATAACTCAAATTTACGTAAACTATATAACTTTGATATATCATAATAAAACAAAGTTAAGTCAAATGCCTCCTGCAGCTTAATATTATCAAATTCGTAAACTCAATTGCTTTTGGTCACGCAACGCCATCCGATACTATAGCTTTTCGTTGTTCGGTTACATTCGGTTTGATCAATGAACTCTGTGTTTCCATTTCTTTATTGACATTGTTTTTGTATTTCGTTACCTACTGTTAACAGTCATGCGAAATTCTTTGATATCAGTTATATTTTCTGAGTGATTATTGGCTCATATTTATGCCGTAGAGTAAATTAAAAAATTGGAAGTTATATCAGATGCTTGTTAATAATGAAATATTTAAGAATTCTAATTTGATGTATTCAAATTATTTGATGTAAATCGTATATATTTTGTAACATTCTCCTATAACCTATAAGTTAAAAGTCAATTGTATTACGTCAGAATTAATAGATTTTCTTCTATAAAAATAAAACTATCGTGCTTACGTTCCTAGAGTAACGTCATCAGATGCGGGTTTCCTCTCGATATCGTCTATGTTTCTATCATCACCTCCTAGTGATAAAGCCAGTACAATCTCAAGGACAATGTGTTCTAAAGTGGTCGGTGTCAATGATCTTCTAACACAAACATTGGCACACAATGCGCCGTTAATTTCGTATGATAGAAAGTGCAATGCGCTATACGAAATCACAAAATAATAGTTTAAAATTGTTTCGTGGAATGTTGCATTTGTATGTGGGCTGCGTGGCTACTTGTTCACATTTCACATCGTAAACATTATTATTTCGAGCGAACGTTTTGATGTCTTCTTTGATGGATGCAGTAGTGTTGTGCAGAATGACGACTAAAAGTAAATTACGCTCAATACTAAATTTAAGTGCTTTTTGACCAGGGGTATTGATGGACCTTGGGCGTTTGATCCACTGGGAGAAAATCATCTATGAAGCATCGCACTGGAAGGAATTGACCCCAAAACTCCGATAAGATTTTGAAATCGGCCACATCGGTGTTTCATCGTTCTTGTGAAGACTTAAACATATAATTTATACTTATTGGTGAAATGCATAATAATGCGATGCTATAATTAAACAAAATTCAGAAGTAGCTTAAACCGTTGTGCATACAATAAGAATTGAATAAGAGTACAGGAAGTCAAAGAGGTGTATAAAGATCGTAGCAAATGGAAATCTGTTGTCTCTGCCTACCCCTATGAAACAGGCGTGAAGCTATGTATGCGTGTATGTAATAATAGTTTACAATCTTTATCAACCAATAAAATTCAGGTTCGATGGACCATTGTAACATTGTTATTACCTATATCTCCAAATTATTATTGTGTAGTTAACATTGACTGGGTCATTTTCATCAGTGTTAAAGAATCGTTCTTGTTTAATAAACAGCGATCAGCGTAAGACTTTCAATACGTCTCTTACGTAATTGCTTGATATAATATGAGCTTCAGCATATATCTTGTTGGAAAAACCAACACACACAACCTACTTACGACCCCAAACAAGACAAAGATCTCCATTTGCTGTAAAAGATAGCGAACTGGCATCGCAAAGCACTAAATAATTGGCATAAAATTCACCCTTTAGTCGTCAACCTTTATTTCTCATACGTGCGACATTAGCCTGCAATGCGATTTTATCGCGGTTGGTGCTACGCCAAGAACATAATTTCTGGGGCGACTACCGACTGCAATGGACACTGCGCGGTGTCAATCAGTAACTATATGTGCTCGGTGGCTGTCAATCATGTATAGCTTGTCTAATCTGAAATGACACGCTCCAGCAATTCTAAACTTTTTGATTTTGTGCGCAGTAAGATTCAAAATTGAGTATTTTATTGGAAAATTTCTGTTTGCAAAACCGTATTTGACCTAGTCACGAGTAATTGTGCATTTTCGTTGGCCATTACTTTCGTGTACATTCGACGTCAGGTTTTTGAATGATGCCTCAGCCTGTGTTTGAATGATGTTTCTAGTAAAATTGATTGAGAAGCTAACTTTGGCGTTGAAGGAACTGTTGCAACCTCCATGATGAATCGAAATATTATAAAGTGGGAAATTCGAATGAAAGCAGCTAGAAATCTGGTAAACCTGAATAATTATAACAATTACAAAAGAACTTAATTAAAGTTAAAGAATTTGTCATCTAAAAACTGCAAGCTACTTACAAGCTTTTACCAAAAAATATGAGAGCATATTCGCAATGCTGTCATTCACAATCTCAATTCCCAAAGTAGATTGAAACGATGAAGATATCAACGCTTGAGACATATAAAAACCTGATGCCATCATAACATGTTTGTAGTCCAAAATAAACAGCGTGATGTAGCCGATGCATTACGTATTGTAACACTGAACTGACCGTGAGATCATACACCTTGTGCCAGATTTGTTCCCGCTCGTAACCGTCTACTGTTTCCTGCGTTAAAACATTTCTTTTCTGTGTTTACGCGTCTATAAGGGTTTGGATATAATATGTGAAAGAAATATAGTTTCGTGATGAGCGATTTGTAATTGCTCTAAAAATTGAATTTACAAATTATGCAGTTGCAATACATGTAGAAAAACACTCGATATTTCAGTTTCTATTTAATGAACTAATGAAAAAAATTGTCCCACGATGCTTCAATTTAAATCAAATTCAGCTATTAGAAGGGCTGTTCGTATTTCATCCAAACTTTCTAACTTCTTAAGCGAAACGTTGTTGGTTATGGTCTTTTGTAACTATAATATTTAGTTTCAAATGCTTTACAGTCAAATTTCAATATTCTCGTAGCCCTTTAATGCTATACACGTCGAAGCACGCAAATATGTTTAAAAAAATAACTCATTGAATCTAAATTAATATCTCTTAACTCGCCCAATCCGGTATGAGTTATTATTTGTAATTATTACGTTATGAATAAACTAGATCTGCTTATGATCCATTCTCGAACTCGATTAAGAACCACTTTCGATGATTCAACACACTTCAAAACGTCTGAATTTGTTTTCACATTCATAACATTGGATTTGATTGCATGTAACTTGATTAGAGAGATCTTATTACATGACTGTCAAAATAGTGAAAGTTTATCATTGTATTGTTTTTTCTTCTCAGATGTATTAGCTTATTCTGTTTGACTACATAAACTTCCCATTATAACATTTCATATTTTTGAATGGGAATAAAACTAAATTGGACTATCCTTGGCTTCGTAGTTTGGCGCGATATTTGTCAAAAGTTTGTTTGTTTGTGTAGGATCTTCGAAATAAATATTTTGATGAATTTTACTGTTAACTAATTCTTCTGCTCTGGTGCTGTGGCATCAGAAGCATCAATTATAAATTACTATTTAAATATATTAGACATGAAAACTGACACGTACGTAATAATAATATGCGAAAACGTGTCAAATGGTAATTAGATAGTTATTAGGTTATGTAATAGAGTTAAGATACTGTTTGCTTTTCAAATAAAATAAAATAAATAATCTTTGGTTTTTTTGGTGGAATCAAACTTAAAAAACAGCATTTTGATGATTCTGCAGATATGAGTTTAAAATAGGCAATTACTATGATACATTTATTAGTTTCGATTAAAGACAAATATGACACTACATATACATATACGTATATGTTCCAACTGGAACTCCACTTATTTTGTAAGCAATCGTAACGAAAAAATATATGGCCATCTTTAATTTAACGTCTAATTCATATCAGGGCTTTAGTAAAATAAACGTAGAAACATCACATAAAAGATCTTCGTTAATCTTATCAACTTAAACCAAATTCTTAACGATTTAATTCTTTAACTTCACGTTTAAAATCCAACATAAGAAAGTAACAGTATACATACGTTTCATAATTGAATAAGGCTTTTTATAGCTCTCTAAAGACTTGATGTAACAAAATAAGCAGCCAGCATCTCTCCTTCAATTCAAAACATGTTATTATCGATTTCGTCAACCATTGAAATGCCAAACACATGTCTTGTAACCGGCATAGAGACTATTGACGTTGAAATGCACTAAATATAGCACACACTGAATCGTTGACTACGTCGGAACTATAATCGTTGCCGTCATGTGGTATTTTAGTTTGAAACTTTAACTTTCATCAAATCACGGCTGTCGGTCGTACTTCGACTGTTGAATCTATTGATATGCCTCAAGAAGCTATATTAGACAGATGTAAAGTAACAATAATATGACTTCAAAAACCGAATTTATAACCCAAATAGCGGTAGCTGTTTTTCGTTGAGGAGTTTTCCCTCAAACTCGTCGTCGGAGATAAGCAAGAACATACACAAGACAACAAATGGACATATGAATTAAGAATGTCTTCCTTTTTCAAGTCGGTTAGCAACAATTTTTTTCATCAACAGACATACATTAATTTATGTTTTATTTTTAAAATACTTAAGAACTATTCAACTGTCAGTGTAGGTGTGTCAGGTTAGATTGATTAACATTTTATTGTGTACCACTTAAAATTAAAATTTATTAGGCGATTATAGGTTGCATCCCTCGATGGTTGCCAGAATTATATCGGCCTGAAGTAACTCGATTTAGTTGATTGTGAGAAATTTGAATCAGGCTTGAATTGGAATGAATTTTATAATCTGGATTTTAAATTTACTATTTTCATAGAAAGGTTCCTATTAATTCAACAATAATTATTTTTATACATATGCTTAACAAATTCCGTGTCAACCCATTCTGTGACCGCGCTGTCTGACAAAAAGTAGAGTTTATGTCGCAAGTGCTACTAATTGCGGAGATTTATATCGTACAGCTGTCCATTGGTTGATACACGTGCTTTTTGTTGTGGGATGTACACAAAAATAACAACTCGCTACTGTGACTTCCTCATTCACATTAGCTTTAATATGTTTTTTTTTGATGACGATAACTATGAACGGCGAATTTGAGAATGGTAATCACTTTGGGGGTTATGAAAGTGAATACTTTATTGAAAGGTGATGGCAAATAGTTATGTTGTCAGGAGCTCATGACGAAACCAAAATTAATTAACTATAAACAACACACCATAACAACTTTTTTTATGGTATCTAGGCCGGCAAACGAGCTAGTGGGTCACCTAGATGGTAAGTGATCTCCACCGCCCATGTACGCCCACAATACCAAAAGAATCATGGGTGCGTTGCCGACCTTAAAGGAAAGGGATAATTAAAGGATTGTTAAGGGGAGGGGGTTTGGGCCTCCAGATATCTCACTCACCGTACGAAATGCAGCAGCAAGCTGCTAGTTTACGCCGGTTTTCTGTGAGGCAGTGGTAATGAACCGGACGAGCCGGTCCATACATGCTGTAGGCAAAACTGCCTACAGCGTGGCTCTACCACTCAAAATGACGTCACTCAAAACGTGATGAGATTCTCATCAATATCAATGAATCTAAACGGAATTTATAGCATAGGTTGGCAAACGAGCAAGTGGAAATAAATCTTCACTACCTATCACCAGAAAAGTTAGAGGTACGATGTCACCCTCAAAGGAAAAGAATGGGGATGTGGAAGGGTGAGAATTGGGCCTCCGAAAATGTCACTCATTGCGCAAAATGCAACAGTGAGCTGCCACTTTGTCGGTTTTCTATAAACAATGTCTCCTGACGGTCGCTATTATACAAGGTTAGTCGGAAAAGGTGTACTAAGCCGAAAGTACGTAAAAGTACCCATAATTCTTAACAACTTTTGTATCTAATAATATAATTCACCCAACAGTCACACACATAGTCCTGACCCCACACTACGAGGGACTTGCGGTCCCACAAAACCCCGACCCTAGACAAATATTTGCGGTTCACACAAACATTCGTCTCGGTATGGGAATCGAACCCACGGCCTCTCGCTTCGCAGCCGAGTACTCGCCCAGCGCCACGATCTACAAAACAATAATTGATTTATAGGTATATGGAACATAAAAATAATGTGATGAGATATACATAGTAGAAATCCGTGGCGCAGTGGGCGAGTAGCCGGTTGCGAAGCGTGAGGCTGTGGGTTGGATTCCCGCACCTAGAAAAAGTTATTCTGATCCACAAATATTTGTCTCGTGTCTGGGTGTTGTGGGACCGCAAGCCCCTCGTAGTTCTTGATACCAACGATACAGGTTTACCTAGTGTGGGGTCAGGACTATGTGTGTGACTGTTGGGTGTATTTATTTATTATTTATTTATCCTAATCAGTGATACTTTAAGTTGGCGACGGCTTAGTACACCCCTTCTGACTAACCTTGTATATTTGAACTCAGTGTAGTCAATTTGCCGTGTTAGGAGAAAATAAAAATACAATGAAAATGTACACATACCACGAGAAAAGATCCCGTCAATAGTATGTCCTTGGACTTAGGGACTCAATATTTAATTACTCTTTATTCATATGATATACTACACACATACATACGGACTCACGCCCGTAATGCCCGAAGGGGTAGGTAGAGGTGTAACCAGTACACCCACATTTCGCCGAGCGTATCTCCGTCCCACGATGTGATAGGGGGCGAGCCTATCGCCATACCGGGCACAAATTCCAGACTCCGGGCTGATACTGAGCATTTCGTTATAGTAAAACCCAATACCACTTTACCCGACCCGGGGATCGAACCCGAGACCTCAGCGCTAGCCTCAATCGTAACGCGTACGCATTACAACTGCGCCACCGAGGCAGTACTACACACATATTTTGATTGATTTCATTGAAACCAGAATAGACTGTTTTATTTTTAGTCATGTCATACTGTAATATTTAGTATTGATATATCGTTATTCATATTGTATGCAAATAAAATGTATTGTATTGTAATCGAAGGCGAGTAGAGGATTAGTACAGTGACAAGCGAGTGGCGACTGATTTAATATCAGTTGGCATGTATTGAATATTAGGTAACTCTACCTCATAATCAAGAGTTATGAACAAATGGCTGCCTCGGTGGCGCAGTTGTAATGCGTACGCGTTACGACTGACGCTGACGCTGAGTCTCGGGTTCGATCCCCGGGTTGGGTTTTTCTATTACGAAATTCTCAGTATCAGCCCGGAGTCGAGAATTGTGCCCGGTATGGCGATAGGCCCTATCACATCATGGGACGGAGATACGCTCGGCGAAATGTGGGTGTACTGGTTACACCTCTGCCTACCCCTTCGGGGATTACAGGCGTGAATGCGTATGTATGAACAATTAAATTGACAGGGTTTATAAACATCATCAGGTATTATGATCCTCACAGTTGTCCATTTCGTACATCACTGACGTGATTAATCAACTATCAAATAATCGAATAGGAGTTTTTGCGATAGCTGTCATCTCATTCGTATACGAAAAATATGTATGTAGCTAATACGTTTCCCATAAGATCCGTTAAAGGCGCTGTACGGATTTTCATACATTTTCATTATTTATTTACATATTTCGTAAATAATATTATAGTTGACGTAACTGCTATCGAATAACTCGCCAAAATTTAGACTTTAACTTAATGGCACTGAAACCCGAGTGTTTCGATGGTTTTGTCAAGCGTCAGCAACACAGTCGTCTATTAACGCTCTACTAAAGGCGCTAGTGACGCTACGAGTTATGCCTTGGGATTATCTCTCATGGGTTTACCCGTTAGTCCACAGTATAAGTGCACCTCACTGACTTTTTAAGCGACCATCCGAAGTTTGCCTTTATGGATGATTATAAAAATAATCCAAAGCGAAGTTTGCCAATTGTATTTAGTACTATGACATAAATAATTCACTTCGGTAAAGTTCTGTTTTTACGGGCTAGTGCGAATAAGCAATGAACGTCCGGTCGTCTAATTCGGTTTTACAAAAGAAAAATAAGTTTAATAATATAATATAATGTTGTTACAAGTTTGTATTAGATCATCACCATCACATGTCCGTATTTTCGAAATATCCGAAGATTACCGAAGTGCATAATTTAAATGGTAGTTCTGTAATACTTTTTTCTGTAACATTTTATCAATACTCAAAAACATTTTCAATTGAACGGATATAGGAATAGTTCTTAGAGCTAAGAGCCCCACCCACAGGCACTCCACCTTTACTGATAGTTCGGCTATATTAGTATTTTCTGTTCCATTAAATATAATATAACGTTACCAGTATATCTGAAGCCAAATGTGCAATGAGTGCATTCTTACGTATACTGTATTACCAAAGTGTACGTCCTTTCCTCTTGCATATCAATATTAGCATCGACTAAATTATTACAAGATACATTTACTATCAAAAGACAATCACGCGTTTGCTAATTATGTATAGCGTCAGACGAAACCGACAATACACTGAACTTTTACCCGCCTTCTGTATCTTACATTTCCTCCTCTAACGCTCTCTGGATACATTATAAACTAAAACAAATTCAGTTTAACTAGGACAAATGGCAGCGTTAAATTCATGCTCTAGCTAGACCCTCAAGGGCCTATAAATATAAAGGTCTCCTCCAAGAAATAAATATCATGGAATCCAACCCTATTATTGCAATTGAAATCTCTACCGTGCGTACGGTGAGTTGTCTCCTTGGCACGTCAATAGCGCCGGCGCCCCTGCCCTACCCTCGACAGGGCTGGCACCACGCCAGCCAGACGCTTCCTTGATAGATCCATTGAACGCTTGCGAACAATATCTATCGTATTTAATCTAACTCTGCAGTTCAAGGTTTACGCTCGGCTTCCTCCTATCAGACAACAGAGTTGAAGAATTTGTTGGATTTGAGTGTTTGTATTTTGTAAAGAATGTAGCTAGTTGCTATCGATTTAGTTAATAATTTAAAATAGTTCGTAATATTGCTTTAAGCTTTTCTCTCACAAACCCGGGAGCTCACGGTTTCAGCAAAATCCCAGGTCAGGAGCATTCACAATTCTGTGTTTAGCTTTCAAAAATCACACAAGGATTGACCGGTATTGGAATTTGTGCCCGGTGTGGTGACAGGTTCGTCCTTTATCATATCATAGGAAGAAAAAAAGCTTGGCGTACGGTGGATTCACTAGTTGCAACACTGCCGTGATACAGGCGTGAGAGTTTTTCTCTTTGTGCCGTATTTTGTAAACTATGCTTTTTGTTATTATAGACAGCTGATTTTTGATAAACTTTTTACCCAAATTATGATTATATGACAGATAAATTAGCATGAAACAAATTCTTAAATTACTTTATGATCTATAAAAGAACTGGAATTTCTTTGATGATGACAATAAAATTGTGCATTTGAACGGGTGTGAAAATTTTTCACTACATTCTGAAATTAAATGAGAAAGTCATAGCAGTGATAGCTCAGCGGGGAGTGGTACGGACTGTCGAGACGAAAGTCGCAAGTTCGAAACCAGCCCCAAGTGCATACACCTCTGACTTTATGTTATGTAAGTTATGTTTGCTTTAACGGTGAAGGAAAAACATCGTGAGGAAACCTGCATACCTGGAAGTTCTTCATAAGAATTTCGAAGGTATGTGAAGTCTACCAACCCACATTAGGCCAGTGTGGTAGACTAAGGCCTAACCCCTCTCATTCAGTAGAGGAGGCCCGTGCCCAGCAGTGGGACGTATATAATAAAGGGCTAGTAAAAAATCATTTTGCAGCAGGTATCTTCTTTAAAAGTTTCGTTAGTAAAATATTTTAACTGAATTAAATTTTGATCTTAAATTGGCCGTACAATTTTCTTGAATTGGAAAATTGCAATTTCTATGTACATCGTTAAGGTTGTATCAAGCCAAAGTTCTTGCAATTTTAATAAGTAAATTGTTGGTTGCATCCATTAAACCTTCCGATTGATGTATATCACAATTAATAATAATATACGGCGCATTCCCAAAAAAAATTGTTTCGCAGCTGATTCTAGACTCGCTTCCACGTCATCCACCCACGTTGGCTTCTCTGACGCCATAACATAGTTTATATCATCGGATCAGATGGAAACTTCGAGGTCGTTGCACGCGCTTGGTTTTGATTATTTCGATTAGATTACTAATGATTTTGAGTTTGTTTTTAGTTTCGGATTCTTTCAATTGTTTCGATTGATTGGCTTATGTTTGGATCTGCAGTGAGAATACTCTGATCTCGTTGATAGGTGATCTTCCAAAGATTTTGTGGCTGTCTTTAAACACCTTTTTAATACAATATCAACAAATTGTCAATTTTATTCTATTGAGAGTATCAGTTGAGAGTCAAATTCGATCTATTTTAATTAAAGTATGTTTGCTATTTTATTCGCTCATTAGGGTAGGAATATAACAGTCAGGTTAAGAAAGATAATCCATAGGCTTCTACAGAAGTTTGGATTATAACAGCCACTTGTTTTAACCTAAATATCGATAAAGTAGTTTGAAGTAATCAACTTCCTAGATTTAATAAGTGATGTTTCTTCACACCCGTAATTAGAGGAAAGAAATGTTGCAATGGCACCTAATATATAAATTACGAATTAACTTTGATAAAGATCCTGCCTAAGATTTTAGAAATACACCTTGCCATGTAAACTTGTGATCGTGAATGATAAATAATACGTCCATGCAATAGACTGACAAGTTCAATCTTTCATAGAGATATAAATAAGATTTTGTCGGCCGTCGAAAATAACGCTGATTCTACGCCGTGCCGTGCCGCTGCGTTGGCTACGAGAAGTTTTCATAGTTCTACAGTGTTTCGTTAGCCACGAGAAGTTTTATACAATTTTACAGTAGTTTTTAAACTAATTAAAATGATGTGGATAATGTTTTAATTCATGTAATGCTAAGGTCAATTAATGTTGTAGTTATTGAATCAACTGTCAACCAGCTAACAAGTGGAAGAAGTTTCCTTCTTTAGAAGAATCTTCCACTCCTACCTTTTCTTTCCTTGATATATTTTTAAACATAACTCCATCCTAAAATTGTCTGTTCTTAGCGCTTAGACTATCTATTGCTACACCTAATGTATAATTTTTCACGTGTATTGATTTTGTAAGTAGTATATTATACAATATAGTTGGATAAAATGTTGTCACATATATAATCTTAAAAATTATTTTATATAAAATTATATTAATCTATGCAGTCTCAGTGCCATTTGAATTTACAGTTCTCTCTATTATTGGAGCTTTTGTAACTCATATAACACGGCGGCCATATTTCAAAAACTCGAGATGTGATTGTCACTTCTGTGAAGGCCTATTCGAAAGTAATTTTTTTTTTTAATAAAGCACAACCACGTCAAATACATACATTGTTGTTATATACAATTTGGTTAAGTGGTATATTATCCGATGTATTTGACAATTAATTTCATCATACTAAGGATATTGTTACAACGACCGCCTTTAACTTTTTTTATAAAAAGGCGCTCGGTTTTGTAATGAATTCTTGGCGAGATTTTACATTTTAGTAGAGTTTTAAGTTTTTCCCAGAGGGGTTGACGTCAGGCAGGCGGCCGGTCGTAAAAACTACAAGCCGAATCTTTCTGTAACATGTATAAAAAGCATGTTGCGCGGACCCCATTGCGTGTGGGATAAGGGCAGGTGGAAGAAAAAGTGGAGTTTTAAGTTTAAAGGATTTTTTTTACCTGATAAAACTCTTTAAAAATTAATAGATTACGAGCAGGGCCGAGCCGCCCCTATGTGCAGTGTGCGGCGCACACAGGCGCCAAGACAATAGGGGCGCCGCCATAGAAATTATTTTTGTTACACTTACACAACAACATATTCTTTGTAGTGGAGTATCGATAAGTAAGTAGGCATATGATGCGCATATTGTAATATGCGTAACATATGCCTTGTAAATAACAAAACATATATTACGCTTATTGTACAACTATCCTAAGATAATATGCACGTTAGTGGTTTAATTTTACGCTTTGGGTTTTAGTTTACATTAGTTACGAGCTCAGCTTTACAATCAAAAGAACCGCTGTGAGTTTATGAACGCAACCCGATACGATACGTGCGACGCAAGCGGGGTGGGGTCACAGGGATTCCCCGACTTTAAGGAACGAGAGAGCCTAAACACCTATTTAGGATAATATTATCTAAGTATATGAAACTGGAGAAAATTTATTTCGGTCAAAATTAACAAATAAAAAAATAGTTGAAACATGAAGAAACGTGAAAAAAAGAGGCGCTTCATAGGTTTCGCACACAGGCGGTGTGGGGTGTCGGCGCGGCCCTGATTACGAGTATTAGGAAAATTTGTAGATCTAGTACAAATTTTAGAGAACTGGCAACCTTGACGTGAAATTAGTTTAGTTACAGCATCAGTTCCAAATATTACTATGTAACACGCTTACTTCATATCCGTGAATGAGGAAATATAAATAGCTGATGATCTCAAGCAATTGTGCGTTGTGGCTGGTTAGTTCTATTACTCTATGGGCAACGAGTGAAATGGAAAATTTGGGCGAGATTCCAGGATGAAGGAATTATTTTAGAAGGATCTAATTTCAGACAGGCATGTGGAAACAGATGGTTTGTCTGGTGTATTCTTGGGTATTGTCTGGGTCTTGCCCAGGGATTTTATAATGGTGTGTTCTAATTCATGTTTCAACGTTTAAGTTGGCTCAATTAAAACGCGCCATTTTGTATTGAGCTTAAAGACAAAGATCGGAAGGAGTTGGTTTGTTAGTTTATCAAAAAAGAAAGTGGGATCCACTGCCGTTACTACACAGAGTTAACATTTGCCTTTAGCCATGATATAGATGAAAGCACACAGCTAGGTTTTCTGACAAGTAGCTGTATTTCTAACTGTGCGCCGTCTCTTCTTGCTTCTTTTAACATACATTCAGGATATTGCGCATAGCTGAGCATCAAAACTATTGAATTGGACGACAGTTCACATCACAGCATCAAAAATGCACAATGATTAGAGAGATATGCGTCACAGAAAACGCAACTTGAAGTTAAATGTATGCCAATGGATATAGCTAATCAGAGCTTGTTTTCATTGAAATGCAGCAAGCAACTAGTCTAATAATAATTATTATACCAGCCCTGCTGAAGACGTGTCTTCTCTACTGTTTTTTTCTTAATGACGTGACGAGCAAGTCTCTTGCCTGATGGTGAACATCAGGTCTTCCCATAAACTGAAGGAACAGCAATTTGAACTTCCAATTATAAAGTACATCATGGCGCTGCATTGTGCTTGTCCCGCCGATGTTAAGTCTCATAATGCCCAGTTATTTTACAGGCTTCAATATCCTTCAAACAGAAAGTGTTTACACATTGATGCTTGGCGGCAAAAATGGACAAAGCGGTGGTGCCTATCCAGACGGTCTCTCGCATAAGCGGGTCCTATCACCTAGTAAAATGGATCTACCTCTTAGAATAAGAGGGGTTAGAACTTAGTCTACCAACGTACCAAGTCTACGCTGCCTCAATGCGGTTGTTTCACATACCTTTAATATTCTTATGGATAATTTCTGATAAACAGGTTTTCTCATGATGTTTCCTTCACCATTAAAGCAAGCGATAATTAACAATGAATTCACATGTAATTTTTAATTTGGTGACCTTGGAATAAGTTTCGAAATTTGGACTTTCGTTTCGACGTGATATGTCTTTCATACGTGACAAAATTTTCATGCACGATTGAAGTATTCGGGTTTCATTCCATTAAGCATTTCCACAATGAGGTCGAAAATTTAACCCAAGTCAGTAAAATAAAAGAAAATCCTTGTCCGTGACGTATAGATTTACAAACATTTGACTTACATCGCTCGCTACTATCTAAGTTTGTTCTATTTATGATCTAGGTGACCTATTTGCCAAACTGATTTTCAATGAGACGTGAGCAGTTTCTTAGAATTTATCGTCGATGATCGCATTACTAGTTTGTAATTAGTCTAATCGAATTAAATCACCTTGAAGGTTAGGATTATGTAATGGCTCATATGTACCTATTATTTGACTTTGAGTGATCTAATCACACTGATATTAACAGAGGGGCTAGCACGGAAAACTATCGAAATCGTAATGTAAAGGTATCGAGGGCTCGATAGATAATTCCTTAAATATCATTGGTCTATATTCCATATAAATTAGTTTCTTTTACGTACGATAGAGGCGCTGTACAAAAATCTCATAGAAATTGTTGTCGATGACAGCTCGAATAACTTTTCGCAAGTTTCCGTGCTAGCCCCTCAGTTCATATTAAATAAAATATAAAGAAAACATTGAGAGGATTTGACATTTACAGCCTCCTTGGCGCAGCGGGCGATTAGCCGGCTGCGAAACGGGAGGCCGTGGGTTCGATTCCCGCACTGACACAAATGTTTGTGTGATCCACAAATATTTGTTTGGGGTATGGGTGTTGTGGGGCCGCAAGTCTTTCGTATCTCCTGATACCCACAATTCAAGTTAACCTAGTGTGGGGTCAGGACTATGTGTGTGACTGTTGAGTGTATTTATTTTTACTGGGCGTCCCACAGTCCCATGCAGCGCATGAAAACTGGTACAGTATAGGAATGCAGTTCAGTGAATAGGAACAACACTGTTTTAGTTTATCTACACACACTAGCTTTGCTCGCGGCACCACCCGTGTGAAGTGCCTTATTCGAGATAAAAAGCCTATGTTCTAACTCTGGTCATAATCTACCTGTGTGCCAAATTTCATTGAAAACCGTTGAGCCGTTAAGGCGTGATTGACTAACAAACATCCAAATTCACAAACTCACATACATCCAAACTTTCACATTTATAATAATTGTAGGATAGTACGAAGTAGGATTAAACTGAGATGAACTGTAATTAACTAAGATATAATAAAGCGCCTTTACATTTATGTCAAAAATTAAGCTTGTAATAACATTTTGGTCGATAAATCCACTTGATAATCTCAACATTTGACAGCCTCCGTGGCGTAGCGGGCGAGTAGCCGGCTTTCACAAGAGGTCGTGGATTTGATTCCCACACCGAGATTTGTCCCGGTAAGCTGATATTTGTGAATCACACAAAAATTTGTGTTTGTGCGATCCACAAATATTGGTTTCGGGTCTGGGTGTTGTGGGACCGTAAGTGTTATTAAATTATACACATTGAAATAAAATTAGGTTATATGGATTTTATCGCGGTTTAATTTTTAATTTAGTCCCGACGTTTCGAAAGCTTTTCAGCCTTCGTGGTCACGGGAGAGAAAAATAAAAATTAAACCGCGATAAAATCCGTATAAGCTAGTTTTATTTCAATGTGTAATATTCGCGTAAACCTAAGAAATCACTAAATTATACACATTTTACTCATACTTTTCTATACATTATTACTAACAAGTTTCAACAATCAATAAAAAGCTTCATCGAGGATAACAATTGGCAGTTTCTATTAAAAGTGTAGTGTTTGTAGCTTTAATTGGAACGTAAAACTATAATGTTTCACAAATATTTTCTGTATCGAGACGTAAATTATCATTACAAACGATGTCTTGCACACGGACATTTCGAAATATGTTCGACTCGAATAAATACGAAGAAATGCTAAAAATATGATTATTTATAAATATCTTAGGCGTACACGGGCTGGACGTGGGCGATAGTGTATTTAAGATTACCTAGAAATATGCCTATTGCGGAAATTATAGTGTCTATCGACAGCTGTTCTGCGAATTTGTTATTATAACAATCCAATATAATATTGTGATTCGATCGTGATGCCACCTGTGCTTAGATCACAGAGCCTAAGTAATGTGTATAGTAACTTATTAGTTATTCTACACACTGTAATATACACTGTCCTACTGCTGGGCATGGGCCTCTACACTCTATTCATGATATTACGGTAGGTATGGGTGCTATACTCATAGAACGTAAATTTTTATGTATTTTCACGTACAGTAACTTTTTTACTAGCCTCAATGACCAAACGAGCGGGTCTCTCGCATGATAGAAAGCGCATAAACAGACACATCATCACACAACACTTTAGAAAAAATCATAATAACGCCCAGTAATTGCATTGGCTTCAGTGTCTTTCAAACCGAAACACAACAATGCTTACACACTGCTGCTTGGCGGCAGAAATAAACAAAGCGGTGGTAAAGTCGCACGTTAAAGATGAAAGCAAGTTTGAGTGGTAGAACCACGCTATATACAGTTTTATCTATATGAATGGGTCGGCTCAACCGGTTTGATACCACTGTCTTACAGAAATCCGACGTAAAGTAGCGGCTTCCTACTGCGTTTCGTACGATGAGTGCGATATCCGGAAGCCCAACTTCCCCTCTTACCAATCCATAAATTATCCCTTTCCCTTAAAAAAAAAGTAAACGAGAACAAAGACATCCAAAAAGACGAGTGTAGAGATGCAGTATAACTTTGCTTCTCTGCCTCTACTTTTTTATAGCAGAGAACGGCAAACTAGCAAGTAGGTCACCTGATGTTAAGTGATCTCCACCGTCCATGTACCTGAAAAATCATAGACGTATTGCGGACCTTAAAGGAAAGGTATGATCATGGGATTGAGAAGGAGATGGGCATTTGGGCCTCTGGATGTCTGATGTTGCGAAACGCAACAGCAAGCTACTTCACATCGGTTTTCTGTGTGACAGTGGTAACAACCCGGTCGAGCCGACCCATTCATGCTGTAGACAAAATTATCTACAGCAGCTCTAACACTTACTGCTTCGACTAAGTACAAGCTCGATAAATACACCCAACAGTCACACATAGTCCTGACTACTTAATGTTGGAAATGACTACATACGCACTCATGCCTGTAATCTGTTAAGGGGTAGGCAGAAGTGTAACCAGTACACCCACATTTCGCCGAGCGTATCTCCATCCCATGATGTGATAGGGGGCGAGCCTATCGCCATATCGCGCACAATTCCAGATTCCGGGCTGATACTGAGCATTTCGTAATAGAAAAACCCAATATCACTTTTAACCGACCCGGGAATCGAACCTGAGACCTCAGTGTTAGCCTCAGTCGTAACGCGTACGCATTACAACACCACCACCAAGGCCAAAGCCTGAAATGACTATTCAGCTAATAACATTCCCGCCTGTGTTCGGGTTCAACTCCAAGGATACCTCCGTGACGCGTGAACATTGACAACTCCGTGGACATAATCAACGCCGCGCTTTGGTCATAGACAACTCCGTGTACTATACTATCCCGCGGACTCCGTATACTAGGAATCTAAGGCCAGTGTATCGAAATAAGTGTGTAATTCATTTCGGTACTTTGATGTAGCCTTATCACGACCCTGATGATCCATGTTTTATTTTTATTGTATTGTATTATATTACTTTTTTTTAACTGACTTCTTTTATTTGACTGCCTCGGTGGCGCAGTTGTAATGCGTACGCGTTACGACTGAGGCTGACGCTGAGGTCCCGGTTTCGATCCCCGGGCCAGGTAAAAGTGATATTGGGTTTTTCTATTACGTAATGGTCAGTATCAGTCAGAAGTCTGGAATTGTACCCTGTATGGCGATGAGTTCGCCCCCTATCACATTATGGGACGGAGATAAGCTCGGCGAAATGTGGGTGTAATGGTTGTAACCAGTACACCCACAGTACAGAGGTGTACCTCTGCCTACCCCTTCGGAGACGTGAGTGCGTATTTATGTATGTATTTCTTTTAACCTTTTTTTGTTGTTTACTAACCGACCCTAGAAGTGTTACATTGTTGCTCAATCGGTCAGTTCATTCTTTCTTTCTGGCGTTATCCCAGCTTAGTACGAGTACCAGGTACCGCCTTCCTACTAGAACGGCTCCACTTCGCCCGATTTTGAGCATCTTCTGTAGTGAGACTTCAGTAGCTCAGTCGGCAAGTGTGACAAAGTATTTCGGTGTCCTCAGTCAGCATAGCGAACATTCTCCAATATGTGGGAGTGGATTTATGCCATTTTATTTCATCACGGTTTATAAACAACGTGTAATCGTCCCAGAGGCATATGTTGCACTACCAGTGACGTCATTGTTGAACACCGCAAACCCACGCCGTGAAAGGTTAAAAATATGTTTTATTTTAGGAAGTGTGCAATTTTAAATATATCGAAGATGAGTTTGATGCATTTGGGTGTTTCCGTCGATGTTAATCAGTGATAGTCTTGCGTAGGAATTATAAGGATTAAGTTAGCTCAGACATAAACACACCGATATCCAATGATACACTTTATTGTTTTGCTCACATAATACAATCACCACGAACGACACCAAGTGGCGTTCTTCACCATCCGCAATGCAGCATTTATTTAGATCGTGGTTAATCACAACTCTAACTTTGGGTATTACGACCTCTCTACTTTGGACTGCAAATACAGACTGCCCTTCGAATTGAATTGTAGGTCCTCACACGATCGCCCTTTTCAAGGCAACCTGCGGATACATTATCAGGGCGTAGCCCTCTGGATGTGGATCTCCTCGCGATCCGTGTATAACGGATCGGTCATTGGGATCGTTGATGGTTCTCCTCACACCGGGGGGGGGGTGTGGGAGAACCAAAAACGGTGGTAATAGTCACACACTGTGTGTGTGTGTGTGTGTGTGTCATTCGGAAGGAATGTGCTATGCTTTGCCCTTCGAATGGTGAGGCGCGCCATTATATACACAATACCCCACTCCGACTGAATCACTTGATAACAATATCACTGTTTAACGGGTAGAACAATGTTGACAAATATTTATAGTTACCCACAGTTAACAATAATCAGTAACTACAATTATGTATCTGTACTCATGATTAGGACCATTAGAATAGTGGCACCACCGAGTGGTAGCCAAGGTAATTAAGCTAACAGAATGTTGTTGGTGGTATTTTAACCCTCGACAAAAAGAGGGGTGTTGTAACTTCGACCCCTTTGTCTGTCTGGTTATGTGTATATCTCTTCGTATCGTAGCGCTAATGGCCCGATTAGAATGCGCTCTTTTATTTCAAAGCTCAGGTTTACTGGAGGTGGTTCTTCTATGTTTGAAGACGATCTGTTCTACCATTTAGAAATTAAAGATCTTTTTGTAATTTATTTCGGCGTTTTTTATTATTGATTAGTGTAGGTCAGTAGTTGTGTAATGGCTATATTGTATTCAAAGATAGATTTGCTTACTATCAATAGTGTTTTTGAAACATATTCGATACAAAATGTGTCAAAATTTACTGCCAGTAAGCAAATCTGTCGATAGGCAGAATGTTGCGAACGGCCATTAGATATACTTACTCGGAATCGTTCATCTTGTGAATGATAATCCGGGACAATACACATTTATAAATAGAGTTTTCAAACCTACGTAAGTGTGTGGTCATGGTACTTGGAAACTCCCATCATTCTTCACTTATCTCACTCCAATGTGAGGTCGGTCGGCGCAATATACTTTTTACACATGTTTCAGAAAGGATAAGACTTTAATTTTACGATTTTTTAAAGTTCAACCCCTCTCAGGGACCATCTCGGTATGCTCTCGAGCATGTTTGACAACCTCCGTGGCGCAAAATGGCGAGTAGCCGACTGTGAAACGGGAGGACGCGGGTTCGATTCCCGCACCGAGACAAATATTTGTCTGATACACACATATTTGTTTCGTGTCTGGGTGTTGTGAGACCGAAGTCTCTCGTAGTACCTGACACAGACAACACGAGACTCGTATCTTACTGTTGGGTCAGGACTATGTGTGTGACTGTTGGGTGTTCTTCTTCGACCCACCCATATCCCACGCGCAGTGGGGTCGGCGCAACATGTTTTTTTATCACATATTACAGAATGATTTGAACTGTAGTCTTTACGACCGGCCGCCTGTCTGACGTCAACCCCTCTGGGGAGACTGTGGGGTGTTATTTATATTTATTTAATGTTGTGTTAAAAAACTTACAATACGTCTTACCCAACCTGAGAATGGAAACCAAGACCTCCCAGTCTATATTTATAAGCTACGGCTAAACTAATCATGAGAAGAAGCGATGCTATGTTACATGACTCTCATTAGAATGTAAAAGATTCGTTTACAAATTAATCTAAGCTGAATAACATAGCAAATTCTACGTTACCGGTAAAAATTAAGCGACAAAATTCTAGATTAGACGCCCTAGAAAACCTACGTAACGTGAATAAATTACATTTAACAAAAAAACTCTTCAATGCTGTCGGACACGGTTTCCGAAATATCAATTTAGCAAACACCGTGAAATGATGTTTTGGTTTATTTTCGATGTAGCCCAGTCTCCGGAGTACAGAAAGTCACCCACCGAAATAGCGCATCACATGTTCCCCGTCTAATCTATAGCTAATACTTGAGTTTTGACGTGCCAAATGTATTTTTACATTAATAGTAGTTACGTGAAGGGATTTTGATGGGCGTGTACATTTTTCTGTAAATTAAGTTCGTTAAATAGAAAGAAAGATAATGTTTAATACGGTACGCCTCACACTAACACAAAGTAGATACGGCTAGTAGTAGTAGTACTGTAATATTTAAAACAATGACAAAACAAAACATTAAACGACAATTTATAACATTACATGTAATATAATAGGTAGGGACCGATGGCACGGATCTATTAATCGGTTGTGTGAAATAAATATTTCGTTTTACATAAGTAGGTACTAGTTCGCGGCTCCCCCCCATAAGTTTCCTTTTCCGAGATAAAAAGTAACGTTGTGTCTCTATCTATGTTTTAATCCAGGTCTTGATCTATCTGTGTGCGAAATTTCATCCAAAACTGATCAGCGTCAGTCGTGATTAATTAACAAACATCCAAATTCACAAACGCTAACGTAAAAAATACATACATACATACGCACTCACGCCTGTAATCCCCGAAGCGGTACGCAGAGGTGTAACCAGCACACCCACATTTCGCCGAGCGTATCATAAAAAATTTGACATTTATAATATTAGTTTAAACAAGTGATAGAGTCACACTGGAGACAGTTTTGTCTTCAGCCTGAATGGACCGCCTCGACTGGGTTGATACCATTGTCTCACAGAAAACCGACGTGAAGAAGCAGCATGCGTATGTTTCATATGGTGAGTGTGATATCATTTTACCGTGGCAGGATAAAGAAAACTTTGGGTACGTTCGAAAAAAACAAATTGTAAAGCCACAATTGTTTTGACTACACGAATGGGTCAGTTGAACGGGAGAAGTAACGCTATCCCACAAAAAAACGATGTAAAGGCGTAAAATGACAAACTTTCTGTTCCATTTCTTATAATGCTAATCTTCTTTTTCTTATCGAATGGTTAGTGGCCAACCAAGTGTCAGAGTTTTTTCAAGCCACCCGAAGGCCTCCGACTTGGCTTAACGACTGCTATCAGTTGATAACAGCCGGGACCGACATTTTAAGTGCCCTCGGAAGCACGGAGACGCTCTGTTGAAATACCACTAAGCGGTCACCCATCCATAGACTGACCGCAACCAAGGGTTGCTTAAGTCGCTTATCGTTTACTGATTAGTGAGTTGCACTCTATGAGCGCCTCACTAGCTATGAGCACCTCAATAATGTTAATGAGATTGCCGAAGGGCCGAGTTGGCCGCCCAATAACCCGTAAAGGCTAAAGACTTTTATGTATACTACTAGACGGGGTGTTTAGAAGTAAAACTGCGTCACATAACGCGGGAGTTTGTCAGCTCACAAACAGGGAGCGCGGTAGGGATTCTAGTTGAGTGTAAGCGAGATGGTAATATTGAGTTAAATTGACCGGAACTTAGTGGTACAAATTCTATGTACACCGCTCAGCTTGTCTAGTAGTAATTTATTAAAATTAAATTTACATTTCCAATCTACGATTACTCTAGAGTTGGATTCATGGGCGATGTTGCGCACTACGGTGACCCATTTATTGATTTCGATGTCAAGGGATAACAAGCGATCATAGATAACAACCAGCGTCCCATCAGCGGCCTCTAACAAGTGACAGTGTTAGAGTGGTCAGCCATCATTCACTCATCACCACGGCCGCGTTCGACGGTCAACCTGTTCAAAACCGCGCTATTTTGGCACCTACGCGGACATTGACCTCACCAGACAAAATATACGCACGTTCATCTCATTTATATATTTCAAAATAGTATGGATGTTTGTTGGAATTTTGTTCAGACTCTTCGATGGTTTTATAGGGGCGAGCAATGTCGTGCCGTGAATATATGTCTATGTCTTGGATTGTCATCTGCCGTCATTTTAAACGATACGCAAATACTTTAAATACTCCCAAATAGCTATATGTCAAAAACATAAAGAGAAGTATATTTTCTCTACGTTTTCGTCTTTTTCGTATATATTTTTAGTGATTTTAAAATACTTTAAACACCATGGCAACGCCTACTCATGTGTGTAACGATGATTTGCATTTTTGATATATTGCTATTCGAGCGCTGCAGGCGTTTTATAAAAGTAACTATTCTTTGTGCAACTCGTAATGTAACTATCAGATCTGGGACGTCTTTGAACTCCTTTTAAAACTTCGTCGTATTGCATTTCACTGGTACGGTTCTCGTAATACCTTATTTGCCACCGATTGGTAAGGTACGAAAGGAAGTGCCTGACAAGTTAAGGGGTTAAAATCGTGGATAAAAGAATATGTAATTTATGCACCGATTTTGATTCTTTCAACAACAAAAAGTAGGTCGTAAAATAAAAGCTTTGTAATAAAAACAACTGACTCAAAAGATTGTAGTTGATATCAAAGACTTTAATGTTACTACTAGACGGGCGGTTTAGAAGTAAAATTGCGTCACATAACGCGGGAGTTTGACAGCTCAAAGACCCCTGTCTTAGGCGCGATAGGGGTTCTGGTTGAGAGTAAGCCAGATTGTAATATTGAGTTACGGTCAATTGACCGTAATAGTGGTGCAATTTCTATGTACCGTGCAGGTTGTCTAGTAGTATACATAACAGTCGTTGGTTGATACAAATAGTATTAAATTATAGGTAATATTTTTTTTTGTTGATTTTTATTTAAGTACTTGCAATCACTAAGATTGCAAATGAATAAGTGGGTCATCCATTAGTCATCACCATCATCCATGAACACCCACAATACCAGAGGAATAATGTCAACATGTCGACTTTGTATTGTAATTTACTACAGTTTTAATGAATAACTTCAATGTATCTACAGTAGCCATCGTAATGCCGGCACTGTGAAGCCTTCCCTCAGGCTTTCTGAGCAGGCAACACGCTGAGCCGTGGGTGGTGAAAGTTCTTGATAGGTAGACCTTATCAGCGTGGGTGTTTTAGAACCAATTCGATTCTCTATTTCAAAACATTGTTTTAATTAAAAGATTATTGTCCGACAATAAATTAAGTACTAACAATTTTTTATTGTCTATATCATATCACACTAATATTATAAAGAGGAAAGTTTATTTGTATGTAATGAATAAACTTAAAAACTACTGGACCGATTTTAAAAATTATTTTGCCGTTAAAAAGTTACTGTATCACTGAGTAACATAGGCTTATCTCAGAAAGGGCTGTTCACGCGGGCAGAGCCGCGAATAAAGGCTAGTGATCATCAAAGGTTTTTATTTTATAATTAACGCAAGACAGTGCAGTGGGTGAGTAGCCGGATGTGAATCCGCTGGTTTCAATTCTCGCACTGAGACAAAATGTTTGTGTGATCCACAAATAAGCACTGTTGTGTTCCGGTGTGGAGGACATTGAAGCCAGTGTAATTACTGGGCATTATGAGACTTAACACCTTATGTCTCGGGGTGACGAGCGCAGTCCAGTGTCATGCAGTGCTTTATTTAAAGTTCTGTGTGGCGTTGCTTCTGTTTATGGGCAGGCGTGGCGCTTACCATCAGGCGAGCGACCTGCTCGTCTTGTCATTCAATCTAATAAAAAAAAAAAATCGGGTCTGTGTGTTTTCTCCCTAGAGGGGTTGACGTCAGGCAGGCGGCTGGTCGTAAAAACTACAAGCCAAGTCTTTCTGTAACATGTGTTAACAAGCATGTTGCGCTGACGCCACTGCGAGTTGGATAAGGGTAGGTGGAAGAAGAAGAAGAACGCAGGACGTAGTACAAGTCCGTCTTCCAAAGTCCTCGCCTGCCATGAAGTGCTTTGAAATTCATAGTTCTGTGTGATTTGGTCTTCTTATGAGCAAATCATGTCATGCCATTCATTATTTAGGCTAGAAAAAGAAAGACGTACAGAATTACTAATTTTGAAGGCATGAATTATTTCTATTATCTAAGACGTCCGGAAAGAAGATTGACTGATTAGCGCCCACACATTTCTATCTATAATAAATATTGGCTAATAACCTTAATTTACGTTTCCATTGCAGTCCGCCTCCGTAAAGTATTTCTTGTAAATATTTTCTGTACGGACTCGTATCAATCAACATAGGCCAGACTAAACGTCTAGGTTTAACAAAACACACACACACATTACCCTCTTTGCTTTGCTGGAGTCAGCTAAAAATAATGTTCGAAATGTTGCAGGGTTGGCAGTCTCTGAAATATCATTAAGGAAATGGTTAATTATTATTATTGATTAAGGGTTCTCAGATGGGGTACTGGCCGAAAGTGAAGTATGGCATAATTTTTTATGCTCTTATGTTTTTTTAGCATTAATGACGAGATGTTCGGGCATCCGTCTAATGTTAAGCGTCACGCTTACCCATAAACAAGCAACACCAATCACAACTTCGAATTAAGAAGTACTGGATGCCAATGGACTGCGCTCGTCACCCCAATATATAAGATGTTAGTGTCTCTATAATGCTAACTAATTTCATTAGCTTCAATGTCGCCAAACCGGTGTCACACTGCTGCTTGATAGAAATGACATGGAGGTGGTACCTACCAGACGTCCTTTCGCATACGCGGGATCTACTGCCTATATATACATATACATTTATACCTTCTTCTTCTTGATCCATCTGTACGGCATCTGTACGGTCGACGCAACATATTTTTTAACACATGTTACAGAAAGATTTGGCTTGTAATTTTTACTACCGGTCGCCTGCCTGACATCAACCCTCCTGAGAAGAAAACACCCAGACTCGAAACAAATACTTGTGGATCATACCAATATTTGTCTAAGTGCGGGAATCGAACCGGCGGCCTCTCGCTTCACGGCTGGCTACTCGTACACTGCGCCACTTAAATTTTCTTGTATATTTTATAATTATAGTCTCAAAAACCACGAATGGCGGTGCATTTGCTCTTTTCCGTTGAAGAGCTTCCCATTTTCACTCATAGTATGTTATTAAATTTTAACCAAATTTAAATAGGACCCTTAGTGTAAACCCTATCAAAGACAAAAAATAATCATCAAATCGGTCTACATTTGGATATCGTGTAACAACAAAAATCAGACGAATGGAGAACTTCATTTTAAAAGTTGGTTGAAAAATAATAAAACTTTCTTAAACCCAGCCCTATTGGGTACAGTTAGCTGTTCCTCTATCGGCTGGTTTCTCATAGAAACGTGACCGCACAACGCTCAGCGATCACGAACAACACGCCCGAAAGGAAATACTTTACCAATGCTGAATGTATTGTGAAAATGCATGCTTCTGTTAGGTCACCCATTCATTCATATCGTTCAATATTAACCGATAAGATTGCTGACCAGCATCAATGGGAGCAACTGTTAAAGGCTTAGTGATTTCTTATATTTACGCGAATATTACACATTGAAATAAAACTAGTGTATACGGATTTTATCGCGGTTTATTTTTATTTTAATCTCGACGTTTCGAAAGCTTTTCTGCCTTCGTGGTCACGGGAGAGACTAAAATAAAAGTAAACCGCGATAAAATTCGTACAAACTAGTTTTACTTTAATGTTAAAGGCTTGTTTTAAGGTAATGAAGGCAGGAAGACTACGACGCAGCGACAGCGACAAGTCTGCTCTGTATGAAATTGTGTAGAAACGGTTGCGGGTCATGGTGTTCTGCCTCGGTCGCATACTTCAAAACGTTAATACATGCATACGCACTTACGCCGATGATCCCTGCAGGATTAGGTAGAGGTGTAACCAGTACACCCACATTTTGTCGAGCTTATTTCCGTCTGATGATATGATATAATATATAGCCTATCACTTTAACTTGACCTGGGGAACGAACCCGAACCCTCAGCACGGGAGACGTACCGCGTCTCTAGTCCGTCCAAACATCTCTGCCTACTATATTGTATATGAAGTTTAATTGATTGTGGTATTTTAGTGGAGTTGCGGGTTTTAGATACATAAAACTAAATTCACTGTCAAATCATGATGAGAAGGCGGACCCTGGCATTAAGCCGGGATAACGCTAGACAGCAAGAAAGTCAATATGCTGATTATAATAAGCCTAAGTTAGATAAAGTCAATTCGCTGATGTATTATCAGCCTAAATTAGATAGGCTTGATTAAAGATTCGGACCAACAGCTTGAACGTCTAACCTTTTGACCTCTGTATTCACCCCTCCTTTTTTAATACTAGCTCGGCAAAGTGACTACGCTACATCTGATGTTAAGTGCAGCGCAATCCAAGAATACTGGCGACCAACGACGGACGATGTGTCTATTATAGGTCGGCAAAATTATGCCGGAATAGAGAAGTGGCGGTCATCTTGATTAAATTATTCTGCGGGATAAAATGGCGGGCATCTATCATTAGCCACAATCGTGTTGGTTGATATTACTTAATTGGGTGTTGTTTTGCAAATGTTTTGTGTTAATGTGTAATATTAATATCCTTCTAGATGTTTATTATCTTTGTTGATATGTTTTCCCATAAGTAAATACATATTATATTGTATTATTCAAAATGTCATAATGTTATTCATTATTTGAAAGGAATCTTAAATTTGTCATACATTTATGCCGATTTTTTTCAAATCTAAATGAATCCAAAAATGATACTACGTCTGTCTGTATAATAACCATATGAATAAAAGTGAAATACCACTAACTTACTAACTAATCACGAAATCTCAAAAACTACTAAAACTAGAATAATGAAATTTACTCAGATGATAGTTTGTGTAATGTAGGGGACCGCAAAACTCGATTTTTGATCATCTACATTTTAAAGGGAAACGGAGGAGATCCGTGGACAAAAGCTAATAATGCATATTATGTAATTATATTTATTTGATTCATAGATTAGAATTGTTCTTTAAATAACTCTCGGTGTCTGTAACAAAACTATAGCTTTCAGAAAAGTAGTGCATTGTTGTTGAAGTAAAAAACTTAACATTTATATGAAACGAGTTAACATTTATATCTTGATTTATTTCAATCTTCAACAAACTCTTTATTAAAATAGAGTTTTATATTAAGTTGATTATAGTTTGGTTTCAGTTTAGTCGGGTGACAACAGGGTTGACACATATGATTTTGGGTTCTTTGCCATACTTACAGTGGTAGAGCCACGTTGTAGACAATGTAGGAATGGGCCGATTCGACCGGGTTATTACCACTGCCTCACAGAAAACCGACGCGAAGCAGCTCGTTGCTGCGTTTCAGTGAGTGCGATTACGGGATACCCTAATCTCCCCAGCAATCTTAACCCCCATTCCTTTAAGGTTGGCAATGCAACGGCTTCTGGTTTCGCCGGTGTTCATGGACGGTGGAGATCACCATCATCACATGACCCATTTGTTTGTTGCTATGCTAAGAAATATTTCTGTTTATGTGTTGCGCTCTTTACAAAAATGCATCAAACACTTTCGTTCTATCTTGGTGTGCTGTTTACACTGACATTTTATAGGATGTTCCTAAGGAGTACAATGGTGTCGTGTTTCTAACCGGAGTGGTCAGACCGGTCGCGGCCGGTGTCTCGTGCTCTTCTACTGGGACGTGGGCGGGATGCGGCGGATTCGCAAACGTATTTATTTGGATTATTTTATAAGATGATACTATCGTATCGATGACCGCCTCGGTGGGGCAGTTGTAATGTGTACGCGGTACGACTGCTGTGTTGAGGTCTTGGGTTTGAACACCGGTAAGTGATATTGGGTTTTTTTTATCATGAAATGCTTGGTATCTACCCGACATATGGAATTGTTTCCGGTATGGTGATGGGCTCGCCCCCTATCACATTATAATAATCTCTGCGACATATTGGTGTACTATTTACACATCTGCCTACCTCTTCGGGGATTACAGGCGTGAGTACGTGTGTACTTACGTAGGTATATGATATTATCGTGATCTGATAATCATAACCCACATCTATATGTAGGCAGCGGCTTGGCTGTGCTCTGGCATTGCTGAGGTCCATGAGCGGCGGTAACCACTTACCATCAGGTGGGCCGTCTGCTCGTCTGCCTATCTAGGCAATAAAAAATCATAAAAAAATAAAACTGTTGGTTGTCCGTGGTAAGTGGAAATAGTCCCTTTTATTTAAGGTCGGCAACGCGTCCATGATAATTAAGGGATCGGGAAGGGGAGGGGGTTTTGGACGTCCGGGTATCTCACTTATCGTACGAAATGCTCCTCTCTAATACTCGTAGGTTAGTGCGTAGTGCATACAGTGAACAATGCTGATTCTACACAAAGGAGACAATGCAGGGACGTGTCGGGTTCGAACCTGCTGCACAGGATCGCTAAACCAGTATAAGATACGCAGTCTTGATATACTGTTTTGTTATAGAAGATAGAATAAAGGAGTATATTACAAATATGAATGACGATACGAGCAAATCTCTCGTAACAAATAAACAGTAGCAAAACGACACAGCGCCTGTAACTTATAATTACAAAGCACTGCATGGCACTGGACTGGGCTTGTCACCCCGATACATAAAAGTCGCATAAAACGCAGTATTTACACTAGATTCATTGTTATTTAAACCGAAACACAACATCGCTTACACATTACTGCTTGGCGGTAGACATGGACAAAGTGGTGATACCTATCCAGACGGCCACTCGCATGCGAGGGACCTTCCACCTACTAAATATACCTACCACCTATTTTCTGTATACGTTTATCAAAATGAAATATTAAAGTATAATGTGAGATTTGACAGCCTCCGTGGCGCAGCGGGCGAGTAGCCGGTTGCGAAGCGTGAGGCCGTGGGTTCGATTCCCGAACCTTGACAAATGTTTGTCTGATCCACAAATATTTGTCTCGGGTCTGGGTGTTGTGGGACCGCAAGTCCCTCGTAGTTCTTGATACCCACGATACAGGTTTAACCTAGTGTGGGGTCAGGACTATGTGTGTGACTGTTGGGTGTAAAAAAAAATAAAAAAAAAAATATGCAGATTAATTGATAACAGTAAGGTCATTTCTTTATAACTTTGATTTACTTAACTGATTAGCGACTATATTAATGGCTGATTTGACATTTAAGAAAAAAAATAGTGTGCTCATGTTGGTGTGGTGCGTATACCTTGACAATAGCATCTAGGAGTGCATTGTAACAGACAAGAGGGACAAAAAAATGGCTTATCTTGTGTCATAACAGTTGAGTTAAATTATAACGCTAACTATATGCCTTGGTGGCGCAGTTGTAATGCGTACGCGGTACGACGGTACGAAACGAACGGTACGAAATCTATGTACATACATAAAAAAGCAGAAAAAACTCGGTGAATTGAGAACCTCCTTCTTATTTGAAGTCGGTTAATAATCATCAAAATCGGGCCGCACTTGGCGGAGTTATACATGATCGTATATAAAAACCATACAGACGAATTGCCAAACTCTTCTATTTTGGAGACACTGCGACTGTTTTTTAACCGAACTGAGATTAGATTGTGAGTTGACTAAAAATGTTATTCTGCTCTTCTTTTAGTTTAGTTCGGTTTCATCTCGATCTCATTACAATACTCATTTCATTCACAATATTTTGTTTGTACGTTTGTCAATTAAAAATGTTAGCAGAATACCGTTTTTGCTTCAGTCATACTTTAATCCATTTTCAATCTCATTATGAGTATACCATTTGAAACTTTCTTGACACTGAAACTAGATCTGGATAATATTTTGAACATTTTTAATTACTAGAATTGGCCTTTAGGAATCCAACAGATTATAGTTACACTTAACATTTGACATATAATTGATATCTTGTGCATTTTGTGTTATATGTAAAAAAGAATAATATAGATAATACGTTTCATAATACAGACTCCACCAAAATGTTTGTTAACGCTAATTAGTCTGGTGATATGCAGTCGTTTACGTATGACAGTTGTATTTCACATAGTTCTAAAGCATTATTCATATTTTTTTATTTTGTTATACTCGCTCCCCACATTGGGCGAGATATGCCCAGAGTTGTTGAACACGTGGGTTGAGCACAGTTTTGTCCCGCTCTCTCTCGTTGCTATTCGTCATATCTTTTTGCCAGAGACGTGTCTCGTCAAGACATTTGGCGAGATATCTCGCCTAATGTGTGGAGAGGGCTTTACACAGTCTGATATATGACGACAGCAAAGCCAAAAGAGGATTATAATAATATAAATCTCATAATAAATTGTCTCATTGCTAGGCACGAACATTCTCTACTAGATGGATAGGATTGGCTCTTTAGTTCATTACACCGGCCTATTCTGGGTTTACAGAGTTTATGTACCTTCTAAATTACTATGAAATAGTCTGAGATACTGGACTGCCTCGGTGGTGCAGTTGTAATACGTACGCGGTACGACTGCTGTGCTTGTGCTGAGGTCTCGAGTTCGATTCCCGGGACGGGTAAATTGGGTTTTTTCTATTTCGAAATGCTCAATATCAGCCTGGAGTCTGGAATTGTGCCCGGTATGGCGATAGGCTTGCCCCCCTATAACATCATGGTACAGAAATAAGCTATGAAATAGTCAGAAACGTGGGTGTACTGGTTCATAGACACATTAAAAAGCTTTATGTATCTATGACTGGTTACACCTCGCCTACCCCTTCGGGGATTACAGGCGTGAGTGCGTATGTATGTAAGTCACAGATATGCTGTTTTTCTAACGATGTGCTCATTCACCGTTAACGTGGCTCTACCACTCAAAAAAGTACTGCTAAGCTATCATTGATGTGTCATATTCCATCATGATTTCTCATATCATAAACTTCATAATTTTACTACTAGTAATAGTTACATTTACATACAAAGTATTCAATTTATTTACGTATATTAGAATTCTTGAGATCATAATACGCGTTTTGAATGTTGGACCGTTTGACCCAACATACTTTGTATTACCATAAGCGCTAGTCGCCCACCCACATGAAAACTGTGCTTAACAAAAACTATATTTAACGCACTAAAAATAGAGTCGCAAATCTTTTGGATTTTGTATAGAGAAAAGTTGGCATAAAGAGAGTTGAATGAACTGTACGCCATGCAGTATTGCGGTCTTACTACGGCGAATACAATGCGGTGTTTTGGCAATTTTTATGGTATTTCAGCTAATATTGAGAAATGCATTATAAAAATCGCATTTGAGTATCGCGCAAGCAAGGAAATAATTCCAGTACTTGTATGTATCAATTAAATTTAGTTGTTAGAATCATATTTAGTCCGTCGTATTGTAGTCAAATATAATCAGATAAAACATCAGTATATAATAGTTCAAATCTCTAAACTAAAGTTAGATAACTTTACAAATAACTTAATTTAGTGGGGTGTACAGCAGAACTGGCACCAATATATCACTGGTCTTGTTATGTTATACTGTCTTTTAAGCCCCTTTTAGAGGGAGAGAATTTCTCGTACGACATAAGTTAGAATGAAACAGAAAATCATAATTGACGAGGCCGCGTTATTGCTTTTTTTCAAGCTGTATGACGTGTCTTCGTAAACATGTGTTTTTTTATGGTATAGGCCGGCAAACGAGTAAGTGGGTCACCTGATGGTAAGTGGTCTCCACCGCCCATGTACGCCCACAATACCAAAAGAATCATGGGTGCGTTGCCGACCTTAAAGGAAAGGGGTAATAAAGGGATTGGGAAGAGAGGAAGTTTGGGCCTCCAGATATCTCACTCACCGTACGAAACGCAGCAGCAAGTGTAATACACGGCTAGTATTATTTACGTGAGACAGTGGTAACGACCCGGACGAGCTAGCCCACTCATGCTGTAGACAAGTGTCTACAGCGTGGCTCTACCACTCATTCGAAATAATATATACATTTGTATGAAACACAAAATAAGCCGCACGTTCCTCGCAGCATATCACTATATCGAGTACAAATTCCAATCCCGGACAACACGTGCAATTTTCCCAATTGAAAAATAAAAAAACATATATTGTGTTATTACATATATAATATCACACCTGTATCCCATAGGGTTAGGCAGAGACTATGGATTTACACTTTACGCGGTGTTGACATACCACTTTCGCTTCATCTACTTTCATTAATCTTTTCATGCAATAATGCATGCTATGCTCAAATTATGTTTTGAGTGCAAAATATGTAGAAGTGTATTAAGCAGAATAAATTACTATGAATAATATAAAATCCATAAAACTTTCGTCCTAGAAAATCCGTAACTACGTCGATTAAATTCTCGACTGCGAATAATTTAATAATAGTAATTGCAAGTAACTATTTACATAGAACGTTTTTGTCATGCGAGAAAATGTCGGAAAGCAGTGCATTTACATGGCCCTTACTTTCTAAATGCGATGGTTTCGTCCCACGGCGGAGATGCCTTCTTTGATTTCGAGGTTAAGATTAGACTTTGTGTATAAATTGGCAATTAAGTAAAGCATAATATTAATTAGACAAATGACTTACAAAAATGCGCGATGGTTCCCTGTTTTATAGGTCTTCATAGTCATCTCAGGATTAATTAAAAAGAGTTAAAAATACCACGGTTGATGATGGTTACCTGTGTCGTGGAGGGCCGGAGGGAAGAGGCTCTTGAAATGTTTGGATGTCTTTTTCCTGGGTGGTAGGGCTTTAATCCATAGAAACTATAAATTGAACCTGGTGGTTTATTATAATTTAAATTTATATGAGTGTTTATTGGATGTAATTTGTTTTCTTTTTACTTTTGTCTAGATAGTCATTGTTGAAATACAGAACTACAAAGATCACGTCGTTTATCATTACCTCACTACAATTAATAATTTACACCGTATAGCTTATAGATAATAATTCTCTTAACGTTAAAGCCTGGAAAGGTATTTTAATTTAAAGGCTCAGCCATCGAAATTATCATATTATTCTCAGCATAACAATTTTTTATACTTATATATTTAACTTTACCTTTCTTTCAGTCTTTAAAGCTTAAAAGAACACTTCGCGATACATGACAAGCGGTGCAATGTGAAACTGAACGAAAGCTTGGAGAAAGTTTATAAGCTTGGCGGCTCGCTTGCAGAAACAAACGTTTATTGTACATTACATTACGATGTTGTTGGCTTCGTTTTAAACGGGTTTTGTTTATGTACCTGCTTTTGAAATAAACTTAACTAGTGTAAATAAGAAACAATGATAGCTCAGCGGGGAGTGGTATGGACTATCGAGACGAAAAGTCGCAGGTTCGAAACCAGACCCAAGTGTCTGACTCCTACCTCTGACTTTTCTGAGTTATGTGTGTATTAATTGTTAATTATCACTTGTTTTAACGGTGAAGGAAACATCGTGAGGAAACCTGCATACCTGAGAAGTTCTTCATAATAATTTCGAAGGTATGTGAAGTCTGCCAACCGCATTAGGCCAGCGTGGTGGACTAAGGCCTAACCCCTCTCATTCAGTAGAGGATGCCCGTGCCCAGCAGTGGGACGTACATAATACAGGGCTAGTATTAGTGTAAATAATAATCAAGACTAAATATAGAACTATGTCGATATGATATGCCCATCGTCCGGCGAGGGTTGATATTGGATTAGATTGGCACAGGACCGTGGTGAATGGCATATAAAAAAGAGATGCATATGCCGAGCAGTGGGATGAGAAAGGTTGTGAATGATGATGATGATGAAATATAGAACATAAACATGCAGTTGAATGATAATAAAAATATCTTGATGATAAATGTTTCGTCTTACAATTATTTATGTATTTTTTATATTAATTGAACTGTCACCAATATTTACTACTGTATTTAATAACCTTATAGTTAAAGATTCTCGTGTTTCTTCATTAGCAATAGATTAATACTTACTGGCTGAAAAAAAATTATTCAAACATAGCTAAGAACTGCCAACCCGCAATGCCAGGTTGGTCGACTAAGGCCTTACCCCTCTCGTTCAGTAGAGGAGGCCCGTGCCCAGCAGTGTAATACAGGGCTAGTATTCTGTATTATTATAGCTAAGAACTAATCACGATTATTAATTTCTGTTGTTTATTAATGGCACGTGAATGGCCTCAAGTTGATCATTTACCATTATATAACGTAGTATCTCATTGGCCCCCATGATTACATTAAGATAATATGATACTCATGTGAAATATAATATTAACAGTTACGAAAATACTTAACCACCTTTTGCATCACTAATAGGGTAGTTGACTAGATTTTTTTTATTATATAAATCAATAAGTTATGTTACTCAAAATCTATTGCAGAAAGAATTTTATAAATCGGACCAAAAATAAATAAGATAGAAGCCATTCAAATCCTGTAGAAGGGGTAATTGTCAAATGACAGACGATGCAACCTTTGACGTCACTGTGTAAAATGTTCATTATAGTGCACGCGTGCAAGCGAGATAGTGAGATATCCCTACTACGCACCCACTTTTCCTCATACCAACATTTAAAGTCATAACTGCGGGCACATTTCTGAACCAATTTTGATTGTGTTTTAATAAAAGGGTTTCTTTTGCGTATCATTTTCTGTTGCTTATAAAATAATGTATAAAATTCAATATAGGAAACTACCCTATTAAGTAACTATAAGAAATATATTACCAATATAATGTAACCTAAAAACCGGTCGTCAATTAGAAAAAACTATAACTTGAATTACATACATACGCACTGCCACCTGTAATCCCCGAAGGGGTAGACAGAGGTGTAACCAGTACACCCATATATCGCCGAGCTTATTTTCGTCCCATGGTGTGATGGGGGCGAGCCAGTCCACTTTTGAATTGCTAAACATTTTTACATCAAACATAATCAGGAACTAAATTGATTAAACAGGCTTTAAGAAAACATTCAAATCAGACCATTACTTTAGGAGCTACGGTACACAAAAATACAAATCAAACTCCTTTATAGGGAAAACATATTCTCAAAAAAAAAAAAAATACAAACTTAACAAAAATACAAAGACAAAGGGGTAAAATTTAAAACACCTCTTTTCGTCGAGGGCTAAAATAGTTCAGCAAACGTTCACCCAGTGATTAATAATAAAGCCGCTTAGACAAGAAGCGCCTTAACTAAACAGTTAAGTTTTATTGATAGTCCATCAGTACAAATTGTAGAGTGGTAGATATCGGTCAAGGCGGTGCGGTGCAGCTTTCTATTTATGTACATGAACTACGCTATTTTTCTTTATGGACACTAATTATATGAGCTATATCTACATACGATTGTAATCACTTTAGTGGTCGTGATAGTTTTACAAGGTGGTAGGTCCCTCGTATGCGAGAGGCCGTCCGGGTTGGTACCACCGCTTTGTCTATTTCTACCGACAAGCAAGTGTGTCAGAACTGTTGTGTTCCGGTTTGAAGCCAGTGAAATTACTAGGCATTATGAGACTAACATCTTATGACCAAATCTCACCTTAAAATGTTATAATTTTAATTTTTAACTTAGTATTTTTTTTTGTCATATTAAATTAATAAGCATGATGGATTCACATCTAGTAGATGTCAATCAAACGGAATGTAGTATAACTTTTTTTTTATCTTGGCATGTATATGATTGTACATCAGTTTTGTGAATTATAATAAAAAAAAAAAAAAAAAAAAAAAAGACGGTGACGAACGCAGTCCAATGCCATGCTTTGTAATTCAAAGTTAAGTGTGGTGTTGCATCTGTTTATGGGCAGGAGCGACCACGTTGCGTCACTCCAGCGAATAAAAAAAGTGGTTGAGCCACGCTGTAGACTTTCTTTCTACGTGGCGTAATCCCGGCGTTAATGTATGTTTTTTTTTTTATATATTAGATTGAATGACGAGACGAGCAGGTCGCTCGCCTGATGGTAAGCGCCACGCCTGCTCATAAACAGAAGCAACGCCACACAGAACTTTAAATAAAGCACTGCATGACACTGGACTGCGCTCGTCACCCCGAGACATAAGGTGTTAAGTCTCATAATGCCCAGTAATTACACTGGCTAATTTACAAATATTTTACGATACAGGTTAACCTAGGGTGTGGGAATATGTGTGCAACTGTTTAAAAACATCGTACTAAACGAAGACTGCCGAAGCGCATAACAATAATCGTGGAACCGTACATATTTAGAAACTCAAGCCCACGTAGCGAGACGTGAAAATCCAATCTATATATACCATGTTTTTTTTGGTGATAAACTACAATTATGATTACTTGTTGATTGTAATTGATCGGTAAATATCAGATAGGAGCAATAAATACTTAGAATCACAATCATATTCATTACACGATTGACACTAGAAAAACTTACGCAAAAATACTCAACAAGGCATACAGATCTCCAGATCCTTACGTTTCATTTAAGAATCACAAAAGGCTTCAGTAATGTAGGTCACAGCCTGGTTGGCTCCCCATTCAGTCAAGGGCGCGAGGGTAAAGCCCCGAGGTGCAGGTGTGGATCCAGGATTCGCTGAGAGAGAGGCAATTATTCTCTTCCGCTGAACGACGGTAAAGGTACAAGGGAGATGTCTGATAATGTGATCCTTAAATAACAAATAGGTATCTGGCATTTTTGGATATTGAACGAAATATAACAATAAGCTAAGTACCATTCTGGATGAACCGGTCCGTTTCTGCTGCAAATAAAACTATGTGCAGCCTTTTTTTATCAGATGTGGCAAGGGCTGTAATTTTACCTAATGTCCAGACGATAGTAGGTACTTAATTCAGGCAGAGGAGTCATTGCATTGCATTGCAGGAGTCATTTTGAGTGGTAGAGCCACGCTGTAGACACTTTTGTCTACAGCATGAATGGGCCGACTCGTCCGGGTCGTTACCACTGTCTCACAGAAAACCGACGTAAAGTAGCAGCTTGCTGCTGCGTTTCTTACGGTGAGTGAGATATCAGGAGGCCCAAATACCTTCCCCTTCCCATTCCCTTAATTAGCCCTTTCCTTTAAGGTCGGCAACGCGCCCATAATTCGTATTGTGGGCGTATATGGGCGGTGGAGATCACTTTCCATCAGGTGACCCACTTGCTCGGATCCCGGCTAATGCTATAAAAATAAAATGCCCTTTTTGCCCCAATCCGTGCCTAGGTGTGAGGAGGGAAGAGGGCCCGTCAGCTGATTCCAAACAGGCGGTAATGAGGCCGTGACGGCAGTTCGAATGTTTTCTTATTAGAGAAAGTGTCAATTTTACTTGTTTCATGGTCAATGTAGTTTGTGATGGTATGAACAGTTAATAGCTCCAAAACTTTTTATGTTCTTAATTTTACGCCTTTAAAGTATTTGCAGAGCATTATGCTGCTTTAAAACATGTTATAAAAACTTAATTTTAATGCAAGAATGCGTTGAATTTCAAATTGGTTTTTGTAAATGCTGATCATAATATGTTACATAATCAACAAGAATGTTGCGTATTTCCGTTTTGGATTGTCATAAGTATATCCCGGTTTTCGATAGTTATGTACAAATAATTGCATATGTTTCTATGTACTTTCATGTTGCTTGCTTCAAGACTCAACGTGTTACAGAAAGATGTGGTCATATTTAAAGGTTGTTACATACATACACCTGACATGAGTCTTTATGTACATGATCTTAACAACATCTAGATATCCTAAAATTTCACGCAAATTTCAATCACATAACTAAATATATTTGTATTACCTCTACATAATCTCCAAGCATCACTGCGCACCCAGTCATAGCCTCTTTAAATAGTTAGAAACGACAGTCACTTATACTTACTTACCTTGGTTGTTTTATGTCTTAGTAATACAATCAATTACAAGTGTTGTGCGCGGTGTTCATCGATGTGCAAATTTATGCATTACTTAGTATTTACATGTATTATTCCTATTTTCACAATTTGTACAATGTAACTGCGCCAAATAAAAATAAAAGAAGGGTTAAATTTTTATACCATACACTATAGTTTCCTTCATTTGACCACTTTTCTGTAACACGTATATCTGTATTCAAAAACCTATATTGTCTAAATAAAGCCCCATTTAGATCACGACAGAGATCACACGACTGGGGCAACTGACTGCCTCGGTGGCGCAGTTGTAATGTGTACGCGTTACGATTGAGGCCAACGCTGAGGTCTCGGGTTCGATCCCCGGGTCGGGTAGTGGTGTTGGGATTTTCTATTACGAAATACCCCAGTATCAGCCCGGAGTCTGGAATTTGTGCCCGGTATGGCGATAGGCTCGCCCCCTATCACATTATGGGACGGAGATGCGCTCGGCGAAATGTGGGTGTACTGATTACACCTCTGCCTACCCCTTCGGGGATTACAGGCGTGAGTGCGTATGTATGTATGAATCTCATGAAGCGTCTTCGTAAATTATAGTTTTGTGTACTATTCTCGTCCGTACCATACAAGAAAATGTGTCTGTCCAAATGAGTATTAGTCATCGCAGTTATAAACACGTAGATCTGAATAGGCTTGGCGAACTGGGTGTCCTGCCTCTCCCTGCCTCTTTCAACAATACAGCCGTTAGTACGGAGTGTGAAGAAGCAATTAGGCAGGCCGGCATAATTTTGCCGACCTACGATAGACACATCGTCTGTCGTTGATCGACAGTTTTTTGGATTGCGCTACACTTACCATCATGTGTAGCGTAGTCACTTTTCCGAGCTAGGATAAAAAAGTACGTATGTAGGTATGTATGATTATTTAAGTAACTGAGGTGAAATTGTCCGTGTAGAGCTTAATGCACAGTCGATAATTGTGCCGGCGACTGCGACTGCCGACTGCCGCGTCAGTGAATGTGCATTACTTGCTTTATCTTTATCGTTGGAATGTTTTATTTTTTTTCGATACTCACATTGGTTTACACCTAGCTCAGAAGTCAGGGACTTACTAATTGCAAAATTTGTGGAAAGAAATGTATTTAGTGGTATTAGATAGTTGTAATAAGCAATAGTTGTATTAAATCAATAGTTGTATTAAACAATAAACAATAAAGTTATTGAATAAATATTTTGTATGACTCGGCATTACAGTTAAATTTTGTGAATTTCTTCTAACTAGGTGAGGATTGTTGGGTTAGTCTGGGTTGGTAATCGTACCACAAAACATAACATATTTTTGCTTGGCGGCAGAACTACCAAAGCAAAGGTAAAGTGGTACCAACCCAGAAGGCGTCGTACACGAGGGATTTACCACCTGTTGTTGTTTGTTATTATACAATTTTATTTTTGGAAAACATTTAACTTTATAAAGATTAAGTTAGCGCCCTAATTGCACTTAAAATTCGCGCTTTAAAGCACAAGTTAATTGCCACTTAGATTCAATCTTACTTCCGCTTTCGGCTACTTTAGTTAAGTTAAATTAATTGTGCGTTAAGCGTTTAAATGCTAAAATTATGATGTCATAATTTTAAGAAATTATTCTCCTACTGAGACGAACAATTATTCTTTCTGACTTTTGGTCACGGCTCCACCCGCGTCATTGTCTTTTACGATAAAAATACAGTCAAATTGAGAACCTCCTTCTTTTTTGAAGTTGGTTAAAAATAACCTATGTCCTCAACGTTAGGAGGCTTAGTTTATTGTAATATGAGAGGATTTTTCTGTCGACTCGTTTTGCCCTGAATAACCAGTTTTATCTTTTTTTTTTTATTAGTTTGAATGACGAGACGAGCAGATCGCTCGCCTGATGGTAAGCGCCACGCCTGCTCATAAACAGAAGCAACGCCACACAGAACTTTAAATAACAAAGCACTGTATGACACTGGACTGCGCTCGTCACCCCGAGACATGAGGTGTTAGGTCTCATAATGCCCAGTAATTTCACTGGCTTCAATGTCCTTCAAACCGAAACACAACAGTGCTTACACACTGTTGCTTGGCGGCAGAAATAGACAGAGCGGTGGTACCAACCCAGCCGGCCTCTCGCAAACGATCTAGTGTTATCTAGTTATTTCTCTATGTCTATTGAAGCTTACATGGTTGTATAGAATACTTGACTCGTTATATCAAAAGTAGAGATAAAAGCCTCCACTCTACAGGGCAGGAGGCGCCGGTCAGTCGTCAATTCAGCGCTCCTCCTCCTTGAAAAGAACATTTTTACTTTTTTTTATGCATGTACATCGATTTCTCTGCCAATTGTGGACCGATTTTGTTGGAAAAATTGTCACTCGATAGAGTTTAGCTGCGATGTGGTCCTATATAAATTTGGTTAAGATTAGATGACGGAGTACGGAGATAAAAAATAAAACTCCGCAACGGACAACAGTACACTCGTCGCGATTGTGTTATTGTATTGGAGTTTACATGATATTGCTTTGAAGTTGGTTTCTAAGTTTTGTTAAATGTTATCATTTATATCGTCAAACGTCACACGTTGGTCTCTCTACTGATCACAATCAAACTGCACGAACGTTCGTGTCGTGTTCTTACGCCACATTCTAACCCCACTGTACTTGCTTGCTAAAAACTATGGGTATATGCTATACATGTCCATTTGTGGTGTAGAGCCAACGGTACCGCATTCACGTAGCCGATTGTGCTCCAAACCGGTACACATGCACCACGATCAATCCGTGTCATGGGTTGGGCTTGAGACCTTAGATCACCACTCACTGATTACGGTGTATTTTGAATTGGTTTGCTCAAAGCTTTATGTGAAATGCGACACTACCGTTTGGAAATAATGTCATTTGTAATTATTCAAAAAAAAATTATACAATATGTAACAAAAATCCTGTTGGGCGTTTTAACTGTGATGACTGAATCGATATTCAAACGTAATGTACTAACTCGCCCACGAAAATAGAAAATAATCGTATTTATTTTTTAAAATCTAATTAATTTATTATTTATAAACCGTATTTCGATTGATTACCTCTGCAAGAACGATGACTTGGAGCCAGAGCTAGAGAGTAAGTTGCGGCGTCCACGTATATCAAACGTTTTTAATAATATTTAAAAATGTTAATTTTTAATAAATATGTTCATTTTCTAAGCTGCGTAGCGGTCTTCTATTCCACTATCATATTTGCATCATAGATATATGACATCATATACGATCCTATGTCACAGCGTGCTGTGAAATAGGACCATAGAAATACGATCATAGACAATATGAAGTTTATGTTGCTATTACACTGTCATACGATTCTCATATATCTATGAGCTATAGAAGTAGGATCATTTTTATATGATAGTGGAATAGAGGGCTAAGGATAATATCTCGCTTCTGTTTATATTTTTTTTAATTCAACTATTTTTATTAAGCTGTCTATAATTATGTCTTATCTTCACGACCCAAAACGAGCCATCAAGGTTTTTATAACACCTGTATTATTGAATAACGAGACGAGCTCGCCTGATGGCTATAAGTAGTAGCAACACCATCCAGAACTTTGACTCTGCCAAAAAATAAAAAAACACGCCACTGCCCTCGTCAAGACATTAAAAAGCTCAGTGATTTCAAACCAAAAGATGTTCTTACACACTGCTGCTTGGCGGCATAAATAGACAAAGAGTGATCTATACCGACGAACTCTCGTATATGAGGCTTACCATAATAAATATTAATGATGTCGGGTGACAAAATTGATGTACAGAAAAACTTAAATTAGTTTATGTTACATCTCTTGTACAAATGAATGTTAACTGTTTTAACTATTAAATTAAAAAAATAAAAATTAAAACAAGTAAGTAAATTAAGTAAAGCCTAAATATATTATCTCATAATACATCGATTATGTCTGTATCTAGCAAGGTATAGACATAATTGTAATTAAGGCACCCTGGGTTTGGCGTGCTTATTTTTGTCCCATGATGTGATAGGCAACTAGCCTTTCGTCATATCGGCCACAAATTCCAAGCTCAGGCAACAGCAAATAAATTCTATTTGCCAAGCCACACAGGCATATTATATTATCTAAGTTAAACAAAATAAACGTACCGACAGCTTCAATCTATCGGTTGCCGATGTAGGCACTTAGGCACTTATATTACAATCTAGATACCCCGTTGCCTTATGAGTATGTTAGTGGTAGAGCCACGCTGTAGACAGTTTGTTTATAGCATGAATGGGCCAGCTCGGCCGGGTCGTTACCACTATCTCACAGAAAACCGACATAAAGTATCACTTACCATCAGGTGACCCACATGCTTGTTTGCCGGCCTGTGCTATAAAAAAAAATATTCTGTTAAGCAAGTCCGTTTTGCTAGGCGTGTGTAAGTTCAGCGTGACTGACCCCCGTATTCATAAATGTTACTATGAGACCTCATAGTGAGCGACAACGCATAGTGACGATTTCTCTAAACGTCATTGGTTAGGTTGTTAGGCCGGCAAACGCGCAAGTGGGTCATCTCACGGTCATAATCTCCACCGCCCATGAACGCCTACAATACCAAGAGAATTATGGGCGCGTTGCCGACCTTAAAAGAAAGGGATAATTAAAAGATTCGGAAGGGGAGGGGGATTTGGGCCTCCGGATTTCTCACTCACCGTACGAAACGCAGCAACAAGCTGCTACTTTACGCCGGTTTTCTGTGAGACAGTGGTAACGACCCTGCCGAGCCGGCCCATTCATGCTGTAGAGAAAACTATCTACAGCGTGGCTCTACCACTCAAAGAAAGAAAGTAGAAAAGAAGAAAGAAATAAAATAAATTTATTTTCACACATGACAGCGGCGCTAATACCAAACAAACTAAATATTCCCTATATTATTTTTAAAGATAGATTTCCTTACTATCTATAGTGTTTTGACAGATATTCCATATGAAATATGTAAAACCGGCCCATTCATGCTGTAGACAAAACTGTCTGCAGCGTGACTCTACCACTTTTGTATGACTGGATTTTCTTCAGGACAAGAAAAGTCCCTGCAGCAACTCCAGTCCAGTCCCCATGGTTTAGAAACACAAATTTTCCTGAATGTCTCTTAAAGGTCCTTGGTTAGTCCAATGCTGAACACAAACGAGATTTGACATTAATAGTGTTACACAATCAATATGTTATACTAATATTAATTAGGAGTCTCTCAGTGTATTAAATCATACTTATAATTAGAACTTTATCAGTCATGTTTACGCAATTGACCTTTAAAGTTTATTTAGTAAAGAGGACAATAATAGTTCAACGCAATGTAATAAAGTTTCTAACACGTTACACGATGCTATTTTGATAAACAAATCTTGTATCGTCTCAGATGACTAATTCTACACTATAGTTGTCCATAATTGATAAATTACACACCTTATTTAATGTAATCAATCTAATCAGTAATCGTTTGCTCAGATATCGTGGATGATAACAGTGTAGATACCACTTGCAGTACGAAAATACACGCGCTACCACGATATCCTTTACGTTACTGTGCACCTGTTTACATGTTTTCCTCCAATGTTGTGATTTTAATTGTGTTCATCGTATTGTGTAATTTGTGCGATCCAAATATAAACACCCAAAAATAGATTCGTAACTGAAAACCCACCCCTGGAGCCTTGTCGCACCGTCTAGGCGCCGTCTGCTGACTCACGTGGAGGCGGACACATGCGCAACAACCAGCCTCCAACTTAACTGCCGGCAGTATCGAGCGACCCTCCGCGCAGAGAGGTCATGCCGCAATGTCGGACGGCCGCGACTCCCCGTCGCAAAGCGGTCTACGGGACCGCGTCAATTTCTTCGAAAAAGTATGGGCTGGACAATCAAGCAACGACACGGTCGATGCTACCACTAATGTAGACGAAATAGAGCGTAGGATAGAGCAGCGCAAGCGGCGACCGGAATCTCCGAAGATCGAAGTAAAGTTGAAGCATACAAGAGATGGCGAGTCGCCGACAAAGAGTTACGAGAGTACGTTTCCTAACCTGAAGCTGAGACATGTTGAGCCCGTGGAGGAGGTGGAGCGCATCGAGCGGCAGGTCGAAGAGGGCGACCTGGCTGCTGGCGTGCGCTTTGTCAAGTTCGAACGGGTGACTGTGAAGCGGACGGTGACGGAGACGAGGACCGAGGAGCGGCCTGACTCGCCGCAGCACGAGTGGTACTCGGAGTACAAGCAGCAGACGTTGCACACTGTGCCCAGAAAAGACTACGTGAGGAGCAAGACGGAATATGACTCTCACATCGCAGAGATTCGCGGTAAGTTTATGAAGATATTTCTTCCTAAGTCATTGGCTGTTTGAAGACGTAATTTAGCAGGCCGTAATGACCGTGGACTCTCGTCAATCATCACTTGTTTGTATACAGAATTAAATCTATTTTCTTTCTTCTTTTACTTTACTTAAAATGCGTTGTTGTACTTAACATATGCACTTTGCCGTGTTAGCACAAATACTTTACGTTTTCTGAATAAAACATTAAATATAGTATAGAAGGAAAACATGACCATGTTTACGTGTTTGTGGATTATAGGTATCAATATTTGTAGGCAGGTTGACCGCACCTATACCACATCATACTGTATAATGTACATTGTACCTGCTACAGCTACAACATAATGGACCATCAGTCGATGTTCATTTAAATTAGCTTTCAAATTGAATAGCCTATCATGTTTAATTCAGTATTATGTGGTGTTGTACGAATATTTAAATCAAAACATTACATATTGCCGGTTCAATTATGTTTTAGCCGTTGGTTTCGAATACTGAGTTTTAGATTTACTCTAGTCTATGTTTATTTAGAAGAGCTGGGCTGGGCTACATAAAGGAATTTGCCGGCTCGACCTAGGTATAGTGTTGAGTACGACATACAAGAGGCATTACATTTGCCCCGTATATGATGAAATAATGGAAGAGCGTCTCAATTTTTTTACATGTATACTTCAAATTTTATGTCGCGTTTCTCTTTTACTATTCCCATGACGAGATGTGTGCGTGAAAGTATAAGAACGAGCAAGTGACCTTCAAGACGCATCGCCTCATTTGAAGTGGACCTTGTACTGGCTCAGTACAAAAAGAACAGCTCTTACAAACTCATTTAAAAATCGTGCCCTACTCAACACTACTTGGGTAGCACAGTCTCATAGAAAACAGATGTGAAATGACACTTTTGTGTTGCATTTCGTGAATTTTTAGAGGACCGTATCGTACAGGAAGCGGTTGTACAGTAAAGTTTATTGCGTTCTTTGCCAAAACCGGCTCTTCTTTAACGGCTTTTTGTTGTAATAAATGGATATTAACAATTCAAGAACGTTCACTTTGATGGATTGATGTCCAAGGTGATACTGATCATAATTAATCACTATTAAGATTGTTTTTTTTAATTTTTGCTCTAGGGTATTTTCGATGTTTATCTACTTTAAGGTAGTATGACATAGTTTTGTCCTTCAATAGATATTTATACTCGTTTTCACCGACCGTTACATACTTCACACTTAGTCCATAATTATGAGTCCTGTGTTTTCATTTTTAACTTACAATTTCCGATTACGTAGCATGTTTATCGAAGCACGGGCCTTTTGCTGCATACGTTGCAATATTTCATATTTTTATATTTTTGACACGCTTTATTTCATGCGTCATATAGAAGTAGAGGCAGTTTGCAAGTTGAAAGCGTTATAGTTGGGACCCTCTAACCCACATTGAAATGGTTCGTTGAACGTTTGCCTTTTTTTGTGGTGCGCCATCTCACCTCGCTTTGATATGTATTAGCACTTCGGGGTCTCCTAAAATTGTAGGGTGATTGGTGAAAAAGGTCATATAAATTAAATTTATAAAAACCAAATTTATATGAACTATAGTCGACAAGATATGCAGAAACTTGAGTGCTTCCATGCATTGAAGAGTAGATATGTGATCAAGTAATTTTTCAATAGTTAAGATGTTATAATAGGTATAATTAATTGTTCTAGTAAACGCTGTGGAAAATCATACACTTAAAATTTCTGCATTTTCTTAACTTGTAGTAGTAACAAACTGTAATATGTCGAATGTTTTTACAACCTGTAAACGTATTTAAGCATATACAGATCCCTTAATTTTACCACTGAAACTAATTTCAAATATTAACGCTTTAATTTCACTTGCTTTTACAAACATTGGCGTCGCGTCGCGTCGCTGATAACAAAATTGAACGCAGTATGTCCGCTCTTGGGAGTTGTAAATGTCAGAGGAGTCGCGCGACCTTGGCACTCGAGTCGAATATAAACAATCGCATTTCCAAATCCAGTTTTGGTTGCATAAAGTTTTATAATCTAGACATAACAGCTTAGAACCGCTTTAGCATTCGTCTTTAAGATTACTTTGTGGTAGATCCCTCGCATGAGAGAGGTCGCCGTATGGGTAGGTAACCACAACTTTGTCTATTTCTGCCGTCTGGCGGCAGTCTGTAATAATTATTGTATTCTGGTTTGGACATTCTATATTGACAAGTGATATTACTATAAATTATGAGACTTTTAACTGTTATGTTTCAAGATGAAGAGCACAGGGTAGTGTAGTACTTTGTTATTCTGAGTGGTGTTGTCATTGTTTATGGAAAGACGTGGGTACTTATCATCAGGTGCGCGAATTTCACTTATGGAGGAAATAACGTAGCGTTGCTTGATTTGAACTTATTTTGATAAATTTTTACTAATATCTAAAATTACTCATATTAAGTTTTGGGGCGTATGACTTTTCGTGAAATTAAAGCAAATTACATTCCATTACAGTTTTCTGTAATAGTCTCGCCTGTGTCGTACGTTAAAATCTCTAAATACTATAGGGCTTTATCATGATGTAAAATGACCGATGTTATGATGACGGCTCAAATAATTATTTTACGACAAATCAATCTTTTACCAGTCAATCTTTTCTTTAAAGCTGGATAAAATAAAATGTTATCGCCTCATATATTTAAAAAGTAAACTTAAAGTAGGTATCTCTTGGTTGACACAACATCTCAAGAGCTACTTTAAATGGATATTGTTATCTTATTTTTCTCAATCTTTCTAGATACGTGAAGATTCGTAAACAGTTTTGCAAGAAATTAAAGATAATGAATTGCATTCATTATTCCTTCAGATATAACCTTTTGACCTACCTATCATTTATTTGGTAATGATTGTGAACTTATTTATCATGTCAGTTTAGTTATATGACTACTGTAGTAACAAGGTTTATCAACGCTTATTGTGAAATATTGCTGGTTATTTTATTTGACTGGAGTTTTGGTCACGACTTGTTTTGCGTAGAAGTTGTTAAAGTGGACATTGTAGCGAATGAAAATTTTGAATAGATTCTCGTAGTGGACTAAGGCTTAATCCATCTCAATAGTAAAGGGGTCCAATCTCAGCAGCACGAGAGGTCCGATATTGTATTATTATTTTAGTCGTTTGTTAACATGGGCATATTGAAATCATGATAAATAAATCAACAGACAAGCATCTAACAAATGATTTGTGTTCTAGAAATAAAAAATGATACAAGTCTTTAATTTATAGGTAGGTTTATGAAATAGAGAGTTAAATAAGCCCTCAGGCAAAGTGAATCAAATTGAAATGTTACTTTGTTTGTAAAATGAACTCCGCAACTAGGCAACTATGAAATTGTCGTTTTTAAAAATATCCATCGTTTATAATAAACAGTATATCATTATTATTTGAATGTTAATGAACAGCTTCTCTACAATTTTATTATACTTTATTGTTCATGAATAATTCAAGGTTTTCCAAGTCCTGAGGATTTAAATTATATGATTGATGATGATTGCTTAAATGCAAGTTTCGAACTATTATATAATTAATGCATGGCTGAAACTTTACCTAAAGTTGGTTGCCCAGCCCGGGGATAGAATCTCATTAGTTTCAAAGCCGAACTACACTGCATCTAGACTGACGAATGATAGTTTAATCTCGGAAAAATCCAAAGACTGCATGCCCATATCTTATCTCATACAGTTTGTACAGAAATGAGTGATAATATTGCACTTGTTACCTAATTGTTGCGTCCGTCTGGTGTAATTGGAGACCTTGGTGTAGTTATTTACGAGCCAAATGACAAACTACTATGACATCCAAAGTAATAACATTTTTACCGTGTTTTCGATGTGCCTAATGGCAGAGTGAAGTGTAGCCGAAAGAGAGACTGCGTTTTTTCTTTTCGTGTTGATCCAAATTTTGTCGGTGTGGTCCTTAAATATTGGTTGCAAATTTGGCTGATCTGCGATCTAAAGTATCTTACATTTGATATTTTAAGTAGTTTCCTCAAAACGTATATCATCTTATCATTATGAATGCAGACCTACACAATTCTCACAATTACAATTCTGATCGTGAGCAATGATAATAATATAAATTAACATAATTTTTGCAATAATAATATGTTGAATACAAACACCACGAGCGAACTCATTTGTATAAATTGCAAATGTTTCGAAGAACACGCCTATAAAGTAAAGTCGTTGGTACAAAAATGCCGTCACTTAACACGTTCGGTATGATGTCACCACTGGTATACCTAAGGACGCAGGTTCGTATAACAAATAGGTGTTTAAGGGCACAACTATAGATGGACAAGTTCGTGCGCGACGGTCCTGCGGGGTACAAGACGTTGGGGGGGGCGAGGTTCTCTAGATGTTAGCGGGCGGATTGCGGCGGTCGCATTTGTTTCCCTTCCCCGCTGCACAAACCGCCCCCGTGGTCCATCTATAGCGGCAGTGAATTTGTCAGCTTCAAGAATTGTTATTCTAAGGGTTGATTTTTCAATTTTCGACTAAATTTTATCTGCCAGGTAAGTAAAACCACACTAAAATTGGCTGAATAAATTTTCTTCAAACGTAAGCCCTTAAAAAACGCATACAAATCGGTCCCTTGTTTAGGCGCTACGAACCTAAAGCGACAAAGTGATCGAACTCATTACACTCTTCTTTTTGTCGCAGGTTAAACCTACGTGCACCCCTCATACTGATAGGTAGTAATAATGTCACGTGACTCTCTGTTGATACTGATAACATTATCTTTTGGCGCAACAAAGTGCATATTATTAAGTTATTACTATAATGGTTATACACACATACCGTCAAGGCATATTTATCTTTATAAACCGAAATTGACTTAAACGATCCCCTTTTAAAAATGCCTATGGATTGCACTTACATGTTTTGCGGCAAATCAGAAATTCTCACTTAGAATTTACAAGTATGGTCTTAAAATTAACATACGCACTCACGCCTGTAATCACCGAAAGGGTAGGCAGAGGTATAACCAGTACACCCACATTTCGCCGAGCTTATTTCCGTACCATCATTTGGCAGGGGCGGAACCTATCGCCATACCGAGCACAATTCCAGATTCCGGGCTGATACTGAGCATTTCGTAATAAAAAACTCAATATTACTTTTAACCGACCCGGGAATCGAACCGGAGACCCTCAGCACAGCTGGTGTACCGCGTACACATTACAACTGCGCAACCGAGGCAAGTTGAACTGAAAATTAAATTCTGTAAAATTTAATTTGTAAAGAAAAACTATTTTTTTATGCGAACATCAAAAGTATGTAATATCGAACAATGACTTTACTTTAAGTAATGATCTTCAAACAAATGTTGTATTATTTGCCATTAAATGGTGCTACGCATTTATTAAAACAAAGCAAGGTGGCATCCCTAATTCCAACCTTGACACTTAATAGCTGACGTCATCCAGATAATTAACGGCGCGTCATTGGCAATAGCGCTTAATGTCCTGTCACAGATGCGTTGGCAACCATATATTACAATTGTAATAAACCATTCTTGCTCATTAATACATCGGGATCTGGCACATTAGTCTCATGAGTGGTAGAGCCACGCTCTAGACAGTTTTGTCTACAGCATGAATGGGCCGGCTTGTCCCGGTCGTTACCACTGTCTCACAGGAAACAGACGTAAAGTAGCAGCTTACTGCTGCGTTTCATACGGTGAGTGAGATATCCGGAGGCCCAAATTCCCTCCCCCTGTCCCAATTCTTTAATTATCCCTTTCCTTTAAGGTCAGCAACGCGCCCATGACTCTTTACATGGTACATGGGCGGTGGAGATCGCTTACCATCAGGTGACCAGTTGACAGAGACAGTTGCTCGTTTGCCGGCCTATGCAAAAAAAATGGCACTCGGACTCGGGAACAATTTTTTTGTCGTGTCTTGAGGATCTTTTAACCGCTTCTGGTGCAGTTAAACGACGACGTTTGAGCCGGAGCTCAGCTGCCCGTACTTATACTAATGAGTCGTCAAACATCGGTACTTATGGAGACACTTCGCGTTAACGGTTCATCTAACTGTACCATTAGATAGTAACCACTCTATGACTGTGCACAATATTCAGTACTATGCCTACTGCCCATGGTCCATATCGACCCATAAAAAAGAAGAAAAAATAAAATAATAATAATACTTAATAACTCTGGACTATTCCTTTATAAAAATATTGTAAAATTTATAGTTGTCCAGTGTATTTTGATGATGCTATGTATGTTATATGCTTAGTTTCTTTATTTTGTACTGACTTGTCATAAGCGCTATTTTAATTGCCTACATGATTAATAAACATATTTCATTTCATTTCATTTCACTATAAGGTATTCTGTAACAATGTGTTAGGGTTGTACTTGTACACAATGAACTTAAGCTGTTATAGTTTTTTTAAAATATACAACGTGTTGTAGAAAGGGGCGGGCAAATTTAAGCAATGTATAGTGTAGGGTATAAGTATTTTATCTCCCATAGTACTAATTCCGATTGCATTGCTAGAACAATAATTATAGAATTTTCTTTTTTATCGAATGAGTAACATGTCGATATCGACTTTCAACTTTGGACAACACTAAATGATACTATAGACCTCCTTTCATTTAATTATTTCATAAATTAAAAAAATATTAAACAGTTGTCAAATATCAATATTTATTTGACACAGTCAGTTTGGCAATCTCTGATTTTATGAAGATTACGAGTTCATAATAATATGTTGTATTTTACTAAAAACAAGTATGATTTATTGGTATTTGTGTTGGTGTAACGAATAAGAGGATCGTCGAATGTATTAAGCCAAATTCATAGATGGAAGCCCCAAGAATGAAGTCTGAGTCCCAAGAATGAATTAACATACTTCTAGAGGATGGTACCTATATCGTCTTCAGCACACAGTATCTTACAAGTGTTAATTTGTGTTTAAGTTACGTACGTATGTCCGTAGAATTACGTACATCTTATTCAAGTTTATTAAAAAGTGAGTGTCGTTCATAATAATTAATAGTGATGTCATCAATCTTATCGATCTTAATAAACGAGTGATTAAAATTAACATGAAAATTTTGGATGTCTTGGTTTTAAAAAGATCCGGTACATGAGTACGGATTGTAAGGTGTATGTAATGGCCCTAAAATATGACCACACCTTTCTGTAACACGTTGTATATAGTATATATGGTATAGTAATAGGCTGCCGTGGTAAATGTGATTGTTGAGGACCTGTCACTAAAGCCCGAATACTGAAACGCTACTCAAAGGCTGACTGTCTAACCCCTACTTATTTTCATACCATTTTACGCGTTTTAACATGTTTAACATGATCTTATATGCTTGAGTTGCATTTCAGTATTCGGACGTCGCGTCGGTATTGTTTTTTTACTGATTTTTATTTGTTGATTCATCCATGTTTTTAGTTTAGAATCAAGTAATTTTGTAGGTATTAAGGACTATATCAATAGACGCCATGGGGGTGAAATCAGTGTTGTGCCATTTAGAAAACAGTTCTATGGTTGGGATGTCACTTGAAGACTGTTTGGTTGCGCAACCTCTTTTTTATGGCAGAGGGCGGCAAATGCACATGAGCTGCCTAATAATAAAGTACGTCCATCGCCCACGAAAACCCACAACATCAGAATCATGGACGCGATGCTGAACTTAAAGGGATAGTGAAGGATTTGGGAAGTTGTTGTATTTAGATCTTCTAATATCAAACGCACGCAATAGCAAACTGCTACTTTACGTCGGTTTCCTGTGAGACAGTGGTAATGACTTGGACGAGCCGGCCCATACACGCTGTAGACAAAAGTGTCTACAGCTCTACCACTCATAAAACTCTCGGTTACTCTCGCTGTTCTCCGGAAATTACCATAATATAGTTTGCCATGGTATCAACGCTCTTAAAAGATTTTCTATATATAACCGCATAGTTTAGCTGATGACGCTATTTAACGGGAATCATAAAGTGAAACCATCAATCTGTGATAATGTAGTTGACAGGCAGTAAAGGTAATCTCACGTAAATATTTTGTGTTAGGATTATTTTTTATATATTGTCTCGCTGGTAGCTTGGGGTTTGTAACTCCGTACTTTAACAAGCTTTCTTGACAGACTCAGTGGCGCAGCGGGCGATAAGCCGGTTTCGAAGCGAGAGGCCGTGGGTTCGATTCCTGCACTGAGACAAATGTTTGCGTGATCCACAAAAAATTGTTTCGGGTCTGGGTGTTGTGGGACCGCAAGTCCCTCGTAGTTCCTGATCTCCACGATACAGGTTTACCTAGTGTGAGGTCAGGACTATGTGTGTGACTGTTGGGTGTTTTTATTATTACTATACTGCATTTTGATGGGTTTATATCAGTTATATATCTCATAGCAGTGGCCGGTAAATGAGTAAGTGGACTGCGCTCGTCACTCCGAGACATAAGTTGTTAAGTGTCATAATGCGCAGTCATTTCACTGGCTTTAATGTCCTTCAAACCGGAATAGTGTTTCCACATTGTTACTTAGCGGCAGAAATAGACAAAGCGTTGTTATCAAGCCAGACGGCCTCTCGCATACGAACGACCTACCTTGTGTATCAAGTATAAGGGCTGTAATGGCCTGGTTCTATAGTCACCTATGGACCGTATCGCGTGTCCAATGACCGCAACTATCAATGCATTAGCGTTACTGCGGCATGTTGAGGATGAAGGACAGGGACAAAAGACTTTCAAGTTAAGTGTTTTTTGAACATTGCTGTAAAAAAATAAGGGAAAATTGTTGTCCTAAGACAACTTTTGCAACTTTCACAGATCAAGTTGGAGATATTCTCGAGAAAAGCCAGGTCAGGAGTACCCTAAACCGACGTGCATGTATGAAAAATTTAATGAGAGTGAATGCGGCCAAAGAGGTATGCAAGGATCGTAGCAAGTGGAAATCCGTTGTCTCTGCCTACACCTATGGGAAACAGGCGTGAGTCTATGTATGTATGGTATATATTTGAGACGGTAAGCTTATGGAGCTTACCGTTGCCAAAGGTTGCCAACGTCATTCTATCACAAATACTACGTTATTTTTCTATCCTTCTTTTAAAAGGCTCTATTGTTTGTCGATAACTGGTAGGTAGTCGTTTGGGTTAATAAAAATAGAAAAGAAAATGTATAAGGTTGCTTTGTTTTGGTCAATTGTAAAACCGGCAGGATCTTCTTGGTAATAGGGTAGTTCCCTATATTGATTTTTATACATTATTTTATAAGCAACAGAAAATGATACGCAAAATAAACCCTTTTATTACAACACAATTAAACTTGGTTCAGAAATGTACCCGCAGTTATGATTTTAAATGTTGGTATGAGGAAAAGTGGGTGCGTAGTAGGGATATCTCACTATCTCGCTTGCATGCGTACTCCATAATGAACATTTTACACAGTGACGTCAAAGTTTGCGTCGTCTGTCATTTGACAATTACCACTTCTACAGGATTTGAATGGCTTCTAACTTATTTATTTTTGGTTTGATTTATAAAATTCTTTCTGCTATCGATTTTGAGTAACATAACTTATTGATTTAAATAATTAAAAAAATCTAGTCAACTATCCTATTTTGTCTGCCAATACGCGTCCCTCATGGCTCGCACAACATGACGCGCGACATTATTCGCATCATCCGTTACATCGCCGGCAAACGAGCAAGTGGGTCACCTGATGGTAAGTGATCGCCACCGCCCATGTACATATAAAAAAACCTATCGCCATACCGTGCACAGTTCCAGACTCCGGGCTAATACTAAGCATTTAATGATAAACTCAATATCACTATAACCTGACCTTGGGATCCAACCCAAAACCTCAGCAAAGCAGTCGTACGCGTACGCATTACAACTGCGCCACCGAGCCAATCCAACATCTATATTCGAGTAATGTACAAACATCGAAATTGTACAAAGACATATTATGAAACCTATCAAACAACTCGTCACGCATTTGATCAATCGATAGTTTTTAGTATTTCTGGAAACGTGTTCTCGATACAAGGTGAAATCGTTTGACGTCATCGTAAAAATATTAGGTTGTTAAAATTTCAATATCGATTCATTTCTGTGTATATTGCCTATAAATAAAAATAACTTTTAGCTTTTGTTATTGCTTTGTATTTAGAGTATCAGGAAGGAATAACGGGTGCATATTGTTAGAAATATCTATTGTACAGTAATATACGCTCATGCCAGTATCCCTGAGGGGGTAGGCAGTTGTAACAAGGTTGTAGGTCCCTCGTATGCGAAAGGCCGTCTCGGTTGGTACTGTAACTTTGTGTATTTATAAACCTAAACAGCAGTATGTAAGCACTATTTTATTCCGGTTTGAAGGTCATGGAAACCAGTTAAATTACTGGGTATTATGAATATCTCATGTCTTGGGGGGGCGAGCGCAGTCCAGTGTCCAGTTTGTGTCCAAAGTTTTGTGTGGTGTTGCTTCTGTTTAAAGGCAAGCGTGGCGCTTCAGGCGAGCAACCTGCTCGTTTCGTCAATCAGATCAATAAACCCATGGTTAATTTAGCCGTCCTGTGATGTGTTAGAGGTTTAACGTTTCGCCATATAGGACATAAATAATTTTTTGAATAAAATAACTCAATGCATTGCCCGACCTGGGCATTAGAACACATGTCCTTTTTGATTTTTCAGCCTAAGTACGCTGCCATCAGACCAATGAGTATCCGGAATAAAGATGAGCGTGACTCGCTGGTGAACGAATTGAAATTAAATAGGATGGATGTAGGTCTGATTCAGGGGATTTTATCAAAACCAAAATCGGAAATAGCAAAAAAAATATGTTGGTTAGTGACAGTTGTTCACCAGTTATTCATCAAATGATATTTCAATGTAAAAATATGTATTTATTGTAAAATTGTAATAAGGTGCTATGGGGTTGGCATGTCCATGTTGGCATTGGGTAAAAACCCCTAAAACAGATAAAAAACAAACTAATGAGACGAGCTCATGTGTAATTTTATAACCTCAAACTCGAATAAAAGTTGTATCTATGGATTTCAGCACTTAACGTGACCAATGAAGCATTTAATCTTAATTCAGCTACAGAAATATATCACACTCTTCTAAGAACTCTTTAGAATAAACATCTAAACTAAAGTATAATATAACGTTTAACAAAACTTAGAAACCGACTTCAATGTACAGCAATAGCATGTAAATTCCAATACAATAACACAATCGCGACGAGTGTACTGTTGTCCGTTGAGGATTTTTTTTTTCTCCGTACTCCGTCATCAGACCTTAACCAAATTAATATGGGACTACATCGAAACTAAACTCTATCGAGTGAAATTTTTTCTTACAAAATCGGTCCTCAAAAGGCGGAGAAATCGATGTACATACATAAAAAACGCGCCGAATTGAGAACCTCCTCCTATTTTGAAGTCGGTTAAAAAGGGGGATGAACTTGCATTATCGCTAGTTGTAAAACGAGTACAATAGTCAAATGAAGTTACAAATTATCTACTAATGGACGTGACTAATACAGGGTTAGGGGATAACGAGTCGCGCGTTTGTCGTTTGAGAGAAATATTTCAATAGCCAAGTGGTGACGTGTGCTACAAATTACGTCATAGGCATTTTGTATGTACCTACATAAGCTCATGCCTCTGTGGCTAGTAGCCGGCTGTGAAGCAAGAGACTGCGGGTTCTATTACCGCACCGAGACAAATGTATGTATGATCCACAAATATATATTTCGGGTCTGGGTGTTTTCTCTCCACAGGGGTTGACATCATTCTGTAACATGTTTTAAAAAGAATGTTGCGCCGACCCCACTACGAGTGGGATAAGGACAGGTGTAAGAAGAAGGAGCTCACGAATGTATCCTCAAAGGGTTAGGTAGAGGTTTAATTAATACATCCACGGTTTGTCGCACTTATTTCCGTCCCCTTGAAAGGGTGTTAGGGTTACTCATCCAGGAATTCACCGGTTTCTCCGCATAATTACACGAAGGCCAATGCGATGGTTAAGGCATTTTGTAGTGTTTCATTTGATCACGCATGGTTCCCCATAGGGGTAGGCAGAGACTGGTTTAGTAGTTTCCCACAGTATTTAAATAAATAAATAAATACACCCAACAGTCACACACATAGTCCCGACCCCACACTAGGTTAACCTGTATCCTGGGTATCGGGAACTACGCGGGACTTGCGGTCCCACAACACCCAGACCCGAAACAAATATTTGTGGATTAGACAAACATTTGTCTCGCTGTGGGAATCGAACCCACGGCCTCACGCTTCGCAGCCGGCTACTCGCCCACTGCGCCACGGAGGCTGTCGATTAATAAAACCGGAAATATTTTGAACACGAGTAATTTATTTTACTACATATTGTAAATTGTGATTTATACACGCGAGGTGGACGTGATAAAATTCATTGGTTGTCTTTAGATAGTAACTGAACCGTCGTACGTGCGCTGTGTCACACAAATTATACGGTGGTTTAGTAAAAAATGAGAAAATAGTTTCGTGTATTCATTCACTTTTAGATAGATAGGATAGGATATAGATAGGACCCTGAAGACGGTTTTAGGCTAATATTTATCCCGGTTATAGGCTACTTTTTATCCCGGAAAAAGCTGTTAATGCGGGCGGAGCCTCGACCAAAAGCTATGATGCTATAAAAACGAAATTATGAATAATAATAATGTGATATGTCTAATAAGTTAAAAGTGTATTAGGCAATAGAAATACTTAAAAATGTAATGGGCATTCGATCTCAATTTTAGCAGCGTAACCAATTTTAATTATATTTAATAATATCATAACTTATCATAAACTAATAGCAATTTTAAAATTATTTCGCAATGTCTTAAGGGTCTAACTAATCGTAAAAATGATGTCAGGGTACAGGATAGTTCTGGGAAACCTGCCGTCCCAATCGCTATACAAAAAGTATATGTGCAATATAGTTTCATTACGGAAAAAAAATCGAAACAGAAAATGTATAAGAGCGCCCAGCTTATGTAAAAAATAAGTTTAATTGCCGTCATTTTGTAATGTTTAAGGTAAATTAGTAGTGTATCGACTTCTCGATTCACATGTAACCTAAACCAAAAGAATAAAAAATAGCTACGTATTTTTACAACATTCCATTAAAAAAGTTGAAATAAACCGTGGGCCTAAACCCCTTTCCCTTTCCAATCCCTTACCCTTTCCTTTAAGGTCGGCAACGCACCCATAATTATTTTGGTATTGTGGGCGTACATGGGCGGTGGAGATCACTTACCATCAGGTGACCCACTTGCTAGTTTGCCGGCCTGTGCTTTAAAAAAATAAAAAAATAAACCATTAGAAACGTTGTCGCCGCGCTGCAACTCGGTCGCGTGAAGCTTCCGGCATTTTTGTTGTATGGCGCAAATCGTCAAGGTCATTGGCGCAGGTACAACCTTAAAAGCTTTATTATTCCATCCAATTATAGTTCTATTAACATCGTCGGTACCTATTATTGGTCATCGTAAATCTATCTGCCGTTTTATATTTAAAAAACCGGACGTTCATAACATTTATAGTTCTCATTTAATCAGCTTTGTAGGAAGGTATATAAAATATATGATATTAATATAAGTACTGCATTAATATTGCCTCGGTGGCGCAGTTGTAATGGGTTCGATCCCCGGCTCGGGTAAAGTGGTATTGGGTTTTTCTATTACGAAATGCTCAGTATCAGCCCGGAGTCTGGAATTTGTACCCGGTATGGCGATAGGCTCGCCCCCTAGCACATTGTGGGACGGAGATACGCTCGGCGAAATGTGGGTGTACTGGTTACACCTCTGCCTACCCCTTCGGGGATTATAGGCGTGAGTGCGTATGTATGTATTAATATTCATGAATAAGGATAATCACATTTGTCTACACTCTACACCGTACGCGACCCATATCCTGTAGAACCACAGTTTCGTATACCTACAGCACGAATCAGCTCGACGCGGTTGTTACCACTGTTTCAATGTCATGATGACATCGATTAAAAAAAAATCTGTAACTTAAAGCAGATTTCCTTTAAACATAGAACACCTTTTTGTTTGGGGTTATCTCGGCATAATGCCAAGGTCCGCCTTCTCATACCAACGATTTGACGGTATTTGGTATGTGGGGCGACCCACCGTCTGACCCCCTCAACCCGCAACAGGAAGCAAGTGTCGCCATTGCCTCGTTCGTTAATCAGCAGAGTGTACCACGTGCAGGTGAGGTTGGTTTTTGGGTCTACTGTCGGTGACCCACTTACAATCTCGTTTAAACGAGCTTAGGTGCTACGATGCTAAAGACAAACTAAAGGATGAAATTTATACAACCCTTCTTTTTGGGTGGGGCTTAAAAATATTATGTACTAGCTGTTGCTCGCGGCTCCGCCCGCGTGAAAATAAAACGTAGCCTATAACCGTCTCCAGGGTCCCATCTATCTCTACATCAAAATTCATCAAAATCGGTTCAGTGATTTGGGCGTGAAAGCGTAACAAACAAATAGATAATGTTTTTTCATGAAAAGTATCCTATGTTACTTCTTATACCTCCAAGAATATGTGTACAAAGTTTCATGATGATCGGTTAAGTAGTTTTCGCGTGAAAGCGTAACAAACAAACTTACATTCACATTTATAATATTAGTAAGGAAGTAAGGATTCCATTGATAAAGGATAAATAATAGATATTGATGAACAGTGTATTCCAAATCAATTATTTTACTGTCGCTCTCGTAGTCAATAACAAGCAATAGCAAGCAAGTGAAAATAACTTTATTTAAAGCATATTGTCAAGTGTTTTATACGTGCAGCCTATGGGCTAATTACACACAGCCCTGCGAGTCCAGTACAACAACGGACTAAGGATGATGTTGGGCTTGCCACGCTTCTGCAGTGCGTCGACAATGTTTGCATTGGGACGTACCGACAACTTTGATGCCATAATGCGTAAAAGAACGGCGTCGCTGCTCTGCAGAGTGCGGGGGAGCGCCAATTCCATCCTGAAGACTATAGCTTGTAGATATGACTCAAGCATAATTAAGCGTTGTGTGTGTATCTGCATCACCAATAGGCAGATTGTATCTAATTTTCCGTTTGTATGTTATGTAATCGTTGTGTTGTATCTTGCTAATATAGTTATTTAAGAAATTTTGCCATCTAACCCAATATGGATTTTCAAACGTCCGAAATAAATGATTATTATTATTATTATTAATAACGCATGAATCGGTTGTGAACTTGTGACTTGCGCGACGAGTCAGCTATGTTACGTTAATGGATGATGTCATCGTTGCTATATCGTGATTGACCAACTGACACCTTTATCATCTGTTGAACTGATGATAAGGTGTGTGCGGCCTCTGCGCTTATTTGGGAGTCATTGATGATTTTATCTAATTTGAACTGGGATTTTTTCCTATAACATGGGATCCTTTATACGGAGTGTGAAGAAGCAACTAAGCAGGCCGGCATAATTCTGCCGATCTGCAACAGATTCAGTGTCTATCGTTGGTCGACAGTATTCATGGATTGGAGGTGTAGCGTAGTCACTTTGCCGAGCCAGGAAAAAAAAAAAGGAATTTTATTTAATGGAATGATTCACGGTTGTGTCACCGAAGAGATAAGTAGAGATGCAGCTAGTACAAAACGGTTCGCCTAGCTTGTTTTAGTCCCATATATGTGGCGAACTTATCGCCATATCGGGCACAAATTCTAATCTCAAATCATGTGTGATTTTTCGGCTCTATCCCACTGGCCCTGTCGTGTTTTCCGTGTTGTGCCTCATTGATGTAAAACGTAGATATTAGAAATATATTTATAAACAACATTTAATGGCTTCCTATCGTAAGTGTCTATAGGCGTTGGAGATCAGTTAACATCAGGTGACCCACTTGCTCGTTAGCCACCCTCTGATATAAAATAATTTGCAAACAGAAACTGTACGTACGTATGTTGGGATTGAAGACGGTGATGCCGGTAATGATACTTCTGGAATTAATAAATAATAAATTACTTTTACAAGGTGGTAGGGTAGGCCCCTCGTATGCGAGAGGTCGGCTGGGTTGGTACCACCGCTTTGTCTATTTCTGCCGCCAAGCAACACTGTTGTGTTCCGGTTTGAAGGATATTGAAGCCAGTGAAATTACTAGGCATTATGAGACTTAACACCTTATGTCACGGGGTGACGAGCGCAGTCCAGTGTCATGCAGTGCTTTGTTATTTAAAGTTCTGAGTGGCGTTGCTTGTGTTTATGAGCGGCGTGGCGCTTACTATCAGTCGAGCGACATGCTCGTCTCGTCATTTAAGCTAATACAAAAAAAAAAACTATAGAGCGCACTTTGACTTATTACTGCCCTAGGCTGTACACAGTCGGTTTTTATAGAGTGATCTTTGACTCGCGCTTAGCAAACACTTATGTCTACGAAATCGGCGATTAACCAAAACTTAAGAGTATAAAACAAATAAAAATAGTGGTCGAAAGTTTAAATCTGCATCGTAATTTATTTGCGACTTTTAATAATATAATAATACCAGCCCTGTATTATATACGTCCCACTGCTGGGCACGGGCCTCCTCTACTGAATGAGAGGGGTTAGGCATTAGTCCACCACGCTGGCCTAATGCAGGTTGGCAGACTTCACGTACCTTCGAAATTCTAATGAAGAACTTCTCAGGTATGCAGATTTTCTCACAATGTTTCCTTCACCGTTAAAGCAAGCGATAATTAACAATTAATACACACATAACTTAGAAAAGTCAGAGGTGTATGCTCTTGAGGTTTGTTTCGAACCTGCGACTTTAGTCTCGACAGTCCGTACCACTCGCCACTGAGCTATCACTGCTTTTTTTTGCGACTTTCGATCATATTATAATGACAGTGTTACCGCGTTGTACAGGTATTCCATAAAAGTCGGGAATCTCGGAATTCAACAACGAAAAGTCAAAGAAATGTTACAGCAAAATTGACAAATATTTCTGAATTATAGTAATTAAGTTGACATTATTGTATTAATCATCACTTCTTTTTAAACGAAATTGTGTACTAATTGAACTTGTCTGTTTCAGGTATGTATACATTTGATGTGCTGAATCTATTATTAGTCAAGTAAGTTAGATAATTATAAGGAATTACTGTAATCAATACCTCTACTCGTATCTATTATGCCTACTAATAAAGTCAGAAAATATCGGCTGTGGAAGATATTGCTTCTGGCAATAAGACCAGCCATTGTACCATAGGCAAAGCTGTATTTTTTAAGGGTTATTAAAATTGTAAACGGTTAATTATAAAGAGTATTTGATTTAGACCTGGCACACGAAGTTACTGACGTGTAGAACGTGGACTCGACAATCATTGTCCCGATAGTCGTTTCTACTAATGGGCTAATACCAAAGAGCCTCGACAAACACCTCCACTTTATTTTTTAGAAATGTAACATTTAAAAATGAAAAAAAAGCTTTTAAAGTAAAGAGTACTGTACATAAGAGTATTTGTATTTTAGTGTAAAATCACAAACATTACGTCTTCATAAAATTAATGTGATTAAATACGTGTTTGGTCTCTAACTTGCCAACAAGGAATGTTGTTTTGTCCTTGAAGTGTAAGCGACCCTTTAACACATTTAAAGTCCTGCGCACTCGTGGGAAGTTATAGGAATGACGTAACCAAGCCCTTACTGTCGTGGAGAGGTCTGACTCACCGACGCATATAGACTCGGGCTTTACTGATGGGCTATGTTTATCCCTGCATCACGGACGTTGGCTTTTAGCTTGTGAAAACAATCGATAACAACGCCTTGGAACTTGCTCATTGTTGTACGATTATTGTACTATAATAATTCTGATTAAACTACTCAGTTATCAGACGTACTGTGTACTGGAAATTTCTGCGTCAAATTTTAACGGAGTTTTTGTGTCTACACTAAAACACAATATGAACATTGCCAGTTTAGTTCGGATTTATTTGAGACAGTGTTACCCCGGTAAAACCGTCCCATAGTCCTATAGACAAAATTACGGTAGCGTGGCTTAACTATAACTGCGTGGCTTTTAGGATAACAAAGACAATTCTTTTTTATCCTCCTGAATTACAATATCATACCACCCCATACACAAAAGCAAGACCATTCAGAACAAAATACTGCATGGTAATACATACATACATAGACTCACGCCTGTTTCCCATAGCGGTAGGCAGAGACAATGGATTTCCACTTGCTACGATCCTTGCATACCTCTTTGGCCTCATTCACTCTCATTAAATTTTTCATACATCCACGTCGGTTTAGGGTACTCCTGACCTGGCCTTTCTCAAGAATATCTCCAACTTGATCTATGAAAGTTCGCCGAGGCTTTCCCCTCCCAACTGTACCAATACCACTGTACCATACATGTTTCGTCAATCTTCTTTCATCCATGAATCATTTCATCAATCTTCTTTCTTTCTTCTTTCATGCATGTTAATGTACTGCGCTAGTCAGTCTGAGACATAAGATGTTAAGTCATATAATGTCCAGTAATTACGTTGGTTTGATTGACCTTCGAAGCGCAACATAACTTTTTACATAATGGTGCTAGGCGACAGTTATAGATAAAGCAGATGATTTACTTCTCCTGAGTTCTTGTAGGAAATACTTTTATAATAACGTTAATGTTACTTTTCCCAATATCCACAAATTTGTTCCATTTCAGTTTACTTTCTCGAGCGCTGTGACCTTAATTTTCAATTGGCCGTTACTTAAAGATTCACTCTAATTGTGTTCTAATTGGAAGTAAAACGTAGTGGCAAGAAATGTAGGTCTCCCTTTTGCCCCGTATTTTGTTCAGTTATTTCTGTTTTTAACCGACTTCAAAACAGAAGGAAGTTTTGAATTCGTCTGTATATGTTTTTTTTTGTCTATTCACTAATAACTCGGATTATGCATTGAATTGAGACTTATAGATGTAATGTAATTGTATACTATCCATACTAATATTATAAATACGGAAGTAACTCTGTCTGTTACGTTTTCACGGCTAAATGGCTAAACGGATTGTAATGAAATTTGGTAAGGAGATAGGTTATATTCTGTGGAAGGATATAGGGTACTTTTTGTCCCGTAATAAGACATTTACGCGAGCAATAGTTAGTAAGTTGCAAATTAGTTGCTCTATTTTATTGGCTAGATAAGGCATGCGCTGAATTGTAGAAGGTATTGAACGTTGTAATACACGTTTAGTTTTTATAAACAACGCTCCACCTGGCTCACAGACATTTATACGTTTAAAGTGTGCTGAATTGGGGTCATGTTTATGTTTTTTTAACTTCATTAGATCGAGTAAAAGTGGTTTGGTTTGTTTACATCGGGATACTACTTGCTTTTACAAAATAAAGCGTAACATATTGGTACACAGCTTGGTTGTGTTAGAAACTAATATAGAGGTTTTAAAGTTAATTATAGAGGTTTAGTTTAACACTGCAAATGCTTACGAGTATCTCTATTTATACGTAGCGTAAAATGTAGTAGTAAAATATAAAATCATTCTATAATTACATAATCTAAGTCTTGAATTTGTGTCGAATGAGATTCTATGGAGGATTTGAGATTGCTGCTGCCCTTTATTTATGTAGTTTTAGTTATAATTGAATTGCAGCTTTATTTATATTTTTTTTTATTAGTTTGAACAAAAAATTGCCTGTCCATAATTAGTAGCAATACCACCCAGAACCCAGTAAGTGTTAGATCCCTGCTTTAGATAGTTTATCCACAACATTGGTCGCGTTTTAGTGAAATTACTGGACAACATCGGGGTGACGAGCGCAGTTCAGTGACATGCAGTAATATTTAATATTTGACAGCCTCCGTGGCGCAGCGGGCGAGTCGCCGGCTGCGAAGCGAGAGGCCGTGGGTTCGATTCCCACACTGAGACAAATGTTTGTGTGAACCACAAATATTGGTCTCGGGTCTGGGTGTTGTGGGACCGCAAGTCCCTCGTAGTTCCTGATATCCACGACACAGATTTACCTAGTGTGGGGTCAGGACTATGTGTGTGACTGTTGGGTGTATTTATTTATTTATTTCGAAGGTCTGATTGGTGTTAGTGTTTATGGGTAGGCGTAACGCTTACCATCAGGCGAGCGATCTGCTCGTCTCATCATCTAAAGTTAATAATAGTGATTTAAAATTACATCATATTTCTAATTACCTGATGATTGATTTGATGCACTTTGGATATTGTAACAAATTTAAACGTAAGATACACAATGTTGGAATCTCCATCTTATAAATCACAAAAAAACGTGAATATTCCTTGACAAAATTAGGTACAAAAGGCAGATTTCAAATAACATTTTGGTTCGGCTAAATCCGAGCTCTACACACAATACGCACAAACAAGGTCGACAAGCTATAAAATCTATTTTTTTTTCTTTTACCTTATTCTGTCCGTGACCTTGTTCGGACGTCGCGGAGCGGAGCCGTCGGAGATATTTTAGCCAATGTCTGTGAATAAATAATCCCTGAATGTGGGGAAAATGTAGAGTTTTAGAGATAGATATATAGTCCCCAAAATGTAGAGAAGAATTGTAGATAATATTGAGGTGTTTTTTGCACGTTTACCTATCCCTTCAGCCATACAGGTGTGAACTTATGTGTACCTCTTTGTATGATTTGTATGTAAAGGTTTTAATACAGGTAGGTAATATACATTGCGACTTTATTCCAGGATTATAAATACTATGTTCTTATAATGGCCGTGATCTAACTGTGTACCAAATTTCATCCAAATCCGTTCAGTTATTATAGCGTGATTGATTAACGAACATCCAAAAGTTTAGATTTATAATAGTAGTAGAATGTACATACAGCCTTAATGTAATGTTGTTTGTTTCCTTTGAATATAACTGACCAATGTAAATATTAACTAAATACACCTAACAGTCACACTCATAGTCCACGGCCTCTCGCTTCGCAGACGGCAACTCGCACACTGCGCCACGGAAGCTCTTAAATCTAGTGTCAGAATTTTATAGAATCTGAATATTTTAATTGTTTCAATTAATCGACAACAAACGAGACCCAAATTCCCCTCCCCTTCCCAATCCCTAACTTATCCCTTTCCTTTAAGGTGGGCAACGCGCCCATGATTATTTTAGTATTGTGGGCGTACATGAGCGGTGGAGATCACTTACCATCAGGTGACCCACTTGCTTGTTTGCCGGCCTATACTATGAAAAAAGACATAGCTAATCTCAGGTGAGTTTAAAGTTTTCTTCGCGTCGTACTGGACCGTTAGATTTGGCTCATTGTGGCCGTGACCTTGAGGATGGGTCGCTGGTGCAATTGACAGCATTTTACGCAACATACGAGTCTCGAGCGTGGGAGTTTTTATGTCCACACCGCCGCCCCGCGCCGCGGGACTCGGTCGCGAACAACAAAAAAACATTCAACTATTGTTTTATACTTTTGTTTGGTGGATAGTGTGTCGTCACATTTTTGTATAGTTGCTGCAACAATCGTGTAGCGATTGTAGTTTTGTTATATAAAAATATTACAAATTATAAAAATTGTAAGTAGCTGTATAACGACTGAACTGGCAACATGTACTACTATCTTTTCTTTGTGGTTTTTACTTTTGTCATAGTGTTTTAGAAAATTAGATAATTATTTTAATATTCTTAATTTAGTTAACTTATAGTAATTAAAATATTTTTTTTTATATATACTACAAAATTTTGTGTTCTACAAATATTCGTTTCGGGTCTGCAAGCAGTCGTAATAACTACAAGCCAAATCTTTCTGTAACATATTGTGTTAAAAACAGGGCAGGCACAGGTATAAAGATATGTACTTCTTTCTTTCTACCTGGCGTTATCCCGGCCATTACCAGGGTCCGCCTTCCCACTAAGACGCCTCCACTTCGCCCGATCTTGAGCATATTCATCATACATACGCTATATAGTTTTATAAAGTTGTCAAAAATTGTATTACCAGTTGCGATATACATACACATACGATATCTTAATACATACATACATACATACATACATACATACATACATGCGTATACATTATTTACGCCTGTATGCGAAATGGTAGGCAGAGAGGCAACCAGTGCACATACTCCGCGGTTTTTTTGAGCGATATCTATATCCAGCACAAAATCCGGCCCACGTCTTATTTTTCGAATCGAAAATTCAATACGTATTACGATTGCCCGACCTGGGAATTAAACCCATGACCTCACCTTTCTCAGTTTATATACGCTACCTCAGGACCAATGAAGCGATATGTTGAATATTGGAAATAATTTTGGAAGTAAAAAATAAAGCCATATTTCACTACGCAATATACTCGTATAAGGCGCAATCCATGACGCACAACATGAACTAAGTATATTACATGTTTATCAACGCTGTTGTCCGCTAGACTGTCACACGCGAAACATAATGCGAAATATTAATTTTTAAACAACTTCAAAAAAAAGGAGGTTCTCAATTCGACTGTTTTTTTTACACCTATGTTTCATACGTAGATACCTGACAACGTTGCTAAACAAAAGCTCCGCAGTGTTGCTCAACACTAAATGTATGTTTATGATAAATGCGTGGAGAGTTATAATATTAACAATATAAATTATTAAGCCGACTGATAATAAATCACAGAATTCGGAACAAACTTTCATAATGGTTAAACGTAGGAGTTAAATTATAAATGTTAAATATTACAACATCTACGGCTGCTTAAGATCGTGATTAATGGATTTGGAATGATATATGTATACATTGGAACCAACGTTTGTGCCCAAAATGCTTCTACACTTTTATCTTAGACTATATATAGGCCGATAATCGATAAGTGATATTTACTAGGTGGTAGGTCTCTCGTATACGAGAGGCCGTCTGGGTTGTTTTTTTTTTATAGCATAGGCCGGTAAACGCGCACGTGGGTCACCTGATGGTAAGTGATCTCGACCGCCCATGTACGCCCACAATACCAAAAGAATTATGGGTGCGTTACCGACATTAAAGTAAAGGGATAATTAAGGGATTGGGAAGGGTAGGGGTTTTGGTACTCCGGACATCTCACTCACGGTACGAAACGCAGCCGTGCCCGTGCCGTGCTGGTTTTCAGTGGCCTCCTGTATTTAAGTACCTCGACCACTCACCTACGGTTCAAATTACTGGTTAATTGGAAAACAAATTTAATCCCCATTTACAATCGTTTAAAATCCTCGGTCACGCATCACACTCTCACGAAAACATTGTGATGATGTCATCGCCATGCCAGCTTGAGCTGTGCGTTTCGCAACTACTTATCAACCGGAAAGAGGAGGAACTTTTTTATACACGCACTCGCACTCACTCACACCTGTAATCCCCGAAGTTACTGCTTTACAGAACACCACCACATGTCAGGATTAAACTCTAGAGACCGCTCTCTAATTAATTACAACTAAGACTGGGTGTAAACCAGTAGAGCTACCGCGTAATGAACACTTGGACTCGACTGGGCGACTGAGGGTCGTGAGAGAAACTGGGCCAACTGGTTCCAACTGTGGTGTCGACTCTTTTATACAATTTATCCACCCTTCTACTACTATACCGCACCATTATTATTTCAATGTACCCATCCTTATTTTTCTTAGACACCCTCAATTAGCTAATAAAAAGGAATTACTCCTAATAGTATACTAATAGGACCTCTCTTCGAGAGGTTTTTTATTCGCAGCTAGCAATCATGTTTATTTGGGCATATCATAGTATTTGGTCTGTAATTGGATATGATGACCTTGAAACTAACATCAATGACTGGAACATGTTCTTTGTATATTAAATTAAAATATTTTATACATCAAAAACGGAACGTAGACCTTTGAAACGCTTTAATTAAAAGTAGCGATTTTTAAATGCCACTTTGTGCTCATAACGTCTATAATATTTACGATCGAAGGCTCATAATGACCTACCGCTTTCAACTATTATTAACTTAGACTTAGTTTTAAAATAAAACTAGTTTATACGGATTTTATCGCGGTTTAATTTTTATTTTAGTCCCGCCGCGACGTTTCGAAAGCTTTTCAGCCTTCGTGGTCACGGGAGAGACTGAGGTGTAGGTCGTCTCGAAAAGTTATGTTACACAGCCAATGTACCTTCATTTTAAAATTTTAAATAAACTATCTAACTAATCCGTATAAACTAGTTTTATTTCAATGTGTAATATTCGCGTAAACCTAAGAAATCATTAGACTTAGTAACTAAATAACTAAATATCTAGCCATGTTCGTTCTAATCTAAAAACAGGATCGGAATTATTTAACTCTTTTACATACCGACGTTTTAGGCGTAAAAAAATAATAAAAGCTCTACAATCTATAGTAATAGAAAAATCAACTCTATTTATTTCGCTGAAGGTCTAGTTTCCACTGTTTGTTTTAATCCCTTGAACCCTAAGAAAAGACGCAGCGAGCTTGGAATGCAAAATGTGAGATAAAAGTGGTATGCTGCTTATGGCCGTTCCCTATATTCTGTCTGTCTCTAGTTTTGCTATACCGGCGATAGAAAATTTTATCTATTTTCCGTTTTACCGTCCCAATAAACTTACTAATGATAGGTAATCCTATTCTTCATTGCTGTCTACTGATGAGAGGACTGATAGCTGACTACAGATATACAACACTATGGAAATGACAGTTCAAGCGTCCCAATATTTTTTATGTGCTATCTGTCGATAAAGTTATTTAGTTTTTTCTTTATCTGTAGATTTTGACCGATAAACAGATATCCTCGGCTGTAAAAAAACGAAATAAATAACCCATTTTGAAGAAATAGCCATGAGTATACAAGGCTTACATGGCACTTGCAGTGCAATACAAAAAACTAAATAAATTACGTAAAAATCTAAAAGAAAATATAAAAAAATCATAAAATTCCCATTAATAAAAGTAATGCACCGTTTTGATAATTAAATTAAGTGCAAGAGACATAAATATTTGTTAATGCGAACAAAATAATTCCCCCACTTCAGTAAAATCCCCCAAATTCGCTTGGGATTTTTGTTCAAAGGACTTGTATTCAGAGCCGTAATGTATTGACAGTAAAACGTTTCGTTATTACATTGTGTTTTGCAACATAATAAGTATTTCTCGTTATTATTATTTCATTTACAGTGGTAAAAAATAAGAATTATAGATAAATGTTAAATTAAAACTTATATTTCTAATCTAAATCATATCTTCATATTTTCTAACATAAATTAAACATTAGTTCCTCTTTCTCAGTTTGTATGAACATAACGCACAAGAGGGCCCAGATAGACTGCCTATCTATTGCTATCATAGTATCCGACGTGCATATCTAAAAAATAGGGACGATTCCAAGCAGTAGATAGAACAATACGGATGTTTGACGATAGCTATCTATCGTGAAATTGAAGATTAATATTGGGAACGGCCATTAATGGATGCGTTAACTGCGATAGAAGCTGGTTGTACTTGGGAAACGGCCCATGACCCTTTAGAACTGATAATACATACAATATAGGAATACACGAACATGATATAGTACGTTTAAAGTAATTACGAGTGGTAGAGCCACGCTGTAGACAATTTTGTCTACAGCATGAATGGGCCGGCTCGTCCGGGTCGTTACCACTGTCTCACAGAAAACCGGCGTAAAGTAGGAGCTTGCTGCTGCGTTTCGTACGGTGAGTGAGATATCCAGAGGCCCAAATCCCCCTTTCCTTCCCAATCCCTTATTATCCCTGTCCTTTAAGGTCGGCAACGCGCCCATAATTCTTTTGTCTCGTGGGCGTACATGGGCGGTGGAGATCGCTTACCATCAGGTGACCCACTTGCTCGATTGCCGGCCTATACTATAAAAAAAAAAAATTAAACGTATTTAATATATTTTGATACTTTGTCTATTTCTCCCGCCAAACAGCAGTGTGGAAGCACTGTTGTGTTCCGGTATGAAGGACTTGAAGCCAGTGAAATTACTGGGCATTATGTACTTAACACCTTATGTCTCGGGGTGATGAGCGCAGTTCAGTGTCATGCCGTGCTTTGTTATTTAAATTTCTGTGTGGCGTTGCTTCTGATAATGAGCAGGCGTGGCGCTTACCATCAGGCGAGCGACCTGCTCGTCTCGTCATTCAAGCTAATAAAAAAAAAATGGCAATATGAGAGTCAAAATCTTATGCCTCTGGATGACGAGCGCGGTGCTTAGTAATTCAAAGTTCTGGTGTGCGTGACAACTGCTCATGGCCAGTTGTGTCGTTTATTATAAGGCGAGTGGCTTGCTCGTCTCGTCATTAGGTTGTACAAAAAGAAGTTAACAATACCATTCATATCTACAGACACGTGCACACTAACCGGGCGAGCATTGTCAATTTTCACCATCCGTGGCTTGTCATCCGATCATCTGTGTCGTTTCGTTATATCTTCTTCTTCTTTATTTATATATAAAAATCAATTGCTGTTCGTTAGTCTCGCAAAAACTCCTAAACTATCGGACCGTTTTCGATGATTTGTTTTTGTATGTACTTGAGTGGGTCCCTGGATGGTTTATATTCACAATTGGACCCAGTAGGTGGCGCTGCAATCTATAGATGTTGCGGGTGAAACTGCGCGGGACAGCTAGTCGTTCATAAATCCATACTAATAATAGGCCATTATCTTTACCTATGAAATTGCCATTCTGTACGAAAAAATATAAAGTATTTTTTTCCATCTTCTTTATTTCTTATAATCAATATTATCATCCGATGCATCTTTGCCAGTGCAGTGGCAATTTATCGATTCCCCTCTTGAAGAAATCAGTTGTGAAGAGGCAATCTTATTCAAATGCATTTATTAAACCAGGATGTTATATTGTAGAGCTATTATAAACTTCTTCTCTTCCACCTGCACACCATGCTTTTTAACACATGTTACAGAATGATTTGGCTTGTAGTTTTTAAGACCGGCTTCTTGCCTGACGTCAACTTCTATGGAGAAAACACCCAGACCCCGAAACAAATATTTGTGGATCACAGATTTTTTTTGTCTCGGTGCGGGAATCGCATCCACGGCCTCATGCTTCTCAGCCGGCTCTCGCCCACTGCACCGTGGAGGCTCTTATACTACAGACTATTAATAATTCAAGCATGCCAATAAAAAAACATTAAATAATCAGTTCGAGACAACTCTGTTTTTATAATTCAACCTCGAATTTAGACCTCAACAAACATCGTCCTAGGCACAAATTCGTGCTTTGGTTATTTCATGTAACGTTGGTTCCACATGCAAATGTCCACTGCGGTGAACTCATATCCGTTTGCCATTCAAAATGTGGGCGAAGAAATGTAGCCTTACTAAAAGGAAAATAGAGTTGATTTTACCTCGGCTGTGCGATTGACCGTTGCATTAATTTTTGAATTCAATGCTATTTTTATATGTACGAATATTTATTCTCTGCTTTGTTTGGCTTGAATTTTAATTCTTTTTCTTTCTGCTTGGCGTTATCCCGACCCAATTCCAGGATCCGCCTTTTCATCACGACTTGGCGGTAATTGGTATTTTGTGCGACCCGTCGTCTGACCCCCACAACCCGCAATGGGAACGAAGTTTCGCCACTGCCTCGTACGTTAATCAGCAGAGTGTACTACGTGCAAGTAAGCTTAGTATTGGGCCTAAGTTCTTGGTGGCCCACTTACACTCCAATCTTGATTTATAAATACTACAAAGAGAAGTATAAAGTTAGCATTAACTGCCTCGGTGGCGCAGTTGTAATGCTTATGCGTTACGATTAATAATAATAATATAATAATAATAATAATACACCCAACAGTCACACACATTGATTGATTGATTGAGGCTAACGCTGAGGTCTCGGGTTCAATCCCCGGGTCGGGTAAAGTGGTATTGGGTTTTTCTATTGCGAAATGCTCGGTATTAGCCCGGAGTCTGGAATTGTGCCTGGTATGGCGATAGGCTGATGGTATCACATCATGGGACGGAAATGGGCCCGGCGAAATGTGGGTGTACTGGTTACACCTCTGCCTACCCCTTCGGGGATCGCAGGCGTGAGTGCATATTATAGTGAAGTCTTTAGATATATTTATTATTTCTCCGCCAAGTAGCACAAGTAGCGCAAGCAAGTAGCGCAAGCAAGTAGCGCAAGCACTGTTGTGTTTGAAGGTCATTGAAGCCAGTGAAATTACTGGACACTATGGGACTTAACATCTTATGTCTCGTTGTGACGAGTGCAGTCCAATGCCATACAGTGTTTTGTAATTAAAAGTTCTGTGTGGTGTTGCTTCTGTTTTATGGGCAGGCGTGATGTTTACCATCAGGCGAGCGACCTGCTCGTTTCGTCACTAAAGCTAATAAAAAAAATATTGTCGATTAGCAAAAAAAAATATGAGTCTAATTTAAATTATTATTAAATAAAAGCTATGAATGCGTTTCTTAATCATTTACAAAATCAAGTGAGTTTTTCAGTGAGCGCACAGATTGATAAACATATAAAGTGCTTTATAATGGTAATTATTTATATAAAGTCGTGCCTCTGTTGTCCTCAAGCGTGCGTAGTTGTAATACAATGGTACGATATAAATCTATTTTAAGAATTAAATGTTTACATCGTTATAAATAACTTGATTTCACTCCTACTACTATTCAAAATGAGAACTTCGAATGTTTGTGAGTTTGTGTTTTTTTTTAAGTGAAAACTTCTTTATGCGCGTTGAGCACTTTTGGGTGAACAAAAGTCATGGAACTCGCGTCATCGTCACCGAATGCTTCCCATGAGCTATATGTATACTGTGTATATATGTACATAGATATACCTCCGTGCGTTATTAGTATACATTATATATATACAAAGAGTATATCTTTCTACATATATGTATATTAAATTGGTCATTAACAATTCTTTAGAAACTAAAAATAATAATTTAATAGCTCGACGATACAATTCACAAGTTACTTAGTTTTCACTTATATCGGCAGTCCCCAAAGACTGGCTCGTATGTATTTTAATTATAGCACAGGCCGGGCCGGCCAGGAAGTAGTGGGTCCAACCATCTGATGGTTAATGAGCTCTACTGCTCATAAACATTAACATACCTAAGTAATCATGAAAGCAAAGAGATAATTAAAGGATTGGGAAGGAGAGGGGAATTGGGCCTCCGGATATCTCACTCAGCGTATGAAACGTTACAGCAAGCTGCTACTTGACGTTGGTTTTCTGTGAGATAGTAGTAACAACCAGAAGGCCAATTCTCGTAATTTTAAACGTTTAAAATATCATTCCGATCTAGTCTCAGCGTCAAGAAAGTTGCAAATGGCATTCTCTTAAACCAATAATCAACGTCAAATGCACCTAGCATTAGCAGTAGCATTATACCGTTTTGGCTTCAGTCAACTTTTATTCTACATTCAATCTCATTACGATTTATGTTCACATTTGACGTTGATTATTCGTTTAAGAGAATGCCATTTGCAACTTTCTTGTCGCTGAGACTAGATCGGAATGATATTTTGAACGTTTAAAATAACGAGAATTGGCCTTCTGGTCGAACCGGCCCACTTATGCTATAGACAAAAATGTCTATAGCGTAGCTCTACCAGTTGTTTTATATATGTCAGAGTGTGGTTGGTTTTTGTATTTGCACATATCATATTTTATTTGGTAATTAGCGGTTACTCAGGTGAAACAGACTTTTTTTTTACTAGCCCTGTATAATATGTGCCACTACTGCGCACGGGCCTCCTCTACTGTGAGGGCTCAGACCACCACGCTGGCCTAATGCGGGTTGGCAAACTTCACATACCTTCGAAATTCTTATGAAGAACTTCTCAGGTATGCAGGTTTCCGCACGATGCAATGTTTCGTTCACCGTTAAAGCAAGCTATAATTAACAATTAATACACATGTAACTTAAAAAAGTCAGAGGTGTGTGCTCTTGGAACCTGCGAGTTTCGCCTCGACAGTTCGTACCACTCTCCACCGAGCTATCGCTTCTGAGATAAAATTTACGACGGCTAAATATACAATTATAACACTAGCAATCCACATGGAGAAGTTTACGTCAAATTGGTAGTCCCTAAATTCGTTGTTTAGTGCATTATCAGGACATTAAAAAATCGCCCCTTTACTTTAGTTGCGTACGATTCGATTAAAATGAAACTTACGCTTACTCGTGCCTTACATTTTCAGATCTTATATTATTCACGGGAAGATGCTCTCTTCATTTCTTATAGCTTATCTTTCATCAGATAGCCATCTTATACTAAATTATCTTGGTTATACTCTTATAATTTTTCTTATTATGTATTCATGTTTTCTTGGATATTATATAGTTCCCTTTTCTTTCTTCTTGTAAAGGATGCAACATAATGCTTGGTTGCACAACGAAATAGACACCGGACGCCAGATGAGATGCTCATTAGAGAGCTGTATACATTTCAGTGGCAGGAACTTGGTTGCCCTGTCAGAGCGTCCCAGTGAGATAGTGATAGTGAGTTTAAAATTTAGCATTATAGTAATTTATGTGGAAAGAGTTTCGAATGACATAGGCATGGATATAGCAGAAGTTGTTATTTACAAGGTCGCTTTATACGGCTTTTTTCAAACTGTATGACGCGACCTTGTAAACAAGTGGTAGAGCCACGCTGTAGACACTTTTGTCTAACGCATGTATGGGCCGGCTCGTCCGGGTCATTACCACTGTCTCACAGAAAACCGACGTAAAGTAGCAGCTTGCTGCTGCGTTTCGTACGGTGAGTGAGATATCTGGAGGCCCAAACCCCCTCCCCTTCCCAATTCCTTAATTATACCTTTCCTTTAAGGTCGGCAACGCACCCATGACTCTTTTGGTATTGTGGGCGTACATGGGCGGTGGAGATCACTTACCATCGGGTGACCCAGTTGCTCGTTTGCCGCCCTATACCATAAAAAAAGAGATTTCATATTCTCGTGTGTCATGTGATAAATTCTTCGTTTGAATTAGCTTTGGCTGTAGTAGCAACACCGTAAATAATAGGGTAGTTTCCTATATTGAATTTTATACATTATTTTTTAAGCAACAGAAAATGATACCCAAAAGAAACCTTTTTATTAAAACACAATCAAAATTGGTTCAGAAATGTGCCCGCAGTTATGACTTTAAATGTTGGTATGAGGAAAAGTGGGTGCGTAGTAGGGATATCTCACTATCTCGCTTGCACGCGTGCACCATAATGAACATTTTACACAGTGACGCCAAAGGTTGCATCGTCTATCATTTGACAATTACCCCTTCTACAGGATTTGAATGGCTTCTAACTTATTTATTTTTGGTCCGATTTATAAAATTCTTTCTGCAATAGATTTTTAGTAACGTAACTTATTTTGATTTTAATAATTAAAAAAATCTAGTCAACTACCGTATTATAGTAGATGAATTATACGTACCCTATTGACATACACTTGTGATACGCTGATGAGAGGGTACTTAATAATTTAGTACCCGACTGGGTAGCGACCATATGGTAAAAAACCGGCCATAGTGGCCCGTTCAGGCGAGTCACCTTCTGGGTTCTTGATTCTAGACTGTGGGCTCCTTTTGTCTGCACTTAGCCCGTAAAACAGCTACGAATCTAGCCAGCCTAACACCCACCAGAAGCGCAGAACCCTCTTGATGTCTCCGCTGTCTTTCATTCCAGGGTCAGCTAGTGTATATTCAGTAACTGCAGCATAACTCTGCCGTCGTGCGATAAAAAGTGGTACAATGGAGAATATAACTGTACCACTAAACGATACTAAAAAAATGGGTATTTCAAACTCTAATACACCTACATTCCCTATTGTACCACCAACGCAACACAATCAGCCATGTTATTAAATGGTTAGCAAAATAAATCTGACAAAAACAGATTATGATTTCTATAAGATGTATTTTCCAATGCAAATAATACCGGATACCTGAAACATTGCAATAAATCGGAGACACATAAAGATAAGCCAGTTAATGTGAAGGTCGAGTATTTGAATATGTTCCGATAAAACTGTGGAAACTCGTTTTGTATAATAAAACTGGATTTATAAATAGTTATGACAAGATTTTAATGTCTTGTAGTGCATAACAAGTCTTAAGGGGTATACAGATTGTAGACGCTAATGCCAGGGACGAAGGTTTTAGTCAAAAAGGGAAAACGAGCAAGTGGGTCACCTGATGGTTAATGATCACCGCCACCTTTGACGACAATCCCATCATCATCGTATGAGGCGTGCATCTTTTTATTGTCGTTCAACAGACATGCCTTCCATAAGATTTAAATAGCCTGTAAGTTAAATGTTTTTGAAGAGATTAATAAAACAATTTCTATATTAAATTATGGACAATGCAAGCTGTTGATTAAAATCATAAATCATAATCAAAACCTATTGCCAGCCTTTAGAGCTTTTATGGCCGTTCCCAATATTAATCTTCAATTTCACAATAGATAGCTATCGTCAAACATCCGTATTGTTCTATCTACTGCTTGGAATCGTCCCTATTTTTTAGATATGCACGTCGGATACTATGATAGCAATAGATAGGCAGTCTATCTGGGCCCTCTTGTGCGTTATGTTCATACAAGCTGAGAAAGAGGAACTATAGTTCAATTTATGTTAGAAAATATGAAGATATGATTTAGATTAGAAATATAAGTTTTAATTTAACATTTATCTATAATTCTTATTTTTTACCACTGTAAATGAAATAATAATAACGAGAAATACTTATTATGTTTCAAAACACAATGTAATAACGAAACGTTTTATACGTCAATACATTACGTCTTTGAATACAAGTCCTTTGAACAAAAATCCCAAGCGAATTTGGGGGATTTTACTGAAGTGGGGAATTATTTTGTTCACATTAACAAATATTTATATGTCTCTTGCACTTAATTTAATTATCAAAACGGTGCATTATTTTTATTTATGGGAATTTTAGAATTTTTTTATATTTTCTTTTAGATTTTTACATAATTTATTTAGTTTTTTGTATTGCAGTGCAAGTGCCATGTAAGCCTTGTATACTCATGGCTATTTCTTCAAAATGTGTTATTTATTTCGTTTTTTTACAGCCTAGGATATCTGTTTATCGGTCAAAATCTACCGATAAAGAAAAAACTAAATAACTTTATCGACAGATAGCACATAAAAAATATTGGGACGCTTGAACTGTCATTTTCATAGTGTTTTATATCTGTAGTCAGCTATCAGTCCTCTCATCAGTAGACAGCAATGAAGAATAGGATTACCTATCATTAGTAAGTTTATTGGGACGGTAAAACGGAAAATAGATAAAATTTTCTATCGCCGGTATAGCAAAACTAGAGACAGACAGAATATAGGGAATGGCCATTAGTCTTTCAGCTATCTGTTCGCTTGTGAAGAATATTTTTTAACGAGCGTGCAATAGGTCAGTATTAAACATAGTAATTTACCTTTCACTGACACTGCCTTGGATCTTCTAGAAATACCTTTCGTTATTGTACTTACCGATTAGCCCGTGAATCAAGCTCGCCACACTCACGTATCTCCCGCAATAGAGCGCAGTACCTCTATGTTATAAGGTAGAGAAGTTGAATCAACCCATATATGAATCTTATTGCACTCAAAAGTGCATTCCGTCGTTTCAGATTAGAGTAAAATTTCTTGAGAATAATAAACCTAACATTTGTGCTGCAAAATAAATATTTGAAGTGCTTGCTTTAAATAATTCCAAGGCAATTCGCATCACATAAATTGTATAGTACTATTGTATTTTACTTTATGCAGAAAATCTTCATTTATACCGCTGTCCGGGATAGTAGCTTAAGCTATAAATTCAGTTGATATACGGCGACAGTTGACTAGCTAGTCGCAAATTTATTTGGTGTTAAAATTTTAATGCTAGATTTCTTGCAGTAAAAGTGGGTTTACATTGACAAAAGGGTGGCCATGGTAAAAATCACAAACCGTGTTATCAGACTTCGTTTCTTTTTAATTCATTCTACGAATGGCTTCCATTTAGTTTACAGTTTCTCAAATTATGTATTTATTATCTTTATAAATGAAACACTTTACATTTGTATACATTTTGAATTTTACCATTTTCCGTCATAATAATCTAAAATCAGTATAATTTTGAGTCGATTCAACTAGTCATTGACTATTAAACGACAGTATCACCTATTCAAAAATGCTTAGGTTTATTTTTAGCTTATTAGTATTTTGAGTTGCTTTATTTTTTGTTAAAAGATTATACTTTATAACTCGTAAAGAAGTATCAACGTCTGAATATGATATGGCTATAACTTGAATTACAATAGCTCGTTAAATCTGCAGACACCTTAACAAGAACAATGAGGAATTGTAAGTAAAACTCAAGGGTCAAACTTGATTACTTTACGATAACTGTCGTCAGTTTCATTAAAACAACACTGTATTTTATGTATTAAATTACATGTTTATATTACATATTTATTTATGGTGCATAACACTCACTAGTTTTTGGAACTCGTTAAGCCCTTGATGGACCAGCGAGCAATACCGCGATTATTGCTGGATTGGCGCTAATTGCCATAACTCACGTTTTATAGCATAGGTCGGTCGACAAGCGAGCAAGTGGGTCACTTGATGGTAAGTGATCTCTACTGCTCATGTACGCCCACAATGCTAAAAGAATCATGGGTGCGTTACCGACCTTAAAAAACGGATAATTAAGGGATTGGGATGGGGAGGGGAATTTGAGCCTCCAGATACCTCCCGTACAAACGCAGCAGCAAGCTGCTACTTTACGTTGTTTTTCTCTGAGACAGTGGTAACGACTCGGACGAGCCGGCCCATTCGTGCTGTAGAACTGTCTACAGCGTGGCTCTACCACTCATAAGTCCTCACGTGTGTTTTTTGAATAAATAACCCACAAATTTCTATTGCTCGGAATTTGCACCAGGATTTATCTTATTTCACAGCCTATACGTACGCCATAGACCATTAAGGCGATTTTATTATTTATGAATAATTTATAATGTTCATAATAGCCATATATGCAATATAATACAGGCGACTAGGTTGTGGAATGCGTTGCCAGTTGCCATAAGGCGTGCGCAATCTCTGGCAGTTTTTAAAAAAATGGTCAAGGAACACTTTTTGTCATAATTTATTTGACAATTGAGTGACATTGTTTTATTTAATATTCTATTAAATTAGTAACGGTATATTATACCTATTATATTTGATATGTATATAGTGTATATTTATGATTGTATGTACATACTTTATCACTATTTATTATTTATTATATATATATATTTGTATTTATTTCAAATGTATTTTTAAGTTTTTTCTATTGATTGTACGCCTTTGACTACCTTTTTCTCGTTTCTCCATCCCATGGTTGTCTGTAAGACATTGCCTTGAGCGATAAGACCGCCAATTGTACCTATTTATGTATTTTTTGTTTTTATCATACTGTGTATGTTCTGGTGTACAATAAAGTTTTAAATAAATAAATAAATAAAATATAATGACCAAACATAGAACACCACATGTTATCCTATCTACTAAAGCAGTTATGGTATCTTTTGAGGCACGCAACGAGAAAGAAGACCACGACACGTCCGCTTTGTATGAAATTGTATGGAAACGGTCGCTCCTGTCTCGGTCGCACATCTCAAAACGTTTATTTTTATGGCATAGGCCGGCAAACGAGCAATTACGCGCCCATGTACGCCCACAATACCAAAATAATCATGGGTGCGTTGTAGACCTTAAAGGAAAGGGATAATTAAAGAATTGGGAAGGGGAGGGTTTTGGGCCTCCGGATATCTCACTCACCGTACGAAACGCAGCAGCAAGCTGCTACTTTACGCCGGTTTTCTGTGAGACAGCGGTAATGACCCGGACGAGCCGGCCCATACATGATGTAGACAACAGTGTTTACAGCGTGGCTCTACCACTCTAAGATACTCACGCTCAGCTCACTCACGTTGTATACAAAGCGGATGTGTCGCTGTGGTCGCGCGTCGCGGTCTCTTGTCTCGGATGCGCACCTTAAAACGTACCTTTACGACTTACATCCATTATCCTATCAAATACTCACGCGACAGATTTACATAATACATGATATCATATTATAAGTACGAAAGACTGTATTTATGGTCGCGACGTTGCGAAACCATTAACTAGTGGTCACCATTAACCCAATTATTATGAGCGTTGATGTAATCGATTCTGACAAGATTTTGTGCTAATAAATCTAAGAACTGGTATGGAATTTGGTCTTGTGTCATTTTAGTATTGATGGTAAGAATTATATGCGTTTCGATTTATTTTTTGCTGAAACAACGAATACTAACCGCGCCGGAAGCCATCTATGGTCATAAAAGACAATAGAATTCCGGTTGGGATATAAGAGTGACTAGAAAAAGTATGCGAAAAAAATCTAAGTCTAGTACACTCGACATTTGGCTATGCCCCAACGGAGTTCAGACTGGGTAACGACATTACAAAGTTTTACTTTTTAGGTCGTCTCCGATGGGTACTATTTTTGAAGTTCCATTCATTATTATTACACCAGCTTAGTGCCAAATTGTTTAGCGAAAACTTTTAGCTTGCCAGTTGACGCTTGTTAGCACGTTATAGAGAAATTTAGCGTCTGCCTTATTTAAATATTGATGTGACAATATTGCGTGATAGTATTGTGTATACAATGGATTTCAATGGCCTTCAGGCACGATTTTAAATAATAATATAGTTTTTGATCCCCGCTTTGCTCCAATCGAGTGCTCTAAAATACGCGAGGAATTCATTAAATTACAACTTCGGTTCCCGTACGATTAGGACCAAGTTGTTGTAAGTTGTAAGTTGTAAGTTGTAAGTCGCAACCAGTGAAATTACTGGGCATTATGAGACTTAAAAACTGATGTCTCGGAATGACGAGCGCAGTCCAATGCCACACAGTGCTTTGTACTTCTAAGTTCTGTGTGGTGTTGCTTTGTTTATGAGCAGGCGTGGCCTTTACCATCAGGCGAAATAAAATCATATCACTCATTTTAAAAAGTATTAAAACAACACCAAGCTAAAATCCAACATTCTTTCTCGATCCGGATTACTTGACAAAAACAAAAGGATATATTTCGCACTCGGGGTCATTTGTATGAACACGAACTGAAAACAATGGAGTGTCATCGAGCCACTAAATGAACAATAAAGACAGGATTCTCAGAACACCTTCACGGTCAGACGGCGCAGTTCACAGTGATTTCGAAGTTAATTTAGGAAATTGGGTTCCAATGTACTATAGAAATGAAGTGTTAGTGCGATAATACGAGTAGGAACAGTAGAATCGTCATGAATTTGTAATGAACTGGCGTGGGGCAAGCGTGGAGGATTGTTGGTCATGACCCCCTCCCTTCAAAGGGACAGAAGCCTTTTATTTATTTATTTATTATTTATTTATTTATTTTAGGATCGCCAACATGACATACATTTTCACATGCAATACACCGCATCCCTTACATAGTTTAAATATAAATGTTGCCATAATTACAGGCGACCACGACATGCACTTATGAGAGTACAAAAGAAAAAATTACGATACAAACAAAAACTTAAACTTAGAACAACCCAGAGGGACAAAGTATATTATTATGCAATATTACATTTTCGTTACATTAAGCAAATTATAACTTAAAAGTGCAACGCATGAGAACTATAATCGCGCTGCGTTAAGGTATTTAAGTATTTTATTCTTAAAAGAAGTTTTAGTGTCAGCAAAGATATCGATGTCACAAGCCTTATGAAGAGAATTATACCGCTCAGCCAATCTGTTAATGGGACAACTTTGACCGAGGTTAGTTCTGGAAAATCTCAAATAAAATGGAGTGTATTTAGATTTTCGTGGGAGCTTAGTAGGGATATTAATTTGGATTTTCTCAGTCAAATGCGGACAGTCGAGTTGGCCGCAAATCAATTTTCTAAAAAATAACATATCCAACAAAAATCTACGCTCTTGCAAGCTACTGATATTGTAATAGTTGAGACGATCTGTGTAGTGTGGAAGTTTTTTGGAGTTATGGTCACTGTAACAAATGTGCCAAAGGAATCTTTTTTGAACTCTTTCAATGTTTTTTATGTATATATTATAATGTGGATTCCAAACTATACTTCCATACTCCAAGCCACTTCTTACCAAGGAGTTAAAAAGTTTTATTTTTGTGTGGACATTTTTAAGATCCTTGCAATTTCGTAGTACAAAGCCTAACATTTTAAAACCTTTCGTAATCATGTTATGAATATGTTGAGCAAAGTTTAATTTTTTATCAAACATTACACCCAAATCTCTGATTTGTTCCATTTGCTTTAATGTTGTATTATTTATGCTATAATTACTGGGGATAGGTGTCTTATTTAGTGTGAATTTAATTGAATAACATTTATCTGTGTTGAGTGTCATGTTATTTTTGGCACACCAGACTGCTAAACGGTTTAGGTCATTTTGCAATAAGTTAATATCATTTTGATTTTGTACAGGCCTTAATATCTTTAAGTCATCAGCAAAGAGATAGAAATCAGAATTTAAAAAACACTCACTTATATCATTAATAAATATGTTGAACAAAACAGGGCCCAAATGGGAACCCTGAGGAACTCCAGATTTCGCGGTGAAAGGATGGGAGGTATGTCCATTAATCACTACTACCGAACTACGTTCTTTTAAATAGGATTCGAACCATTTGAGTAGGTTGGCCGTAATGCCTATTCCAAAAAGCTTACTCAAAAGAATATCATGATCAACTGTATCAAATGCTTTACGAAAATCAGTGTAAATGACATCTATTGGTGTACGTGACTCAATATTGCTGATCAACTTGTCATGGTATAGTAATACACACAGGAGTGAAACATAAAAGTCAATAAAAATTGTTTTGTTGACCTTATCTCTAAAAACAAAATTACGCGTCGAACCTCCTCCGTTTTTTAACTACGTTTAAAGTAGCTTTGACAAACTTAGTTTTTATAGGTGTGTAAGTATAAGCACACATTGTTCGGCCGGGCCTCTTCAGGCACTTTACACAAATAAGCATTAAATATAATTTTTACTCAACATATTTATTGAATCCATAAAATGTTATACATTATTTAGATTCCGTCAAAATTCTACCGCTAGTTCAGAAAGCTGTTTCGGCAGAGAAGAACGGGCAAGAAACTCCAGCGTTGAAATGTTATGACTAATTATCTATATTTGATTAATTTCGCTTTAAATAAGCGAAGATTTCTGAAGCGCGACTTGAAAGCGTACGAGATAGTGTTTGTTATTTGTTTCTGAATTCTTCTAATTAATTTTAAGTTTTAATAAACGCAGTAACAATTCTAATAGCTCACAGAGGTTTAACTTTAGTTAGCCCCCAATACTGTTTTTACTTAAACCATAAAGTTCTGTACAGTTTCCATTAATAATCTTACCAGATCTTTTAATCAGCACCTGCTGTGAAAATCCGCGCGCTTTTCAATTGGCAACGATGTCTAAGCAAACTGGCAATCAACATACAGTCTGTTCGTTAGTACGAGCCTGGAGATTTAATTTGCTGGACCGGCTGCAGCTGATCATTCGACGTCACATCGAATGTAGTCAGCTAGTCCATTTAGCTGTCGCCCTACAGTCAATCAGATGGAAAAGGCAAACTGCAGTTTTGTCGAGGTATCACAAGCTACCCATGCGGCATGGATAGAGGCATGGGCCATGCCTATATCCTCGATGTGGTAGTTCAGTACAATTAGTGCAGTTTGCTCAGCTTATTTCCGTCCCATGCTGTGATAGGCGAGTCTAAAGCTTTATTGGACACAAATTATAATCACGTAAAAATATAATAAATAGATATAACATAAGCTCACGCATATATCCCCGAAGGGGTAGGCAGAGGTGCAACTAATGCACCCACATTTCGCCGAGCTTATCTCCCTCCCATGATGTGATAAAGGGCGAACCTATCGCCATACCGGGCACAAATGCCAATCCCGGTCAATTCATGTGTGATCTTTAGAAACGAATACTCAAACACAAATTGTGATCTCCCGGCCTGGGAATGAAACCTAAGAAGACCTCACAGTTCGCAGCTTAAGTACGCAGAAGTGGTTACAAATTACATACATACATACACACTCACGCCTGTAATCCCCGAAGGGGTAGGCAGAGGTGTAACTAGAACACCCACATTTCGCCAAGCGTATCTCCGTCCGACGATGTGATAGGCGAGCCTATCGCCATACCGGGCACAAATTCCAGACTCCGGGCTGATACTGAGTATTTACAAATTATTAGAATATAACCAAAAAATGGCCCAATATAGAAAAATAATTGAAGGTTGAGTAAAACTTTGGCTAGGCAATGTGGTACAAACAGTACATTCATAAGGGGCCGGATGATAAACTTCTAAATTTTGGGTCTTGATACTAACTTCCGTATCCTCCTCCTAGCCTACTCTCTCAACAATGCTACAGATAAATTAAATAAAAGCTGCCTAGAAAACACTACACGCAGTCTCCAAATCGCTCCAAACAAATATAAAGATTAAATACACCCAACAGTCACACACATAGTCCTGAGACCCCACACTAGGTAAACCTGTATCGTGGGTATCAGGAACTACGAGGGACTTGGCAACCCACAACACCCAGACCCGAGACAAATATTTGTGAATCAGACAAAAATTGTCTAGGTGCGGGAATCGAACCCGCTGCGCCACGGAGGCTTTCTAATAAACCGCAAAATCTCCAAACAATATTAGAATGACAACGTGACCTCGGAATCTATACAAATATTATAAAGCTGAAGAGTTTGTTTGTTTGGTTGAACGCGCTAATCTCGGGAACTACTGGTCCGATTTGAAAAATTCTTTCAGTGTTAGATAGCCCATTTATTGAGGAAGGCTATATATAAGACTTTTTTCCCGGAATAGGCCGTTCACGCGGGCGGAGCCGCGAGCAAAAGCTAGTATATAATAAATCATCCGTCTATTAAACAACACAGCCATAAGTTATGAAAAGTGAGGAGCCAGTGGCGACATCTCAGTGTAAATATTATGAGTGTGGTAATTTAAGGTACCTACCGCGTAATGTTAACTGTAGTAGACGAACTGAGTTGACTTGCTATGATAGACGTTCTTTTGTACCGACTTCAAAAAATGAGGAGATTATCAATTCAGCGCGTTTTTCGCTTTTTTTATGTATGTACATCGATTTCTCCGCCAACTGTGGATAGATTTAGTGGGGAAAAAATCATTCGATAGAGTTTACGTGTGTTCCATATAAATTTGCTTAAGGTCTGATACCAGGGTATGGAGTAAAAAAATAAGTCTTCAACGGACAACAGTACACTCGTTGCAATTGCGTTATTGTATTGGAATTTACATGCTATTGCTGTAACTACCACTAAAAATTGATAAATAAAATAAGTTTAACAAAACTTAGATGCCGACATCAAAATAAAAACACTGAAAAGTCAAAAATAAGAGTTTCAATTGGTCTCTTTGGAGTCGGTGCAATTTTATTTGACCGGCAACGACATAGGCATTATTATTATTGGTTTAACGATTTAGCCGTGAAAGTGTAACAAACAAACAATCAAACTCACTTTCGCATTTATAATATTAGTTAGGATATGTGTTAATATTGTGAGTAAAACGCAAAATGAGTCAGTTAAAAATTCAGCTACAAAATACTTGGGAAGGAAATATTCCTAACATACGGCAGCTCATAATTATTTATTGAATAGATAACAGATTCTGTGTCGTATCTGATGACATAATGTAATAATAATGTTGAGGTCGATGTATTTTTTCTAGTATATTACGTGGTCCTGCTAAAATTAACTGTCCCGTCATAATTCAATGGAAGTTGGACGAGAATGTCAACAAAGAGATCATGATGTTATATAATATGCTCCGGTTATAAATATATATCAGAATTTGAGCCTCGGTGGCGCAGTTGTAATGCGTACGCGGAATGATTGTTGTGTTGAGGTCTCGAGTTCGATCCCCGGGTCGGGTAAAAGTTATATTGGGTTCTTCTGTTATGAAATGCTTACAGCTCGAAGCCTGGAATTGTGCCTGGATACCTAAGCATTATAGAAAAACCACGAGACCTTAGCACAGTCAGTCTTACCGCGTACGCTTTACAACTTTTTTTATTTTATTTTTATTAGATTGAATGACGAGACGAGCAGGTCGTTTGCGTGATGGTAAGCGTCACGCCTGCTCATAAACAGAAGCAACGCCACATAGAACTTTAAATAAATCACTGCATGACACTGGACTGCGCTCGTCACCCCGAGACATAAGGTGTTAGGTCTCATAATGCCCAGTAATTACACTGGCTTCAATGCCCTTCACACCGGAACACAACAGTGCTTACACACTGTTGCTTGGCGGCAGAATAGACAAAGCGGTGGTACCAACCCAGCCAGTCATTTGTGCAAAATAACAGCGTGTGAATATAATGATACAAATATGATTATTTATCTTAAACTGCTTAAATATTTTGGAATTTCCAAATAACAAAATGATGACGATGATCTCATCGGAGTGACTATCAAAGTCAATTGATTGAGGAGAGGCCAATTAAGCGGTTAAAATTACGTGTAACCTCGAGTCGGTGAACAATCGCCGACGGTTAAACAGGATTCAAAATCTCTTGTTTCAATGAATGTATTATTAATTATGTAAATTATGTCTGTGTACTAGTAAATAAATAAATAAAGTAAAGTAAATAATTAATGCCTCGGTGGCGCAGTTGTAATTGAGGCCAACGCTGAGGTCTGAGGGTTCGATCCCCGGGTCGGGTAGTGGTATTGGGATTTTCTATTACGAAATGCTCAGTATCAGCCCGGAGTCTGGAATTTGTGCCCGGTATGGCGATAGGCTCGCCCCCTATCACATAATGGGACGGAGATACGCTCGGCGAAATGTGGGTGTACTGGTTACACCTCTGCCTACCCCTTCGGGGATTGCAGGCGTGAGTGCGTATGTATGTATGTATGTAAAGTAAATTAAAAAAAAGACAAAAACCCACGGCTGATATTCTTGGTACCTCTTCTCAGACCAGTGGGCATTTCCGAAGCACCGGTAGATTCTAAACTTGACGTTTAAAAGTGCCCTTGGGAGTCTAATTACTGAATAAAGGATTTAATTTAATTATCTGTATCAGACAGACAGAATTTCTTCAAACATAGCGAGATTGCTCTTAGTTCGCCGAGCTTATTTCCGTATCATGATAGGTCGACAGCCTATCGCCATATCGGGAACAAATTTCAATTCTGGGCAGCTCTGCTTGCACCTGTCTATATCGCACTTTCGGGTCGGCGTTACATGCTTTTTAACACATGTTACAGAATTATTTGGCTTGCAGTTTTATGACAAACCACCTGCTTGACACCAGCTACTCTGGGGAGAAAACACCCAGACCCGAAACAATTATTTGTGGATGACACGAATTTATCGCTTCACAGCCGCCCATTCCCTACCCACTGCGCCACGGAGGCTGTCCAATTCTGGGTAACTCATGTTGGATTTTACAAACTGGGATTTGACCTCAGGATCTTACCGGTTTCGATCTATGTACGCTGTCACTAGACCAATGAGGCTGTGCCGTTTTTACTGTATTTTATACCACATTGTATAACTAGTCAGAGACTGAGCTTTTCTAGAATCTAGCCTGCAGATTGGATCGTGTTTAACATATTACTTGGTAACTTCTATTTTTATATATAAGACATGTTTCTGAGAGTAGAAAACGCTAAAACCAGTTAGATGACTATTAGACTTTATTTTCAAGATTGCCAGGTACGAATGCCAATTTATTAGATTATTTTGCAAATGAATAGATTTGTAATGCTATAATCCGTTTTGAATTCTTTTTATTTAATAAACGGATTTTGGGTATAGTCTCTAGTAGTTATTTTGCGACGTCTAAAAAATATCACTATCTAAAAAAAATATTATACATGTATAATCCATAAAATCTGGGCTAGATTCTTTGTTCACTTAGAAAACTTCAATGGCTGCACAATTCTTTTTCAAATATAGCTAAGAACCATCTCGATTAAATCAGCTTTCAAAAAACAAAAACGCCTTCAGATCGGTTAATTCGTATAGACGCTACGATGCGACAAATAGATATAACCGGTGAGTGAGATATCCGGAGGCCCAAATCCCTTTCCGCTTACCAATCCCTTTCCTTCTTCAGGTATTATACATGTTCATGGGTGGTAAAGATGACTTATCATCGGGTGATCCACTTGCTCGTTTGCCGGCCTTTGCTATTAAAAATACACATATATACACCGACAGACACACAAAGGGATCAAACTTATAACCCCACTTTTTATCGGGGGTTAAGTTTTTAACAACAACTTAAAGGTTTTCGGTGTTAATTAAGCATTCCCATTTACCACATAAAATTAAACCTGCATCAAAGCCGTTTAAACGTTTTCGATGATGTAATGACGTCGACAGCCGTAATAGAGGTCATGAGCAGAATGCAAAGGTCATACACAAAAAAAACACTCGCATTGTATTAATTGAATTGGGAGTGTAAGTGGACCACTAACATCGTAGACCTAAAGCCAACCTCACGTGCACGTGGTACACTCTGCTGATTAAAGGACGAGGCTATGGCGGTTCCAGTTACGGGTTGTGGGGGTCAGATGGTGGGTCGACACATATAATACTTAATCTACCTTCAAATCATGATGGGAAGGCGGACCTTGGCATTAATACATACATACATACGCACTCACGCCTGTAATCCCCGAAGGGGTAGGCAGAGGTGTAACCAGTACACCAACATTTCGCCGAGCGTATCTCCGTCCCTTATGTGATAGGGGGCGAGCCTATCGCCATACCGGGCACAAATTCCAGACTCCGGGCTGATACTGAGCATTTCGTAATAGAAAAACCCAATACATATATTTGCAAATATTCCGGCATAATGCCAAGACTGCCTCGGTGGCGCAGTTGTAATGTGTACGCGTGACGATTGAGGCTAACGCTGAGGTCTCGGGTTCGGGGATTACAGGCGTGAGTGCGTACGTATATGGTAGCTTGTAATTGTCATATATTTAATTTTGTTTCAAACTCATTTGTAAAATTAGCCGCAAGCTTCCCAAATAAAATAAAATAAAATAACGCCAGACAGAAAGAATACATTCACATTGTTTTGGTAAAATTGTTCCGGTTGAGTACACAAAACTAACAAGTCGAGTGTTCTGATTAATTCGATTGATATTATAGATAGAGCTTGGTAGAGCCCTGCTGTAGCTAGTTATGTCTACAGCATGAATGGGCCGGCTCCAACGAGGTAGTACCATCGATAAAATCTTATGCCTCATGGTGGCGAGCGAAATCCAATGCCATGCAGTGCTTTGTATTCAAGGTTTTTTTTTAATGCCCGGATAGGTAGATGAGCAAACGGGGCACCTGATGGTAAGTAGTCATCGCCGCCCATAGATTTCTGACTTAAGGTTCTGTGTAGTGTTGTCTATTTATGGGCAGGCATGGCGCTTACCATCAGGCGAGCGACGTGCTCGTTTCGTCATTCATACAAATTAAAACGTATGTTCACACATTACTCCGCCAAATATGGACCGATTTTAATGATTCTTTTTGTATTCGATAAGTGTTATTACTTTGATACTGGTCCCATATAGATTTAGTTAAGGTTTAAAGATAGTATAAGGAAAAATGGGATACTCCTCCCCGGAAAATAACAATGACAATAACGCACCAAGATTTGGGGTTTGAAGTTTTTAATTAAGAAGTATTTATATTAAACTCTCCCGTTATATTAGTTTCAAGGTATATGATGCAGACCAAACCGGATTGTCCATGGCTTAAGTGCATTAAATGATTTTCTGATCAGAAGTGTAAGATATATTTAGATTGACCTACTTGGCTGTTAAAGGTCAAAGGTCAACCCATTAGCGTATAGCGATTTTGTTAACACTGTCGAAAGGTCAGCGCCGGCAAATTTAAATACCATGTCAAATTCCGAATATAGGCTGACGTGTATTTTTAACAAGTTTTCTGAAAGTTTATTAAAATATAACATAAGCTCACAAAGGATAAGCTGAGGTGCATCTAGTGCATCAACGGTTCGTCCACCTTATTTCCATCCCATGATGTGGGGGCGAAGTGTGCCTGTCGCCTTATCGGGAATAATTTTCAATGGTATACTAAGTGATTTTTGTAATGAAATCCTTCTTAAAAATTAATATTCCATTAAAATCATTATATTATAAGTAATTATGATGTTGCAACTTAGCTGAGACTAAGTCAACGTATCTCATAGTGGAACGCCTTGAGTTTAACATATAAGTACTACATAGATTAATGAACATCAAACGCTTATAATTTCTACTAACATTAATACATTTATTGCGTCCTTACGTGTACACGTCAACGAGTATAACTGTCAAGTGGGTGGGGTGATGCAAGTGTTGTTTCATTAAGTTATGTGATATTATGATCTCATATTTCATAACGGTCTTTGTTTATTTTCGTTTGATGGAAATGTGATTTCCATTGCTAAAATTAAGTCAATATTCGCAATATGAGGCGAACTTTCGGCGACGTTACAAGATTACAACTATCACCTCATTGGTGTAGATTTTAATGACAGCGTACTTAAGTTGATAAACCGTGAGGTTCTGGGTATAAATCCCAAGTTGCCGAATTACAATTTGTATTTGAAATTTCGATTCGAAAATTCGCAGATGTGTCACCCAGAATTTGAATTAACGGCGGTGGCTTAGCTGTTAACAAAACTTGTAAGGACTTTTATGCTATACGAAGTTCATGCTACATTTTCATTAATCATCAACCGCTAAAGATTAGTGACACCGCTGCACTGGCGTACAACTTTTTGTGCGCCAGCGCAGCGGTGAGCCGATTTTAAGTTTATTTAGCTCACATCACTGCAGCACAGTAGCCGCTCTGCTATTTCAAATTATAAAATCCTCATTGTCAATGTGAAGTTAGCTGTTATGGGGAATTAATCTTAGTATTTTGTTTCATTACGTCTCTTGTAAAAGTAACAAATTATGTTGATTTATTTTACATAATGTGATATTATAATTGATAATCAAACTCAATTAAATAACACGCAATTAACATAATAATTATCAGACATGACATTCTAAAGTATGTTATTTTTTACACTCACCGACAATATGTAAATGCTTAGCACATTAGCATTTAAATGTTGACAGCCTCCGTGGCGCAGTGGGCGAGTAGCCGGCTGCGAAGCGAGAGGCCGTGGGTTCGATTCCCGCACTGAGACATAGGTCTGTGTGATCCACAGATATTTGTTTCAGGTCTGGGTGTTGTAGGACCGCAAGTCCCTCGCAGTTCCTGATACCTATGGTACAGTGTGGGGTCAAGACTATGTAGGCCAGCGTAGTGGCCTAATGCCAAACCCCTTTCATACGTAGAGGAGACCTATTTCCAGCAGTGGAACATTATAGTACCGAACTGATACTATATATTTTTCTCCCACCTGCCTTTATCCCACTCACAGTGGGATCGGCGCAACATACTTTAAAACATGTTACAGAATGATTTGGCTTGCAGTTTGTACGACCGGCCAGGCAGTCACCTGACGTCAACCCCTCTGGGGAGAAAACACCCAGACCTGAAACAAATACTTGTGGATCACACAAACAATTTGTCTCGGTGCAGGAATCAAATATTAATCGGGTGCGGGTTGATATTTATATATTTTAATGTATTGTAATGGCCACATCTAGATTTTCTCGACGCATGTCAGTCTACCATGAGTGTAAAGTCAACTGATGTGAGTCAAAAATACATAGATATCTAAATAAATATGATCCTCATTTTTTATATATAATTTAGACGATGCATAATGCTTCAGCATTCAGTTAGACGGTAACATGTTGTCAATAACATTACAAAAAACACTGTTTAGAATGGCACGTGTATACGTAACGATATTTCGGCATAAACACACCAACATTTTACTTTGAAGTAGTGTCGTCTAATTGGGGCCTTAAATTATAGCCCCCCGTCATTTCGCAGATAAAATGTCATCGCTGTAAAGTGTGTGGATTGTGGGGTACACAGATCTGACGTGCCAAGGTTACGTGCATTAGATCATACAGCTTGCGGTCGGCACGGCTTGTTTACGTGTTTGCATTTTATTTCTGTCATTATTTATTTTGTTTTAACGTGTCACTATGGATCTACAGAAAGGATGCTAAAGAGTTGCTGGTGGTAGGGTATCTCATACTTTTTGTACCCGACTGACGACTGTACACATGGTAAAAAAACAAACATAGTGGCTCGTTCAAGCGGGTCGCGTTGCGGCGTCAGTCAATACATCTAGGCCGGTATCATTTTGTCGACCGTCGAGGGATGCAATGTCTTGTGACAGTCCACATTGTATTTGACTGCACTTTACCTGTAGTCAGTTTGCCGTGGCAGGCTATGATGAAAAATTAGAGTAGGAAGAGTGTTGACTGCAATCCAGGTATATCAGGATCCCTGGGACCGTCTGACTTGTGCCAAAGTAAGCCGCTGCGTAATTTTTGAACCGGTCTGAGTTACCTGGATTGCGGCCGGAACCTCGCCCCTCCGAATTACCTTTTGATTATTCGATATGATTATATTATTTCAAATACTTGATATATATATTATTATAAAACAGCCAGCATCCGTAGCGCGGTTGGCGAGTAGCCGGCTGCGAAGTGAGAGGCCGTGGGTTCGATACCCGTACCGTGACAAATGTTTGTGTAATCCACAAAAAATTGTTTTGTGTCGGGGTGTTGTGGGACCGCAAGTCCCTCGTAGTTCCTGATACCCACGATACAGGTTAACCTAGTGTTGGATCAGGACTATGTGTGTGACTGTTGGGTGTATTTATTATTATTACAAAACAGGCGTTTGTGACAGATTGGTATTTGACGTCTATGTTAAAGCTGTACTGCGTCGCCGTAAGCATACGCCCAGTCCAAGCATGCAAACAAGAAACTTTTACAGTTGTTGTGACTAAAAGCATAGAAAAATAAACTAATTGAAATAAACCCATCACGCTCGGCCTTGGCACGGTTTCGGATACGTCTGTTGCCGACCGTCATCTAACACAACATGGTTTAAAATAACTCTCGCCGAATTTACAATACACGCGAAACGAAATGGACGAAAAATGGCAATGTTTAGATTTAGTCGAAAATTAATGCAATTTCTTTTGTTTTAAAATACAGTGGAATAGGATGGTTGGTTTCTTACTGACCTATGTCTTAAATTAAATTATTTCTTTTGTTTATTTCTCCTTGTTACTTTTGTTGTAATGTAGCTCCGTAATCCTAACCAAGCGACTCCTGTAAAAAACCCTCCACGAGACAGGCCTAGCCTAGTGTGGAGTGTTTTGCCGTACAATATTGTGTAAATACTGTTCTTGGAAAATAAATTTTATTATTATTATTATAAATTGAAATATTTTATATTTATTTCCATCTACCGCACTATGTGAGTGGTAGAGCCACGCTGTAGACACTTGTTACAGCATGTATGGGCCGGCTCGTCCGGATAATTACCACTGTCTCACAGAAAACCGGCGTAAAGTAGGTAGCAGTTTGCTGCTGCGTTTCGTATGCATGGTTTTGCTGACGTGACGCGACGTTACGATGACAGTTTTTAATTTTTTTATAGCATAGTCTGGCAAACGAGCAAGTGGACCACCTGATGGTAAGTGATCGCCACCGCCCATGTTCGCCCACTATACCAAAAGAATCATGGGTGCGTTGCCGACCTTCAAGGAAAGCGATTGGGAAGGGGAGGGGTTTTGGGCCTCCGGATATCTCACTCACCGTACGAAACGCAGCAACAAGCTGCTACTTTACGTCGCGTCGGTTGTCTGTAAGACAGTGGGAACGAGCCGGCCCGGCCCATTCATGCTGTGGACAAAAGTGTCTTCAGGAGGGCTAATTGTAAAAAAACCCTATACGGGCCTAAAAAACTATGTAAATTATTGGTTCTACACCAACTATGTAATTCCAAAATAAATGTGTGTTAAATAAATATTAAATACATTAATTATAAAGACTGCCGTACTTGTCTGAATGGGAAGTATATCTGAAGATCAATTCTCGTAATTTTAAATGTTCAAAATATAATTCCGATCTAGTCTCAGCGTCAAGAAAGTTGCAAATGGCATTCTCTTAAACCAATAATCAACGTCAAATGCACCTAGCATTAGCAGTAGCATTATACCGTTTCGGCTTCAGTCAACTTTTATTCTACATTCTGTCTCATTACGTTCATGTGCACATTTGACGTTGATTATTGGTTTAAGAGAATGCCATTTGCAACTTTCTTGACGCTGAGACTAGATCGGAATGATATTTTGAACGTTTAAAATTACGAGAATTGACCTTCTGATGTTTCACCTTATATACGTTTGACTAGGACCGTATTTGTTGTGTGACCTCAAGCTATAATTGTAGGTAAACGATAGTAACGTTTATTCCAGGAAATCTATTTATATGTTACGTGTATAGACGCATGTAATCCCCGAAAGGGTAGGCAGAGGTGTAACCAGTACACCCACATTTCGCCGAGCGTATCTCCGTTCCACGATGTGATAGCGGGCGAGCCTACGCCATACCGGGCACAAATTCCAAACTCCGGGCTGATACTGAGCATTGCGTAATAGGAAACCCAATACCACTTTACCCGACCCGGGATCGAAGCCGTTGTCCTCAATCGTAACGCGTACGCATTACAACTGCGCCACCGAGGCAGTCATACATATAATTAAAATTTAACCTGCCCAATACATACGAGAGTGTCATTGCGGCGCCTGATATGACGGCATGGTCGATTAGCTCACACCGGACAATTAGTAGTCTGCAGCCAACCGCTACATGCTCAGTGAATATACAAGTATTGAAGCCGGACGCGGCTTTGTGTTTTGATTATGTTTTACTAGTGTTTTGGGTCAGGTGATTAGGATTTGAAAACGTGTACAAGCTATTGTAGGTAATAATACTAGCCCTGTATTATATACGTCCCACTGCTGGGCACGGGCCTCCTCTACTGAATGAGAGGGGTTACGCCTTAGTCCACCACGCTGGTCTAACGCAGGTTGGCAGACTTCACATACCTTCGAAATTCTTATGAAGAACTTCTCAGGTATGCAGGTTTCCTCACGGTGTTTCCTTCACCGTTAAAGCAAGTGATAATTAACAATTAATGCACACATAACTTATAAAAGTCAGAGGTGTATGCACTTGGGGCTGGTTTCGAACCTGCGACTTTCGTCTCGACAGTCCATACCACTCCTCGCTGTGGTATCATTGCTTATTGTGGGTACCTGACTTAATTGCATTTTTTATATTTGCTTAAAGAGTCCAGCCTGATGGTAAACGTCACGCTTGCCCACAAACAGAAGCAACGACACACAAAACTCTGGATTACAGAGCACTGCATGGCACTGAACTGGGCTCGTCGGTCCCGAGACATAAGATGTTAAGTCGATAATGCCCAGTAATTTCACTGGCTCCAATGTCCTTAAAACCAAATAGACAAAACAGTGTTACCAACTCAGACGGTCTCTCACATACGAGAGGCCTAGTCTTTTAATTATTTTTATTACTAAGCCTACATCGTTTGTCTGACTATCAGTCCGTCTGTGTGTCCTACCTATATAGGTACCGACTGAAGTTTTCACATATTATGTTATTATGATTTTCGATGTTTATGATGGATATACTAATAAAGAACAAAAAGGAAAAATTTAAAAGTCAGATCCCCTGGAGTTCGACTCGCACTTGGATTTTGATAGTATGGTAATAAAATTGACGCATTTATAAATAAACTTTTCAGCTTATATTGATTAACAGTAGATACTGTGTAGTTGTGTATTCACTTTTCAAGCTAATTAATAACTATTACATAATGTAGAAAATACCTTCTTAAGCCTTATTTTTCTTCGTTTCTCATAATCCTCGGCTTACGCGTGACATGCCGCAAGAATAAACTCAACCTTTTTAAATAACCAGACATTAAGGGAAGTCCGTGGCTGGCAGTATCTTGCGTGTTCCTTGAGGTAATCAGGCAATGTGCGTGATGATGCCTGCGGAAACTGTCAGGATATAGGGGAATGCCTGATCAAGATTAAGTTTTTTCGAATCGCATAGCATTTTTAAATATTTGATGGCTTTTTGTAATTTGCGGGGGGAAAATCATTTCAGTCATAGCAGAAAAAGGGATTTTTTAATAATAGATAATAATTGTGATATAAATTTAAATTATTATATACATTGTTTCATTCTAGAGAATTTTGTTATTAAATATTTAAAAGTTGAAAAGTATGAAAGATTTTCATCACATTATAGAAAAATATTCGAAGCAGTGGGAACATTTCAATCTTCTTCCATCTGCCTTCATCCTTCTCGCAACATGCTTTTTAACATATGTAACAGGATGATTTGGCTTGTAGTTTTTACGGTCACCCGCCTGCCTAACGTCAACACCTCTGGAGAGAAAACACCCAGACCCGATACAAATATTTATGTATCATACAAACATTTGTCTCAGTGCGGGAATCGAACCCGCAGTCTCTCGCTTCACAGCTGGCTACTCGTCCACTGCGGCACGGAGGCTGCCCAATGGGAACAATTTCAATAATGTCTTAAATTTACAATGTTCTCTCGTATGCGGATCAAATTAATGATATTCTCCGAAAAGGGCACGCCACGAGTACCCTCAACCGACGAAAATGTATGAGAAGATGTATGAATATGGAAGAGGCGAAAGAGGTGTGTCAGGATCGTAGCTTGTGGTACTCAATAGTCTCTGCCTACCCCCATGGGACATAGGCGTGAGTGTGTATGTATGTATGTATTCTCTCTTCCAACCTGATCTTTCTCCGTACAAATGCTCCTTATGTTAGTGACATTTACATTCGGTTTCATGGCTAAGAAGTCTACGAACCCATAAAGTCTAGGAATAGAATGTTCAAGTGTTTTCTATTCATTTTATCTCCGATATCTGCGTGTTGTAGTCATTTTACAAGCTTGTTACATTATACGGGAACGTGGGTTTTATGAAAATTGAAATTTTATTACTAAACACGTTAGTTCTCTAAAATTATCCAGTACGAATTCATATTCAAATTATTTATTGTACCCATGAAATGTTATACATCATTTAGATTCAGTCAAATGTTAACTCCACCGCCCGCGCCAGTTCGGAATGCTGTTTCGCTATTGAAGAAGGGGCAAGAAATTCTAACGTTGGTACATAACACCTATGCATTTATTTCTTAATTTGGAGAGGTGTTGTCACTCATTGATATATTGATTTATGAGGTAGAGCTATCGTACGCAATGGGGAATTTTATTTGACCAGCAGCGACACGAGACCAACTCCAAAGAGACCTATAGAAATTGTTATTTTTTAATTTCCAGTGTTATTTTTGAAGTCGGTTTATAAGTTTTGTTAAATCTTATTTCATTAAATCAATTGTGGTCGTTATAGCTGTATCATGTAAACTCCAATACAATACAAAATACAAAAAATGTTTTGGATTTTTTTTATATTTAATATCTGGTTTAATCAAAATGGTTAGACGGTCTTCGCTGTTTTAAAAATTTAGTGAACTATTTAGAAATTGCAGACATTTTTCTGATTGATTCAAATTCATCACAATAGAGTTATACTAATATCAGTTTATTTCTAAAACTATATAATTCATTATTCCTTGCTGTTAGAATGGAAAATGATTCAAAATGGATTTTGAAACTCAGCTAATTTTTTTAAAAGCTGACTTCGCAACCTAACGCCGGCACAAATGGCGTGTTATGCACAGACAGACATTATCATATTACCGGCACAGTGAACTTGGCAACGTACGCCTGTTTCCAATGGAAGTTGTGAATCATGCAATTCAAAATATTAGGTCATTGCAACGTGGCTTATTTTGGTCAAACTATTTGCTTCCTTAGTGATTATTATAATCCTTTCGTAGTGGAATATATTTGGGATTTGGACTGTGGGATATCGGCTGAATATCAGCAATAGGTCAGCTGGCAGTGTTACGCACCGCCGAGATAAAATTTGCAGGTTCGAAACCGGCCCCAAGAGTATGCACGTGCAAGTCTAAGTCTAAGTTACGTGTGTATTCATTGTTAATTATCGCTTACTTTAACGATGAAGGAAACAGAGAAGTTCTCAGCGTTGTGGACTAAGGCCTAACACCTCTCATTCAGTACAGGAGGCCCATGCCCAGCTGTGGGACATGTGTAATACATGGCTGGTATTATTATTATTTAATATCGGCTTAAGAATTTGCGCTATAATAATAGCTATGATTCCTGATTCTATAATACAAATATTATGTACTTTTACTTCTAATTCAAAAACTGCTCACGTCGAGATCTAAAACTTATAAAAGTGGGTAGGAGAATTTTTATAACAAGCATGTGAATAATACCAGAAGAACCATGAATGCGGAAAGGAATAGGTATTACGGACGGGAGTGGGATTTCGGCCTCCGGTAATCAAGGCAAGAGCGCACTGCTACTTCATTTTGGTTTTCTGTAAGACAATGGTAATTAACCCGGCCAAGCTGCCCAATTTATGCTGTAGATAAAATGTCTATAGCGTGACTAGTATTTCTACATATCATACTATTATAAAATAATATAAATTTTACAAGGTGGTAGGCCCCTCGTATGCGAGAGGCCGGCTGGGTTGGTACCACCGTTTTGTCTATTTCTGCCGCCAAGCAATAGTGTGTAAGCACTGTTGTGTTCCGGTTTAAAAGACATTGAAGCCAGTGAAATTACTGGGCATTATGAGACTTAACACCTTATGTCTCGGGGTGATGAGCGCAGTCCAGTGTCATGCAGTGCTTTGTTATTTAAAGTTCTGTGGCGTTGCTTCTGTTTATAAGCAGGCGTGGCGCTTACCATCAGGCGAGCGACCTGCTTGTCTCGCCATTCAAGCTAATAATATAAAATAAAAAAATCGATGGGATCGAATCGCCCCCTATCACATTGTGGGACGGAGATACGCTCGGCGAAATGCGGGTCTACTGGTTACACCTCTGCCTACCCCTTCGGGGATTACAGGCGTGAGTGCGTATGTAAAAAAATCGGTTCAAATATAACAACAGACAAACAATCCCAAAATATACGATACATTTGGATGCAATAAATGTAGAGGTGAGTGGTGGCTATCCACGCTGTAGATAGTTTTGTCTACAGCATGAATGGGCCGGCTCGACCGGGTCGTTACCACTGTTTCACAAAAAACCGACGTAAAGTAGCGGCATGTGCTGCGTTTCGTATAGTGAGTCAAATATGCGGAGGCCCAACCTTCCTCCCATTCCTTTAAGGTCGGCAATGCGCCCATGATTCTTCTGGTATTCTGGCCGTAAATGAACGTTGGAGATCACTTACCACCAGGCGTCCCACTGGGTCATTGCCGGCTTACGCAGTAAAAAAAAACATTAATTTTTACAATGTAGCTTAAAACCATAAAGATCTAAATCAATTCCCACATTGTTTACGGCTTACCTCATAGACAATTGTTTAATGTCACTCTATTGTCATCTTTATGACAACATCAGTAAATATAAAGGAAATTTTTAATTATATCCTCTGAATAATGAATGGTGAGCACAATTAGGCCCTGTGAAATGTATTAATGATGCAGATCTGTTTGAGCTTGTCATACATACTAAATATATATGCTCAGGCCGGTATACCTTAAGTGGTAGGCGGATATGCAAATAGTGCTGCATTCACGTTTTGCCAAGCTTATTTCCGTCCCATGATGTGATACCTATATGAGCATATCGCCATACCGGGTCCAATTTACAATCCTGGGCAACTAATGTGTTTTTTTTCGTATGGGTAACTCAAACATAAATTGTGAATAACTGACCTGGGATTTTGAACCCAGAACCACACGGTTTCTCAGCCTCAGGCTACCACTAAATCAATAAGACGATTGTCAATATGCGTGTCATCCAAAAAAAAATAACAATAAAGTAGAGCCATACTCTAAAACACTTTATTATTTTTTATTACTACTACCCATGCCTTCTTCGTAACCTCCATTTGTTTCAACTTCAATTTGTTTGTTTTTCTTGGTCGGCAACGCATCCATGATTGGATAAAAAATTTACTTATTTGTTAACAAATAAGTAAATTTATAGACTGCCTCGGTGGCGCAGTTGTAATGCGTACGCGTTACGATTGAGGCCAACGCTGAGGTCTCGGGTTCGATCCCCGGGTCGGGTAAAGTGGTATTGGGTTATTCTATTACGAAATGCTCAGTATCAGCCCGGAGTCTGGAATTTGTGCCCGGTATGGCGATAGGCTCGCCCCCTATCACATCGTGGGACGGAGATACGCTCGGCGAAATGTGGGTGTACTGGTTACACCTCTGCCTACCCCTCCGGGGATTACAGGCGTGAGTGCGTATGTTATTTATTAACATTTTTTTTGTGTCTTAAGTTACCATTGATCCGGTATAATCTTATCAATAATAACTTAAAATTCCATCATACACATAATATGCCTGAAAAATACGCATCAAGCTATAGACCATGTAATTTTAAACTTCGGAGGTTTCTGTTTAATATAATAAGCAAACGAAGATAAATTATTGTTGTCGTTTTAAGTTTCGTAAGAAAAAACGATTCATAGATTCACGTTCTTTTGAAAGTAAAGCGCCTATGCGCATGGTCACCAGATGGTAGGTGATCTCCACAGTGTGTGTACACCGACAATACCAGAAGAATTAGACAGTCCTCTCTTATTCGTACTCTTATCTCCATCCTACTCGTATGGTTGCCTGTAAGAGATTGCCCTGAGCGATAAGGCCACCAATTGTACCATGTTTAAAAGATGAGGATAATTAAGAGATCGGAAAGGGGGGATAGGATTTTGGATATCGCATTATGATATGATGCTAGTTTTGGTATTATGTGGGACTACTGCTGGGAAATCGCTGTATGCGATAAGACCGCCCTTACTGTATGATCCTCGTTTATAAGCTACTTTCTTTATTTGGTGTGCAATAAAGAATATTCTATCTATCTATCATCTATCTATCGACTACCGTCTAACCACTAAACCCACAACGCGCCACTGCGTCATCCGTTAACGGGAAAAATTAGTTTGCCGTATTATTAAATCGGAACCAAAAAGACCAACTGCCAGACCCCCAGACATCTTGTGCTCTTTCTGCGTAGACCGGACTAGTGTTAACTAACTTTTTTTAAATAAAAATAAATTTATACCTAATCTTAAAATGAAGGTAGACAATGTTACATTAACTTTTCATTACGAACTACATCTCAGTCTCTCCCGTGACCACGAAGTCTGAAAAGCTTTCGAAATGTCGGGCCTAAAATAAAATTAAATCGCGATAAAATCCGTATAAACTATTTTATTCCAATGATTAATATTTTTTTTATTTTTTTTGTTACAGATGAACAGGAACGAGTACAAAAGAAGACATTCGTCAATTGGATCAATTCACATCTGTCGAAGGTAAGTTAAAATAATTTCAATCAAAACTACCATCATCAGTTTTACGTTGGGTTGATTTGATTTAGACTGGGAATAGTCGTCCCGGCGATTTCCTCGATCAAATCAAAATCAAATCTGAGTAGACACTCGAACAATACATTAATTGTTTGACCTGGATCGGACGTCCGAGTCAGAAATAGCGTTGAACTGAAGATGCGCTTTGGTATATGAAGTCTACCAACCAGCATTATAGTATCATGGTGAACTAAGATCTCTCATTAGTTATGGAAGCCTGTTCTCAACAGCGAGACAATGTATAATAAAGGATTGATATAATTTTATTTTTAGAAATATATTTTTTGTAAATTTTTGCTTAATTATAAGTACAAATTCGAGAACAATATTTTATTTTCAAAATTATCAACTTTTTAACAGTTTTAATGATGATAATTTAAATGTATTGTTGCAGCGCATCCCGCCAATGCGCATCGACGACTTGATATACGACCTACGCGATGGTACCAAGCTGCTGGCGCTGCTCGAGGTGTTGTCCGGGGAGAAGCTGGTTAGTATCACCATTCATCATAACATCTGCCATTATAACAGTTCTTAACTTGCATTACGTATACGTAGATACATGTTGGTATTCCCAAAGTGGTAGGCAGCAACTAGGGCGCCTAAGGTTCGCCGAGCTCATATCCGTCTCATGATACTGTGTCTATCGTCATATCCGGGACATAACTCATGTGTTTTTTTTTCAAATCGAAATACAAATTGTGATTGCCAGACCTATGATTAGATCACAGGACTGTTTCTCAGCCTAATTATGCTCCCACTAGACCCATGGGGTGTTTAACCACCAGGTACTTAACTTGTCTTAGCGTGCTGTAATGTCTATCTCATTTACTATGCTGTTCTTAAGTGTGATTGATATAATTTGTCCACATGTTGGGACTAAATCGACTGCAAGGTTCTAAACTTTCATAATTTACTCGGATTTTTTTAGGCGGCTAAATGTTATCTATAATTCAGCGGGTAAAAGTCCTTGTCCTATCTGTGTTTACATTATTCCAGTGTTTTAATGGCAACATACACACTAGACTTTTGGTACACATCTATTACACAGTACCTTTCGAAGTTTCATTACCGCTTTTTATGATTAATGCAATAAATAAGGTACTTAAATTTTCGATTTTTCATATATCATATATATAGATAACTATCACGATGTTTCTCATTAACCCCTTCTTCCACAGCCGATGGAGCGCGGGCGTGTGCTCCGCCGTCCGCACTTCCTATCGAACGCGAACACCGCGCTCCGTTTCCTGGCCGGCAAGCGCATCAAGCTTGTCAACATCAACGCCGCCGACCTCGTCGACGGCCGGCCCGCCGTCGTGCTCGGCCTCATATGGACCATCATCCTTTACTTCCAGGTATGGGATTTTGTTGGGTTTTGTATGGTTTGTGTTTTAGTCATTGCAGAAATAGTGTATCTTTTGGTTAAATTCTCTAATGACCGATTTCAATAAACGATCTTGGATTGAGTCTCCTGGCCGATCCCGCAAATGAGCCAATAAGAATACACTTTAAAATTGACGCGTAAAAATTACTTAGTTTGATTGGTCGATTTTTCGGATCGATCTGGAGAATCAAACCAAGATTGTTTATTGAAATCGGCCAAAAGTTTATAGGTATAGGTGTTATCAAAAATATTGCTTAAAAATATAAAACAATCGTAAACGAAAGTCGTAAACGAAAGTCGTCAACGATGCCACTGACTTTATTGCAACGAAAGAAGCGTGGTTGGACTTTGGAGTAATATGGACATTGAAAGTTTTACATTTTAAGTTATGTCAATTTTATCTATGTATGTTGCCTAGTTTTCGTTTTAAAAATAATCATCTTTTTCTTATTATGGCTAGTGGCGTGTTTCTATATCCCCATTCATCTACTTTTTAACCAACTACAAAATGGAGGAGATACTCAATTCGGCGCGTATAACTTTTTTTGATATTTGCTCACCCTTTTTAAACGTTTTAATAATACATTGAGAGGTCGGCAAATGAGCAAGTGGGTCACTTGATGGTAAACGATCTGAGTTGTCCATGAATATACGCAATATCTGAAGAATCATGGACGCGTTACCGACCTTAAAGGAATGGGATGAGAAGGGGAAGGGGATTTGGGTTTTTGGGGAAATTATGTTTCAACGAGGCAACTTAGTGGGAGGATGAAATTGAAAACTATATATAGCCACGGAAACGTATCAATCGGCCATTTAGTCAAACATTACATTTAAGAAGTTAGTAAAATACTATTGAACATAGTGGGCATATTGGCTGTTTAAATTTTATTTAGTGATTTTCTTAGGTTTACGCGAATATTACACATTGAAATAAAACTAGTTTATACGGATTTTATCGCGGTTTAATTTTTATTTTTATTCCCGACGTTTTTAAAGTTTATTTTTCCTCTAACTTCACGTATTTTCTCACTACTTTTTTATTTTATTTTTATTGCATAGGCCGGCAAACGAGCCGGTTATTAGAATACACAATACACAATAGTTATTACAATTATTAGAATACACTTATGCCATTCATAACATTTTAAAACAGTATATTTGGCAATAATTATTACCTATGAGGAAAATAATGTAAATATTTCTAAAGGCATGTTTATATATATTTTATTTGTAAAATATTCTATTTTTCTAAATCTTAGCTTTTTTCATATGTTTTAATTAGATTTTTATGTTTTCAAAAGCACTTTTAGAGACACTAAAAAGTGTATTGATAATGTCCTGTAGTAGATGCGTTTTATTCATATTTATTTTGTAATTTCGTAGAAAATGAATGATTATTTATTAATTAATCAATTAAATGTATGATATGATATTTTTAAGAGTTTGAGAAAAATATACTTAACTAGTAACTTTTTTTACCATATAATGGTATGTACAGTCATACATTTTCTATTGCACCCGTCACTACAATTTTACAAATGATTATAGCAAAAATAATAGATTTTAATCCACGATGTACTCTCGTTTTAATCGGCTTCAACATATTTCGTTTGCGCAAGCTTCGCTCAAAATATTGGACCCACAGGATAGAGAACCAAAGGTGGGTAAATGCTGCTTTTAGATATTAAACTTAGTTTTTTTTTCATGCCTTTACTTTTTTCGACATATATTGATTTAGTCTAAATATCAGCCTTAATCCCCCCTACCCTTCCCAATACTTAATTATCCCTTTCCTTCAAGATCGGCAATTATCGGGTCTCTGTTAGTTAGGTACTGTGAACGTTCATAGGTGATAGAAATCGCTTACCATCAGGTGACCCAAGCAAGTGCTTGTTTGTCGACCCATGCTATGAAAAAATGAAGTGATGATTATGTATTATTTAGAATGTAAATTTCCATTTTCTCCCTATTATTTAATGGTTAATATACTTGCGGAATAAAGACAGCTTACTATTAGTCCCAGAGACTAGGCGAAATTTTGAAAAAAACAAAAGTAATTTGTAAGGGGTTAGTCAATTAAGAATAAAATAGATGTGCTATTTAGATAGTTTTGAGTTTACAGCCTCCGTGAGTGGGCGAGTAGCCGACTGTGACACGAGAGGTCACGGGTTCGATTACCGCACCGAGACATAGTTTGTGTCGTTCACAAATATTTGTTTAGGGTTTGGGTGTGGGATTGTAATTCCCTCGTAGTTACGAACACCTAAGTTACAGATTAACTTAGTGTGGGTAATAGTCTCGACCTATTGCCACACATATGTGTGTGACTGTTGGGTATATTTATTTAACCTTTTTTAAATCTTGAAAGGGCCAATCCAGGAATTTCTGTACATTACACTCGCATAATTTCTGTAAAACAATGTCTGGACATTAAAAGAGGCCATAACCCATGAGTTTGTTTCGGCATTTCTTCTCATGCCTGGCCCTGAAATGCCGTCGTAAATGTAATATAGCTTAAAAAATGATTGACATGTAAAAGTGATATTTATGATCCAATTTACAGAATAAATGATTTGAATTTGAATTTGAATTTGAATCAGAAATTATCCGTCGACTCTTATTTATAATAATATGTTCGTATTTGTGTGATGAAACAATTAGCCTTCGTTGTTTTAATAGAATAGTAAAAACAGGTTTTAGGATAAAAAAAAATGATATTCAACTCGAACATGTTGAAAAGTCTTGCAAACACCTTGCCGATTAGAAAAAAACTGGAGAAACCTATTGTCAAAAACATAAATTATTCATGCCATGCCATATTCATGGACTGCATTTATGACACAGACGACATCGTCGAATATTGAAATAATCATGTAGATTGATTGATTGACGATTATATTTTATTTCTGGGAATGATGTTCAATAATCATAATCCTAATCCGGGAAAGATTAGCACATTGGTGTTATACATTCTGCAAATGAGAATGTCCGTAAATATTTGTCTCCAAATTTGCAAACTAGGTGTGTGCATTTAGTTTTTGAATAATATGGGCCTTATTTATAGGGCCTTACGTATAAACTTTTTAGGCATTTTTTAGTAATTAGTTAAACACTTTTTGTCCCTTTCTAGTCAATTTATAGATCACGTTGTTAGAGAAAAACAAAAGAGTGTTTAACTAATCAATGCTTAAGTAACGTTAATAATTAAGGCCCTATATGTTCATTCAATTAAAATTAAGTAATATGATAACTGCGTTATTGGCAATAATTAAAAATTTGTATATCATAAGCAGTATTTTTATATTATAATGTCACGCTTACTTTTAGTTAAGTTTACATCTAGAAATAAAATGGGAAGATCTTTGCGCGTTAGGTGTTGGATGAAGTACGGAAGCGCAGACTTCTATATAGCAATGCTCTAAGTTACCATTACACGAAGCTTATGCTGAATGACTCATGAGAAGTGATTGAGAGAACTTGGCACTTTTATGAAGGTACACCTGGATAACATCTGCCGAACACAAAGTGTAAAATCCGGCACGGCGCGTGAATGATACAATTAAATCTGGTTCAATCATAAATACAATTTTAGGGGCGTTATAGTCCACATCTCGAAAGTAAACTTTAGGGTTAACATGGCAGACCGAGAACCGACTTGATGGCCCAAAGTATAACTTCAGTGTTGCGACATACTACACTGTATAAGACTCCAACGATGTTCTCCGTTTAAATATGGATATTATTAAAAAATTAAATAAATCTGGAGCATCTTCCACGTCTCAAATGTCATAGTCAAACGCAAGCCTTAGAAAATTATTAATAGTTCTTCAAAAATATTTGATTTGAGATTATTGTCTCCAGATCGAGGAAAACAGCCGTGCACTGGAGTACCTGGGCGGATCGAGATGCGCGTCGGCGATGTCTCACGAATCGGGCGCGGCGACGCCAACACAGCGGGCTGAGGACAAGTGGAAGCAGGGCGCCAGGAAGACGTTGCTGCAGTGGGTCGCCAACGCGCTACCTAAGTAAGTGCATTAGTTTCACACGCGTCGCGGATAAACAGGCTTTCAAAATGTAGCATGGACTAATTTAATTCAATTTTTCTTTTTACCTAGGGACTCAAACATCCTAGTGACGGACTTCGGTCCGTCCTGGCGCGATGGTATCGCATTCCTGGCGATCATTGACGCCATTAAAGCGAACCTAATCAACTTAGCCGAGATGAAGCGCCAGACCAACCGACAGCGGCTGGAGCACGCGTTCGACGTTGCCGAGACAGAGCTGGGTATCGCTCGGCTTTTAGATGCCGAGGACGTTGACGTCGACAAACCCGATGAAAGGTCTATCATGACATACGTAGCGCAATTCCTGCATAAGTACCCTGAACCTAAGGTAAGTAAATGTTTAGAGCATTTGATGAGAAAGGTGTGTGTACTATTTCCGGCATAGTACTATAGAACTGAAGCGTATCAGCCGCCACCGGTTTTTATATTATCAATTATTGTATGGGCATAAAAAAAATCGACGACGTCTGCTATGCTTTAATTCCACCGTAGTATGGCGGGAAGAACCTAAGGAGGATATTTTCTTTAAAAGTTTAAAATGTATATGGGTAAGATGATGTTTTTAAGAAAATTATCTTTGTCAACAGACTACTGGACCGGATGCTGTAGCGGCAGTACAAGAGGAGTACGAATCTCTGCGAATGTGGCTGACAGAACGCGTCACCACTATTCAAAGGCAATACGAAACGCGAACCTTGTCGCGGAACTACGATGACTATGTGCGCGCCGAAAACGAAAGGCTCGCACGCGAGCCCATCTATCTTAAACTAGAGAAACTAATGTATACCCAGAGCCTGGTGGCCATAGCACCCAAGTCCTGGCGTGAGCTCGTCTCTCTGTGGATCGAACTAGAACGACTACACAGAAAGTGGCTCTGGCTTTTGGACTCGGAACTGCCAGGAGATTTTAGAACCGTAGGCGAGTGGTTAGCGAAAGCAGAATACCTTTTATACTTCGACGAAATACCGACCAGCCTCGACGAGAGGACGGCGGCCATCATTAGCGAAAAATTAGAGGAACATAGCGCGTTCTTTGCTGGACTTACAGAGATAGCAGAGAGATTTGAAGCAGCTTTGCGTTCATCCGACGCATCCAGAATACCTGTCGAGAGGCTGCAACACATGAAAGACAGACTAGAGGCGGTCAGTCGCAGAGCGCCTCAGAGGAAAGCCAGATTAAAATACATGGAGCACAAATGCTGCATCGTTGCATTCACAGAACTGACTAAAGCGAAGCTTGCCGCGTGGACGGGCAAGTGTGGTCGCATAGACCATGTTCGTGCCTTATTAGATGATTACGATAATTTTGTTACTAAGAATAAGATTTTCCAAGAATTTGATAGAGCGTACGTTGATATTAAGCAAGTAGCAGAAGAATATAAAAGAGTTTGTGAAGTAGATAGGACTGAAGCTAGAGAAATTGATGCCTTCTTGAAAGATGTCTCAGAGACTTGGAGAAGAGTTGCTTCTGACGTCAGATGTTCTAGGAGTGTATTAGAAGAAGTTATTGCTCATTGGGAGAGATGGAGCGTTTTAGTAGAGGAGTTCACGACTTGGTTGGACAAAGCTCAACACATGCTGAGAGTGTCAGAGGATGAAAGATTGGAATTCTTCCACGATTTGACTGTGTGGAAAGAGAAGCATCAGAGATTAGGTGACGCGGCTGGTTTCTTAGCAGCGACTTGTTCCGAAGAAATCAGTTCAGAAATCAAGAGAAAATACGTCGAAATCACGGAGCGCTGGGAAAGAGTCTGGGAAGAAGCGGAACGGTGAGTAACTTTATTGTTTTAAAATCTAATTCTTTTCTATTTTAATTCCAGCTCTAGATTGAGATACTTCCTTATAATGCGTGTCGTGTACACGTAACAGCATTCTGTATCTGGTCTGGACCCAACTGTCGGTTGAGAGCCTCTGATAATGTTGGTGGAGGCTCTTTAGCATAAACCCATTACATTGGTGGAAACGACTATTGGAATAATGATCGTCGATTTTACAATCCACGTGTCGATAACGCACGTACAAAATTACTTTTAGCGATTTTATTATTGTAATTAATTTAATCTACATTCAGGATGTAAACAATTAAAACAATTTCAAGAATTTATTGTACAACTAAAAGGATTATTTGAATGGCATTCAATGCTGATAAGATTGTGATTCTTTGTATAATGACTTGTTAGTTTTGTTTTCCAAATATCCATAGGTCGGGTAAATAGTGCGATAATGGCTTTAGTCATGCATTCCAAACACTTTCTTCTAAACTAATTAGTTTCTAACTGCAGGAGTAGTTTTTGTAATTATCTGTAACAAAGAAAGCATGACACGACAATAAAATTGTATGATTATTTTATACAGATTTTCTAACTTTGCAATCGTATTGGTGTTATAAAAATGTTCAATAATTATCAGATGACTTGATTTCCTTGAAAGTATAAAATTATACAAGCAGTCATTTCTTAGAAGTCATTGCGATGTTATTAAATGTTACAACATTTTAGTAAACTTTATATATTAACAGTAGGCAACGGATTGGCTGTGCTATGGCATTGTTGAGGTCCATGGCCCATCAGGTGAACCGCCCGTCTATCTAGGGCAATAAAAAAAATAAAAATGTAATCAGTTTGGTTTGCTACTTTGTTGCATATCGATGTTCTTAATTAGGTCTTTGATAGCAAAATTGTTTCAGGGATGAATTCTAATTCAATTTCGTAATACAACTTCACACGATGTGTAGTTGCAATGACAATTTCGTGGCGCAGAGGGCAAATAGCCGGCTGCGAAGCGAGATGCCGTGGGTTCGATTTCCGCACCGAGATAAATATTTCTGTGATCCACAAATATTTGTTTCGGGTCTGGGTGTTGTGGGACCGCATGCCCCTCGTAGTTCCTGATACCCACGATACAGGTTCACCTAGTGTGGAGTCAGGACTATGTGTGTGACTGTTTGGTTATCTTTATTTATATACAGTGAAACTTGGTTAAATGGGACCTGGATAAATGAGAAACCTCTATTAGCGAGAGTTGCAATGAGATCCCGGTACTTTTTCATTGAATTACCTCTATTAACTTTTCGAACCTGGTTAAATGAGATCTGATTTCTAGGATTTATTCGATGTTTACCTTTATAATTGGGACTCTGTAACTCTATTCCCTCTATAAATGAGACAAATTAATCGTAATTTTTCCACGTAATACATAATGTATGTACATTCATACCTACATATATTAGATCTATAAGCGGGAGCCTCTGTAAATGAGACAACTATTATTTTAAACCTGCCTAATTGGAAAACTGGATTAATGGAAACCCTCAATAAATGGTACAACATTCTTGGTCCCTTGAGATCCCAATTAACCAGGTTCCACTGTAATCCTACTGTACGTGTGTATGTGACTGAACTCCTCCTAAACGGCTGGACCGATTTGAATGATTTTTTTGTATGCGTTTGGGTGGCGCCCTGGATGGTTAAGATTCACAATTGGACCCGGTAGGTGCGCCGCTGTAGTTGCGGGTGAAACCGCGCGGGACAGCTAGTTTAGTATATTTAATTATATTTCTACACAATTCATTTGTCTTAACAGTATACTTCATTTACCGTTTTGAGAGGCATAATCATTCCCAATATCCTGATAGATACGTGCGTGGAGGAGACGCGCTTCGTCACCGACGTGACCTGGCCAACGGAGTGCGCGAGCTGGACGCGTGGCTGACTGCTGCAGACAACCTGCTGGCGCGACAACCGCGAGCCAACACCGCCGACATACAGACGTACATCGACCATCTGCTGCAGCTCAACTCACAGATAGAACATCACGAGGAGCTGTTCAAGAGTATCAGCAGGTACGAGGCTTCTGGGTTAAACCTGACCGGATGTGGTGTTTAGTCAGAAATTTATAATTTGTTATATTAATGGAAATTATGGTCTCAAACATTATTACTTTTGAAGAATCGAAAAGAATAACATTTTAGGTCTAGAATGAGGTATATTAAGAGTAATATGTATACACGTAATCAATTTTAAATTATTAAGTTAATTGAAATAAAACTAATTTATACGGATTTTATCGCGGTTTAATTAGTCCAGTTAGCATTTCGAAAGATTTTCACCCTTCGTGGCCACGGGAGAGACTGAGGTGTAGGTCGTTTCTTTCTGCGTAGATCAGATTAGTGTCAACTAACTTTTTAAATAAACAAAAAATAAATATATAATTTTAAAATGAAGATAGGCAATTAACATAACTTTTCGAGACGACCTACACCTCAGTCTCTCCCGTGACCACGAAGGCTGAAAAGCTTTCGAAACGTCGGGACTAAAATAAATATTAAACCGCGATAAAATCCGTATAAACAAATAGGTATTATTTCAATGTGTAATATTCGCGTAAACTAAACACTTTAATGTATACTACTAGACGGGCTGTTTAGAAGAAAAATTGCGTCACATAACGCGGGCGTTTGACAGCTCACAAACAGGGAGCGCGATAGGGATGCTAGTTGAGAGTAAGTGAGATGGTAATATTGAGTTACGGTCAATTGACCGCAACTTAGTAGTACAATTTCTATGTACAGCGCAGCTTGTCTAGTAGTATACATTAAAGTCTTTGGCGTAAACTTAAGAAATCACTATTAATAAGTTGATGTTCTCCCTTTAGAGCCTTCCAAAGCGCAATAGCAGAGATGCCGCGCGATGAAGTGGAATCGAACATGTCAAAATTGAAGCAACAGAAAGAGTCTCTTGTGCGAGTGAGAGCGTCAGTGCCTGTGAAGCTGCATCAGTACCGACAGCTGTTAGTTCAGCACGAGTCGCTGGAGAGTGGGCAGAAGGAGATCGGCTCGTGGCTCGACAAGGCTGAGGAGACGTTGAGGACCACAGGAGAGACCAGGCGGTGAGTACTTTTAAATGTAATATGTGCGTGATGATGCAAAGTGACCACGTCGCTCCTCATGTTATCGGTTCTGTAGCGTTGTAAGTAAGCCATAGCTCATAGTTTAAGTTTAGTAGTATATCTACAATATAATTGACGATTTAAAAGATCTTGGAAAAGGCTATTTAAATAAAGAATATTTTGACTTTGACTTTGAACTATGAGTTTTTCGAGTTCAGCCACGTTGAATCTAAGTTATAGTTTTTCGATCCGATGTATCACTACATGAATGGGCCGGAACTGTTTCTGTCTCACAGAAAATCGACGTCAAGTAGTAGTAGCTTGCTGCTACATTTCGTATGATGAGTGAGATATCTGGATGCCCAGATCCCTCTCCCCTTCCCAATCCCTTAATTATGCCATTCCTTTAAGGTCGGCAACGGGCCAGTGATCCTTTTGCTATTGTGGGCGTACATGAGCGGTGGAGATCACTTACAATCAGGTGTATTTATTTATTAATGAATATTTGATAAATTACCTATTCAATTATTTTGACTGGTATATGTTTATTACTCTGCCCATTCTGATCACGATTTATTATTCCAACAGAGAAATAATCGAGGAGCGGTATGAAGTACACCGTTCGTTCTTCTCACGCACCACGTACTACCGCTCCATGCTGGAGAGCAAGAACAAGGTGTTCCAGAACATCGTGCAGGCAGCAGACACGGACAAGAGCGCTGACGTCACCGACCAGCTGCGACACATGAGGGACCTCAACGAGAGGTATTATTTATTCATTCACCACAGTTTGGAAGAGTATCCTAAAAAATATTACAAAATCATTAAATATTTAATAGTTAAATTGCATTTTGTGTGTTAAATACAAATACTTTAATGTATACTACTAGACAAGATGCGCGGTACATAGAAATTGGACCACTAAGTTGCGGTCAATTGACCGTAACTCAATATTACTATCTCGCTTACGGTCAACTAGAACCCCTCTCGCGCTCCTTGTCAAGCGAGCTGTCAAATTCCCGCGTTATGTGACGCAATTTTACTTCTAAACAGCCCGTCTAGTAATAGGTACACATTAAAGTATTTGGTTAAATAAAATATCGTACAATTCCTTTCTGCAAAATGTCTAAATTAAAAATGAAGGTATTCTGAGAAACATGTAAATGGTTTGCTAATATTATTAGATTGGATTAGATTATAACTCTTTATTGTATACATACATACATACACGCGGTGTTATCGCTAGTAGCGATTTCTTCCCGACTACTTATATATAATAATAAATAAATAATAAATACACCCAACAGTCACACACATAGTCCTGACCCCACACTAGGTAAACCTGTATCGTGGGTATCAGGAACTACGAGGGACTTGCGGTCCCACAACACCCAGACCCGAGACAAATATTAGTGGAACACACAAACATTTGTCTCGGTGCGGGAATCGAACCCACGGCCTCTCGCTTCGCAGCCGGCTACTCGCCCGCTGCGCCACGGAGGCTGTCAAATATAATATTATTATTTACCAGGTTTGCCCACGTATCGTCGGAGGCGACTCGTCGTGAAGCGGAGCTGCAGCGTCTGGTGCGTGCGTGGGATGAGTTCGATACCAAACGCCGCGCCGTCGAGGAGTGGGCCTCCAGAGCCGAGGCACTGCTGACGGACACCAGGCTCGACACCAAGCAGGCCGTCGACTACCACAAGAGGTTCTTCCAGGCAGCTGACGAGAGAGCCGTCTCCGAGCTGGTGCACTCCGGACGGGAGCTCATTGAGGTAAATATATTTCTTGGCTCAAAGTAATCAGGACTAAACTGGATTTACTAATAATAATATAATAATACGAGCCCTGTGTTATATACGTCCCACTGCTGACCACGGGCCTCCTCTACTGAATGAGAGGGGTTAGGCCTTAGTCTACCACACTGGCCTAATGTGGGATGGCAGACTTCACATACCTTCGAAATTCTTATGAAGAACTTCTCAGGTATGCAGGTTTCCTCACAATGTTTCCTTCACCGTTAAAGCAAGTGATAATTAACAATGAATACACACATAACTTAGAAAAGTCAGAGTATGCACTTGGGCTGGTTTCGAACCAGCGACTTTAGTCTCGACAGTCCATACCACTCCCCGCTGAGCTATCGCTGCTTCTACCTAAACTTACCAAATTAATCCAATAACAATTGAAAAAATGTCAAAATAATGAACAATGACCATTGTAATGTTAGTTATCCCCAGGGGGGTTGACGGTTATAGAAACACTGCTGTGGTTCGGAATAAACTGTATTATAGAACTGTCATAGACAACATCATGGTACAATCTTAGACATTTAAATGACAATAGTTTATACAGAGGGCGCTGATGGACATATTATTATACACGAACAGATATTTACATATCAAAATAATATTGTATATTATTTTATAATATTGTATTTATATATAAAATGCAGTGATAGCTCAGGTGGGAGTGGTATGGACTGTCGAGACGAAAGCCGCAGGTTCGAAACCAGCTCCAAGAATATACACCTCTGACTTTTCTAAGTTACGTGTATATTAATTGTTAATTATCACTTGCTTTAACGGTGAAGGAAACATCGTGAGGAAACCTACATACCAGAGAAGTTCTCCATAAGAATTTCGAAGGTATGTGAAGTCTACCAATCCGCATTAGGCCAGCGTGGTGGACTACGGCCTAACCCCTCTCATTCAGTAGAGGAGGCCCGTGCCCAGCAGTGGGACTATAATACAGGGCTAGCATTATTATATGTAAATATCTAACAGACGTCAGCAAAATCGGCCAGTTGTAAAAATTACAAGCCAAATGTTTCTGTAAAATGTGTTAATAAACATGTTGCGCCGATCCCACTGCGAGTGGGATAAGGGCAGGTAGAGGAAGAGTTCATGTTAGTAATGAACGTTCATTGCACATGTGGACGTGGTTAGGATCACTGACCGTCAATTCTTAGTATTGCCTTGACGTGAACGATTTATAGAAGAAAACTAACATCTGTTTCCTAATATTCCTGTAATGTATATTGCCATACCCTCGGAACAACTGAATAAGTACTGACAAGTTCAGTAATTTCAGTAGTAGAGCCACACTGTAGACACCTTTGTCTACATCATGAATGTGTCGGCTCGTTCGGGTCGGTACCACTGTCTCACAGAAAGTCGGCGTAAAGTAGCAGTTTTTTGCTTTTGGTATTGTGGGCGTACATGGATGGTGGAGATAACTTCCATCAGGTAACCCACTTGCTCGTTTCCGACCTATGCAATAAAAAAAAATACTGAAGGAAAAGGATTTTACTATTATATTGTAAAATGCTATTTATATACATACATACATACGCACTCACGCCTGTAATCTCTGAAGGGGTAGGCAGAGGTGTAACTAGTACACCAACATTTCGGCGAGCGTATCTCCGTCCTATGATGTGATAGGGGGCGAGCCTATCGCGACTCCGGGCTGATTCTGAGCAATTCGTAGTAGAAAACTCCAATATCACTTTTACTCGATCCGGGGACCGACCCCGAGACCTTAACGTCAGCCTCAGTCACAACGCGTACGCATTACAACTGCGCCACCGAGGCAGTCGCTATTTAAACTAATGAAAATATACTTCTCGTAGGTAATACAAGGTACCTACTATTAAAATGATAAATCTTCCCGACAGCTGGTGAACGAAGAAGACCGTCCCCGTATAGTGCAGACAGTAGAAGACCTACAACGCAGATGGAGGGAGTTGCTGGACCGAGCGCCTCCACACCTGATGCGGCTGGAGTTCAGGCTCGACGAGACCGTGTTCCATCACTGCATCAAGGATATCGAGAAGGAAATCGTCTATGAGGAGCAGGTGGGTGACAGTTTAATCAATTTGGTAAATATGACCATAGGTTCAGGGCAATAAGGTTGACTTTGTTATAGCAAAAAATCTCTGTGGTTGAACTGGCCCACTCTCAACAGAAACTTACAGAAATGAGTTACTAAGGTCCTGACTCTGGTGATGACAGACAATATTCATGTTATAACATACCCTTAAGATATGACGGCTCACCGGTTGCTCCTATATACTTTTTTTTTTTTTTTTTATAGTATTGGCCGGCAAACGAGCAAGTGGGTCACCTGATGGTAAGCGATCTCCACCGCCCATGTACGCCCACAATACAAAAGAATTATGGGCGCGTTGCCGACCTTAAAGGAAAGGGATAATAAGGGATTGGGAAGGGGAGGGGGATTTGGGCCTCCGGATATCTCACTCACCGTACGAAACGCAAGCTGCTACTTTACGCCAGTTTTCTGTGAGACAGTGGTAACGACCCGGACGAGCCGGCCCATTCATGCTGTAGACAAAATTGTCTACAGCGTGGATCTACCACTCGTGAATACATCCCTGAGTATAATGCTGAGATGGTTTGCCGGTTGCCTTTTAATAAATATACAAACCTATTATATTTGTCGGCGTGAGCGATAGTACTATATCCATCTTGTGTAGGTGGTACAGGGTCCATTGCGTAGGAAGCGAACAATAATAAGTACACTTCGTATAAACTACTATGATACAGTATTTTCTATGAACACAATTTAAAGGTACACTTATAATTCCACTTTGAACAAACGAAACGAATAACAGTTCCTAGTGTGGAGGCACCGATCTCGTCGACGGCCAAATGGTAAGTGAGTTTTGTTCCGGCGCTCCTCACTAGGCTCCGTTGTAACATGAAGTTAGCCGAGTATTAAGGACAACGCGACAGTGCCGTCATCTCTTGGAACTTGTGCTGCGCTTCGTTTGGCTTCTAAATTATTGAATGTCTCCGGCATATTTATTTTTGTACCTTCCTCACAGGCCTACAACCAGAGCGACGATGCCGACGGCATCCTGATAAGGAACGAGGAGTACTTCCGTAACCAGGGCAAGGTGATGCAGGTGGAGCACTGCCTTCAGAACCTCAAAAAAATTGCAACCAGCTACACCCATCAGACTGGAGACACAACCCTGGAAGAGTCTGTGAGGAAGTGTGAACAGGAATGGGAGAGCACGGTAAGATGAAAAAAAATATTGGAGTAAGAAATTTGGCATAAAATGTAAAATATCATCGTTTTTTAATTTAAAAATAGTATTAAAATAATGTCAATGTTATTCGCAGAGTAATAAAATTGTCCATCTGATTATGATGGTTTACCTAATGTTTAACCCTCTTGATATATTATGAGTAGATCTTTATCTCGGGCTGACGCTGCCTCATTGATCTAGTGTTGCAATATTTTCTTTCAAAAATATAATTTGTCCGGCATTAAACGTAACACACTACATCATCACGCTTGGCCTTCGTTCAGACTTTTCCATACGTCACAAAAAATAAACTGTTAATATTCCCCCAGGTTCAAAGAGTGGAACACTTCAGACAGCAACTCCAGCGTATTCCGGCGAAGTGGGACGCATACCGCGAGAAGTTCCGCGAGATGGAGCGCTGGATGGACCACGTGGACAAGACCATGGACAGCATCGTACGTGAGGTCGACTCCGCAGAGGCCTTCGAGCGGGAGAAGACTATCTTCCAGGTATGTGGCAGAAATACTGTTAATGGTGCATACAGGATGCAAATGGTGACTAAATTCTTACGGCCAATTCAGATGTCACATAAAGTTGATAGAATTGTTAAAAGTTATAAAAACAACTTTTACTGTCGAATTTTAGATATAAAATTTTAGTCTATAATACTATAGAATTAAAAAAAAAATAATGCATATTTTTTATTATTTGCCTTCTCGGATGCAGCTGCGGGAATTGATGGTAATCGGACAAATTTCATATGACAATTTTTTATTTGCCGGGGTTGCCTTGTAATGCCTGTATGACCTTTTATTATAGGGTATTTTGTTTAAACTAAAATTACCATTCACAGAATATTTGCCGTGAGGCGGACAAAAAACGCGAAGACATGAAATGGCTAGTTCAAACCCTGGACATGCTCACAAACCACTGCTCAGATTCAGAGGCACAAGAAGAACAGATCAAATTAGAAAACCTCATCGCTAGGTATAAGAACCTAATACCGACCATCGAAATCACGATGATAAAGACTGAGACATACACCCGTTGTTACACTTACCGCAGAGAGGTACATGAAGTTATTTGCGTACTCGAGAGCGCTAAGGAACAAGCCATGGTCGAACCAGAGCCTCAATCATTACAGCATGTTGAACAACTGGTGCTTGAACAACAAGCGGCAGTACAGAAACTCGATCGCCATAGACCATCAGTCATGTCCATGCTCCAGAGAGGCAAAGAACTTATCAAGGATGCCAACGCTCCAGCCTTTGTCAGAGAAGATGTCAGGACCCTTGAAACCGGATGGAACACGGCCTATGAAACTTTCACCGACCGCCTTTACAAACTTCGTGATACCCAGAAGGTTTGGAACAACTACGAATATCAGAAGGAGGAGTTGCTGTCAGATCTAGACAAGATTGAGAGCTACGTTGCACATCCCGGCTTAGAACTTGGTGTTACGAATATCGGCCGTGAACTCCAAGAGACCAAGACACTCAGTGTGGATATTGAAAAGGCTAAAACCGAAAGACTGCCTCAGCTCCAAAAGGCGTATACAGATCTCCGCACCCTTACCGCAAATAAACCTAAGCCTGTTATTGAAAACGATCTGGAGAATATTGAACGCAAAATTGGTAAAGTTGAAGAAGAAGTCCAGACTAAAGTTGTGCATTTGCAGAAGGTCAATGAAGAATGGGTTAAAATTGAAAACAAACTCGAACACGTCCGAGAATGGATCAAAAAAGAAAGTCCAGCTCTAATATCCGAAATCCGTTCCGAAAATATTACACCCGAAGAGCGTGTTGAAAAGTCTCAAAAGTTACAAAAGGTTATAAGTCAAAAGTTGGATATAATAAGGAATGTAGCTGACCAAGGTAACAAGCTGGCCGTGGAACATCGCGTCCAAGACGCAACAAGACTTAAAGGAGACGTTGTGTTATTAGAGAAAATGATGGCAGATCTGCAGCGTTCCACTGAACACCAAACTAAAGTAGTTGAACACGACTTGGCCAGCTGGCAAAAATACCAGAAAGGCGTCGCAGAGATTAAACCATGGATTGAAGAAGCGGAAATTAAATTGGGTAATGTTCCTAAGCCTACAACATTGCCTGAAGCACAACAATTGCAGCAGCAATCTAGAGCTTTGATTACAGATTGTGATAAACAATTGACGAACTTGCAAATATTGTCTAGTGTTAGTCATCAATTATCTGGCAAAACTAGTGCACCTGATGAAGTTGACGCCATCCATTCCCGTTGGGCAATAGTCCATGATCTGAGTGATCAATGGAACACCAAACTGGATAAACTTGTCAGTAATTGGGAGAACTTTGAACGTGAAGCTGAAAAATTGGAATCTTGGATAGAAAATGGCGAGAAATTGATAAGTAGTCGTAGCGTATCGATCGAAACTCCGCAAGTTGAGAAATTAGATAGAGAATTGAATAGACTTAAATCATTCGGCAATGAAATTTCACAACAACAAGCGAAAATTATCAGTTTATCACAAATATGTGACAACATCTGCCACAATATACAACCAGAAGGTGCAACGTTGCTCAAGAACAAAGTATCTGATATTAAACAGCGGACAAATGATCTTGCTGAAACAGTGAGGTCCAGAGTCAATGAACTTTCTGATCAAATTATTGTTAGGCAAGAATTTTTGACTAAGTTACATAATTTTGACAACTGGATCACTGATTTCAGAAGAAAGACTGAGAGCTACGATCAAATTGGCGCTGAAAAAGTAGAGCCTACTTTGCAATCTATGCATGTGCTTTTACAAGAGCATGCTGCAAAAGCTCCAGAATTCACAGACATTTACAATGAAATCAAGAATATGACACTAGCTTCACACCCAGATGAATCACGGTCACTGAGTGAAACATACTCAAACATCGCGCAACATTACCAGATTATTGAAACTAACATACAACAGAACAAGGGTATTCTACAAAAGTGGTCTGATCTGCTGAACTGGTACGATGACACTAAACAGCAACTCGGTCATATCCAGTACCAGATTGAAGGCCCAAAACTGACACCAGAAAGTTACGAAGTACTCAGACAGGAACTTATGAATGTTATTACAAAGATTCCGGAGTGGAAAAGCAATGTGGCTTTATTAGACGGTCCTTCGAGAATAAAAGTTACAGATCAGAATACTGGTAGAATAATGTCACCTGTAAGTCTTGTAAGGGAGATTGAAATGAAAGCAGACGCGTTATTAAATCAAGTCACATCAAAGAAAAATTTGGTCCAAAAGGTTGGGGCCAGATGGGACAAATTCAATCAACAACATAATGCATTAAATGAAGTCTTACACAACATACAATCCGTCCTCAATGATATGGCCCAGAAACCGATGCCATTAACAGAAGCTACTATACAAGATATGACAGAGCAACTAGATAAACTTGATGCAGAGCTAAAAGACAAGCAGTCTATCAGAAAAGAGCTTAGAGAGGAAGGTTTGCATTTAATGAGAGAAGACCAACCTAACATGGGTACCATACAGAACACTATGGCTGCTGCAGACAACAACTGGGACCAAGTTATTAACTCTATGAGAGACACTAAAAATAAGTACATTTTCCTATCCTCCACACTTCAAGAATTGAAAAACTTTACTGTAGCATTTGATAGAGAAATGGGCAGGGCTGAACAATTATATAACGAATGCAAAGAATCACCAAACGACTATGTTCAAACCGCACAGGCTTTGGATAAGGCTAAGAAATCTTATGAACTTCTGAAACGGTCTAAGGGCCTTCTTGATCAGATGGAAGTCATTAAGCAATCAGTATTGAAACAAGCCTCCACTCTGGGTGGCTTTGATACGTCTCCACTAGAAGAAGCATTCTTGAATTCACAAACACAATGGGAGAAGGTTAACGATGCCGTAATTAAGAGGATACAAGATTTAGAATCACAGCTCTTAGTTTGGCGACAGATTGATGACACAAAAGACCAGGTGGTCGCTTGGCTAAGTGAAACTGGTCAAAACTTATCAAACGCTTGTGAGAATTTAGAGATCAGATTTGCCCATAGTCATCTTACTAAATACAAGGAAGAGTTACCTATATACCATGGCCTCAAGAACAGTATAAAGAGCAAATATGAACAAATTAGCAATTTAAATAAGAATATACCAAGTGGTCAGGTTACCTCAGTTATTGATTACTTAGATAACGAGTTTGAAGCCTTGCAGTCTCTAGCTGATAATTTGGAGAGTGCTGTTTCTTCTTTGGAATCTCAGGAAAATAAACTAAAGGATACTATTAAACGCCTATCGGATAATATAAGCAAAATTCGTGAGGATATTATTAAATGTGACGACATGACAGGCGATAACGCGAAGATATTAGATCGTCTTAAAAAATGTCAGGCATGTAAAGCTGAACTGCAAGACCTTAATGATAAAATAGACAATCTTAGCCAGAATGTATCAGAAATGAATGACAACTACCCAGGCTTCTACGAATCTTTAGTTCCGAAAGAATTGAGCACGTTACAAAAACGATTCGAAAGCGTACTTGTTCACGCAAATAAGACAGAAATAACACTTTTGACCTTTTTACAAAAACTGTTTACTGACAAACTTGCCATGTTCAATAGGAATTTGAAGATCTTAGATGACAAAACAAGGTGGTGTATGCCTGATGTAAACAGTGATAAATATAACCTTGAGGTTAAGACTGCAGCATTAAATGATGTTGAAAGTGGTATTGCCGATTGTATCGCCAAAGTAAAGGAACTGCAGGAGGCCAGTGACATATTAAAATTAGTGGCCGAACCTGCTTGCGCTCAGGAAGCTGCTCAACAGACCGAAAAAGCTAAGAAAAATCTTGACGTTTTAATATCTAATTGTGATGAAATCAAAAACAGGCTCAAGGACAACATTGATGCATGGCAAGAATACGAAAGCTTAATGGAAAATGTATCTGAATGGTTGAAAGACAAAGAAAACAAAGTCAGATTGGAAGCGACTAATTTACTGGATGTTAAAGAAATTGACGGTAAAATAAGTGAAATCGACAAATTAAATGAAGAAGTTAAGGTTTATGGGTCTGAAATCGCAAAACTTACGGAAACAGGCGAGAAAATTTTGGCTCGTAATCCTGATTCTCGCGTTTTACAGTACGTAAACCATTTAGTGACAAGATATCAAGCGGTCAGTAAGTTTACTGAAGGACACCTTACCAGGCTTAAGGACTTGAAGAACAATAAAGGAATCTACAATAAATCTATAGCAGACTTCAAAAATTGGCTACAAGACACTAACGCAAAAATCAAAGACTTGGCTGTAATGAGCAAACATGCAAAACCATCAGCAGCTGATTTAGATCAAATCAAGAGGTTAAATGATAACAAAGAAATTGGACAGCGACTACTCAATAGCGCCATCGAGTCTGGTGAAGCATTGTTTAGTGGCATTACACCTGAAGGTCGCGAGGAGATTAGGAATGAATTAAGAACTCTTCGTGATCACTTTGAAGAATCCGTTGATGCTCTGAATAATGTAGTCAAAGACATTGAAACAACTATTAATAAGAGATCTTCATTTGATGACACATTTAACCAAGTTCAGAAATGGATCAGTGATAAAGAACAGGAGTTGGGAGAGTTCAAACTATCTCCTACTTTACCTGAGAAGAAAGCTCAGCTACATGCTAATAAGATCGCACATCAAGAAGTTGAAATACATCAGTCAATGCTTACGCAGTTGACTGAAAAGATCAAACTTATGCCTGATGAAGATGCCGAGAAAAGTTTGTCTAAAACTATCGAGAGGTATACTGACCTGGCTAAAGAACTTGAGAGAAGGACTGTAGTTTGTGAATCACATGTTGCTGAACATGAAAAATACGTTCAAATGTTTGAAGATGGTCGTGATCGGCTTAACCACATCGTGGCTGAAAACGGCATGCTAAACTATGGTGCTGTGACACAGAAAGACGACGTTGATTCTAAGATTGCAGCTATTGAGAAAGTCACGTCGAAGGGAAAAGATATTGATAAGCTACTAAAGGGATTAAAGTCACAACTTGATACTGTACTCGAAACTACAAGTGTTAATGGTCACCCTGTACTTATTAACGAATATGAACAACTCAAAGCAACTTGGACTCAGTTTGCCACACAATGCAAAGAGCAAGACAAGAAATTAAAAGAGACACTCAAACAATGGACAGAAAGTCAGAAGACTTTGGATGAGCTTGAAGAGTGGCTTAAGGTAAAAGAAAACCAAGTCAGAGACCAGAGCCTTAAGAACAACCTTGAAGCTAAAATTGCTCATTTGCAAAAAGTGAAAGAGATTCAAAGCGAACTTGCATCTAGGAGCGCTGATTTTACTGCCTTGACTGACACAAAACAAACTGTAGCAAGTGAGTCGGAGCTAACAAATAAAACATCTAAGCTTGCTATGAGATACCACACATTGAACAATGTCGTGAATGAGATCATCTCTAAATACGAAGTATTTGTATCTGAACACCAAACGTTTGAGAATGAGTACAATAATATGGAAACTTGGCTCAATGGTATGCTTGGCGAGCTCCAAGATTTGAATGAAATTGTCGGTGATTATGCGGTTCTCCAAGAGAAACAGAACAAAGCTAAGGAACTTTACGAAACGAGAAATAAGAAAACACCTGTCTTTGAAGAGTTCTTGAGTCTGGGTGAGAAACTATATACTCATACGAGTCCTGATGGCAGGGAGATTATTCGACAGAAGATCCGTAAAATTAGAACATTATGGGACAGTTTTGGAGACAGCTTCCAAGAAACTGTAAATAAGCTCGATCAATGTTTGCTCCAATTCTCGGACTTCTCTCTTGCACAAGAGCAACTTACTAAGTGGTTGAAGGACGTAGAAAGAGCAATGCAGAGACATACAGAACTGAAAGCTTCTTTAGAAGAAAAGAAAGCTCAGCTACAGAATCACAAGATAATGCATCAAGAAATTATGACTCATCAACAGCTTGTCGAGTCAGTTTGCGACAAGGCACAACAGTTGGTCGATCAAACTCACGACGCGTCTTTGAATGTCTACCTTCAGTCTATTAAACAGCTATTCCAAAACATTGTCACCAAATCTCAGAACTTGCAAGACAACTTGGAAGATTGTGTAAAGAGGCACGAAGATTTAGTACGCCTCATTCAACAATACAAAGAATGGCTTGGATCGCAATCTGAAAAGCTTCTTGACATCGAAAATGCTACTGGTGAGAAGCCTGAAATTAATAGGAAATTACAATCAGCTGTGGCCTTGAAGGATATCGAGAAGATAGGTTCTAGCAAATTGGATGAAATAAGGTCAGTATTCACGGCAGTTAGTAAAAGCACCTCGGAACCTGGCAATGCAGCAATCAGAACAGAAATCGACAACTTGCATGAACAACTGCGTAGCGCCGTTGAGAATATTGGAACATCAGAGCAGAAACTTAAGCACACCTTGGAAATTTGGAATAAATTTGACTCATCAATTGAATCAATCACAGACTGGCTGAAGGAAATGGAATCTAAATGTCGTGATCAAAGCCTCTGTTCAACGTTGCAGGAGAAGGAGGCACAGTTGAAGAGGTACGTTGATCTTCGCAACGGTATTAATGCTAAAGAAAAAGAAATCGATGCTTTCGTCGATGAATCTCACAGTCTTATTCAACTCAGTGGAGTTGAGCGTCTTAAGCCTCTTGTGACTCAAGTTAGCAGCCGTTACCAACAGTTGCATTTAATTTCTAAAGAAATAGTCAACCACTGGTCCGAGTTAGTAGCAGACCATAAGAAATATGTTCAATTACGCAATGAATTCGACGCCTGGCTTAGACCCTTGGAAGAACAATTATCTCAAATGGTTTCTAAGGAAGATAAGCTAAGCATAGAAAGCAAGGGAAACAAGCTACAAGTATTTTTGCTTGAGAGGGATAATGGTGAACATAAGATTGGCATTCTATCCACTTCGGGTGATAAAGTTTTACCTGAGACAGCTGCAAACGGGCGGGAAAATATTCGTGCTGAAATCAGAGCATTAAGAGAAAGGTGGGATAAATTTAATGATGCCATCCTTCAACAACAGAAAGAGTATGAGTCTCAGGCTTTGCAATGGTCTAGCTACCAAGACGTTCTCCAGCAGACCCTGTCCTGGCTAGATGAGAAGGAAAAGATTGTAGACACTGAAGAAAAGGCCGTCCTCAACTCTGCACAAGAAATTAAATCAAAATTACTAAAAAACAAGACACTGCTTCAAGAAATCTGCTCCCATAAAAGAGTAATTGAAACGGTCACTGAAAAAGCTAAGAGTGTTGCTGCGTCATTGCATTCTGGGAAAGGAGGAAGCGATGAAATGACATCTATTATTCAGTCGGTTTGGGACAGGTATAATACCCTGACGACACGATTGACAGCAGTCATCGACAAGCATGAGAGCACGTTCGAAATCTACCAACAATTTGTGGACCAACAGAAATCTTTGCAAGATTACCAGAAGCATTTGTGGGATCGTTTGCATCTTCTATCAGATTTCACTGGCAATAAGGCTGCTTTACAAAGCAAGCTGACTAAAATCCAAGAATTGCTAGATGCCATACCAACTGGTAATAACAAGCTAAAGATATTGGCTGATCTGATAGAAAATAATGGTGCTAAATTGTCTCCCAGAGGTAAAGAGGGAATGTCTCGGGAACTTGGGCTCCTTAGAGCTGATCTGGAGAAATTCACGGCCACGGTGCATGATGTGAAGCGAGGCATCGAAGACAAGATTCAACAATGGATTGAGTTCGACAGTGCTAACGATCGTTTGCAGCATTGGCTAAGCGACACAGAGATGAGTCTCAAGACCTACACTCCAAAAGCCACTCTGGATGAGAAGGTGGATCAGCTTAATAAGTACCAGGTATGTAGACATTTTAATAGCGGTTTAAAGTGTTTTGAATTGGATTTTTATATATAAAATTAATTTTAAACAGGATTTATGTAAAGCGATTGATAATCACGAAAATGAATTGAGCACTGTCATTACTTTGGGCGAAGCGTTGGATCAAGTAAGATATGAAAAAAAATGTCCCTAATCAGCATTGAGCACCGTAGGAAATAGTCTAATTTTCAGTAGATATTCTAATTCACAGATATGGAGCTCTAACAAAAACGCAAATATTATTTAGTATAAATTATTAATTTCAAATTATATATTTTTTGTACTAATTCATTAAAGGCGTCGGTAATTGCTACTTCTAATTTAATCGCGTTTGTTTTTTAAATATATATTTCTAACTATCTTTAGTATAATACTAATTTTAGTTGTCGTAGAACAGTTTAAACGTAATCGTTCTTATCTGAAATCGTAGGTCATCATAATAATTGGTTTCTAAAGCTTCTTCAAATGAGTGGACAAAAGCTCTTCAATTAATTATATTGTAGGTCTCCATCAATAAATGTTTTTTTTCTTTTTATTAACTAGTAATTATTTACAGGCTATATTGGCTAATTTGAAGAAGACCGAAAATGACGTAGACAAACTAACAGATGAGTTCAGTGATCTTATTGAAAACTGCAACGACACGAGAATTACTATGAATTTACAGCAAATGACGTCAAGATTCCAATCCGTCCAATCCACAGCCAAGGAACTAGTCAAAAAGTGCGAACAAGCGGTTAACGACCACAGGGCTTACCAGGATAAATACAACCAATGTACTGACTGGCTTAAGGCAGCTCAGCATAAGTTTGAAGAATGCAAGGAAAACTTATCCAACACTCCTGAAGGTATCAGTGCTAAGAGAGAGAGCCTTAATGACTTGCTGAGTCAAAGACGTAATGCAACACTCCTAGTCAATAACACTTTTGAATTGGGAGAGAAACTTTATCCCTCTACTTCCCCAGAAGGGAAAGAGATTATCGAACAACAATTGCACGAAATTCAACAAGCTATCGACAATCTGTATGATAATATCACTAAGGCCGAGAGGGACTTGGACTCTGAACTGAATAAATGGTCGTCGTTCGATGATAATCTGAAAAGTGTCCAGCAATGGTTGACAACTGCTGAGAAGACGCTTCCAAAAGAAATTGAACTAAAGGCGACCTTGGATGAAAAACGTAATCAGCTGAATGTTTACAGAACATTTTTGCAAGACGCAATTGCACATCAACAAGATATATTAGATTTGGAAACTCGTTCTCAAAGTCTGCCTGATGTTACTAAAGATATTACAAAAGAGATTAATCAGCTTAAGCAACGACATGAGACTATACTAAACAGAGCCAAATCCTTCGTAGAACAGTATGAGGCTATCGTTAATAACCATCAACAATACTCTAAAGCTGTTAAAGATCTTGAGGAGTGGGTAGAAGCGACACACAACACTGCCCAACTTTGGGGTGATGTTAACTTAGAGCGTGTAGCTTTAAGCAGTAACTGTGAAAAGCTGAAGTCGCTCCAAGTCAATCTGCCTGAGGAGAAGAATCGTATCGACAAGATTCGTACTCTGGGAGAGAAAGTGTTACCAGGTACAGTGAGCAATGGACAAGCCAACATTAGAAACCAAATCGATGCTTCTCACCAAGAATGGGAGGGTCTTGTGTCGTTCATCAATAAGACCATCGAATCTCTTGAAAATAAGATCCAACAATGGAACGAGTATGAAAACATGAAAGATCAGTGTCTGAATTGGATAAGAAATACTGACAACCAAATCCATGCTGTTGATTTAAAAGGGACTTTGCCTGAAAAGCAAGAACAGTTCAACAAATTCCAAGAATTGCAAGGTGAAGTTAGAGCTAAAGAACTTGAAATTGATAACATTACCGAGAAGGCTCAGCATCTGTACACTGGTGTTTTAGGACCACGTGGCTCGCAGATTTCTGATTTGTCAATAAAATATCAGACTTTGTCACAGAAAGTGAAAGATCTGACCAACAGGTGGCAACAGTATGTAAAGACCCACCAAGAGTTTGCCAGCAATGTCACCGAATGCTCACAATGGATCGAAGAATTAAGAGATAAATTAGATTTCTGCGCTGACTTGAGCGCCTGTTCGCAAGATGACTTAGAAACCAAATTAGTTCTCATTCAAAACCTTTTGTTGACCAAAGATGAAGGTTTCACAAAAGTGCAGTCCTTGGTAGAATTAGCCCAAAATGTCTTAGCTAACACTGCTCCAGCTGGACACGAAGCCATTAACAATTCTTTGGTAGCATTACAAGAACAATGGTCGGCGCTTCTATCGCGAATGATTGAAACGAAGAACATGTTAGACGACTCTGTAACTAAATGGGCTGGATTCTTAGAACAGATACAATTAATCGAAAAAAGTAATACTTGGCTTGAAAACATGCTTGCTGAGCTAACTCCATTTGAAAGTTCTATGACAGACAAGAGAGCACAACTCGAGAAACTTAAGGAAGTTGAAGAAAAGGCTCGCTGTGACCGTCTTGATGTCGATACTTTGAAAGCTAAGGCAGCTGAGATGATTGCCAGCGGGCAGCAAAATCAGGCCGCTTCAAAGGCTCAGGAGACGTTGAACAAGTTTGACAATCTTTACGATAAAATCAAGAAATTGCTTACCGATCGTGAGGAACAATATAAGGACCATAGATTGTATAAGGAAGCTCATGATGAACTTATTCAGTGGCTGAGCAGAGCTAGAGAAAAGGTGCCATCTTTGAAATCGAAGCCACTTAGTGATAAACTGGCTATCGAAAACTCAGTAGCGCCCCTTGAAGCTCTTATTAACAAACAAGCACAAGGTGAGTTATTGCTTGAACATCTACAGCACACTGGAGAAGTAGTATTAGCTAGTACATCGCCGGAAGGTCAAACCATTATTAAGAACGAAATGAAGGCTTTGAAGGAGAGCTTTAACGACCTATTCAATGAAATCAAACAACAGAAGAGTCAACTCGAAGATACTGTTAGCCAGTGGCGAGAGTACAAAGACGAGTATGAACGCCTTTCTGATTGGTTGGCCCAAAAGGAAATTCTTATTAAAAATCAAAAGTTGGCGTTGCTCGGCACAGCTAAAGAAAAGGGTGCTCAAGTAAACGAAGTGAAGGAAATTGTAGATCAGTTACACAAAGGCAAGGATGATATCGATAACTTTAATGCTTCTGCTGCCGGTCTTCTGGCCTCGCATCTGGATACATACGTTAATAACCAACTAAGACATTTGAACTCCAGGTACCAAGTACTTGTCAACATGGCAAACGATGTTCTCAAAAAGGTTGAAACTAATTATGAGCAACATCAGACCTACGATGATAATTATACTAAGACCAAGAAATGGATAGACGATGCGTGGGACATCACGCGTAGTGGCAGCGACACCGGTAGCAACAGCAGTAAGGAAGCGCTGCAAAAGCGACTTGAACAAATTGAGGACTTACTGAAGCGTAGGGAAGAGGGACAAAACCTAGTTCATGCTACAGTGAACAGTGGTGAGAAAGTTCTCAGGAATACCAGGTCTGACGGCAAGGACAAGATCAACACAGAACTTAAAGAACTCCAGAATGAGTGGGATCGATTGGTCAAGAAGATGACAACCGCTAAAGTCCATCTGGAGACATCATTACTCCAATGGGCTGATTACAGTTCCAGTTATTCTCAACTTCAACAATGGATCTCTGATAGAGAAGCAAAACTGCAAGAAGTATGTGAACAAAAAGTCGCCAAATCTAAGAAGGGGCAGGACCGCCTCGCGGGTCTCACTACAGGCCTCAGCTTAGGAGAGAGGAAGGCGACCCTCCGTCAAACAAACAATATTGTACAAGATATCGTTTCGTTTGAGCCCATGATTCAGTCTGTAACTTCTAAGGCTTCGGAACTTATGCAACAAGCTCCCGCGTCTGAAATCACCAGCAAATACGAGACACTTTCAAAACAAGCTAAGGACTTGTATGAGAAACAGAAAGAGACTGTAGAGCAACATCAAGTATTCATCGATGCTGGTTCAGACTTCGTCCAATGGATTAGAGCTGCTAAAGAGAGATTAGGCAAGTGCTCCGATGCGACCGGAGACAAAGAATCACTGAGTAGTAAGATTTCGCAGCTCAAAGTACTGGAGAGCGAATTACCTGAGGGTCAAGCGAAACTTCAGAAGGCCCTAGAACAGGGCGAGATATCTTGCGGCTTAGCTGATGATGATGACAGAGAAGAAATAGAGGAAGAAGTAGCTCTTATGCAGGAGGAGTACGATACCTATGTGTAAGTAGTATTTTTACATTTCTTAAATATTACTTAAGTTAAAACAGTAAAAACATTAAACTAAAGACTTCGTCTTTGTTTCTATATCAGAGTCAATTATAACAGGTTTTCTCATCCTGAAAGTTGCTTGTGTCTTACATCTTTCTACATGTTTTTTCAACAGTGAGCAGCTAAACAACACGAAAGCGATAATCGAGGGAGGTATCGTGAAGTGGACGGAATACGAAGAGCAATACAAGGAAGCCTTAGATTGGTTGTCCAAGACTGAGAAACTAGTTCAATCGTTTAACAAGTTGCAGAATAATCTGGAACAAAAGAAGGTCGTCCTGGAGGAATTCCAGGTAAATTTACATTTAATCACGTATTATTCCGTTGATTTTAAAGTACCTTTTTTATAGTATAGGCTGGCAAACGAGCAAGTGGGTCACCTGATGGTAAGCGATCTCCACCGCCCATATACGCCCACAATACAAAAGAATTATGGGCGCGTTGCCGACCTTAAGGGAAAGGGATAATAAGGGATTGGGAAGGGGAGGGGGATTTTTTCCTCCGGATATCTAACTCACCGTACGAAACGCAGCAGCAAGCTGCTACTTTACGCCGGTTTTCTGTGAGACAGTGGTAACGATCCGGACGAGCCGGCCCATTCATGCTGTAGACAAAATTGTCTACAGCGTGGCTCTACCACTCTTAAAACCTATTTCTAGATTATTTTAAGTATCTCTATTCAAAAAAAAAAGTAACTGGCGCCGCCGCTGCCAAAAGTTTGTCACGCTATCTCCTCCGAAACCGCTGGGGGTATGGGGTCGAGACCGATACCAATCGATGCAGAATAATGTGGGGAAGAAAGTAAGATATGTCTCATATTCGTCGGACTTGAAGTTTTTTTTATTTTATGTTTTGTGGAAAAACATGGGCAACGCCCCTAGTTTAGTAAAAAAAATGTTACTAGTATTTGACCCTGACTATCATCAATTTAACTTTTCCCAGCTTCAATATATTCTAATATACATTTTGCATTGTGTATCTTTTCTTATTCAACGTACTCTAAAGTCACATTAAATAAACCTGATTAAGACACTTGATTAGGTAGTTATATAAGTGATGTCCTTTATTTCCTTCTTATAATTCTTAAATCCCTAAGTGTAAATAATGTCGATATCCAACAGGGTCATCTCCAAACCCTGTTCGACTGGCAAGCAGAGTTGGACAAACTGAACGTGCGCGCGCAGACGCTGCTGGAGACGTGCGCCGACACGCGCGTGTCTAACGGCATCACGCAGCTCACCACCAAGTACAACGCGCTGCTCTCACTCGCCAAGGAGGTCATGAAGCGGCTGGAACTGCACTATCAGGTACCAACCAACCGACTACTGACTACAGACTACGGACTGACTACATACATTACTATTCAGTTGTCTTATGAATGGCAATCGCTCAAGAGATTCCATTTCTGAATTGTATAACGATTATAAAAATACATCATTGTACCGACTATACCCTTTTTTATGGTGGTTATTCACCAATTTTTGATAGATTTTGCTAAGACTGTAAGTTTTACTTTGTATGACAATTTAAAACAGACAGACCAATAGACAGAGTATCGTTAAACCATTTAGCAGCGATAAATTGCTATTCGGATAGGTCTTTGGACCTATACATTTGCAAATTACAATAGTTTATTTAACAGAGACCAAAAACGGTTGTTGCGTCGCAGAGGAATATTTGAACACCAAGAATGCAGTCTGTAACATTATTTATAGTTACAATATGCAACATTAAAACTTGTTTAAAAAGAAAAGCCGAAATAATCCTTCTTCTTTCTCAGGAACATCAACAACACAATGCCCTTTATGGCGAATGCCAAGACTGGCTCGACAGGACACGCGACAAACTTAACCAATGCGCTGAAATACCTAACACGTTACAAGAAGTCAACAGCAAGTTAAACACTGTGAAACTCCTTCGTCAATCTCTAGAACAAGGCCAGAACAAATTGAGATATCTTTTAGAACTTAAAGAGAAGGTGATCATGAACACCGAGCAAGCTGGAGCTGCCAAGATCCAAGAGGACACGGATAACTTGAAGCAAGAGTTTGATAAACTGATAGCTGACTTGCAGGAAGTTCGTAATAAGCTTACCAACAGAGCGTCGCAGTTTGATGATATTTCAAAGGTGCGTTCGATAAAGAATCCATGTACGACTTTAAGATGTCATATTTTTAAGTTCATGTTTTGTTGAGGCTGAAGAAATTTAATGTTTAATCAAACATGCCTACACGACTTAGTTTCAAATGTTTTAATAATAACCCTCTATTATACACGTCCTACTACTGGGCATGGACCTTCTGTACTGAATGAGTAAGGTTTGGCTTTAGTCCACCACGCTGGTGTAGTGCAGGGTGTGAAAACTTCGCATATCTTGAAAATTCTTTTGGATAACTATATATATTCTTAGCCTTTGTTTTAGTACTTTAAGCTACTCCTATGAATAATGGCGGAGCCTGGCATTAGACTGTCATAACCATAACCCTAGAAGGTTAAAGAACTATGAAAATAATTAGGCATTTGTACTCAGTACAACTTTTTTTTTTACCTTATTTTAGATTCACAAACTGTTAGTGGAATGGTTGGATGACATTGACCAGAAGATACAGTCAGATGATTCACTTCTCAACGACCTTTCGGAGAAGAAGGCTAAATTAGAGAAATTCAAGACCTTCAGCCGAGACATCGACTCCCACAGTGACCTCGTAAAGAAACTGAATGAGAAGCTTCAGGAGGACTCATCGCTCAAGTCCAAGGATATTGAGGACACGCTCCAGCGTTATGAAGATATCAGGAAGACGGTCAATGAGATGATTTCTGTAAGTATCTATATTCGTATATATATTTGAGTATTTAAGAAAAATTATAATATTTTGAACAATATTAGAGAAATCAATCTATATAAAAAAACTTTTAAATAAATTCTTTGCGTGCCTATTTTAGTATTTCGAAGTTTAAATATCTACCTAAAATCAAATTAAACCTTTGAACTAAAAATCATACTTAATTCGCTACTTTTCTTTAGAAATTGGAAGAATACGTCAACTCCCACATTCAATACAAAGAATCGTACGACAACTTTTACGACTGGATACGCAACTGCAAAATTGAGATCCAACAGTGCTCTGATTCTCACGGCGAGAAGGATTCCGTGCAGAAGAAACTTAAGAAAGTCAATAAAATCATTGAATCTCTACCCAAAGGTGAAGCGTTACTTAATAAAGCTATTGACTTGAGCGAAGCTGTGCTCGAAACTACGGGTATTGAAGGGAAGGACAATATAAACCAAGAAATTAAGCAGTTAAAGATCGAATGGGAGAATCTGCAACAGATATGCAAGGATACAAAGAAATTATTAGAGAAATGCTTGTCCGCATGGTCAGACTACTTGGAGACGTCTGAGAAGATGAGCAAGTGGGTGAAGGAGTTTGACGGTAAACTGAAGGAAGTGCAAAAAGTGGACAAAATCACGCCTGAACATCTCGACAAGTGTCGGGTGAGTGACATTTATAGCTTTGTTAATACTTTTATTGGTAACTAGCTTTTTCTCTCGAATCTGCCCGCGATGAATGCCTTTTCAGGAATAAAAGTAGTCTATAGTTAGCCAAGTTCTACCTGTTTGCCAAATTCCATCAAACTCACAAACATCCAAATTTTCACATCATAAAATATTAGTAGTATATAATCAAATCATAAAGCACTTTTATGGTAATCATTTTACTTATAATAATATAATATTTTTTATAATTGTACTGGTATTTGCTCCGTAAAGTATATAATCACTTAATACACTTTTTATTCTAGGAGTTACTTGCGGAAGCGTTAGGACATAAACATATCCTAGAAGAGCTGAACGACAGATGCGAGAACCTGATGGAACAGAGCGCGTGCGCCTGGGTCCGCGACAAGACTGTCAACCTCCAAACCGAATACACCACGCTGCTCACCAAGATTCAAGGCCTCGTCTCCAATGGAGAGAAGAACCTCTCAGACCATACCGAGTTCATTAAAGCTAAAGAGGATCTGCAGAACTGGCTAGAGACAGCTCACGGCACTGTCCAAGACTCTATTGGCGTTGGTGACATCGATACCACCAAGGATAAACTAGAAACTGTCAAGCTTGTTAACAACAGGATGACAGAAGGACATCACTTGCTAGTCGTTCTTCAAGAAGCTTTCAAGAAATCTATGAACAATACACCGCCAGAAGAGCAAGATAGTCTACGCAACGACGTCAAAATCCTGCAAGAGAGCTGGGATCAATTGAAGATTGATCTGAACTCTATTACCGCTCAACTAAAAGCCGCTATCGGTAAATGGGAAGACTTCGAAGATAGCAAGAATAAGATGAATCAATGGATCAAGGATACCGAACAGAATCTTGACAAAGTTCCTCCAACAGGCGGTGAATTAGGAGAAATGAAGACGTTGCTCGAGAAGTACAAGCATATTGAAGAAGAAATTGACAACAAGAAACCAGAATTGGAAAGACTAAAGAGTGAGGCCGCTGAGCTTAGCAGCTGGGCTAGGAAACCAGCTGTCAAAGAATCAGTTACTGAAATAGAGAAGAAAATCAAAGCCTTGCGCAATAAATGCACGGCGAAGAAATCAGACCTTGAAAAAGAGATTAAAGATTACAACCAATACCACCAGTCACTACAAGACACTGAGAAATGGTTATTACAGATCTCATTCCAGCTTATGGCACACAACTCTTTATACATCGCTAATAGAGAACAAACTGAGGAGCAGTTAGCCCAACATGCCATCTTACTAGATGACATCCAGAAATACAGGACAACACTCGACGAATTAGAAGGAAAAGGTCGTGCTCAGATCGAGCGGTATGAAGCTACGACTCCGAACATTCGAGAGACAGTTGGTAAACAGCTGAAGAATGTCAACGACAGTCATAAATCTCTTCTAGCTACAGCTTTACAGATAGAAAGGAGATTACGTGAAGGATTGGCTAAGTTCAAGGAATATGAAGACACATTGGAAAGCATCCTGGTTAATCTGGATGAATGTGAGCCAGCTATTACTGAATTAGATGTGCCGGTAGATGGATTGTCGCATGGACGTGAACTACTGGATAAGGCGAGGGTGAGTTGATAGATTTTTTTAAATTTTATCCAGTGTTACGGATAAATTCAGTAATGTTTAATTAAGCTGATTTTATTTCGTTAAAATCGGTAATTAATCTTTATTTCTCGTAATTCAGAGGGTTTTAATAATATGATTCATAAAAAGGCGCCAAAATTAGACAGGCTTTATAAAGTCAAGATAATATTCCTAATAAGTAGCATCGTTTTTTTGTATGAGTAATATGGGTCTCGATTAAATGAGGTATTGTAGTCATATATGCAGTACTCAAGTTAGAATATGGTATTTATATTGTTTTAACGGGGAAGTGGGCCACCTAATGGTAAATGATCTTCATTACTCATGGAGGCGTTGCCGTCTTTAAAGGTATAATATATATATTTCACCCACTGTATGAACGTAACGGCAGCAAGCTGCTACTTCAGGGAGGCTTAGAGTGAGACAGTAGTAACAACCCGGTCGAAGCTGTAGACCTAAAACTATTTAGAGCGTGGCTCTACCACTTTTACAACGATACAAGGGGATTATAGTTTAGTAATATTGACTGCCTCGGTGGCGCAGTTGTAATGCGTACGCGTTACCATTGAGGCCAATGCTGAGGTCTCAGGTTTGATCCCCGGGTCGGGTAAAGTGGTATTGGGTTTTTTTATTATGAAATTCAGTATCAGCTCGGAGTCTGGAATTTGTGCCCAGTATGGCGATAGGCTCGCCCCCTATCACATAAGGGACGGAGATATGCTCGGCGAAATGTGGGTGTACTGGTTACACCTCTGCCTACCCCTTCGGGGATTACAGGCGTGAGTGCGTATGTAAGTAGCAAAGCTTTTTCATATGTTTTGATGCCAATACATAATGATTTTTAATATAATGGGTCTCGATTAAATGAACGATTGTTTTCATATACGCAGTACTCAAGTTAGAATGTTTTTTCATCGGGTAAGTGATCTTTGTTGGTCATGGAGGCGTTGCCTTTAAAGTATAATTGAGGGCGGGTATGGGCCTCCATATATCACACTCACTGTATGAACGTAACAGCAAGCTGCTACTTTAGAGTGAGACAGTAGTAACAACTCAGTCGAAGCTGTAGACAAAACTATTTACAGCGTGACTCTACCACTTTTACAACAATTGAAGGGGATATTAAAGTGTAGTAATATTGGAGTTTTGAATCGGTGTGCTCGTACGTAGGGTCTGCACAACCGTCTGCAGACGGAGAAGTCGCGGCTGTCGGCGGCGGTGGCGGCGTGCTCAGCAGCAGCGGCGTCGGTGTCGCGGCCGTCGTCGCCGGCGGACTCGGCGCCGCTGCCCGTGCCGCCGCGCGAGCTGCACGTGCGCGCCAGGCTCGAGGACCTCATCGACCAGGTACGCGCACACGCACACGCACACGCACCTACCGACATGATCCTATACGCTCATATACTTGATACATGATACATCATACATAATACATGATACATCATGTGTGGACTGTTCCAAGATCATGTTTCTTTCTAAAACTAACAATATCGTGTACTAATAAGATTTAAGTATTTCAAGATAACACCCTTCATGGTATAAAAAAAACTATAAATTAAGTATTATAAGAGTGGCGGGCAATAAAAAAATACAATAGAAGTATACAATTTTGCAGCCTTCCAAAATGAATGGCCAAAGAAGTATTGAAAGATAAGAATACGTTTGACAACGAAGTCTCAATCGATACTCAATAAAAAAACTTTTCGTATAATTGCTTGTAACTGTTGTTTCTATAAAACAAAGCATTATGTTATGACAATCTCTTCCAACTTCAGTACAAAAAATGTATATAAAACTCCTATTGAATTTAAGTGAGCAAAGGTTTTAACTTTAATATTTGCTGTTATTACTAAAATTAAAATAATTAATTACTTTTAAAAGTTGAATATGTACTTGTAAATATTTCACAAAACCTAAAAAAAAAGTGGGTACAAATGGAAAGAGAAACTAATTAGATTAGGGACTTGATTACTTTGATCGGCTACTTTATTATAATTTTAGATTAGGCATGCAAGGCAAGCAAAGAATGATTTTTTTATTAAAACATAATCTCTGAACAAACCATGTTTTTCTAATTTTCCAAATTAAACTATCTTGTTTCTTCCTAACGCTAGATGTTTTAAAGATTTCCTGATTGTTGTTTGCATATGTTTTAAGTTGTTGTTGCTTGAGTTTACCAGGTCGACAAAATGAACAGAACCAACGGATATAAACTATTATTATATTATTATAGAGTAAGAATGTTTAAATATATTTTGTAACAACCTACCAGTAGACATAGTGTAGTTAGCGATGTAACTGTAAATAGTTAGACAGAGTACAGACGCTTTAACGTTGGCTATGTCATTTTTTTGCACCTGGTGAATGTGTGAGTCGATAGATTTCTTATTTTCAAAAGGATTTTGTTATTATGAATAATAAAATATCGACAAAAGAAAATTAGTAATATATTTTGATATAATTTATTAGGTGTATTAGAGACACTGTCGATCAAAAATATTGTTTTGTATATTTATTATTACAATATATATATATTAAACAGTGAAAGTGCTTCACACTTTTTTCCAATTATCTCGTAAATAATTTATATTTCTGAACACGACCTGTAGCTAATGAAGTAACATGGCTTAGTAAATCGTTAATTAATATCAATAATTATAATTCATCCAAGTAAATCATAGCTTCGTAAAATTAAACGTTTGCCATAACTTACCAAGAAAAACAAAATTATGAATTCATAGAATTGAAACTACTATTGATAATGTTAAAAACACTTCCTAAAATTAATAAGAATGATGTTGACTCACACTTGTGTTTGCACAAGACTTGTAAGTTTGCACATGTCGTGTGATTCACATGTCATGTTCACTTGCACATGCACACTAATTAATACATATTGTATTCAGATGAGTAACCAGTATTAATTATATTTGTGGATAAGATAAACATGAAGAAAATAATTTTTTAATTCTACTCGCTTAAAATAAGTGAATGTAATGTTAAAGAATAGCTTTAGTATATTAAAATGTTATAAAAGTCGTTAAGTATATAGTTTTATGAGTAATATTTGTCATATCCACAAATTAGAACATAAGTTTTTCCATTAAAGCCTGGTTGATCATGTCTAGGAAGATAAGTGTAATATATCTAGACAAGCCTGTTTTAGAATTTTGTCGTGGCCGTATGAATACCAAAAAATAACAAATAAAGCTTCAAAAACTGGCCATTTGCAAGTCAAACTTAAGCACCGAGGGTGCTGTACAACACTCCTTAATTTTATTCTATTTCTATATTTCTATTTCTATTAATTTTATTCTATGTATTTTACTGGACCGACTGGGCGGTACATAGAAATTGCGCAATAAGTTACGATCAATTGACCGCAACACATTTATGGCCGTTCTCTATATTCTATCTATCGATAGATTTGCTTACTATCAATTGTGTTTTGACAGATCTTCCATTCAAAATTTGTCAAAATTTTGTTAGTTGTAAAAAGTTAGCAACACCTATTACAGTTCCGAATATAAAATTCTAATAGAAACCCTATTACTAAACGTTGGCACTCTTTTAGTATAGAACGTTAAAAAGTAAAACAGGTGATTTCTTAGGTTTACGCGAATATTACACATTGAAATAAAACTAGTTTAGGTATACGGATTTTATCGCGAAGCCTGAAAAGCTTTCGAAACCTCGGGACTAAAATAAAAATTAAACCGCGATAAAATCCGTATAAACTAGTTTTATTTCAAAGTAAAACAGGCTATGGTATCTATTTAAAATCAATTTCTTAATATTAAATACTAAATTCATCAAGCCAATATCTTAGACACGATTAACCCAGGTTAACCTGCACTTTAACTCCGCACGTGTTTGTTTGTGTTGTGTCACGCATGGTCTGTTGTAGAAACAAGTGAGCGATGTATGCGCCGAGCCGCGCGTGCGCGTTATACTAAAATCTATTGAGGCGCCAGAGTTCATCGACAAAGTTGGCAACCTCGAACAGAAGGTAAGGGCAGCCTCTTAAACAAATGTAAAGATGCTGCAAATGTATGAGACTTACCAGATATCAGCCACCAGTGCTTAGCTTTAGGGGACCCAAGACTTTGGCATCATCATTCTATTTCTAGTTTATATATTTGGATTGCACTATAATTGCTATCAGGTGCAGTATAGGCACTTTGCCATGATCGAATAAAAGAAATGATTTTGTTATCGCATTTAGGTAAATATACATCCACTGCAACTGGTTCAATGTAGGAAGCAGTCATTTCCGTCCATAATGATTATTGTCACATGAGTGATGGTTTCAAAATAAAAACTATGTGTCAAAAGAACATGCTACTTTCTTTTCTTGTGACATAAGAAGTACCGATATGCTATTGGTTCTAATTTTGGTTAAGTACTAAGTCGTGAAAGTTTAAAATCAATCACTTGTTTATAATTCGTCATCTTATAAGAACTGTGAATATGTTACCCATAGCAGACAATATCAATGAACTAGTTGACTGATCAAACAAAAATTATAATACAAACAAACTTATGATGATGGAATATAGACAGACAGCTTGTTACCATCAACCCTGTTTTATTGTGTGTGCCTAATTTTAAATCAAATGTTTCAATAAACACTTTTCATGCCATGAGAGCACAAACTATTTCACCATTTCTTCAAATGAATTAAATTTCTCGGAAATTAGTAAATGGAATTACAGACTGAGACAAAATATTACTCCCTAGGTACAAAGTCACCTTGAGACGCTTGGGGATGCCGTCCATGGTATGGAGGAGGCTATGAAGCAAGTCCTTGAGATACAGGAATGGATCAGCGTCCACAACGCGCTGGCACGTGACTGGCTCGCCAACCCGTCCAAATTAAGGCCTGAAGCTGCCAAGCAAGACATGGCTGCGATGAGCGACGCGCTCGTCTCTCTTGGAGAGAAGAGGAACAGACTGCTTACGGAGATACCTACTGAAGGTAAATAAATAATTATATCATACGTATTGTTATTATTGACATTATAAATCACCGTCATTTTGAATTAGTTAGGCCTAATCAAGAAGACGAATATTATGACCAAACCAAAATTAATTAGCATTGGTATCAGCTATTTCTTATATCTATCATTTTGGGGTAAAAAAATCGATTATTCATTAATTGGCTTGTCAGTGATATGTAAATTAAAAGATGGTTAACAGAAGTCAAAATTACGGTTCCCTTTTAACGCTTTTTTAAAGTAATTTTAAATAACATTCTTCAAAATATAAGTATTCTCAAAATATAATTATCTTTTATGATTAACACAAAACCAAATCGCATTTCTTAGGTCTTGAAGACGAAATTAATCTAGAAGAAGAACTTGACAGCCTCGAAGAAGCGATAATAACTGCCATCGAACGTGAAAAGGGCAACCAAGCAATTATTGATGACTTCCGTCACAAATGCCAAGAGATCCACGACTGGTTCGACGCAGTGCTCAAGAAGATGTGCCTGGCTGACAAGGGATCTGGTCTCCCATGCCCTCAGAAGCTCAGTGCTCTCAATGAGCTTTCATCAGAATTTGGACAAGCCGGTAAAGATAAAGTGGATAACATCAAGGCGGTTGGATCGCAAGTTATTAATATTGTCAGCAATTTGGAGTCGCAGCAAGTTGAGGAACAGGTTGGTGTTTTTTGTTATATTTTCTCTAGAAACCATTACATACTGCGGTTTAGTGTAGTATATGATGCTTTCCTGTAGTTCTAATGAATTTTCTGTAGTAAACTTTCTTGCATTGGGAAAAGGTATGAATCAATTACTTAAAAACCAGATAGATTGCTTGATGCAAAATAATACGAATGAATAAAAAAATAACGAAAATATTCTCTCCAGATGAAATCCGTCGAGAGAAGGTACAACGACATCGCCAAACGTATCCAACGCAAACTTCAAATGCTCGAAATCACTTACAAGGCCATCGATGGAACTAAGAGCGAAGTAGCCGCTCAGAATGAATGGCTCCAGAAGGAAATTGATAACCTCCTCCACCCGGAACCTTTGGGATACGAGAGCAAATCTGTCAAAGAGAGGCAAAAGAAAATCGCTAACCTTCTTAAGGAGACAGACGGTAAGAAGACAGTCATCGACTCCCTTGAAAAGAAGGTAAGCAACATTCAAGCAGAGCTGGAGCCCTCTGAACAGATGCAGTTGGAATCCGAACTGTCTGAGCTTTCATCCAAACAGAAACAACTTGCGTCGCTTATAAAACAAGAAATTGAGAGACTTGGATCCTGCACTGAAGATAGAAAGAAACTAGAATACGACATTGAAAGGGCTAAGAACTGGCTAAAGACTAAACTAGCGGAGATCAAAAAGTTAGGTGGACCAGTGCCTTTGGAAGCGGCCAAAATTGAGAAAGAAATTGGAATTCATAAGAAACATCAGGCGGAGCTCTCTGACTTCCATAATGATACTCTGACTGAAGTCATGCGTCAGGGTAACGCTGTTTCTAAAGACTGCTCACCTGAAGATCGTGCTAAATTACAAGCTATCTTAGAAGACCTAAATAAGTCATATACTTCGGCTAAAGTAGACATCGATGACAAACTTGGCGCATTGAATAAACTATTGCAAGGAAGAAATGAATTTGAATCGGACGTTGCTAAATGCCAAAGCTGGCTGAATGAAGCCGAAGTTGCTGCCACTCCTGAGCTTAGAACAACAAGCCTCCAACTTCTAGAAGAACAACTTGCTAAATTTGAGAAGCTTAACAAAGAAGCGGAGGATGTAGAAAAGAATATAAAGAAAATTAAGGATAAATCCAAGGACATTATGGACTCCCTGTCAGATTCTAACAAATTACAACTCAAAGAACAAGTAAATATTTTATCTGATAGATTTGCCAGAATAAACGCCATCATCCACGATAAAAAGAATATCCTATTGAAACATATCAAAGAATACAAAGACGCGGCAGCTAAGATTGCTGCTGCTTTAGAGTTCCTTAACGAAATTCAGAATAAACTTAAAGCTTTGAACAAACCAATTGGAAGCAAGGTTGAAGACGTACAGCCGATTATTCAAGCTTACGAAGCTATACTAGCTGATCTAAAGAAAAATAAGTCCATGTTAAATGAATTGCAAGGAGGAAACCTACACGACTTGCAAGATATTCTTACCAAACAAGATGAATTAATGAGTACGATTGAAGACCAAATATCGAAATTGAAACAGCTTCTGCTATTACGAGAACAATTCTTCGCTCTAGTCAAAGAAATAGAAGAGTTCATTAGTAAATATACAGAAGTCACATCCGACATCGAGAAGTCTAATGACTCTCTCGAAGAGAAGATCAAGCGATATGATGATATAATTGTGAAGATCCAAGGGTGCGAAGCTCTACTTGCAACTGCTACCGATAAAGGCCAACAAATCGCCGCAGAAGGAACTGTCATTGATAGAAACAACATCACCGAACTTCTGCAGTCGTTAAAACAACAGCTCCTGGCTTTGAGAAGAACAGTAGAATCCAAAAGGCAAGAGCACGAGAGAGCCGCGGCTGAACACAAGAAACTCGCGTCAGATTTATCTGAAATACTGCAATGGCTTCATGAAAACGAAGCAGCTGTGCATTCTCGACCTTTACTCAATAGAGATGTGACCAGTGTCGATAAGAAACTAATCGAACACGCTACACTTGCAAAGAATATTCAAGCCAACCTCGATAAATTTACTAAGATCACAGACTCTATCAAGAATGAAGATGGTATTCCAGGAACGTTATTAGAAATGGTCTCCGAAGGTAACTCTTTGAAGACATCACTGCCTGCTGAACTTGCCAATAGAGAGAAATACTTAAAGGACAACAAGAAATACAGACAACAGTATTTACAATTAGTAGAGAAACTAAATATTTGGGTGAATGAAGCCAACGTACGCCTCAATATGGGCAAGAATGGAACGGATTTCGAAAACATCGAAGCTGATTTGGAAGAGCACAAGTCTTTCTTTAACGCGTCCGAGCCTGAGATGAAGGACCTTGTCGGGAAGCGAATGCAAGACATAGTCGATAAAATATGGGCATCCCTAGCATCATCTGAACAAGAAGAGTTGTCTAAAGACCATCAAAAACACAATCAAATGCTAAAGAATACTTTGAACTCTGCAAAATCCCGTCAAGCACAGTTGGAACAAGACCTGGAGATCTGGAAGGACTTCTGTCAGCTGGTGGAGAAGATTAAGGCTATCCTGGACAAGAATGACATTCAGGACGAGCCAGTCACCACGGTCGACGCACTGAGGCTGCACTTGGAGAAACTGAAACATGCCAGAAATGATTTAGAGGTAAGTTTTATAATAATGCTCTATGATGTGACATAGCAATCATGATATTTTAGCATCGATAATCTGTGATTTAGGCGTGTTTTTGGGATCTCGATATAACTATTTAAATCTACGGTTCAATTATTCGCCTAAAGCGATGAAGCATTGAAGCAATCGATAAACCTCGCGATTTGGATATAGCTATCTATAGTAGTAAGATGCGATGAAGCTGTAAAATAGCCGAATTTCGATGCTAATAATATCGTGTGTTATGTGACCTTTTATTATTCGTGTTGCATAATTTAATAGAAGGTATTTTAAAGTAAATTGTCATTTGGATATCAAGCGCCATTTACAACCTTATAATTACAGTAAAATTCTAAAGCAAAAAAATCAAACACTTTGGTTCTAAAAAATCAACGTCGTCTAATAATTTACGTACTTTAACAGACTGCCTCGGTGGCGCAGTTGTAATGCCTACACGTTACGACTGAGGCTGACGCTGAGGTCTTGGTTCCGATCCCCGGGTCGGGTAAAATTTATATTGCATTTTTCTATTACAAAATGCTCAGTATCAGCCCGGAGTCTGGAATTTGTGCCCGGTATGGCGAAAGGCTCGCCCTCTATCATATCATGGGACGCAGATACGCTCGGCGAAATGTGGGTCTACTGGTCACACTTTTGCCTAACCCTTCGGGGATTACAGGCGTGAGTGCGTATGTATGTATGTACTTTAACAGTTGGGGGATCCCACAATAAAACGTTTTTACGAGTGGTAGAGCCACGCTGGAGACAATTTTGTCTACAGCATGTATGGGCCGGCTCGTCCGGGTCGTTACCACTGTCTCACAGAAAACCGGCGTGAAGTAGCAGCTTGCTGCTGCGTTTCGTACGGTGAGTGAGATAACCGGAGGCCTAAATCTCCCTCCCCTTCCCAATCCCTTATTATCCCTTTCCTTAGGTCGGCAACGTGCCCATAATTGTTTTGTATTGTGGGCGTACATGGGCGGTGGAGATCGCTTACCATCAGGTGATCCATTTGCTCGTTTGCCGGCCTATACTATAAAAAAAAAAAATGTGCCGTAATTGTCACAACGTGTGCAATGGTCGGGGAAGTCCCATTTAATAAAGTCACAACGTGTTATTATGATGTTATAGATACTGGTTGTATACAAGCTTAATATTTCTATTCAATTGAATGATCACGTAACTCGAAATAGACTTGTATAATAGAGTTTTTTTTATTAACACAATGCTTTTTGAAATAAACATCCATGGCCCAACCATCGCAACAATGATCATGAATCCTAAAACGGCTGGTGGAATTTGTATTTCGTGAGTTACTGAATAGGCTTTCTATTTAGTATATCTATAACGAGAAAGCAGTGATCGCTTCATCTGAAGTATCGACCATTGGCTCTCATGTCTGTTTAATACGTCAAGCCGGCGCCGTATACTGCAAAATCAATTTGTAAAGCGACCGTTGCTCAACTGATTGTCGGGGTGAACGGTCGCAGTGAAGGATTATTAGATGATGCATCGAATGCGTGGGATGGATGCTGAATTACATCATCTATTATCAACCGTCTGGCTGAACGACGCGTAGGCACGGTTTGCTCAAATTGTGTTAGTGGCAATTTGAGGTTGTTAAGACTAGGAACTACATGCAGGGCTGTTTTTTATCCTATAGCAGATCGGCAAAATTATGCCGGCCTGCTTAGTTGCTTCTTCACATTCCGTTTAAAGGATCCCATGTTCAATGATCCTTTAAACGGAGCGTGTCTATCGTTGGTCGACGGTATTCATGGATTGCGCTACACTTACCATCAGGTGTAGTGTAGTCACTTTGTCGAGCCAGGATTAAAAACAAAAACATTTATTTTTAAGTCTCCTGTAGTTATCTGCTGGATTTAAAAACGCGCGTCAGGTTTTGTCATTCAAATCTGGCTTTACCTAGTTGTCCTGTTGTACGTATGTCTCAATCATGACATGATCTGATTATTTACTTAACTATATCATATTATATTGCTGTGGTCACGTTTCAAATCGTATAGTGTTTCCCTTGGCCTCCACACCCTCGCACCATTATGGGCAATGAAGGCGAGCATGGAGTATATGACTCAAATAATAAGTTATAGGTCATTTGTAATTTCTTCATTACGAAAATGTCGTTCTTCTTGTACCGAATATGGTCAGATCGTACTCGAAGTCTGATTTGTATATAACTACCATGAGATCTTTGGGGATTTTCAGCCAATATGTACTTTTTATTACAGCAGTTGTCGTCTATTTTATACAAATACTTTGTAAATACTTTGTATTTCTAAAAATATCTCCCTATCGTTTCTTCCACCTGCCCTTATTCCTCTCGCAGTGGGGTCGGCGTTACATGCTTTTTAACGCATGTTACAGAAAAAATGGCTTGTAGTTTTTACGACCGGCCGTCTGCCTGACGTCAACCCCTCTGGGGAGAAAACACCCAGACCCGAATTATGCAAACATTTGTCTCGGTATGGGAATCGAACCCGCAGTCTCGCTTCACAGCCGGCTACTCGCTCACTGCGCCACGGAGGCTGTCTATATCTCCCTGTTTACGCCCAATAACTGGTATAGCTGATAGTAGTCTGTACTTCGACCTATAGTTGGTACTTTTGTTATTAAATACCATCTATCCAATATCTATCCAAAAAATGGCATCACGTATGTATATTGTTTATGGTTCCGCGTTGCAATACCAATTACACCTCAAATGCATTTTTCTGTCGTTGTTTGACTGTTTTTAATAAAAAATTATCTCATATTGATATTTAATAACTCATTACCAAAATTTCATAGAAAATTACGAGAATTCTTGTTGAGTGAATTGTGAAAATTGTTGTTTTACATACTTTTACAACTGATCCATTAGTTTGTAATATTAGTTTTAGTTAAGTGTTGGCACTCAAAGTCTGTGAGTTGTAAATATTAATTGAGTTAATTTGTTGATGTATGTGACTGTTTGTTGTCCAAAATAAAATAAAATAAAATAAATATTTTCGGTACGTGTTTACCTACCACACATTCTGAGACAAGCATAGACTGAACTAACAAAAGACTTCCTTCCACCACTATAATGCGTGACTTTTTTTTCGACCACAGACTCAGCTCACAAAATTATAAGAGCCACAAGCCTACATATTTTAAAATTTTAAAGCTTCTACAGGAAAATCCTGTTAAGAACGATAAGGTAAACAATGTTGTTATACAAGATGAAGCTGATGCGTACACAACGGTCGGTTTAAGTGGCTAATCAGATGTTTCCAGCTGAGTGTGACTGAGCGAGAAATTACAGACATGTTTCTGTACACAGCGGTAGGTCAGGGGCAGCATATTTAAAGGATAATGTGGACGTTATTAATGGCAACTTTTTTATGGCATAGGTCGGAAACGAGCAAGTTGGTCATCTGATGGTAAGTGATCTCCACCGCCCATGTACGCCCTCAATACTAAAAAAACATGGGCGTGTTTCCGTCCTTAAAGGAAAGTGATAATTAAGGGATTAGGAAGGGGAGGGGTTTGGGCCACCGGATATCTCACTCACCGTACGAAATGCAGCACAGTCTCGTATTCTGTGAGACAGAGGTAACGACCCGGACGAGCCGGCCCATTCATGCAGTAGGCAAAAGTGTCTTAATTGTATTATGTTACTAACTGCCTCTTGTGGTTTCCTCCGCGTGTATGTTACTGTTCGGTTACTACAGGAATTTGACATAAGGTTACTACAGGAATTTGAAATAAGGTTACTACAGGAATTTGAAATAATCCCGATATTAATGTTAGCCTAGATTACACTTTGACTAGTCCTGCAACTGCGAATGAAAGACCCGTCAAAACCTGTTGTACCGTGTTTGGATTCCGGACAGACATACAAAAATAAAATATGTTTGGGATTTAGTACTGCGAAAACTGAATCTCAACTATAAGAGCTCAAGAAAAAGCTTTTATTTGGAAATCATAGACAAAGTTGAACTTTATTTTCATGTATAAGTTCTACAGTAATTATGGTATAAGAAACGTTAAGTAGAGGGCAAACAAGGCAAAGATGTTAAGTAAATGCTGTTCCCTTCTGTAATAGCATGTTCACATTGGGCACAAACCCCCTCAAAATTATGTTTTCCAAATGGAAAAAATTGCAATAATATAAAGACCCCCCTATACAGTACTCGTACATAGTAGCTCGGAAGCGAGTGGTGTTCCGAGATTAGTCAGTAACTTCAGGCCGGCATAATAGGGTAGTTGACTCGTTTTTTTTTATTATTTAAATCAATAAGTTACGTTACTCAAAATCTATTGCAGAAAGAATTTTAGAAATCAGACCAAAAATAAATAAATTAGAAGCCATTCAAATTCTGTAGAAGGGGTAATTGTCAAATAACAGACGAAGCAAACTTTGACGTCACTATGTAAAATGTTCATTATGGTGCACGCGTGCAAGCGAGATAGCGAGATATCCCTACTACGCGCCCACTTTTCTTCATACCAACATTTAAAGTCATAACTGCGGGCACATTTCTGAACCAATTTCGATTATGTTTTAATAAAAGCGTTTCTTTTGCGTATCATTTTCTGTTGCTTATAAAATAATGTATTAAATTCAATATAGGAAACTACCCTATTATGCTGACCGTCGAGGAATCGATGTCTATGGACGGTCATATTGGACTATTGGTTATATTTGGACTGCACTGTATGTACTTAATATCAAATAAGTAATGAAGTACATAATATCTTTATACCTATATATATAATTCTACTGTACGTGTGTATGTCACTGAACTTCTCCTAAACGGCTGGGCCGATTTGAATGTTTTTTTTGTATGCGTTTGGGTGGCGCCCTTGATGGTTTAGATTCACAATTGGACCCGGTAGGTGGAGCTGCTGTAGTTGCGGGTGAAACCGCTAGCATATTTATAAAATACGACAATGGTTTTTCATTATTGAAACGTCCTGTCTATCTTCGCACGATCATGGTATGCCTAGTAATAGAGTCATTGTAATTGGAAATGAGCTTATAAATGAAGTCAACGATCATGGGACGATATTGGGCCCACTTTATAATCTCATTGTGATAGTGATCAATATGGATGCAGTATTGTTTGCCGCTTGTTCGAAGGCGGATTGAGTCAATATTATATTTATCAAGGGTTTTGAATTGGCATTTACAGCCAACCTCCGTGGCGCAGTGGGCGAGTAGACGATAACGAAGCGAGAGGCCGTGGGTTCGATTCCCACACCGAGACAAATGTTTGTGTGATCCACAAATGTTTGTTTAGGGTCTTTTGTAGTTCCTGATACCCACGATACAAGTTAACCTAGTGTGGGGTCAGGACTGTGTGTGACTGTTGGGTGTATTTATTTATTCTATTCATATTCGAAAAGGCTTACTTACCACGACTGTGTTTAGGAGGAAAATGTAAGACTTCTGAACGAATAATGTAAATGCAACCCGATTTTTAATTCGACTTAAAAATAGTTGTTTTTTTAGTTTTAGGTAAACTTTGATAATATGATTCAGAATGAGAGGAGGTAGCTTTCTCTTTACGTGCTTCGTCAAAACCTATTTAGTTTTTGGTAGAAATACAGATGATTTTAATATCTTTGATAAAAACATCACAGCACGGTCTTGTGAAAGTCGAAAAATATTCTGATTAAAAGTTATCATACGCTCTCTCCAGTATTCAAAGATCTAGAATTAAAGATACTTTTGTGTTGAATACTACACAGCTGACTCGTGGATCTGTTATCACCGTTATCAGTGACATAATATTATCATTTATTTATACTACATACACATTACACACACAACTTCAATTTGAATAAGTTATCTTTACAACGAATTGATAATTACCATGTTCCATATCTTGCAATAAAATTTATTTTTGGTGATTCCCACTCAAAATGGAACTTTATAGAAATCACATTAGTGTGTTTCTCTGTCACATACGTTTTTTCAAAGGCATTTCTCCGTAAACGATTGAAATTCATTATTTATTTATATTCCGTTTACCTGTTTAATAGCCTATTCGATGTGCCTCTCTCGCTTCTATCTACCTTTAGCCAAGTTGCGTCATTGCTTTATTCCTTCTTTGTTTCTGTCCAGGATTGTCTCTCAATAGCATTCTTGATCTTTCGCATGAAATGAAATTCCAAGTGTGTACATTTTGTATGGAAGATCTATCAAAACTCCATTGATAGTAAATCAAGCAAATCTATCTGTAAATAGAATATAGGGAACCGCCGTTCGGTTTTTCTAAATTATCTATTTATTTTAGGGTCTCAATTCTTGTATAATATGAAAATAGTTGTATGCACTTAACTTTGTTGTGTTTGTCTATAGGTTATTTTCAGTAGATATGCTAACAGGTTATTGCACCTGCTTCAAGGTCCGCCGGCGCGTACGTTAAGGCCATACCGTTTCTGATGTTATTGATTTTGAAATGAAGGAAATTACGTATTTTATGCAGTTTTCTTTGTTAAAACACTTATTTTGACTAAAAAATATAGTTACATTTAGAAATAAAAAACGTAATATTCTTTTTTAATAGCAAAGGCCGGAACACGGGCAAGTGGGTCACCTGATGGTAAGTGATCTCCGCCGTCCATGAACATACACAACACCTGAGGAATCATGGACGCGTTGCCGACCTTAAAAGAAAGGGATTGGGGAGGGGTGGGGATTTGGGCCTTCAGATATATCAGACACCGTACGAAACGCTACAGCCACAGCTACCTAAACTAACAACTCTGTCGAGCCGAGGTCTCTCTCCGATGCAATGCCGAGTCTTAGAAGCCGGGACAAGTTCAGTCAGCAGAGTGAGAGACCTCCTCACAATACCCACTGCTATCTGTGTGTGACTATTTAAAAAGCGTATTTGTTTTTATTGCAGTTTTAATTTTAAACTTGGAATTATATTTTGGACCGTATTATGAAACTATTTAAATGTTGATTACAATTTTATTATTATTTTACATACACACAACAGTCACACACATAGTCCTGACCCCATAGTAGGTTAACCTGTATCGTGGGTATCAGGAACTACGAAGTACTTGCCAAGACCCATGCCCGAAACAAATATTTGTGATCGCACAAACATTTGTCTCGGTGCGGGAATCGAACCCACGGCCTCTCGCTTCGCAGCCGACTACCGGCTGCGCCACGGAGGCTGTCATTGTAAAATAAAATTTGCCATTATAAAATATTTTTAATGTTGTTTTAACAAGTAACAACGGATCTGTGTATAATGTAGTTTACCAGTAAGTGTTGTACAATCATTGTGCAGTATCCAGTTTGGTGTCAAGTTATCGGGTTCCGTACATCCGTTTTCGAGTGATTGTGGTCCAAACATCAATGTAAACGATATAGATAGATTACTGAACAGTCAAACAATAAAGTTAGCATTATAACGATAGAATTTAGCATTTCTACATTAAAGGAACAAATGAAAATATTTTATCTACAGTACTAAGAAACATCATCTAAAAACTAAGTTTCTCCTATTATATTTTACTCTTACTGCCGCACTCAGAGACGTCACTAAAGTTTAATGGCCATCAAGTCATTTCTTAGAAATCGATTATTTCTCAGACACGTCAATTGAGACTATTTCTGTAGTCAGTAACGAAGCATATATAATTTATATTTTCAGTAACATAAAGCATTAATTGGCTGAGAGTATGGAAATAATCGAATTCTAAAGAATTACTTAATGACAATTAAGGTTTAGACAAGTCTGAATGTGGCAGTTAGAATAAATGACACAAAGTGAAGCATATTTTTCCACGTCTAAATTTAACGTCACAGATCAATGTATCATAAAATTCAATTGATACGAACTAATAATAAATGTTAGGACATTAATATTGCATTCCCTGCACGGTTATGTCTGTGAAGACTCCAAATAAAGAAGAATTAAGGGCAACTCTACGTGTCTGACATTACATTTGATGACACATTTCAATGTCATATGTTCAAAGCATTACCGTTAAGGCGCCATTTGATTGGCGTTTAAAAATTTAACCTTAAAATGTTGTAGGCATTTCAAAAAACTTTCTGTTGTGAAAGAAATCGAAGTAAGAGTTAATGAAACTTTGTTTTAGTTAAAAGATTAATGACATATTTGAAAAATAAATTAATGTTTCTTCATTGTTTACTAACTTTTATGACATCACATTTTATTTCCATAACTCGACGTCTTCTAGTATCGATGAACAGCAATAAGCTTAGCTTTTGTGCATTCATATAAAAGTAACAATTCCAATTGATATTCATTGAAGCAATTGCTAATGTCACAATGAAGAACTATGCAGTTACATTGTAACTTGGAGAGGAATATAGCTTTAATATAATCCGATTTATTTGAATCAAAATGTTAATTATTCTTAAAATATATTCACTTTTAGAGGTTAATCTAGTACGAAAATGATCTAACATACCGGCAGTTTTTGCGTGATATTAACAAAGATTTTCTTATGAAAAATCCTGCACGATCGTTGGTATTCGTTCATTGAGAAATAATTGGTCATTGAAAAAATATTTAAGGTACACGTATGAGGTTTTGATAAATTAAGTATCTATGTATTTTAGGACTCGGGAAAACATTAAAACTGTGATAGGATGTAGAAGTGCTTTGACACCTACTTTTGCAGTGTAGTTTTTGTACCTATTTTCGTTGTAATTCTTTTTAGTTGCATAAACGTTAATAGTTACGTAACTTATAAAAAAAATCTAGTAATGAAATGAAAGGAATGAAAATAATACTAGTTTATTTTATGCTACAATTTTTACCCAAGTACAGTTTTTATTGTAATTTTATTTATCGTCACTACTTCAATTACATTGAAAAAGTATCAATTCTATATTACGATGCAATTTACAAACGTACTTCCAAAGAAGTCTCTAGTCTCGACCATGGCCCTATATTGCACAATAATTTCGTACAAAGTTATTCGCCTTAACACCGTGATGTCACGCTACGCCGCTCAAGGACCGCTTGGCTGTGCCGGCCGGCCGGCGAGCACTCAGTCGCGCACCGTATAGCATCGCAATGAGATCTGTATACAACACTGACATTTCTAATTGCATTGCTTTCAAAACGTGCAAGTGTTGCATCCACGTGCCTACTTAAATTAACAGGATTGTTTATTAGTTCACACATAGGATTATTTATATTTATTTTCTAGCAGATAAGTATCAAAAATTCCACGAAAAAGGAAGGTGAGTTCGCTTGATATGTTATTGTTTTGGTTCCGTAATGCAATGTTTTTTTTTAAAAGTAAATTTTATTATCTGTGGAGCGTTTTCACGACTCATTTATCTGGCAATATTATTAGTAACTAGACACTTGCGTTTTCCATTTTTAAATATTTAGTTTACTTCTTTTTATAATTAGTTAACGCAATGTTTACCTTCATGAACAACATACACCAACACATAAGTTGACTAGCAATTTAACAATGGTTCAATAAAAATTTTAAGAATTGGCTGTATTGTTCAATTTCCTTTGCACTCAATATGGGCAATAAGCGGAACTCATTTAAAACGATTTGATAATGGCATTTAAAATCGTGCCTACGCACTTTGAATGATCTTTTGGATGCCAATTATATTATTACAAATTGCATGTTCTTAGTTTCAGTCACGATAGTATAACTAAGTGCTTTATATTCGGAAATAAGGTACCTTAACTGTTCTCGCGAATTTTTGTTTCCATTTTCGATTAAAAGATGGCGCTATCGATAATTTGTCAATTTTTATTACCGATATCAGATTGTAACTTTCATGACTATATTAAACATGCTTTTTAGTAATCTGTCTTATCATTTTTGATAGCAGAATATTGCGTATTTTGTAATAAAAGAGACTATTGCAACAATAATGATTGAAGAAATCATTACATTACTAAAAAACCCAAATCTACACATGCAAGTATAATGCGTTTCAATTTTAGGTTCTAAAATTGTATACAACGAGTAGCATTAAAGTTTAAACGTATTTGGCGAGTCAAGGGTACGTACCCGTAATTGGCGTGCTTGACTCATTGTGTAGGTTCGTGCCGGTGGATTGTGACCAATCGCTGTTCATTACACTTTTTGTAACTGAAAACTCGGTTGCTAACTGTTTTTAAGCAATTTACTTGCTATCAATTTATACTGCTGTGCTACTTGCACCTACTTATAGCAGCAAGTAGCCTTGAAATTGACAGTTATCTTTTAATTAGCTTGTAGTTTAGCAAATTTACACAGAAGACGAACGGCGAACAACATAACATGAGAGTTTATAAACGCAATATAAATTATAGAACAAATAACGCCATTTCATGCGTAGAATGTGTTTATCTGGATATTTTAACTACTTTTACTAAGTATTAAAAAAGCAGTGATAGCTCAACGGGGAGTGGTATGGACTGTCGAGACGAAAGTCACCGGTTCGAAAGCAGCCTCAAGTGCATACACCTCTGACTTTTATAAGTTATGTGTGTATTAATTGTTAATTATTACTTGCTTTAACGGTGAAGGAAACATCGTGAGGAAACCTGCATACCTAAGAAGTTCTTCATAAGAATTTCGAAGGTATGTGAAGTCTGCCAACCCGCATTAGGCCAGCGTGGTGGACTAAGGCCTAACCCCTCTCATTCAGTAGAGGAGGCCCGTGCCCAGCAGTGGGACGTATATAATACAGGGCTAGTATTATTATTATTTACTAAGTATGCTAAGCTGTATGATAGAAGTAAAAATGGGCTATATTGATGTTGTTAGTACCCTTTAGACTTTGTATATAACTGTTATTGTACATTGACATATATAATCGATCTCATAATTCGGAATAAAATGATAAAGAAAGTGATAAAGAATTTTAATGATAGTGCTGCTGTATCAACTTGTATAAATATAGAATGGAAACATGCTCAAGTCAATTTCTTTTGGAAATTTAGCTATTTTATAAGATAGGTACTTGGAAATCTTTGATGTTAGAAAGTGTAGTGTACTAAACATTAGTTTTGCCAAGTCATCGATGTTTTCGAAATACAATTTATAAAATAACTTCAGCTTAACCCAAACAAGAAGCACATAATCTGATCATTGTACCGCTAGCTTTCACTTCTTATGGGTACTTTCATATCGTAATAGGCTGTGTAGTATAGAGACAGCTTGCTGCACCGAATGCAACTTTCTTTCAACTGATCTTTACTTTGTACCTTATCTACTTACGCTTTCCGCAGTCATGGCTTGCTTGACACAACACTTCGAATTACATTCCTCTCACTGGTTAATATTCTTGTATTAAGTACGGTGCTTATTAGCGTGTTTTATTTTGTTGATTTCCATTTGTGGGTAATGGATAATGTTAAATAATAAAACATCATCATTAAACTACTTAGAAGTGAAATAAATTTGGTTAATGTAACTTCCATAAACGGATATTTAGTTAATTCATTCTATATAATTAATGGTAAATGTATAATGGTCATAGGTCATAGATAGTTGGTGTCAGAAATGTTTCACGATGTTAGAAAACTTGTGTTTGGTAGAAGAAGGATTAAGAAAAATTAAAGGTGTTAAGATGAGAGCCCTGATTATAATAATATTAATAATAAGTCTTTATTTTCGGACAACAAAAATCCATTGTGTTAGTAGTACAAACAATTACTTAAAAACTAATGTTAGTGACAATAGCATATATTTATGTGCATAGTATGTGTAGACGACGAATAAGCAAAGCGCATTTTTAGTTTATCATCCTCCACACAAAATGGCTCATAATAGGTGACATTATAGTGTCCGCCACGCTTTTCAGGATGCTGTTGTGACTGGCCCGTATCCTACTTACGAGGGATATAGTTTGCTTTCGAAGAATGGCTTTGAAACCATCCGTCCTGTTCCTCACAAACATCTCCGAAGCGCTGCAATAACGAGGCAATCCCAACAACATTCTGAAAATGTTATTATATTGGACACGCAGTGCATCTAGCGATCTTTTAGTACAGCTGACCCATAGATTCCCCGTGTAAAAGCTCTGACAATACGCTTTAAAGAGCGTAATTTTAACATGGTCAGTACAACGTGAGAATCTACGTGCCTGTGAGAATATTACCTCGGACCGCCAAAGCCCTGCACTCCCTCTCTATATCTACATTGTCTTTGAGGTCTTCAACAAGTAAATGCCCTAGGTATTTGAACCTCGTCACCCTCTTAATACTTACACCGTTTCACCTTTATGATGATGTCTTCCAAGCCGATTTCGGCCACGGCGACTTAACTTTTGCTTAAATAAGTAGAGCTTCGCAGGTGTGCTCTGAGAGCCCTAAGGAACATGTGTAGTGTGAAGTTGTGTGATAGAGTGGAGTGAGAATTAATGTGGTGATGGAAATTTGTGATGTTATAGATGTAGTGACAAGAATTAAGACACAGGAATGTTGAGGTGATTTGGACTCATCAAATGGATGTTTCATTGGAGACTGATGAAACATATATAAAGGGCGTACGGATGGATGAGTCGGTACAAGTACCGAAACTATATCAGCCAAATTAAAGTAGATGAAGCGAAAGTGATATGTCAGGACCGGGTAAAGTAGAAACCCATAGTCTCTGCCTACCTCTATGGGATATAGCCGTGTCATCATGTACGTATATTTCACGAATCGATACAAAGTTTAATAACAAAATATCTTAAAACATAAGCTGATGTCATTTTGTGCAAAAACATGATAATGTTTGTGAGGTTTTTATAACAAACATTAGACGAGGTTAAGGACATGGCAGTATTGAATAAAAACATAACATTATTATATCTGTGTTTACATGGAACTCTTTATTTGCACATGACATGGCAATGATTTTATGCTAAATTCCTTATTTGTGAAGTACGTAACCGTTAGTGGAAGACAATTTGTACTGTAAAATTATTAAATTGGCATACCAGAACCAATGCTGTGAAAGACGATGAAAGTATGTATATTAATAAATAAATAAATACACCCAACAGTCACACACATAGTCCTGACCCCACACTAGGTAAACCTGTATCGTGGGTATCAGGAACTACGAGAGACTAGCGGTCCCACAACACCCAGACCCGAAACAAATTTTTGTGGATCACACAAACATTTGTCTCAGTGCGGGAATCGAACCCACGGCCTCTCGCTTCGCACCCGGCTACTCGCCCGCTGCGCCACGGAGGCTGGCAATATTTATTATTAATGGCTGTAAAACTTCGTGTATAGCTTAGGAAAATGGGCTCGATATCTTTATGTTATATTTTATTTTACAAGCAAAAAAAAACAAATTTGTTATGTTCACATAGCTTGGTAAGGTTTTAAATGGTAGGCTAGGTACTGATTAGTAATGTTGAAATTTAAAAAAGGACAGAATAATCACTTACATGAGAACAATAATAATAGTAGGTAATTCAAACTATGCGCATCGGCAATCTTTTTACGAATATGTAACGAATGTTGGACATCCGGGTCCGTCAGTCACTCAATCTAGTGTTGTACATTAGGTCATTATTATGCGTCCGTATTTTTGAGAATATGAAGATTACCGAAGCGCATATTTGGAACCGTAGAACGTACATCTCCATTTTACTCGTTTATTGTTGTTCTCATGACGATACTACTGGTCGTTTTTAAATACATAATAAGTGGTGCATAATGTATTTATGTAGTACAACAATCTAGAGTTATCGTATGCACTGTATTATAAACTAGATTATTGCTTAACGTGCCTTATCTTGTATGGCAGTGTGTTTAATGATCTTAAACAGCATTCAGTCATTTATATGATGGCTATTTTTAGAAAACAATGATTCAAGTGTTTAAGTACTCGTATGGGTTACAGTTATTTAAGGTATATTGTAACATTTTCGAGGATCTTTTATCTTGCATAATGTTATATAATATCTGTTCTGCATGGGGTAATACCCACTGTAGGAAACAGGTCGCCCTCCTGTGAGGGCTTAAACTTATGAAAACAAACGGGAAGAGATTTATCGTGTATCAATGATACTTTTTTGTTCGAAACTGTTTAGGTCAAAGGTGTTCCAATTTCAAAAAGAAATTCCACTCTTAAAAGAATGAATGGCTAAAAGTTAGCCCATTTATGCCCCGATGTTGACGATTCATTCATTATTTCTTACACTAAAACTAGTTAACAAAAATAAGTCAGTGGGATACCACTTATTTTTTGACTTATGATTGATAAATCATTGGCCAATAAACTGCAATGGCACCGAAACAAATTGGTTAATTTTACATACATACGAACCCACGCCTCTAATTCCCGAAGGGATAGGCAGAGGTGTAACCAGTACACCTATATTTCGCCTAGCGTATCTCCGTCCCATGATGTGATAGGGGGCGAGTCTATTACCATACCGGGAACAATTCCAGACTCCGGGCTGATACTGAGCATTTCATAATAGAAAAATCCAATATAACTATCGAACCCGAGACCTCAGCGTCGGACTCAGTCGTAACGCGTACGCATTACACCTGCGCCACCGAGGCAGTCGTTGTTTAATTTTATTTTTAAATTTAGTTTTTGTACGTCGGTTTTATTTTTGCTAAAGTTTTATCTTTATAAGTTATCTTAATATCTCAGACTTTACAGGTCGTAAACTACAATGTTGTACAATATTTCGCCATAGGTAATACGAGAGACCGCGTATTTTCTCACGTGTCATACATTTTTTATCTAGCAGTCAGAGACTATTAATAGCGTCGTCGAGACAACCAAGGCTGCACTAGTTAGTACTTTACTTCATTAACACTATTGTGGTAGTGTCTAGTTGATACGTTAGGTTACGAAGGGTCGTGTTTAGGTCACTCGTCTTTATTAGTAATGCTTTATTCTAAATTAATATAGTCCTTAAGTCCTATGACTTGAGGGAACTGAATTCTAAGGATCTGCCTTCATTTGTACTCTTATAATGGTGAAGGTCTTTCATAAAATGATAAGTTAACAATTTAATGTTCTTATTTTTTATTTTATACACGGTTCTGGTTTCTGGATTATACTGCGGGAATTTTTGCATTTCAATTTGTTTTGTTGCTGATTTAAAATCGTACCTAGATTGGGATCCGATTGACCAATTTCATCCATAATTTTGGACACATTAGCCACCACAAAAGTTGCGTCAAAAACATTTGTATATATACATAAGGATTATCGACCTAGATATTTCTTTTGTTATTTTTCTTATTGTAGTTCTCAACTACGTTTTCACCCTTTCCTGTCAGTCATCATTTTTTAACAGACTTTATCATTTGTTGAGTCATTTGGTGGCGATATAAAAAGCGGCTTGTGTTGCGTGATAATTGGATTATACGTATAGAGCAGCGTGAAGTTTTTTATACCACAGATGGAACGAGAGCACGTCGAATTGTTTCCAATAATATTCACTATAACCGATATGAGCACTTTATTATATAGCACTTCAAATTATAGATAGATTTACAATACCTACACAGATAATAATATCATTGTATTATATACTGCTAGACACTGGCCTACTCTAGTCATGAGAGTGGTTAGACATTTGTTCCCAATATTCTGTCTATCGGCAGATTTGTTTACTGGCAATAAAATTTTGACACATTTTAAATGGAATATGTGTCAAAACACTATTGATAGTAAGCAAATCTATCTTTAAATAGAACATAAAGAACGGCCATTAGTCTACCACGTAGTTCTAATGCGGGCTGGTAGACTTCACGTACCTGTGAAATACTGAAGTACCTAAATAATATACATAGATAAAGAAAGAATAAAAATGATTACAATAATGACAAATAATCTCAGTATTACTCCAAACTCCAAAAACTTTTTTTTTGCTCAAAATGTTATTTGCTATAAACTCGTCTGTGATAATTACAAACATCTTCTTTAAACGAGGTTTAAAAAGAGTAATCCTTCGACGGTAGGCAGCGGCTTTGCTGTGCCCTGGCATTGCAGAAGTTTATGGGCGGCGGTGACTACTTACCATCAGGTGGCCCGTTTGCTCGTCTGCCTATCCAAGCAGTAAAAAAAAAAAAAAAAAATATCTTCTCCAATTCTTCAAGCATTATGCTTTCTACTCACATATTATGTATTAGTGTGAGAATTATTATCAGTTTATTGTTATCATTTTTGCACGCTGATAACACAGTCAACACTGCGACTGCGCTGTGCAAAGTTGATTTACCTTTGTGCTCATTGCATATTAACTGGTTGCAATGTAGGAACCAGCCTCTGTGGCGCACTAGCTGGCACTATTTGTTTCGGTACTGGGTGTTTTTTCCCAGAGGGTTTGCCGTCAGACAGGCGGCCAATCGTAAAAACTACAAGCCAAATCATTCTGTAACATGTGTTAAAAAGCATGCTGCGCCGATCCCACTGCGAGTGGGATAAGGGCAGGTGGAAGAAGAAGAATGTAGGTACTATAGATATAGTTGCCGGCATGAATCGTGAGCACAGATGGACATTAGTGGGGCAGTTGAGTCCAATAGACTATGAGTAATCTCTTGATTAACCAATCGCGTAAAGTGTCGGCGCTTCGTAATCATTCATTCCTTTATTCAGACCTTTGTGAAGGTGAAGTTTGTGTTCCCGACTCTTGCCGGTACCTATAATAATTATGTGAAGAAAGAAAGAAAATGATATGGGTGTAACTGCTCCAGGACCCGTTGTAAATAATACTAGCCGTGTATTATACACGTCCCACTGCTGGCACGGGGCTCCTCAACGGAATGACCAGGGGTTAGACCATAGAGCCCGTTTTCACCCGTAAATAAGCCTTTAATTTACATGAGATATTCTTTCCAAGCCTTATTTTCGCATATATTCTCTTCTAGCACTTTAAAATCAATAGTTACCATAGTTACAATTCTAATTTCACTTTCATTTCACACTTGCACTTTCAAATCATTAATCATGATGAATTATACGAAAACAATCAGGTAAATAATCCGATAGTGACTTACATATTCAGTCTTATCAATTCTTGGTAATATCTACAAATAGTGAATTATTAATACATATTATGTACCTATATGATTACTAGTTAAAGACCATGACATTGATTAAAATAATTGTACGCAAAGTCACCTTTATATTATGAGTAACAGCTCATGTAGACGATGTTCTTATAGCATATGATTAGATAGCACACTTAAAAAATAGCACGACAATAGTGTAGACAGAAGCATACAATCTAGGCCATCGAAATAGGATAACAAGAAACGCAACTCAAGCAAAAAAATTACTGCACCAAAACTCTGTGCAAGGGGGCGGGACTATAAAAGTCTGTGCGTAATATTCTCTAGCTGACACTTGATACTAAGTTTTTGCGCATTGCAGAACGTCGTATCTCGATCTAGAAATTTAATATTTAGACACTAACTTGTATGAAATAAAGTTGATTTTGAACGTTCATTAATTATTGTTTCGTGTGATTTTACGCAAGTGTAAGTAAGTGGAGCCGTATTTTTGGCAGATTCATATGAGAGTTATCGTTCAAGTTATCTTATTTCGATGATCTAAGCAGGATAATAAATTTGAAAGTTTCAACTGATAAACCAAACCCACACTAGATCAGCGTGGATGATTAATGGCTCAAGCCCTTACCTGATAAAGGATGGGGTGCTTTAGTTGCTTTTAGTTAGACAATTAGTTAAAAACTTTAAAATCTGGATTGCGGTGCGTTTACTGATACCCGTTGAGATGTTTTCATTTTCTCTCGCAATCTGTTATCACATCCTAAGCTTAATATGGGACCACCATTTGAGTAGACTTCATCGAATGCTACAAAAACCATCAGTATCGGTACACATTTGGCGGAGTTAACAGGCCAATTGAGAACCTCCTCCATTTTGAAATCGGTTATAAAATATGGAATACAATACTATGTTTTGGGGAAAGCTAAAAATAAAATCAACGAGTTTCGTGCCTGTGCTATAACTAGTCACTTCTAATATTTAGTAGTAAATTACGCAAATAGTTAAAAAAATACGTCATTACGTAATTACAAAGCTATACAGTAACCACGAACATAAACAACGTAATTAATAACAGAGGGTTAATTACATAAACAATGTCTAGTATCGTGGCTGAATGAAAACTAATAGCGTCACATCCGCTGGCTAAAACACAATGATATTATTGTCTCTGGTCAGTATAATTGCGCGGGGTCAAGGTGGCAAAGTTTGCAAATGATTTCTAAGAATAATTACAGAATGTACAATACTGTTTTGCGATATACATATTGTGTGTCATGTTATAATATTTCATGGAATTGGTAACAAAAATGTGTTTAGGAATTTCAAAGGACTTCACATCACATTGTTCGCCTCATTGTCGTTGTTGACGATAATTAAAGAACAATGTCCACATGTTCTTCCTTATCTATAATATAACGTTTAACAAAACTTAGAAACCGACTTATATTTTTTTTGGTAGTTCAGCAATAGCATGTAAATTCCAATATATATTTTTATTTATTTTTTACACCCAACAGTCACACACATAGTCCTGACCCCACACTAGGTTAAACCTGTATCGTGGGTATCAAGAACTACGAGGGACTTGCGGTCCCACAACACCCAGACCCAAGACAAATATTTGTGGATCAGACAAACATTTGTCACGGTGCGGGAATCGAACCCACGGCCTCACGCTTCGCAACCGGCTACTCGCCCGCTGCGCCACGGCGGCTGTAATATAATAACTTAATCGCGACGAGTGTACCACATCGCAGCTAAACTCTACCGAGTGAATTTTTTTTAACAAAATCGGTCCACAATTGGCGGAAAAATCGATGTGCATACATAAAAAAATAAATAAAAATACGCGTCGAATTAAGAACCTCCTCCTTTTTTGAAGTCGGTTAAAATAGCACTGTTTTCTCCCAAGACCCATTGTTCCCTTTGTCATTGCCTGGCGTTATTCCGGTTTAATACCAGGGTCCGCCTTTCCATCATGATTTGACGGCGGATTTGGTATTATATGGAGCGACCCGCCGTCTGACCCCCACAACCAAAGGGAACTAAGTTTCGAGTAGAGTGTACCACGTGCAGGTGGGGTTGGCTTTGGGTCTTAGATGTTGGCAGCCCACTTCCCTACGTCAAATAATTAACCACAATAAAAATAACCTTGCGTCGCATCTGCGCTCTTTACCCAAAAAATACGTGTATTGTATCTAAGTTTGAAAAGAAATGTTATCCATCATTTGCGATATGTTTATTAATGATGTATAGGAATTAAACGTATCACCGGAACAACAGGGGGGGGGGGGGGGGGCGGTTTAAATGGCGCCTGATACTAGAGTTGTATATAACGTTCATAAGTGTGATTAAATAATAGTAGTATTATAATATTTTTCAATAGAACTTGCAAGGAATGTAAACAAGCATTATGCTCAATTTTATCATCAGCTTTTGTAGCACAGTAACAACGGTTTTAATAATTTCAATTTGAACACTCTTTTTTTCTAGATATAAGTCATACAACATCTAGATAATTTATTAGGTATAATAGCAGATGAGTTTGTTTACATTTTGTGATAATTCTAATGAAATAGTGATAATTTACGAAAAACCAATGTTATTATTTTGTGCAGCACAATTTTATACTTTTTTCAGAATAAAAAGTTGCCAATTATACTAAGGTCAAAAATGCAATAATAGTATATAATGTCCAGAGCATAATTTATTTGTATTTTAGTTTCCAAATCAACGCATATTGGGATTGTTCCTTCTCTCGCCGATTTCTTTTTGTTAACTATTAAAAACAAAGTGTATAAAAACAACTACCTATTTAAACTTCAGAATGGCAACAAAATACAATCACAACTTGAATTTTCGATTCACACATAAATTGCCCGGGATGGGAAGAGATTCGGCAAAACATAGGTGTAGTTGAGCCTACGGCCTACCTCTGGGGATAAAAGCGTGAGTTGATATCATGTTACGCAACTAAATGCGCCAATTAATGAATCCGCAGAATCAACAGCCGCTCTTGGACGTGGTCCGAGAGCGGGCTCGGGAGCTGTGCTCGGGCGCTGATGCCGCCAGTGGGGAGAGAGTCGAGCACAGGACGAGGGAGCTCGCTGACAGATGGAGCATCGCGTGTGAAGGTACGTGGCTACGAACAACTCAATATATTAACTGTGATAATAATAATGCCTAATGACTGCCTCGTATGCGTTACGACTGAGGCTGACGCTGAGGTCTCGGGTTCGAGCCCGGGTCGGGTAAAAGTGATATTGGGTTGTTCGATTACGAAATGCTCAATATCAGCCCGGAGTCTGCAATTATGCCCGGTATGGCGAAAGCTCGCCCCCTATCACATCATGGGATAAAGATACGCTCGGCGAAATGGGGGTGTACTAGAGGTGTAACCCTATGCCTACCCCTTCGGGGATTACAGGCGTGTGTGTGTGTATAATAATAATAATAGCTATGAACTCCCCGCCTCGATGTTTCCTGTGCGTTATGACTTGTCCCTCCTTAAGCCTTTCAACGGTAGGCGGCGGCTTGCTGTGGTCTGGCATTGATGAGGTCCTTGGGCGGCGGTGACCACTTACCATCAGGTGTGCCGCCAGCTCAACTGTCAATCTGGGTAATAAAAATAAAAATACCCACATAAACGATCAAGTGGGTTCACCTAATGGTAAGTGATGTCCAACGCACATGAACCTACAATACTACAAGAATGATGGACGCGTTGTCGAGAGCAATGAGGATTGGGAAGAGGAAAGGTTATTTGGACCTCAAAGGGCCTGCCATTTCCTAAATTATCTGCAAAAGACCAAGAGGTAGTAGACTATCATAAACTGAGTTAAAAGCATCTCCATTTGTCGTGTAGGTTTAGCGAAACGCGCAGCTATCGCCGACCAGCAGCTGCAGCGCTGGAGTCAGCTGCAGGACGTGCAGCGCAGCCTCGGCGCCGCCGTCACCGCCGCCTCCGACAGACTCAAGCAGCTGGACACCAACCCCAGCACCAGGAGACGAGCGCTCGACACCAGGCATGCCCTGCAGGTCAGTCTCACCTATACAATAGGGTAGTTTCCTATATTGAATTTTATACATTATTTTATAAGCAACAGAAAATGATACGCAAAAGAAACCCTTTTATTAAAACACAATCAAAATTGCTTCAGAAATGTCCTCGCAGTTATGACTTTAAATGTTGGTATGAGGAAAAGTGGGTGCGTAGTAGGGATATCTCACTATCTCGCTTGCACGCGTGCACCATAATGAACATTTTACACATTGACGTCAAAGGTTGCGTCGTCTGTCATTTGACAATTACCCCTTCTACAGGATTTGAATGGCTTCTAACTTATTTATTTTTGGTCCAATTTATAAAAAAAAAACTGCAATAGATTTTGAGTAACGTAACTTATTGATTTAAATAATAAAAAAAACTAGTCAACTACCCTATTCAATGTTAAATACCACGAAATCTCAGGAACTATAAGCCCCTCGAACTTCAAATTTGATTTGTAGACATATTTTGTAGCACAGGCTGGCAAACGAGTATGTGTATCACTAGATGACTTCCACCGCCTATGAACACCTACAATACCAGAATCAGGGACGCGTTGCCGACCTTAAAAGTAAGGGATGATTGTCGAATTAGAAAGGGGTGTGGAGAATTGGGCTTCCAAATATCTCACAGACCGTACGAAACGCAACAGCACAATCATACTGATTCACGTGGATTTTCTGTCGGTGAAACAACCCGGTTGAGCGGGCTCATTTATGATGTAAGTAGACAAACCGTCTAGAGCGCAGCTCTACCACCATGATACCTTACATGGTGTAGACATCTATTATGAAAGGATGTTATATATTGGAAGCATTATCTCTCTCTCTTTCTCTATTCTAAAAAAAAGTAACTAGCACCGCCGCCGCCGCTGCCAAAAGCTTGTCACGCTATCTCCTCCGAAACCGCTGGGGGTATGGGGTCGAGACCGATACCAATCGATGCAGAATAATGTGGGGAAGAAAGTAACATATGTCTCATATTCGTCGGACTTTTTTTTTTTTAATGTTTTGTGGAAAACATGGGCTACGCCCCTAGTGATTTATAAAAAAGTTGAATGAAAAAAATGATAATCAAAAGTACTGTGTAAATCCTTTTTTTATGCAAAATGATCTTACGCCTTATAATTCTATGCTTCAGGGTCTGGTAGGTCAAGATAATTTGGTATTCAAAATCGGCCTAACACAACTTGGTGTATGAATAAACATATTTATCAAGTAGACAGCACATAAACATGTAAATTACTATGATTAGCATAACACAATTGTTATGATATATAGCATAACACAACTAGATGCAATCATCTAGTTGAATGGTTTTATAGTCAGTGTGATGTATTTTTGTGTTATTAATGTCGAAATTCCTATGGCTAACTCGACTAATGAGATATTTTGTTTCACATAAGTCTTCGAGATAAAAATCTAAATTCATACATACATAGGCTTTATGGTACTTTAAGTCTAGTATTAATCACAGAAATATGACATTTATTTTCCCATACATTACTAAATAAAGCATTTCATGTCGTTTTAAAACTCTATACAAATGCAAACCCGACTTAAATGTTTTTTTTTTGTTTTAAAAGGAAATGCATTTAGTTCTCTTGGCACGTTGCCGTTGTTACAAAAATATAATATTTCCAAGAAAACAGTGACGCGACTTGTCTTTTGAATTGCAACACATTTAAATAATTGTCTATTGTGAATGTTACTAGCTCGATAACTTTGAAAATGAAATGTTTTTATAAACTACAATATAAGTAACGTCAAAGATTATTCCTTTTTTACCAATTGCCTGTTTGCGAGTTTTTCTCATCACACGCCACAAAAATTGGTTTTCAATTAAACTGCAGGTTTGATTCTTTGTTGTGTACGAGGAAACGGCTTTTTATCGAGTTTGTTTTTATCTAAATCTGGAACAGGAACTACGATTTTTAGCCAAAATAACAATATTTTCTTATCTACTTAACGGCACCTTAAATTTTCTTTCTACAATATTCTACATAATTCTGACTAGTGTAGAGTAGTTTTATCAGTTAATAATAATTAATAACACGATCAAAGTGTTTTCATGTTAACAGACTCTAAGGAAATGCTAAGGACGTTATTCTTAGGTTAATTAAACTTAATACGTAGAGAATTAAGTCAGAATAATATTGTTTATTGATTGTAATTTATTATTAAGAACCTAGTTCTTTCTAACACGGCACAAAAAGAAAGTAAAATACTCTTATATCTACTTGACTTGGTACAGACCCTGAAGGCCTGAATCTCTAATAACATAACGTTTAACAAAACTTAGAAACCGACTTCCAATTGTAAATTTCAATACAATAACACAATCGCGACGAGTGTACTGTTGTCCTTTGAGGAGTTTTATACTTTTTCTCCGTACTCCTTCATCAGATCTTAACCAAATTTATATGGAACCACATCTCACCTAAACTCTATCAAGTGAGATTTTTTTAAACAAAATCGGTCCATAATTGGCGGAGAAATCGATATACATACATTAAAAAAATAACAAAAACGCGCCGAATTGAAAACCTCCTCCTTTTTTGAAGTCGTTTAAAAAAGTAGGTACACTAAATTACCTTTAAATAATTTATTGAACGTCATTGACGAATGTTTTTCAATTAGTTACTGACTTTTTCTATCTTGCGTCGAATAATTCAAGGGAGCACTTTCGAACTATTTTTTTGTCTCTAGTATAGGGAATACGAGAGAAAACACTGATACCGTTAATCATCATTTAGAAATATTTAATGACATCCTTAGGATATACGCCCATTCCTACTTATGAGTGGTAGAGCCACGCTGTTGACAGTTTTGTCTACATTATTATTGCTCCGGCTCGTCCGGGTCGTTACCACTGTCTTACAGAAAACCGACGTAAAGTAGCACCTTACTGCTGTGTTTCGTTCGGTGAGTAAGATATCCGGAGGCCCAAATCCCAATCCCTTAAATATCCATTTTATTTTAAGTTGGCAACGCGCCTATGATTCTTTTGGTATTGTGGGCGTATATGGGCGGTGGAGATCACTTACCATCAGGCGACCCACTTGCTCGTTTGCCGGCCTATGGTATAAACAGCTTATTAGATCTCCCTAGACTAAGTTTTTTTTTTCTTTTGTGAAGGAACTGCAAAGTGATGTTTCCGGCCTCGAAGAAAGCCGAGACGAACTGCTAGAGCACGCAGACTTCGTCGTCAATCTACTGCGAGTCCACTCCAAGGACGCCGCGATAGATACAGAGAAGAACGTCAAAGATCTGGTGGAAGCCTATGAGAAGTAAGTGGTTCTTACCGTTCAATCTATATGGATACGTTAGAATGTATTGTTTCGCTTTCAGCCATCACATCGAAGTTGCTAATGGTGATTTTTTGAATTGAAAAAAAATTTGATGATTTTATTTAGACTTGCGAAGTGATGCTTTTTTTGCAACTGTCAACTGTTTGCATTCTTTGAAGTTAAATACTGGGATTTTTGTTGGACAAACGGTGATACAACTGCTATATTTAGTGTGCAAATATGTAATTGGAAAAAACTGAGCATCTAGGCAAATCGCATTGTAATTAATTCCAAACACCGTACACAGAATGTTAGTGGGAGTAAAATCGGTTTTTATTTTCAAATTTCTCATGTTCGTGTAATATAACGGGTATATGCGTTTTCATACATTCATAATCATTTGGATAGTTTTAATTATTAACATACATACGCCCTCACGCCTGTAATCCCCGAAGGGGTAGGCACTAAGCAGAGGTGTAACCAGTACACCTACATTTCGCCTAAAGTATCTCCGTCCCATGACGTGATAGGGGGCGAGCCTATCGCCATACCGGGCACAAATTCCAGATTCCGGGCTGATACTGAGCATTTCGTAATAGAAAAACCCAATATCACTATACCCGACCCGGGGATCGGTTTTTTTTTAATTTATTTATTTAATACACTTTATACAAAATATGTACAGGCGGACTTAATGCCAGAGGCATTCTCTACCAGTCAACTATTGGGTGGTGCAGAGAAAAAACTAAAGCAGGTGTATAAAAGTAATGAGATGGAGGGGAGGCTATTATTAAATATATAGAAATACATACTAATACGTAAACTTATTGTACATAATAATATTATAATTATTGATCGATATGTTTTTTTATCCTGGTATGGCAGTGACTATACTGCAGTGTGTGCTCTTGAGACTGTTATAGAACCTGCGACTTTCTTTTCGACAGCCCATACCACTCCCCACTGCGCTATCGCTGCTAGTATGATACTAGTTCAATATGAATATTTTTTGTTGATTCATATTTTATAATTACATTAATCAATATAAAAAGCAACATGAATATTGTACGTTTAACATGTTATTTTAGATAAGGAATCCGGTTTGACTTATTTGTCAATAATAACGATGCGTGAAGAACAGTATCGTGTGTGCGTAACTCGAATTTATCATAATATGATATTCATTCTGTCATTTTAGGATGTTCTTGATGTAAAATAAATAAATACACCCAACAGTCACACACATAGTCCTGACCTCACACTAGGTCAACCTGTATCGTGGGTATCAGAAACTACGGGAATCTTACTGTGCCACAACACCCGTTAACTAGCAAGTGGGTCACCTTATGGTAAGTGATCTCCACCGCCCATGGACACTCACAATACCAAAAGGATCATAGGCGCTTTGCTGACCTTAAAGGAAAGGGATAAGGGATTTGGAAGGGGGATTTGGGCTCCGGATATAAAAAACCAAAAACCAAACTATAGGCGACCAACGTGTTTGTCTCGTCGTTCAGGAGAATAAAAAACAACTCGCGGCTTCCACCTTTATCAACGACTTTGATAATAGTAATAAATCTGATCAGTATTCAAAGTCGTAACTGATCAAGTCTGGAGGCGCCTAGAATGACATCATATGTGACGTCATAGTACATGTATTGGGAAGGTTGACATGTCCGTTGGTATTGGTTCCGTATCGTTTATATTAAGGTTCCGAACGACCTCTGAGGTCATCTAGGTGATTAATGAGTGGCGGTTTTGAGAAGGTTCTTGCTTTGGCATTGAAAGTAGAGAGATGAGGACTATATTGCGAAATAATTTTTTGACATACATAAACTCATGCCTGTATTCCCGAAGGGTAGGCAGAGGTGCATCTAGTGCTGCTCCCACGTTTCGCTGAGCTATAATATGATATAGGGCGAGCCTATCGCTACACCAGACACAGCAACATATATTTTTTTATATAAACAAAATGAAAAAGTATAGTAAATATAGCTTTATAATTTAACCTTCATTTCTACAATGGCTGTCTATAATGGCTTAGCAGTCCCGGATCCCTGAATTATCCCTTTCCTTTAAGGTCGGCAACGCGCCCATGATTATTTTGGTATTGTGAGCGTACATCGGCGGTGGTGATCACTTACCATCAGGTGACCCACTTGCTCGTTTGTCGGCCTATGCAATAAAAAAAAAAGATCTACGATTTTTTTGAACCGCGGCAGACACTTGATAGTGGTGCCCCACTCTCCAGCATTTCAGATAAATTACTTAAAAAAAACTCACAAATATATAACGGTTGGCATTTTTCATGAATGGGACAATAATAATAATAATACACCCAACAGTCACACACATAGTCCTGACCCCACACTAGGTAAACCTGTGTCGTGGGTATCAGGAACTACGAGGGACTTGCGGTCCCACAACACCCAGACCCGAGACCAATATTTGTGGTTCACACAAACATTTGTCTCGGTGTGGGAATCGAACCCACGGCCTCTCGCTTCGCAGCCGACTACTCGCCCGCTGCGCCACGGAGCTGTCTAAGATAAGATCCCTTTAATAAATTTGTACTTTTCACTTGTGGTCCACAGCCTGTGTGGCGCCTTTTTCTTATAAGTGAAGGTGAGCCAACCATGATTCCGTATGCTAGACGTTTAGTGGAGCATGTTTTTTATTTTTAATCATATTATGGCGCCTCCTAAAACTGCGGCCCATGTATCGCAGCGAATCTTTACAAAATCGTTTAAAATCTAAAAATTCTTGACCCATATAACACTGCCAAAATTTAAGCCAGCTGATTAGAAATTACATAAGAGTGTTTACCATTTTTTTTATAACCGCATTCACCCAACGGTACGGGTGCCCCCATCTGCCAAGCGTTTCCGGAACGTTCCACCGTGCCAACTGCCATCAGCTGGCTGACAGATCGGCGTTCGCGCGTCCTCTCCTTAAATATTCTATTGTATTGAGATTTAAATAACTTTTGATGCGTTTAAAACTTTAATACAATCGTGTGAAGATACAAAATCCTTTGCTAAAACGGCTTGTTAGTAACGAATTTTGTAAAAACGTTTCTTCGCCTCTTGTACAAGCAATACCAATGGATTTTGTACTGTGTTTTTTAGGGTTTAAGGCTGGGAATCCGCTGTCAGGTACTGATTAGCCGGTTAATCTTTTTTCACGCTCAAATCGTCGGCGTCTAACGCTCGCGTCTCCAATTTTCACACTAATTACGATGCTACTTTCGGTTTCATTTTTTTTGTTTGGATGTTCACGGTACGCTGATGGATCGTGTTTTAATTATCATTATGTAACCATCCTAACTAATATTATAAATGATGACGTGAGTTTTTGTAGGAAGTTTTGTCACATTTGACAATGTTCCCGCAATTAATACAATATATTAACAATGCATAAACAAAAGTAAATACAAATGTAAAAAAGAAGTTGTTTTATAAATAAACAAGTATTTTAAATACTTAATATCAGGAAGAGTCCTTCTTGGAAGTAATATACTTATATCTTAATCATCCATTGCTTTATCAGAATTTGGTAAAGCCATGATACTATTGCAGATAAATAATATAATAAATAATAAATACACCCAACAGTCACACACATAGTCCTGACCCCACACTAGGTAAACCTGTATCGTGGGTATCAAGAACTACGAGGGACTTGCGGTCCCACAACACCCAGACCCAAGACAAATTATTCGTGAATCAGACAAACATTTGTCTAGGTGCGGGAATCGAACCCACGGCCTCACGGTTTGCAACCGGCTACTCGCCCGCTGCGCCACGGAGGCTGTCAAAGCTAGCTATATTTCTACCATCGAAATAAGATAACTAGAACGATAACTCTCATATGAATCTGCCAAAAATACGGCTCCACATACTTACACATGCAAAGGTAATCACACGTTCATACACGCAACAAAACTTAATGAACGTTCAAAATTAACTTTATTTCATAAAAGTTAATGTGTAAATATTAAATTTCTAAATCGAGATAAGGCGTCCGCGCATAAAATAGACTAATCAAGTGTCAACTAGAGATTATTATGCACATACTTTTATTGCCCCGCCCCGTTGCACAGAGTTTTGGTGGAGTAATTTTTTTTCTTCAGTTACGTTCTTTTCATCTTATTTCCATGATTGCTAGACTATAAACGTGCTTGTAAAATAAATACGCCAAATAAGGTATTAAGCATAAAGGTCAGGAAGCGTAAAAGTAAGAAGCTCGTAAAATGTAAGTTAAACTTGAAGCGGCGGCTTTAAACTGTTGACCGAAATAAATTCACCGGTGCTGAATGGCAATTACAAAATTTCGTACTTTTTGTGAAGCCAAATGCCGGGTGGCGAGTGAAAAACGTGCAAAATGTTTGCAGGTGGCGAAATGAGGAACTAAAGTTTACTCTATCAAGTTGTGTAGGAAGCGCGACAGTGGCGCGGCTTTCGAATGCATTTACAAGTTTGTAGTCTTATATGGGACATCCAAGGGCGGTCGAACTGGCTTGGTCATAAGTGGCAACCGGTATTCTTTATTTGTAAAAATGCTACCGTACGGTCAACGCCAAAAGTCATTGAAACCCAATTTTCCAAAAACACTATACATCGTAGGATATGTGCCAAAATTGGATGACCATCGTAAAATATCATCAGACTGCCCAAAGTAGATCAACACTATCGTAGGTATTGCATTGAATTTGAAAATCAAAATTAATTGTCAGTGGCATTATAGCAAACAATTTTTTTTCTACTAACCTACTTTCGCCTATTTTTGAACATGACGTTCAGCTAATTTCGGCCTTTTACGATGTTTATCCAATTTGGCGCTAGTCTTGTGGGCGACTTGTGTCATCCGTGGCGCAGCGGGCAAGTAGCCGGCTGCGAAGCCACAGGCCGTGGGATCGATTCTCCCACACTGAGACATGTGTTTGTGGGATCCACAAATATTCCTCAGAAATTCTTTCTTAGCGGGTCGCTACATTACACAAACTATCATCTGACCAATTTCCACGATCCGTTTTTGAAATTTCGTGGTTATAATCAATCAGTGACTGAGTGAGTAGTATTTCGGTTTTATATATATAGAAGATATAAATACACAATAGTTATTTATATATAAATACTACCTAAATAACAGTTTATTAAAAATACCCCCAAGTCACATCACAAACATAATTTAAATTTTGTATACCCTAAAGATATTCCCTTGTGCATCCAAGATTTATCAAACTTATTTCCGGCTCATGATTTGATTGGCGCTTGATTAACGTTCTCTCTCTTTACCGACTCACAGACATGCCCATAAAAACCATACGTAGTTTTCGCGCAGAACTTTGTCGGCCTTAATTTAATCGCGAGCAGCGTCGCGGCTTTAAGAGACTAATCACCAAAGGGTGAATGAAGTGAGGTGAAAAGAGCCGGTAAAGTTAGTAGGTACACCGTTCTCCGTAATAACAAATTATTTCAATCCTACCAATTACCATCATACCGGCTAAGTTATTTTATGCATATTCTACGTGTGCATGATCGTAGCAAAAAAAATCGACGTAGTATTTCCATCCGCAAATCCTTTAACAAGGTCATGCACAATATACGAGTGAAACGAAAATAGACGGAAAATCGAGGAGTGAAAGAGAAAGAAAGACGTATTACGCATATCCTTCAAGAGGAAGACGGAATTAAGCTATGACGTAATGAGCTGCACTCGGTTCCAATGTACGCCTCACTTTGATAAAAATATTTTCTACGACTTACATAGCAGTGACTCCACAGCCTGTAATCTTGGAGGTTTAAAATAAAACTGTGACGTAATAAGTGAAAATGCTTAGAAAATTGCAGCAGAATATGTTCGGAAACTTAGGTTTAGAAATAGCTGTTTACAATACATATACGTGATAATATCGAGTGAAAAGGATAAAATTGGGATATGGTGATATAGAATGCAGAATTAGTTAATTAATTAATTAATTAATTACTTTGAATTAGTCACTTATCCTCAAGGAGTCATATGGCATCAATCCAACTGCGTACAGTCTAGTGTTCGGGGATAAAGTTAAGTCTGCATTCTTCATTATCTATACTGTAACATAGATTGTAGTGTTTTTTGAGGAAATTTGTGACGAAATTTTAAACGAAAGTTTAAACTCGAGAGTTTCTTATTTGCTCGCAGTGGGATCGACGCGTAAAAAGCCCTGAAAAATTGCGAACTCGGCTCAGCTTGGTAGTATTACAATAACCTATGGCCATTATCTTAGTTAGAGAACATAATTTCCTGTCAACCATTGGAATTTAAAAAACAAAATATGAATCAATCTATAAAATGTTATAAATTACTTAGGTTATTTCGGAAGGCAAGTTTCGTTAGAGAAGAATGGGCAAGAAACTTTAACATTACTCTTTTTAAAACAATATTTGCACTACGTTAACACAAGTTTAATCGATTTAGGTTAGATATATTATGTAGATAGGTATATTTATTCTTATAAGCGGATGATTTAAAAAACCTAAGTTGGTGGATGATGTCACATAATTATACCGACTGTACCTCTCTGTCGGTACTCGCTATTTTAAACCGTGAGCAGTGGCCCCATCGTCTAGAATTCTTTCGCATATTATTCCCTCATTACGTCATGAAACAAGCATATTCTGTATAAATTTAGTGTACGACACCATCGCTTCGGTATTTGGGATAAAATTAAATGCTTATTTTTGCTATTTCATTCTTGAGTTTAATGAAGATTTGTAGTTTTTTATTGTGTTTTATAATATTTTACTTTGACTTCATTGTGTTGTTGTCTATGGCAAATAATAATCATTGTAGAGTTGGTCTTTAGTCTACTTCAATATTTATTTTAGAAAAATGTCTTAGCAGTTATATTTTAGCTGAGTTTTAGTACCTACTTACTATCTAGTTGCCATAATAGGGTCTAGACAGTAATAACAAAGTCGTATTCGGTTGTAGATAATTATATACATGCGTAGAAACAACGGTTGTGGTCCAAAATTGCGTAATGGTGATTATTATTTTGGTAGTTTTATAACATTAACTAAACAAATGCTAGAACCCGTTGATAAATTCTAAAAAACGCGTTCAAACCAACATATGGTTGTAATAACTGTCTCACAAGATTTAAGAATCATGAATTGGTGAAGCAAAAAACAAAATCGTCCGTTTTTACCAGCCTTGGACTATTTGGATTTATTTATGTCTTCCCATGAAATGGTAGACAAATGGACACGGTAGAAATACATGTAAAACTTAGCAATGCTGCGATTTTATTGATTGACTGCCTCGATTTTATGTATTGATTCAATACATTATCTGGCGGATAAAATTTAAGCAGGCATTCTAAAAGAGACCTTTAGATTCCTATATTTTTTAAATTCCTAATAGGCTTGCGTTTGGCTACCATCACGCCTGATGGTGAGCGATGATGTGGCCTAAGATGAAGCACGCTTGCCTATGTTGCATCATAAAGAGTTGTAGTATTTGCTCCCATACACCCCTGATACACAAAGTCTATTTCTGAATACCTATCTAAATATCTCTACTTTTCGAAGTGATTTAAACGCAGCGATCTTTCGGCGAGCTTGTTTTTTAAATTTCTCCAATCTGACGTACAGATAAACAAAAACGAATGCATTTTATACAAACATTCACTTCATTCAACTCCGAGTTCGGTTTGATGAAAATTTAAATTCATCCGAAATTCAAATAGTACTGATTTCATTAAATTCTTGATTAAAAGAACTAATAAATACATTCAACATTCACAATTCTGATTCGAGTATTACTTATGATCGGCAACTACGAGATACTTTCAGACTCGTACAAAATTGTTCTTACAATTTCTTTCTGGCCTGGCGTTATCTCGCCTAATAATATACTAATTAAAAAACTCTATTTTTATTATGTTTATAAATATAGAAGAATTTATAATATCAGCCCTCAACCCTGTATTGTATAACCCTGTAATGTCCCACTGCTGGGCACGGGTTTCATCTACCAACGAGAGGAATTAGGCCTTTCACCCACCACGTGACCTGATCTGGATTGGTAGACTTCACATAGGTAGCTAAATAAAGTTGGAATAATTAAAGTACCGGCTTTAGATAGCGACATTATGGTTTCTCTTATAACTGATTTTTCTCATAAAATCCGCTATTTTTTCTTAGGTATGCCATTGCCGGCCATATCCGGCGATGTTTAAATATGTTTTTATACATTTATAACAGAATATATCCGCTTATTTACCGCTTTAGTGACATTGACACTGCGGCATAATATTTTCCTCAAATTCACGTTTAATAAGGCTACTGTGTCACTAGTGCGCGATATAAACTGTTTTAATGTTTAACTCCGATGTTAAGCTCGTGAAAGTGTATTGGTTTATCAGAATCAATGACGAATATTTATGGAATTTGTGCCCGATATGGCGATAAGTTCGCGTGTCGCATCATAGGGTCGAAGTAGTGTCGGTAACAGTTGCACATTTGCTTAGTCGTTCAGGGATACCAACAAGTGTATGCTAGAATGTACCTAATCAATACGAGCGAGATCTTCTTTTGCACTAGCCGTGCCCCCGTTGTCAGGGAGCACGACTTTTAGGAAATTATAGCTCATGATCACCCTTACATTTTAAACCCATAAAGAAAAGAGGTGTGTTATAAGTTTGATCTCTTTGTTTGGCTGTGTGTGTATATAATTGTTTTTTTTAGGCGGTTGTTATCGTTATTATGCACTTCAACAATGTTATTTTTAGAAAATTACCGGCAAGTACAATACTAAGATTAAAACTATGCACTTCCACAATGTTCTATTTGGAAATACGAACATTTGATTATGATAATATGGATGGCCCGTTACAAGTTAAAACATCATTGTTTGCTGAATGTCTGCCAAGATCCTGATGACCGAGCACTCGTTGCGTATTCGTACTAATTCGTAAAATCCGAATATTATTATACCTGATCCATATTGTCATGCTGTACGCCAGCTAATTGTTGCATAATATAATCCGTCTCATTGAACGCGTTCAACATAACATTGACGCAGATCGTCACACATGATGTGTCGGCCCTCAGGCCCAGTGGCGTGTGAACTATATTCCATTATAAACACCACCTGACAGGTGTAATTACCTATACACATTCGATTCCCTGTGTCAACACTCGTCTAAACGCTGTTTGATTTAATTATGTCAAGACGTGATCTGTGAAGGATTATGTAAACTTAAACCGGTATAAAAATCATTTATGAAATTGGCTTCAGCTTCAATTGATTATAATGTTAAAAAAAAAATACTTATAATATAACAGTTATGTAGCCGATATTAAGGAAAATCGCACTTAAGTTGTAACTTGTAGGTAAGTTAAGCGTTTTAATTCACACAATGTAAAAATAGTTTTGCAATACTGATAGCTACGACGCTATTTTATTATTAGAATATATTTCCTATATTATAAATAACCTTACAACCGATGCATATATAATACATTTATTATTTAATTAAGTGCACACATAGTGCACTATTATTCATTTTTCATTAGACAAATTAATTTAATAATTGAATAACTATAATCTGACTTCAATTTATTTATTTTGTTTATCAATAATAATTTATATTCATATGAATATCTATTAAATTGCCAAATTATTCATTCATTTGCAAATACATTTTAATTTATGTAAATAAGTTTTACGAATAAAAGTGTTTTACGTTGTATTATGATAAAATATTTGAAAGCATTCGTATTGTAGCGAGAATCGTAAGATATTCAAATATAATGTGTAGGTACACCGTACAGGTGCGCGTGTATGCGTGTATTTATTATGTCATCGCTATTTCCGTGGAGGAAGCTGATTTAACCACAGCACACTTGACGAACGTTAAAATTGTTTGCTTCTTCAACAATCTACGTATTACGCGAATGTAAATATTTTTACCGGCACACTAGTCTGATAGCATATTCGTCGTAGGCTCATCTTCGATATATTTTTTAAGTTTTAATTTTTTTTACATTCGTACTCACGCCTGTAAACCCCGAAGTAACCAGTACACCCACATTTCGCCGAGCGTATTTCCGTCCCTTATGTCATAGGGGGCGAGCCTATCGCCATACAAATTCCAGACTCCGGGCTGATAATGAGCATTTCGTAATAGAAAAATCCATTACTACTTTGCCCGACCCGGGGATCGAACCCGAGACCTCAGCGTTGACCTCAATCATAACGCGTACGCATTACAATTGCGCCACCGAAGCAGTATTTTTTTTAAAGTTAATTTACCCGGAATATGATTTGTTCTGGAAATGATGTCATGGGACAGAAATATCCTTCACCAATTGTGGGTACAAATACTTCTTGCTACCCCTCTAACGTTACCGGCGTGATGGTATTGTGTAAAGTTATCAATAAACCACTATTTTATGAAATAGGTTTGTGTTGTAAACATGGTGTACGTAGGTACATAATGTAAGTTCATGGTACAATGTAGAGGTCGAACATCGAGGTCAGTGTTGTAGTAAAACCTAAGTATAGGTTACATCTCTAAAATGGTGTTATGAATATGTTCTGTTTGGGTGTTTGAGTAAAAAATAGACTTCCTTTTAATGTTTAAAAAAAGCATGTCTGATTTTCAATTTAAAAAAGAATAAATGATCGGATTAGAACATAACAACGTTCAATTAATAATTACTTATAATTTAACATATATAATTTTAAATTGAACATTGCCATAATGATTAAATAAATCATAAATCTGAATAAAATGTCGAGATAAAACCTGCTAAAGGTTAATCTTCATCAGTGATAATTTTCTTGATAACAGAATTTGAATTGCCAAAGCCAAGGTTCCACGCATTATTTTTTTACTAAGTACTCAAATGTACCGGATAATGTATGCGGATATTCAATTGTTAAATCAACTAACAATGCCCGCTTATTCATTAAATTGAACTAAAAATAAGTTTAATCGTAGGTCGTTAATAACCATTATTATTCTTAAGCACTTTATTCTTGGTGGGCTGAACGCAGTTTGGTTTATGATTTAGAAAATACGTTTATGATCTAGCTAGACATACGTTCTACTATGGTCTACTACTCCAATAAATGAAAAATTTAATATTAGTTTTTTTAACTAGGGCCTGGTTTACAATGTCCGTTTGAATTTTATCGCATTAAACACCTAATTATGCCTTGTTTTGACATTCGTTTTCTTAACTTTGTATTTTGCTGTTTTACAGCGGGTCGACACGGTTCGATTTTATTTAATCAACTGCTAAATCACATACGATTCGAAGCGTCTGAACAAACTTGCAATATAATTGTTCATTAAAAACCATACAGCTTTTGTTGATTAAACTTAATTGATGAACTAAAATAGAACCTTGTAAATACGCAATAATACCTCATTTATCTGTTAACTTTTACTTGGATATTAAAACGAGGCCTTAATTTTAGGTTTACTTTAGTTTGAATAGATAGTGCAAGGCGTCAAGGCTTTTAAATTTTAAATGAAATGAAACGTTTATAAATATGAAACATTTCGCGTATGCACCCTCGAATAGAATCAATCGGTGAAACGTTGCGAAAGGACTGGAAAGTTGTATGGTTGCCGTGCGTTCAAACAAAACTAGAGCTTAAGTTAAGGCCATAAGCGTGACATTAGCACACCTTCAACCCCAGACGATCGACAGGGTACGGGGGAGACATGTAATCGTTATTCAATCTGGCAGACTACTATTTCCGAGCTTACTGCGCATGCGAGCGAACGCAGCGCTTTTATAGGTCAGGGCCCCTCAGTCTGCGCTGGAAACCGATCGCACTCATACTCGGAACAAGCGCCATATTTTCTTATTAAAACCTCCAGCAACATACCTATGTTAGTACATTTTGAAAATACAACGCGATGAAATTAAAGCTCGACGTGAAAGTGTTGCGAAACGAGGCGAACGTTACCCTTCCGCGTCCACGAGGCGGGTCAACCGCTCCGAAAATAAGTGTTGTCGCGAAATAAACTCGTTCGGCTTACACCGGCACACCGGCACTCCGGCCTCCGGTTCTTATAGGTATTTGTACACCGAGGATACTGCAGCGTGCCTGTTCCTCCCATACGTTTTATTATCGGACGTCGCAGAAAATATGTGATACCAATGCGGGCGTGTCTACGTGTCGCCCGTCTGCCGTGTGACTCACGCCTCCCCACGTATCACTGCGTGCTGAGCGACACACACTAGCCCAAGGATCACGGGATTCGTATACATTGTACGTATAATGGTATTATCCGCGGCCCCTACGCGTTTACTTCATCGACTCGAATAAACGGAGCGCACCGGCCGGTCGCGCCGCCGCACCGCCGCACCGCCACACCGCGTGCCCACCGTCGCGTGTCATTCGTGCTAAACCTTATCATCGACACAAGCTGCTGAGAACCGCTCCGTTCTTGTGTTAACTGTCGGCACTCGACTGAGTTAGCGCGTCGCTTATCGGCGAAGGTCGCTCGCGTCACGTCAGCCCGTCGTAAGGTAAACGAGGTCGAAAGCGTGTGTGCACAACGTAAACACTCACGGGCGAATGCACCGAAAAAACTCGCGCGCTATGATGTCACCGTGCAAACATTAGAACGTGGAATTTAAAATTAGACGCGTCCAGCGAATCTATCGAAATCGGTTCATTGAGCGACGGGAGGGCGACGCGAGCGGAGCGCCGCGAGCGAACGAGCACGAACGACGAGGTACGGCAGCGGCTCGGCGGCGCGACCTTGCACCGTCACGGGCGCAGCGTCACGCCGCCGCGCCGCGCCGCGCCGATGGGATTATTTTCGTCGCATTTTGGCAGCTTCGCGTCGCTGGCACGCTCCGAACTTCACACGCCGGCGTCGCATCGTCGGAACTAAACGTTTTTTGACGAAACGTTTTCTTTTACAGATTGCGACAGACTCTAGCGGCGCGGCTCGCGGAGATCGACGACATAGTGTCTGAATTCGATCGCGTGTCGGAGAGAATCGACGAGCTCCGACAGCTGATCGAGGTTTCCATAGCCAAAGTGAGGACTTTCTACGTGTTTGGCGAAGACGAGGAGGACAACGTCCGCGCGCTCACTGCAGAGGTGTCCGAACTGGTCGAACGCACGAAGAGCTTCACCGACGAGAGCAGGAAACGCTACGGAGGGTCCGCGCCCGCGGACGTGGCGCAAGAATTATCTGCATTAGAACTGTCGTCTGAAGCACTGGCCGCCGCAATGGAAGAGAAAGAAAGGGAATACAAGCGCGCCCGCACGGCTCGCACGGAATACGCGACAGACGTGGAAGATGTCCAGGCGTGGATCCGCGCAGCGGAGCTTACGGCCAGGGACCGAACACTACCGCCCGAGCCGTACAGAGAGCGCCTCGTGGCGACCAGATCCGAAGTGCCAAATATTGCAGATCGTGTTGAACGGTTGACGCGCAACGCTCGCGCCATCGTGGAAGGAAGCCGCGATGCGAGCGAAAGGCAACTGGTGCAGTCGACAGTGACGGCGTTGTCGGAACAGTTCGCCGCCGTGTGCAGCGAGCTGGAGACACGGCAAGCCGCCGTCGAGGACGCCTGCGATGCAGTCACCAGATTCCTCGCATTATTAGAGAAAGTCCTACTCTGGGTGGAAACCCAACGTGCATTCCTAGCGCGGCCACTCCCATTGGCCGACTTGCAGGAGGCACAACAGAAACAGACTGAATATGGGGTACGTGGTTGTCGGGTGATAGTTCATGCCTAATGATAAATAACATATTGACACTTCTTGATTTTTACAGAATGCGCTCAAGAGCTGTAAGCAGCAAGCCAAAAACTTAGCGGACATGGCCAAGGAGATAGAAGCGATAGAGCGCGTCACGAGTCCCGGAGACTTGCCTTCGAGACTCGAGACTGCCGAGAACGCGACCGTAGATGTCGAAAAGAAGTTAGCGAAGACGGTCAGTCACACGCCGACCTGACACTCAATTTAACCATTGATAAGTATAATGACTAACCGTGTATCGGTCTTTATTTATTTCCACAGAACGGTTTACTACAAGAATTAGCGGAGGAATGGGAGCGGTGCGAGAAGAAGCTCAAGGACGTCGGGCACTGGCTCGAGGCGACATCCAGGACATTAGAAGCGCCGCAGAGCGCGAAAAAGCCGCTCAGAGACAGACTCGCCATCAGGGAGAAGATCATCAACGACATATCCACACAGAAAACTAAAATATCGTACGCCGTGGAGAAACTTAACGTAAGTTTCGGAAGCACAGCGTCGGGGTAGACGATCAGAGCAAGGAGCAGTGCATCGGAGAGTGAATGCATGCGTTTGTACAGGTACACTTCGAGCCGGACGGCGTGGCGGCGCAGTCCCAGGGCGCGGCGGGCGTGCAGCACAGCGCGCAACAGCTGGCGGCGGCGCTGGACACGCTGGGCAGCGGCGCCGCCACGCAGGCGCGACAGCTCAGCGCCGCACTCGCGCAGCTCGAGGCGTACTGCGCGGACGTGGCGAGTCTGCGCGCTCAGCTGCTGCAGGCCGAGCAACGCCTGCGCCACGCCGCACAACCCAACTACAGCCCGCGCGATCCCGACCGCGCGCATCGTCACCAACAGGTAGGTCCCGCGTCGGCCTCTTGCCGGCCCCGTGTCGGCCCCGTGCCGACCCCGCGAGTAGGTGGCTAGCGTGTTCCGTAGCGACCGTTCTAGTTTTGTTTATGTCGATCCCGGGAGGCTCTCGGTTGGGCGACTCGGGTGGCGGGCACCGCTTCGCTTCACCTCACGGCACCGTCGGGGACGGTGTGGTAGTGTGTTTTCACCGGCGTTCCGTTACTCATCTTTGGTTTTCTTTCTGTTGCCTTCCCTTCACCCTCCCCGCTACTAACACGTCGAACCGATATCCTCCACTAGGAGTGCCGCGAGCGAGTCAAGTCGCTCCAGAGCAAGATTCAGGCGCGCAACGAGCGAGTCAAGTTGATAGTGCAGCGTGGCAGTCCGGACGCTGACCCGCTGCGAGACGCGTAGGCCGCGACCGCCGCGGCCCGCCCCGTCTAGCTTTAAGTCGACGCGTCTCGTTCCTTGTAACATTTTAAGTATCACATAAAGAACGCTATAAAATACACATAAAACATCGCAGCCACCGTCGTTTTCTTTCACTCCGCTCTCGATAGCGACACCCTTGTAAAACGTTTTTGTCCGTACTTGCGTATCAGGAGGTCTACCGGCGAATCGAAGAGCTGACCGGAGCGATCTACGCGCTGGACCCGTACTTCGCAATGCCGCCCGCGCTGAGCGAGCGTGACGAGCGCGACGAGCGAGATGAAGACGTCAACACTCTGAGCATGCTCGCCACCAGCGGCGCCAGCGCCCGCGCTCGCCGCGCGCGCTCTCCCGACCGACGCGACCGACGCGACCGCTCTGAACGCTCGCTCGCGCCCCCCGACCATCCCGCCCGCCCCGCCGGCCCCGCCGCTCGCGCCCGCAGCCCCGTGTGGATGCCCGGCGGAGTTAGCTACGCCGAGATAGTGCGCGGCTCAGGGTCCCGCTCCAGCTCCACCAGCTCCAGGCAGCCGAGCATGCACAGAGTGCGATACGAGCCCGTCGAACTTGACGACAGAGAGAGGCGCTCGCTCTCGCCTCCCGAACGGAATGAACCGGAGACACGACTCGGTGTAGTGGTCGATGTGTGTGTGCCCAGTGACAGAGTTGAGGGCGAGTGTGCCATTGTGTGCGATACTATAAGTGCCAGTGAAACTTACGTAGATGTTCCGGAAGTTTATCATGACGAGGAATACGCTCCTCTACAGACGAGAGCTTTGCGCGAGTGTTATCCGGAACCGGTCGATGAGTGTCATGAACCGATTTTGGTCCGTGAATCAGAAGAGCCGATATACGTACAGGAGTTTACTTCTGAGACAATTCAAGAAATTAATGAACCGGAGATAGAGCTCAAACCTTCCGAGCCAGAGTATAGAGCTCCAAGTCCTACGTGTAGACATCGATCGGACTTGTCATATGCTGAGATACTTGCTCTCGGCTTACCGAGGCAGATCAGAACGCAAAGCATTACCACGTTACCGAAACCACAAGTGGCTCATGTCGAGCTAGTAAAAGAAATAATAGTAGAATGTGTGGAAAACCCACAGGTGATTCAACAATATGAGACTAAGACAGAACGAATAGATACAAAAGTGCGACCGGACCGATCTGAAAGGAACGAAAGGTCTGATAGGTCCGTAAGGCCAGAGAGGCCTGAGCGGCCAGCACCGCGCAGCCGTTCCAGAGACATGCCGCGTCAAAGACGTGCACCTGAGAAGCGACCAACAAAAGCGCATGACGTACAGGCAATGAAAAAAAAGAAGACCATGAGGAAAGTGATTGAAGTCCAAGAATTCGAGGAATTGTCAGAACCGGTTAGAGTAGAATTAACTTCAGTACATGTATTGCTGAGTAAAGAAGCTGAAGTAGAACAAGAGCTAGTTGATACACTAACTAAGGAAGTTATCACAGTTGTACCGTTACCTGTTACGGCACCGGATACAGTTACTGAAACGGCCTTTGATGAGGAATCGCAACCAGAAGATACCTCAGAAGAAACGGAAAGTAAGAAACCTAAAAAGAAAAATAAGTCTAAAAAGCCGAAACAACCGGAAGATGAAATACAAAAGGCTCTCAAGGAGATTGAAGAATACGACAAAAAGAAAAAGAAAGGCAAAGACATTCGAGACAAGAGTAAAGAAAGCATCGATTTAATCAAGGTAGAAAGAAACCTTCAGGTTGTGCAAGAACCACTTATGATTCATGATACTAACACGCAATCTGTAGAAAAGGACTCAGAAGTGCCAATTAAGCACAAGAAAAAGAAGGGACACAAAGATACTCAACCTAAGGTAAAAGATGGTAACACGGAATGGATAGAAGTTGAAACTACATCCCAAAGTGTAGTTGAACACGTCGAGGAAAAGAAAAAAGATGTAAAAAAGAAAAAGAAAGTTCGTAAGGAAGTTACTGAAAAACCAGAACAATGCGAAGTACATACACTTGAAGTCATATCCGAACAAAGTATGTCTGCTGAAAAGGTAATTACTTCGAGTATTGACGAAGTATCCAATTCGGAAATGATAGAATCTGAAACTGGGGATAAAATTATAGAGAGAGAAATTTCAACACCCACTCAAGACAATGAATCAGTTATGACGACTACCCCTGTAGAACCAGAGAAAAAAACCGATAACTACACAATAAAACTTTCTAAAAAACAAAAGAAAGATAAGAGTCATAAAATTAAACAGGAAACATCTGACGAGGAAAATACAGGAACTGTTTCAATAGTAACTGCTGTATCTGATAATACGGAAAATGTAGACAAAAATATTAGCGTTGCAACAGAGAATGTAACAAAAATAACAGAGCTAATACCCAGTCCAGAAAAAAATATGCATATTCCAGAGCCTTCTGATATCAAAATAGCCCAAAAAGCTGCTATAGACACATTACCTGATAATCGAGTAAAAGAAATCGTAAAGGAACACAACATCGAACAACATGAAGAAGATAGATATTCCAATTTTAAAGGTTTTGCAACAGAGTCGGGGAAAACAAATCCTGAAAAAGAAATAACAGCAGAAGTTGCTAAAGAGTCGGAAGTTAGTTCAAAAGTAGAAATGCATGGAAATAAATTCGTTGAAGAACATGAAAAATTGATAACTGATGACGAGGTAACAACTAAACGTAAAAAAGCCAAAAAACAAAAGAAACGTGATAAATCGCCAGAAAATAAAACTGACATTATCGAACCTGCCACTCATATAGAAAGTCATGTTAATGAACAACGCAATGAACACAAACAACTCAGAAATTTAAAATCTAAGAAAGAGAAATTATCGAATGATATACCTGATGAATCGACAATAAAAAATATTGTCGGAGAGAAACAAGAGAACGATAATATTCTCATCAAAAACATCGAACAAGAAAATGTTGCTACTATTGTAACTTTAGTTGACAAAAAACAAAAAGCTACAAACAAAAATAGTAAGACAAAACAAACTAAAACACCAGAAGATTTCGAGAAATCTGTAACTGATAAGTATGCAGAAGAAAAAAAAATGGTTGAATGGAAGGACACTGAGTCAGTACACGTAGATGACCGCTTTGAAAAAGATAAAATGCAACAAGAAAAATCAGACGAGGAAATTCCAGAAACTGTTTGTATAGTTTCTACAAGGGATGAAAATACTGCAATCGTCGATCGTAATACTGATGTGGTAAAAGAAAGTGTAACAAAACTAACAGATGTAATACCTGATTCTGAAAAAATGCTGCAAACGTCAGAAGCTCTAGAAATTCCTGAGAAATTTGATATTAAAATAGCCCACAAAATTACTATGAATACATCACCAGATATTATAGAAACACAACATCAGGTACAAGATGTCGTAAAAGACCAAAACATTGAACACCGTGAAGAAGTTAGAGATACAAGTATTATAGCTTTAGCAAAAGATTTGGTTCCATTTAGAGTAGAGCAATATACAGTTATGGGTAAAACTGCTCAAATAGAAACGACAGCAGAATTCCTTACTAAAGAGTCAGAAGCTAGTTCAAAAGTAGAATTACAGGAAAATAAATTCACCGAAGAAGATGACAAACTGATAGTTGACGACGAGGTTGCAATTAAACGCAAGAAAGCCAAAAAACAGAAGAAACGCGAGAAATCATCTGAAAATAAAACTGAATTTATCAAACCTGCCACTCAAATAGAAAGTAATGTTCATGAACAACTAAACGAACAAAAACAACTTAAAAAGAAAAAATCAAAGAAAGGAAAAACATCGGATGATATATTAGATGAGACGGCGGCAAAAAGAATTGTTGAAGAAAAACAAGAGTGCGATAATATTAAACACGTCGAACAAGCAACTGTTGTGACTGTTGAAGCTTTGGTTGACAAAAAACAAAAAGCTAAAAAGAAGGCCAAGTCAAAACAAACCAAAACACCAGAAGAGGTAGAGATATCTGAAACTGCTGAGTGTGTCGACGTAAACAAATTGTTAGAATCGACAGACACAGAGTCAGTATTGGTAAATGAGCCCTTGGAAGATATTAAAACTCATAAAAAGAAAACGAAGTCTAAAAAGATAAAAATACAAGATGATGACATTGAAAAAGCACTAAAAGAAATAGAACGTGATGAAGTAACCAAAAAGAAACCAAAAGATAAGGTTCCTAAGATAAAGGACAAACAAAAATCATCAAAACACGATGAAACGGTAGCAAAAGACATCGAAACAGTTGAAATTGAAACTAAATCGGTGACAGAAAAACGCGAAAAATCATCCCCAGAGCACGATGAAGAGGATAGCATTAGTGAAAATATTACTAAACTTGAGCATGTCGATTGGAATGCATTAATAGCAGAAGAGGAAGAGATTTCTGAATCTACGTTGCAACCAATCGGTGAACCTGAAACAGACATGGCTACAATTGAGACTAAACAAGTAGCAACAGAAGTGACGATACTGCAGGATAACATCACTATCCAAGAAGAAAACATAAGTGAAAACACAGAGTTTAAATCCGTGGCAGGGATTGAACCTGTTAAAAAGGAAAAAAAAAGATTGGCGGAAGCTTCTAATGAAGAAATCTACGACAAAGGGACAAAGCAGGTTGATACCACACAGGCTTTATCTAGTCCTTCTAATGAACAAAATAACAATGATAAATTTTTCTCGACGGATTCCTTGAAAGAAGGATCCATCAACATAGTTGAAGAGATAACATGCTATAAGCCAATAGAACAAGATCTAGAGACCAGAACAATTTATTTAATTACTCATGAAGAAAAGAAATTGCCACCAATAAGGACCGTTAAAGTATTTAGTAGTAAGAGTAATTCCCTAGAAGAGGCACAATCGCTTGATGAACAATTATTAATCGTAGAAGATATTACACATAGCAAAATCACTGATGAAAAGTCTTCCAGTACTGTTACCAAAATTTATTCAGCTGATTCTGTTAGGAACATAGATGTAAAAATGCCTTCTGAACAACAATTAGTTATAAAAGCCGAAATTACTAAAAGTCGTGATATCGTAGATGCCGAAATAGGAGGATCTATTGAATTTAAACAAAGTTTTAGTGACATTACTGAAGAAATAAAAGAATTGAACAAAGTTCCAATATCTGAGGAAAAACAAGCAGATACGTCCAAAAACGAAAACAAAGAATCTGACAATTTAGTACTTGAAGTTATTCAGGCTTCATGTGGTCTAAAAATTGATCCTATAAAATTGGATGAAGACGTCGACCAAGTGGATGATACAAGAGAAATAGACTCTACTAATATTGGCACAATAGCTACAGAGTCTCAGATAACTTTGCGTACAGACAAAAAACCGGATGTATTATTACAAGAAGCTCAACATATTGCTGAAGATGATTCGTCTGATATCATGGAAGAAGCAATATTTGGATCCGTTCAAGACCGTCACAAAGCAACTGTTGAGAATAAATACGAAAAGCAAACAAATATACCATACGAAGAACTTATAAATGAGGTAAAGACATATTCCGCAGACCTCGACACATACAAATTAGATTACGATTATAACTGTCTTATGCAAAGTAACCGTGAGGAGTCTTTGACTAAAGAAGAAAAATCCAATGTTAAAATCTCAGACCAAGAAACACAACATCCTAAAATAATTTCTGAAGAAGAAATACAACAGGATCAACAAATAATTGATAATGGAACTATTCCTAAACAACCATCACTTTGCCATTCAGTTGTTGAGGAGGAAGCGCCTACGATGAGTTATCAAAATATTACTGATGCTGAATATATCTTAGCGTCTCAAATAACTAACAAACACTCAATGGATAAAGCTCCAGACAAGCCTTTGTCTAAACAGGAGAACTCTAAAGCCACTGAAACGACAGAAGTTGAACTATTAGGACATACTCTATCTCAGTCAGAAAAGTCCGTAAAAACCATTATTGATAAAACGGTTGATCTGCTGCATAGTGAAAGTTGCGCGTATAAATCTGTAGATGAGCTTGGTTCGGCTCCTTGTCTGATCAAGGATGATACTGTTACAGTTTCATCAAATATAAGTGAAAAAATAGCTACATCTATTCGCAAGCCTGAAACCATTACAACCACCGAAGCTACGCAAGATATTTCACCATTATGTCATACCATAGGAATCGATGTTTTACGTCAAGAAAGTCCCAAACCGAGCTATAGCGAATTGTTTGATGCGGAAAAACGTCTCGTATTAACGAAACTTATTAAGAGCCATGAAAATATTCTTCCTGAAACCAAACAAGGTCCTGAAAATAAACCATCAGCGGCTCAACTTGACGTTAAATTGACAACTCAAGATGTTGTAGTCAATACTGCGACGTCTGAGGAAATAACAATAAGCATAATCCACGACTTATGTGCTGAAGTTAGTGACGACAAAAAAACTAGTAATAAAGACGTAAAAGAACCGAAACAAATTATTTGTGATACTCTAGAAGACAATGTAAGTACTGAAGTGCCAAAACAAAAGAAACAAGACCAGATACCAGATAGTGTAAGCAATGTCATTTTTACTGAACAAAAAACTACAATATCAGAACCTTCATTTGAGGTTGACATAAAGCAAGAAAGTGGTATAAATATTATAGACGATGATAAGCTATTGGAATTTAAAGTACCTAGACAGAATAACCAAGCTATACCAGATACGGAATTACTGTTTGGTTCTAAAACGGAATTATCTAAAGTTAATCAAGTCGAAGAAACATGCAAAACAGAGCTGGATTTAGAAAAATCAAAGGTTGTAGAGATTGTAAAAGATACAGAGGAAGAGCTTAATAAGTCACCGAATCTAATCTCTGAACAAAGCTTAGTGAAAGAAGGAGAAAATAAAAAAATTATATACGAAGTACCAAGAATGAGCTATTATGAAATTAAGGAGGCTGAGAGTTCACAAGCATCTATTATAACTAAGTCTAGGCAAGGAAGCAAAGAAGCTTCACCAAAAAATGAACTTTGTACCGACCAATTGCATAAAGAAATTTCTTCGTGTGCTTCTCAAGAAACACTACACAGCGATGTTAATAATCATGACCACTTACCTCTAACTAATAGTGATTTACAACAGCAACAAGTTCCTGAAAATGAACGTGAAGCTGGACAACCCAGACTAAATATTTATGAAGTACCAAGTTTCAGTTATCATGAGTTAAGTGACGCTGAATCTCTATGGGCCAGTTTGAGACATGTAATTCAGATGCGTAATGACGCTGCTACAGACGATGTTGTACCTACGTCACAATCTTCACATCCTGCCGAAAGTATTCAGACCCAGGAAACTCCTAGTGACAAAGAAGAAAATATAGTATCCAAAGGTACATTTTTACTATCTACGGATAATAAACAGGCAGTTAAACATGTAGCCAAAAACGTTACTCATGAAGAAACAATATCGCCGCTTTTGCAAGTAACGCAATTACCTGTTTATGAACCTATGCGCCAAAGCTACCATGAAATAAGAGATGCTGAATATAGACTTGCTTCGACTAAAATGACCAAAGCAAAATTTGAAGCTAAAGTTCCTATTCTCTATACAATTGATCCGGAAATTGCGACTGGAGATCTATGTTCTCAAATTGAAAAACCTATCGCAGAGCCTTCTGATATAATATTAAAGGATATTGACAAAGATACAAAAATTAAAACTATTATTGAGCAGACAGTGGATCTTTTAAGAAGTGAAAGTTCTGTTCTGAAACAAGAAGAGCAAGGGGAATTTGATGCTGAAAAAGGAGTGCAACCTACTGAAAAACCCTTAGTAGTGCCTGTAACTGCGTCAAGTGCTAAATCCGAGGAGATTGCGTTTTCCTTTGAGGTGGATGACCTGACTAACACACCTGTTTCGGTCGTGTATGCTAAAGATAAAAATGGCGCGCCACCTAATCTTGCAACTCAAGTGAGTAAGATAACTGATAAAACCGAGGTGGACACTTGCAACAGAGAATCACCTATTGACATTCAATCTATTGAAGTCATACAAACAACTCTGACTAACGCCGAAGAATCTTTTGAAATTGTCAATACTGACGAGATATTGTTATCTATGGTGGAAAGCAATATTGAAGAGACAAATAAACCAGTTTTAGAGACTTTAGACACTCTTAGACCTGAAGTACTAAAGGATGATATTGTGAACCCCCTTAGTGAGCAGATAGAAGATGATGGATCATTTGAAATTGTCGATATTAAAGATGCTAGTGATATTCATTCAGCCGAGGAATTGAATGCTGAAGAAAAGTTATTTGATACTTCAAGAATAGAAGAGGCACCGAAAATAGACGAAGTTGCACGAAAGGATTTTGTAAGGGATGAAATTGTTTCACACGAACTTCAACAAGAAATGTTTACTACTCATACAAAACTAGTCTCAACAGAAACGACTAATGTCCTGAATACTAAAAAGCAATTAAGTGATGATTTTATTAGTGATAGCGATGAATCATTAGTGCCTGTGGTTTTCGGTGACATAAAGCAAATTAAAAAATCAATAGACGATAGGCAAATTGCCTTACAATTTGAAGTATTGGAAGTAGAACCCATTGAATCATCTACTTTACCATCTGACAACGTCACTAATATGGAGTTAGTGGAAAAATTGCCACAAAATGAAGTCGACCAACTCCTGCACACAATGGCTGACACATCTGGAGACGTGGTTGCTAAACCCGAAACTATCTCGGCGGAATTCATTAAATCTGAAATAAGTGATTCAGTCTCGCGTCAACCTGAACCGGTGTCCAGTGAAATTCTCACAGTACCTATACTCCAAAACAATGATACGCTTGAAAGTAGACATCAAAGTACGGATCAAAATGTACCCTTAAGCAAATCTAGTACTCAGTTACTTGAGAATTCTCCTAAACCTGATGATGTCACTGATCAGTCTAAATCTGAACTCTCTAATCCTCGCGTAGAAAAATCTCCAATACATAGCTTGCATGACCTCCTTCCCGAGATAGATTCCATTCCTGAATTTAAACCTTCTTATTCAAACACTGTATTATATTCTAATTTGTCAGCTGATGCACCTGAATTTACTCCTTCCTACATGTATCAGACTATAACCACTACAGAAAGTATTTTAGCTAATCCCGCAAATGAGGTTGTTAAACCTGAAGGTACATTTCATAGAGTGGAAATGCCTGAAATGGCCGAAGGTGTCCTTACACCTGGAACTAAAGAAACGAATACATTAACACAAATCTCGTACTCTTCTGTATTACAATCCAAAAAAGAGACAAATGATCTGAAGGCTGAAGATCTGACAGAACAACAGAAACCAGAGACAAAGATCTCAGAGGAACATCCTATTGAGGAAAGTGTGGAAACAAAGTCTAAAAAGAATAAGAAAAAGAAGAAAAAGGATGACAAAAAAGATAGCGTTATCACCGCTCCTGAACCAGCAGCGGTAACAGATCTTACTGACACACCTAGTGGAGTACAAGAGCATATTAACGTTTGGGCCAAGGCAGCGGAAGACGGTAAATCGTACGCAGAAATTGTGGCTGAAGGCTTAACACAACTGCAAGCTAAAGACAAATTAATCAAGGAAAAAGATATTCAAAAGCCTGTCGAGAAAGAACTGAGTGAATCAGTTCCTGAGCAACCAAAACCTGTTCAAATTATTGAAGCAGATGTCCCAGAACCATCAGTTACGGAAGTAGCGGAAGAAACTATTCAAGAAATTGAAAATACCTTAGGTTCTTGGGCTAAAATTGTAGCAGCCAAACGATCTTCACCTGACAGAGCACAAAAAATTGAATTGCCTCATGTTGAAACTGCTAGTGCACCTTCTAAGCCACCAACAATTTTAGTCGATGAATCCGATATTTACATACATAAAGCAGATGTGGAAGTTGATGCCGAAGGATTTATTACTGTAGATAGAAGTAGAAGATCTAGATCGAGGTCAAGAGATAATAACTCGCGTTCGACGTCAAACATATCACAAAATCGTGAGAACCGAGAAAAGTCGGAAAATAGATTTGAGGCACTAACCAGCACTCTTAAACCTGACAATGAATCTGTGCCAAGCACCCCATCTGCTGACGATAAAAAGCCTGTAAAGAAAGGAAGAAAAAGTCGCTCGTCAAAATCAAGAGAAAAAGAGATTAAACCCAAAGAAATAGATATAGCACCCAAAACATCTGACGATGATAAGCACCTGCAGAAGAAAGATAAGAAAAAACGTTCCTCAAAATCAAGAGAGGTCGCTATGAAACAGGTTGAGGAAATTCCTCTAATAGAACCTGAACCAGTACATGAAGAAACCAAAAAAATAGAGGCTGTCGTGCAACCTGAACCAGAAATACAGAAAAAGAGTAAGAAGAAAAAGAAAGACAAAAAACCTGAACCCCTACCTGTTGTAAGCGACACTACTTCTCCTGTTGAAGTTACATCATCAGAACAGGAGAATGTACCGAAGCCTAAATTAGTCAAACAAGCGCAAAGGATTGAACAAATTACGAGTTCATCAACAGGATCCATTGATATGTCGGCTGAGAAGCCAACTCAACAAACACAAAATGCAATAAAAGCACCTATTGCAATCACAAAACCCAAAGGAATACCACTTGAAAATCAGAAATTGATAGAAACACCTTCTTTATCTCCGAAAGCTATTGAAATTCCAGAACCGGAACCTTTTAAACAAATACAGAATTTAGTGGAGACCCCTATTTCAACTCCGGAATCCATTGAGACGCCAGTGAAAGACAGAGTATATTCAGAAGCCCAATATTGGAGAATAGATCCTAGTCGATTGGCAGCTTTAGAAAATGTAACTGAAGTGATCACTGTTGAAGTGCAAGAACCATTTAAAGAAGAACCAGTACAAGATATTATAAACGTTGATAATGTACCAGAGTTACCTTGCGCAGGGATACAAATAATCGCAGACAAGTGTGTTACTGAAGAAATCACAACTTATCAATCTCAGAAAGAAATTCTAGCGCAAAAAGAGCCTGTTTCCGAAGAACAATCACTAGAAAATAAAATGGCGGACTTGCAACGTGAAATTGAGGAAATGTTATTACCGGAAAATGACTCATCAGGTATCAGTGACGAAACGCCTAAAGAATTAACGGATACACAAAATTCCATCGATTACCAGTACGACGAATTACTGGATAATATGACTCCATCATTAGCTACTCCTGAACCAGATGAAGTTCTGGGTGAAACGTTGAAAGTTCAACAAGAAACAAAACTCGATGAAGAAATTGACGAAACACACATCAGTTTAAGTATGATTGACTCGGTACTTGATGAAACTGAGCCCATGTCTATTACTGAAACACAGTCTTTGGAACAAACACTGTCGATCACCCAAGAGGAAAATATTATAACTCCGAGAGGTTCAGAAGAAAAGTTGAAGGTAGAAGTACCAGTTACTGTTATCTCGCAAAAAGTTGAAAAAAATGTTGAAATACCTACCCCATTTGCTTCCGAATCTATTACAAATATTGAAGTGGATGAAAATCTTACTAAAATTACAGAATTCACTTCCATACCTAAACCAGAGGAACCTGAAACCCCACCAAATTCACTAACAGGAACACCTACAGAGCAGAAAGCAGAACCTATAGTTGCTCAAGAAAACATTAGACGGTCTCAGGCGTCAGACGACAACTTAGAACTAGATACCCAATTTACTCACATCACGGATATCGCTAAATCAGAACTGCCAACAAAACAAATATCAACTTCTGATACATTACTTACTAACATCGAATCAGTAGTTACTAACAACCTGCATAATCTAAGAGCAGACAGTTTTTGGACTGATAAACACGTAGTCGACGACGCAGAGTCGTTACTGATCAAACAAACCATCGAACTCATACCCAATGAAATTATTGACACACCTAAGCCTGAATCTGTAGACTTTGAACCCGTTTACGATGTAGGTATCAGGGTCGAGGAAAACATTATTAACGACAAATCGTTCTGGATTGAAAAACCTCTGTACCACGACGCAGAGTGTCGGTACTTCCTCATGATGGCCAACAAGCCTAAACCGACGTTCTCTGTCGACTCTCAAGTCGATGTCATCGATCGTAATGACAAGGACAAAGACCCTGGCGGTAGTTCGGGCCACTCCTCTGACGGGGAGGAGCCGAAAGGCCCCAGTGGTTCACCGTTCGATTCTAGCTACATATCCATGGACCTGCCTGGTGGGATATGTAGCTGGAAGGACAAGAGTTCGTACCTGAGTGCGGAGGCGCCCTCCGACGTCGCGCCTGCTGCCTCTATGGAGGATATACTAACAACCTCACCTCCAGAACCAGTTGCCCCATCCTCACCCCCACAGGAGCCGACAGAAGGAGACGCATCCCGGAGGACATCCAAGGTGACTGACGTCCAGTCGTATTGTACAATTTTACACATTATATTTTATGTTTGGCATGATATTATTACTAAATTTTTAATTTCACAAATTACAAAGCTGTGTATCGTGAATTGTATAGCAAACAGAGAGCCGTTCGTCTTGTAGTGCCAAGTATTGGCATGCACTGTATAATAATTTTATTTTAGCAGGTAGTACGCAGTAGATAAGCATCGATATGTACTCGCAGTAGATGTCGTTTTTTACTTGTTTGAACTCTAGTCGTGTCTAGTCATTGAAACTATTCTAGTCGTTTGTCAAAGAATTTAATAAATCAAGTGTTTGTGTATGTATCTATTGTTTTATTTTTACATCGAGACATTTGAATATTAATGCCCCAGTGTATATCAAAATTTGGCAGCTACGAGACGATCGACGTTGATGTCGCTTTTCTAAAACTATTTCTAGATTTGAGTTATTGGGCTTTTGAGATAGCGGTCAAAGTATCTAAAGAAGGCCCGCTGTAATTTTTGTAGTCAATCAATTATGGATGTATTTGAAAATCAATAATTTAATAAAATATTCAGGTCAGTCATTTTGCTTTTTTATGTAGATTGGTCCCCTAGTGAATGGAGTTTGTGAGCCCATTTATTGACATATAAAAGCAACTATTTACTTTTTACAATATCCCTACAATATTTTTACAATATTTAATATTAATATGATTTATAATAGTGTTCCGTACCTCCGGAAATGCCTGCGTTGTGTCTTCCCACACGCTTACTCACACGCAATTCACATAAACTAACATAGTATGTTGGTTTGAGGGGTTTAAATTATAATGACATAAATTTATTGTGAAATCATCAGAAAAAAAATTCTAGATTGCTATTTACTTATGTTATTTAAATACAATTTTATTAATTAGTTTTATTCATCGCAATTATGCCTCTCAGTCCATTTACTTTACATATGAAGTTCAAAATCATTAAAAACGAAAATTATCGTTTTGGAGGTACGAAATGCTGGATTTGCTAGACTGACTGCATTTTTTAAGCCCAAATTCTTTTGAATGACATCCCGTTTTTTAAGAATTTAAAAATTTTCGCATGTCATGCCAAATGTTATGAACTAATGTTTGTTTTGATGTTGTATTCCGTGGTTCTAACTTAGTCCATAGTGGACTGCTGTTTTTGCCATTGCCTTCGATGACATTATACCAACAGATCTGGCACAGGTTTATTCATTCAAACAGCTATACTTTCACGTTTATATCAGACACATTCTAAGAGAAACGAGCATCTATCTAATCTAATGTCAAACTATACATTTGACTAATTTCACGTCTTCCACGATTATTTATGAATTTCTTTAAAACACTGGATATGTAACTAATGAGAATTAAACAAATATTGTTTGAGCGTCCGCTCGCATCCTTGAGTTCGGAAACTCGTAGTTTCATGTTTTGGAACGCATCCAAAACAACTCCAGATTACGTAGGTATTTATACTTGATTTATACGTTCGGGAATAGAATACCCAGAATGCATATGTATGATTGAAAATTCGTTTAATCACAAGACCTTTGCAGATCTGTTGGTATTGCGTCTGAAACGTGTGACTTTGATTTTAATAAAGGTGTGTGTCCTCAGGATGAGTTGTCTAACGATCTAGAGACGCTCCTTGGAGAGATAAGGGATGTACAGATGCGGCTGTCTGACCTGCCCGACGAGAGTCTGGATGCTATGGAACAAGGGCTTAAGGTGAGTCTCACAGTACATATCATACTGAATTAACATTTCCAAATAGTTGGTGATGCGGTAGTCGCAACGAGTTTATTTCCAACGCATGTTTATATACAGTCGTTGGTGGAGTTTAATGTTACTTAAAATTGCAATACCGAAGAATGTTTCCAAATAATGAAAGCTGTTGATAAATTCTATCGACGCAGTCATAGTACCTATGAAGTTCACACTTCACACCAAATAACTTTGATATCATGGACATTTTACCCAGTATTGAACACTTTGTAACAAGTTCTGTGTTAATCCTCTACGGAAAGCGTAGTGACCGATTTGAAGCCATAGTTTAGCATACACTGTAGCTTGAACGTGTTCATTGCTTTTGACAGTAGACTATAATCATTTATACTGATTGTAATAGTGTCATAAAATCTGAGTCATGTTACGATTATCGATAGTTGCCGCCTTTAAATGTTTGTCTCAGGATACAAAAAAGTGATTGCGTCACCGAGTATTTTAATCATAGAAATGATCAAGTGCCATGACAGAATCATCACTATAAACGAGTGAACTCATCAAACTCCACCAAAGACAGTTACGCGTATGACGAAACGGCCTCTGTAAACAAAACTAGAATTGACATAACTAGTGACGTCATGTTCTGTTGTAATCACTCTTAATAGTCCATACCCTTGGCATTGTAGAGCCATGTTCATGTAGTGATGTCACCAAGGTGCGATCCGGTTAATAATATCGTATTTGGCTGCACTCACTAAGCAGTGCTCAACGACCGCGTATAAGCGAACGAACGAATTGTAAAACGCGAGCGCAAGTGGAATGTTGTTTCACGTTCCCGTGGACGTGTATGTTTGTGTTGTGTTTATTTTTTGTTTACAGTAAGTTGTGTTGATCGATTTTATTATTTTGATATTTGTTTGAGGAGTTTTATTGGTGTTATTGGTGATTTATTTGATTATTTATTAAGTTGATTCAGTAGGTGCCTAATCAAATAGGTATTTATAAATAATAATAAATCAGAATGGAACTTTAATGTGAATTAAAGAGGACAAGTCAAGGATATCAAAAGGATGTTTACAAAACTGTTAAATGATTAAATTAATTTAAGAATAATCAATTATAATTGGTTTATGTACTTATATTTACCGACACAATTTTCCTTTTGTGCATTAAAATTTGTTTGTTGTAATTGAGAACCTACTCGAGAGAATTATTGTTTTGTTTTAATTTATTTGAGTAAAAAATCGGGGCACAATCTATATTATTAACTAACTTTTCTTGATATTTACTACTGCCGTCATTATATTTAAATGTCACCTAAGTAACGTGAACGTTTATAAATGGAATATCAAAGGAAAACATATTTTTAAAAATAGAGTATGTAATTAACTAAAAAAAGTGAACGCTCAGAGGTGAGTGGTACGGAATGTCGAGACAAAAGTCGCAGGTTCGAAACCAAACCCAAGAGCATACACCTCAGACTTTTCTAAATTCTAAGTTACGTGTGTATAAATTGTTAATAACTTGCTTTACCGGTGAATGAAACATCGTGAGGAAACCTGCATACCCGCGAAGTTCATAAGAATTTCAAACGTATGTGAAGACTGCCAACCCGCATTAATTAGGCTAGCGTGGTGGTCTAAGGCCTAACACCCTCTCAATCTATCTAATCGAGGAGGCTCGTGCCCAGTAGAGGAAAGTATATAATATATATGACAGGGCTAGTAAAAAAGCAAGCAATCGTTTTATACACGACATATTAACAGCTTCCGTGGCGCAGTGAGTGAGTAGCCGGTTCGATTCCTGGACCTAGACAAATATTTACCATGAACAATGGTAAATATTGGCTAGTTGAAACTAGCCAAGTGCGCTTCGATATCGCGCATCGAGGGTCGCAAACATTCAGTAAAAAAAGTATTTCTATAAAAAATATACATTAAGTTAAAATAAGTTGGTATGACACATTTATGAGTCATCAGTCATAAAATTCCACTAAAATCACCTTTGCATCTAGAATGGTATAATCACGCTATCTCGTCATGACGTGGACTGTAGGCATGCATCTCTGCAGTCAGTTTTATTTTTAGCCTTACCGAGAAACAGTGATAAAGTTTATTCTTGTGTTATCAACATCATGCCTTTAATTGTTTCATGATAACAGAATAACTTTAAACGTCTGTAAATTTAACTGACTTAAAAATGAGATTCCATAATTGTACTTGTAAAGTAATTGAAAAACACAAATCTATTTGTCACCACTTAACATGAAGTTGGTAATCATTAAATAAATAAAAATAAATACACTCAACAGTCACACACATAGTCCTGACCCCACACTAGGTAAACCTGTATCGTGGAAATCAGGAACTACGAGGGACTTGCGGTCCCACAACACCCAGACCCGAAACAAACTTTTGTGGATCGAACTAACATTTGTCTCGGTGTGGGAATCGAATCCACAGCCTCTCGCTTCGCAGCCGGCTACTCGCCCACTGCGCCACGGAGCCTGTAATAATTGATAATATTTTTATCTACAAAGCGTTCTAAATCCCATAGAAAGTCGAGACTTACATAGTATTATTGAAAAGCTATAGCGTGCGTCGATCAATACCAAGGTTAGCTCACTAGACCGTGCTCTAAAGTCTATTTTAAAAGATGAATGATGCAGTAATGGGTATTTATACTAATGCTACACTTGTATGCAGTGACTTATTTAAATACGTTCAGAGTATTGGAAAACGTGGCATGGAACCCAAAGAAACGAAACTTACATTAAGATCATTTATTAAAATAGATAAACCGACTCAAGGTCCGAGTGCCTACAACTTTAACCATGATAGAAAACCTTTACCTTTAAAAACCCCGACGTTGATTAGAAAAACATCTAGAAACAGATTTACTTCAAACATACTAAGAACCATCTTGATTAAAGCAGCTTCCAAACAAAAACCACATTCAAATCGGTGTATTTGTTTAGGTGCTACGACAGATACACACACTGGCATAAAGCTGGTTGACAGATAGAGAAATCCTTATGGAGAATTCTTAGGTATCCAGATCCCCTTGTGATGTTTCTTTTACCATTAAAGCAAGCTATATTTAACAATGAATACATATGTAATTTAGAAAAGTCAGAAGTGCATGCTCTTGGGTCTGGTTTTCGTTTCCACAGTCCGTACCACTCCTCTCTTAGCTATCACAGCTTAGTTTTCCGTTTAGTGGTCTAAGATGGTTAATTAGCATTAAATAAACACAACACATGACACTAAGTCATAAGTAAAATCTTCTAATTTTAAGTTAATCGGTAACTTCCAAAATATTACGCGACTAAAAAAGAACGTTTTCAATTGGACTGTATTTTTTATTTAAGTGACTTTATATCTCCGCTAAATGTCGAACGATTTTTTGTACTCGAAAAGTAAACGGTGGGGTCGTTCAATCATTTTTGTTAAGATCCAATGACAGGGTATGAGTTGAAATGGAAAACTCTTCTACTACTAATATTAGACCGCGATTCCGGTTTTAAAGTATTATTAAGTGTTTAAAGTATGATTATTTCCATCATTATGGAATTTTATAAATTCCAGGAGGGAATAGCAATTCTTGTGAAGTGCGAGGAGGCTGCGGAGCTCCTGGAGCAGAAGGTTATGGAGTACCGTCAAGAGACGGAGGTGCAGGCCCTCATCAAGGACCTGATCGCCATGAAAGCACGAATCTCAAAGCTTCTCACCCAGGCACGCCAGGGTCTGAACATCATCCAGGTAAGAAAGGTAATCTGATTAACTTACGGTCTTTCTGTAAATTATACCTAGAGGTAAAATGCGCTCAATATAGTCTTAGTAGTTAGCAGACAGAATACATAATATATTACAATTTAACAATAGTGTGTGAAACTGTAACAATTTAGCTAATTCAAGAAACATTTATATCAACATCCCATTATGTTTCTCACGCAAAACTCCAATCTGTGTTTAATAAAATTTCCTGTACGTTAGTCTTAACTAGCAATTACTTACATCACTAGCTTATGATATATTTATGTTATAATCGCTTTTAATTATTGATGTCTAATCACTCTGTAAGTATCTTTACATCATTAAATAGTAACTAATAACGTCTACATCTATAATACATTATCATAAAATATCATATTTGCTTTCAGGACGCTAAAGTCGAAGTGTCAAGACAAGCGAAAGAAATTGAAGAGCAGAAGGAGAAAATCGCTCGTCTCGACAGGTGGCTCGAGACCATCAATAACGGTCTCAAAGAGTCCCAGCAACAGACAGACGTCCTCATCGAAGAAGATATTATTAGATATATTGAGATATACGAACGGTACATAAGAGAATACGAAGAGTACGAAATTATTCTTCGGTCAATAACTGTGATAAGTTACGATGAATCTAGTCAATCGTTGAAGGTGAAATTAAATGCTATGCAGAAAGCTTTAGAGGAGACAAAGCATCTAGTCATTGTAGAGATAGAACGGTTAAGACAAGTGCTTCTGCACATGAGGACTGCACCTGAAGTTGCAGAAGATGACATATCCCAAACGGACAGAACTATTGACTCAACATCCATGCCTGAGGAGGTTGTTACACCTAGAGATGTTGAAATCGTCAAGGAAATTGAAGACCATGACATCATCCCGGATAAAGCACCAATGCCTGTACAGCATAAAGTTCCCACACCGCAAGAAAGCATTGAGGTTCCTACAGTACAGGAGAGCAAACCTAGTCAAGAAAAACTAATAGATGATAAATTTAAGATTAAAACGAAAGTTATAGAAGGAAAACCTAAGCCTGCAGAGATTAAAGTACCTGAAGAACGCCCCACGGTCACTATCGAAACTCAAACAGGAAAGAGTCTCCTGTCAGATGCTCCATCCTTCACTGACAAGTCGGTTATATGCCAACCTGATGTAATATCAACCCATGACGTATCTATAACTTGCGCGCCTCCTTGTGAAGTTGAAGTACAGACGAGTGATCCACATTCACAAGAAAAGGAAACATTAGAGAGCATTCATGTTAAACAGACAATCTCCGACGGTCACGAAACTATTGAATTTGCTAGCCGACCTGTCACGAGAGAACAAAGGATGAACGAGCAATCGCTAATCATAGATGCGAACTACAGAGATGATAATTTGACGAAAGATTCTCAATTGAATATTACACACAGTCTTCCACAGTCGTTTGAAACGATAATGGTTGAGCCAGATGAAACTACAACGGAAGTTGTTGTAGATGCTGATGGCACCAAACGTATAATCGTGAAGAAGACGAGGAAGACATTAGTAACAAGGCAACAAACATTCCAAACACAGGAACAAAGATCTGCGATATTATCGAGGGATGGCGTTCAGGATTCGTTCTCACAAATAACTCTACAAGAGGATAAAGGCGCCACAGCTTCTACTCTCGATCACGGGGACACTCAGCACATACAATACCAGACTTATGCTGGCAGAGTCATTTTAGGACTGCCTGGAGCAGAAGTCACTGTACAGGAATATACTTCTGCCCCTGACATGGTTATTACGATGCAAGAAGGAATGAGGCCTGAAGACATTCTTCAGGTAGCTGAGGGTGCAATTCCAACTCAAATTCAAACGTCTTCCTCGAGCGTCACTGCAGTTGTACAACAAGTCACCAAGAGGATTGTTAAAACCAGAAGGCACATCATCCGAAGAGTGGTTGTTATTGACGGTAAAGAACACGTTACGGAAGAGATCATTGAAGAGCCAGATAATGTTGATATCTTTGAGGAACAAATACCTAGAGTATCTATTAGTGTTAAAGAACAGGGAGGTGTTCAGTTTGAGGAAGTTGGAGATTCAGACGACAAAGGCGACCAACCACCGGGAGTGCCTCCTAACTTAGGCAAGGAAACGGAATCTAATGATGAGAAACTTTCACGAGGTGATATTCCCGGAGATAAAACTAGCGAAAATGTGCCAAAAGATGGAAAAAAATGGACAACTTCACCACCAGATAAGACCGCTCAAGAACAAGAACTGAATAGGCTAATGGAAGAATTTATGAAGAAGGAAGGTGAACATGGTCTACGTTCGCAAGCAACTAAGTCTGAAACATTTTTCCGTAGCTCCCAAGAAAAAGAGACAACACCTGTCCGTACCATTAAAGTGAATGAATCGTATGAAGTTGTACCTTCTGAAGCGGATGCCTCTGCGGAGAAATTGTACAATGTAGAAGAACCACAAGAGGGCCATACTACTTTCATTACTCACGGTGTTCAACATTCAACTTTAGAAACTTCTTCAGCGAACATTGCGACTGTGATACAGAAAGTAACGAGGAAGATTACACGAACAAAGAAACGTGTAATTAAACATATAAAGATCATAGATGGTAAAGAACACGTGACTGAAGAAGTAATTGAAGAACCTGAAGAAGTTGAAGTAATTGAAGAAGAACCGAAAATGTCGCACAATGTCCAAACAGAAGGTATGACAACTAAACGTATTAGAATAATCAAACAAATTCAGATTATAGATGGTAAGGAGCATGTCACCGAGCAGGTTGTTGAGGAACCTGATGACGAGTACGTTCCTGATTCCACAGTTACTGCTGAGATAGACGTACAAATTAACAAGCCAGGTCTAGAAAAACTTGAATTTGTTAGCAGTGTTCCTGTAAGTGAAATAGTAACTGAGACTATACAAAAGCTTCCTCAAGACTCTGTTTTTGATACAACTAAAAGCTTACTTGGTAGTGAGATGGAGTATTCCGGAATTTCCCTTTCACCAGATAATAAAACAACTGACACAATAGTCACAAAAACTAAACAAGTTAAACGAGGTCTAGCAAAAGATGACAGATCGGCTGAAGACCATTCGTCGACATGTGAAGTTGTGGAAACTTCAGAAGCCCCTGAAGGAACTATAACTATAATAAGGAAAACAGTACAGACAGTAGGTGAACCTGAAACTAAAATTATAGCAATGACAACCGAGGAATCTGGATTGGACCGCCAAGAAACGAATCAAGTTAGTGAAAGAGTCACGACATCTGAATTCGCTACATTGATTCCTACAGCTGAGTCGGTAATGACTACAAGTCAAAGTGATGTAATCAGTAGTCTTCAATCTTCGAGTGAACCAAGACACACTGTAGAATCGGATAAGGATCACACTGATATATCTCCCTGTGAAGTAACAATAATACCTACAGCAATTTCCGTTAAACCACCTGACTCAGTTGTGACTGTAACTCAAACACAAAAAACTAAAGTCATCGGTGAAAAAGCAAAAACAGTGGAAGAAACCACAACTGTTCTTCCTTCTAATATAGTTAAAGATAGTGTTATCGATATTACCAAAAGCTTTATTTCTAATGAAGCCGAACAGTATACCGCTAAGATAAGTGAAAAACTAAAAGAAAATGAGGAATTTGTGCCCGTTCCATCAAATGCAGATGTGTCAAATGATATTGTTGAAGAAACAGATAAGATTATGCAAGTAATCCAGGAAACTATTCAATCAACTGAACCCGAAATTACTGTAACGACAGTAACTACCAAAACCGATTTGCCAATAGCTGAAACTGCCGTAGAAAAACCATCAAATGACAAGACAACTGACAATAACACGACAACGACAGTGTTACCAGTGGAAGCGCTGAAAGATACTAGTCTTAATAATTTAACCATGAACTTGGTAGAGAGTAAAAAAGATCATTCAGCAGTATCAAAACTCTCACATATAAAACAAGAGAAGCCAGTAACATCAGACAAAATTACTGAGAAGTCTCAGGATGTCTCACAACGACCAGACCAACTCCCAGAACACCAACCAGAAGAAAAGATATCTCAGTCAGAAGAAATTAAAATCAAGGAAACCCAAGTTCCAGCATTAATTGAAAATGAACCACAGACTACAGAAGTCCAGAAACCTATAATTATACCTGACATTGTTAAGCAAAAAGAACCAACTGATACAGAACACGCTTCTGTTGAAGAAACTTTTATCACTACTTCGGCTGTGGATTCACTAATTGGAGAAAAGCCGAGGGATACTTCCCTTGTGGATTTAACTAAAAGCATGATTGAAAGTGAAATAGATCACTCGACAATATTGAAGACAACGAATAAAACGTTAAAAGATGAAACATCTGTTAAAACAATTGACAAATCGTCAAAAAAGGCTTCTAAGAAGCAGAAAAAAGAAAAACTAGAACAAAAGAAACCTCAATCAGAAGTCATTGAAGTTGAAGGCCCCATTTCATCCGACTTTAAAGTTCCAAAATTAACTGAGACTATAACACAGTTCTCTGAGGTCAAGGAACCTATAACAACACCGGTCGTTGCTACGCCAAAAGAACCAACTGTCACAAAAGACGTTTCTATAATTAAAGAAACAGTTACAACTACTCCAACCGAAGATTCGGCAGTGGAAGAAAAGCCAACAGTCACTTCTCTAGTTGATTTAACCAAAACTTTTATTGACAGTGAAATGGACCATTCGGCAGTGTTGAAGATACCGCATAAAACACTTACAGATATAACACCACTTGAAACGATTAATGTGACACAAGAAGATTCTAAGGCACCAAAAAGAGTAAAATTAGAAGTAAAGAAACCACAATTACTTCAAGAGACAGCTACAGATGACATCAAAAATACAGAAGTGAAGGACGCCAGGGATAAAGTACCTACGATTACTCATACAAAATTACAAACAACCGAAACTGTGTCAGAAATACAGCCTGGAGAGAAGAAGTTGGATACTAAAAAAGCTACCATTCAGCCAACAGAGAAAAAATTGCCCAAAAAAACGTCTAAAGAATACAAAGATCCTTCGGTTATTGAAGACGGTGCTCCCAAGACAAAGTTAACAGAATTTTATAAAAAATTCGCCACTGACCTTGACGTGGATAGAGATACATCAATTATTAGTAAAAGTTCAATTGATAGTGAAGTTGAAATTGATGCTCAGCTTGATAAGGTTCCCCAGAAACTGAAGGATGATGTTCCACAAATCAAAGAAAAAGTTCCAGACGTACCTGAAAAAGTTACAGAAACATTGCAAAAGAAGATTGAATCTGATGAGCCTGCAACCACTATGGCCAACGAAGAAGTTTTGAAATCTGGAAAGAAAGATCAAGCCCGATTAATGGAAGCTATCACACTGGAAACAACTACCATTTTCCCTGAAACACATAAAGACACTTCTATTATGGATATTACCAAAAACTTGCTGGAGAGTGAAATGATTACCTCAGTTCCAGAGAAACCTAAAAAACTAAAATCATCAGAAAAATTGGATATTACAAAAAAGACGAAGGATGTTACATCATTTAAAGGAACAGAAATACAAGAATATAAAACGGTTACAGAAATAGATCAGGAAATAATTCAGCCTGTCACTGTAACTACAAAAGAAGAAGTCTTTACCAAACCATTTACTGAAGAGACATCGGAATGGGAAATAGTTGAATTCCCCGAAGATGTTCTACATGTAGAAGATATAGTAAACCCTGTTGCACCTAACGATATAATTGTTCCTGTAACTTCCAGCACTACTCCACAGTACATTGATAATAAAAACCCCGAAGATCTTTTAGCGGTTGTAGAGCTTCAAAAAAACACTACTCTTGTTGACATTACAAAAAGTATGTTAGACAGCGAGATGGATTATTCAGCGTTATCGAAAATACCTACAAAACCTGTTTTACATCAAGACGGACACCAACCTGGATTAGTTATAGAAGATCAGAAACCATCTACTAATGAACCGAAGATCCCTTCATCCATTACGATAGTAGAAACTGTAGTACCTTCCACAACTGAAACCCTGACTATTACAAAAGAAATGCAATTTGATCAACCAAACAACGAATCAACAAAGAAAGTTGAAGCAATTGATATTACACAAATAATTCACGAAAATCCTGTTGTATTTGAAGATCATGAAAAACCACATATTAATCTACTAGGTATTACTAAAGAACTCCTTGAATCAGAGAGTATTCATACTGATAGCCTACATATTTCAAAGAAACCAGTGGAAACTTTATCAAAACCAAAAGACCTTAAAACTGATGAGACGCAATTTAAACCTGTAGTCAGCGTGCCAGAAACGGATACAATTGAATCGCTCGAAGATGTTCCACAACAAATAACAGAAGTAACAATTGTCACAGACAAACAAGTTGTACCACCTTCCACGATAGTCCTAGATGAAGTTTCACAAATACCTTCACTAGAAGAAGTCAAACCTGAATTGCAACGTACTGTTACACGAATTGTTACAGAACAAGTAACTGATCTTGACGAACCAGAAGATAAAGAACCAACATTTACTTCTGTTGTTAGAGAAACAATAGTTACCGGTGTTCTGAAAGATACAATTGTGTCAGACTTAAAACCTTCAGAGTTCGAAAAGGAACCGACACTCTCCATAGAAACTAAATCCATTACATCTCCCGAATGTATTCATATAGCTACTACTGAGAAAATACCAGACCACATTAATCTAGGATTAGTCAAGACGGTTGAAGATTCACAAAAAGGTATTAACGATTTTACAAAAGAACTTTTGATCCAAGAGGGAGTTCGAAAGGACCAGATTCCTACAACTCGGAGATCTAAAGAAGATGAGGTAACAATGAAATTAAAAGATCAAGTTACTTGTGTTGTTGAACATGTCCCAGAATCTATTAAAAGTGATGATGTAGAATCAGAACAAATCAATGAACTCTCAGGCCTAACTCCTAAAATGGCAATCAGTCACATTGTCACCGAGGTAGCTCCCACACAGTCAAAGGTGGAAGTTGAACAACTGAATATCGGTACTGTCATCACTGAATCCGATGCCACTGCCGTTCCAGAATCTCCTAAAGTTTCCTATATCCGACAATTCGAGCCTAAAGTGCAAGGTTCTTCGGAAAGTGTTAATAAATTACTAGCTACATTTGACCAACCAGAACAGGCTGAAATACCAACACAAACGTCACCATTCGGTACATTTGAAACAATGCAAAGTAAACCTGAGACTAAATATGACATCAACTTACTCCTAGAATCCGAGCGATATGACACACATTTACGTGGCTTTAAGCCCGATGACATACCAGTTGATACGCAACCGACGATACCACAGCAAACGTTAGATATTAGTATGTCGCTATCCAAAACGGATATCACCACAAAGTCAGAACCTCAAGTAAAACTCGATATGAAGGTCGAACAATTTGAATCTCGAAAACCATCTATAGTCAAAAAAGATATTGACGTCAACTTGCCTAGTGAAATTAAAATTACTACTGAGCACATAGAAACACATATAGACGATATTAAGGATCAACCCACAACGAAATCACCAGAGGAGTCGAGGAAAGACCACAAAAGAAGTAAACAGAGAAAGAAACATAAACGGGATTCAGAAAGTAGTGAACCCATAGAAATACCGAAAGAGACTCCTGTTGAAACGGAAAAGAGTATAGAAGACACTGATAGTTCTTCTTTAAGTCATTACGTAGAGTTACCAACATCGCCACCTGTAGAGTCACCAAAACCAACAGAAGATATTCTGAAACCTGTTGCTATTGATAATCAGGCATCTGAATATGAGTCATTAATCCTCGATTCTGAACCAATTACGGAAGAAGGAGGTTACGAGCCTGAGGATTCATCGTTAGGCCCCGTATCGACGCCAAGCAAAAAGAAGAAACCAAAGAAGCGTAAGACTCTTGGAATTAGCGAGGAAACCACATATCCAAAATTAAGTACGACCGATTTTGAGGAAACTACAGTATCTACGCCCATCGAAGTTGATGAACCTGTGCGTGTAAAGAAAACTAAAGATAAGAAGCAAAAGAACAAGACCCCCGTTGTACATGAACCTAAAAATGAAACTCCTAAAGTTTCACCCGGCCTAGAACCTGAAGTCAAACTTGACACTCTAAATATTGGCAGTGAAATATTGGAATCTTCACCTCGTGATGAATCTTATCGTACGATGAGCGAGGAGTCTGACATCAGTACTGTGAAAATCATCGAAGAATGCGTACAAAGCAGTCCAGAGATTCTACAAAAGGAAGTGTCCACAACTGTTACTTATCCTGTCCCTGTTGTTGAAGAGATTGCAACTCAAGAGTTCTCCATACAGACGTCACCCGAACAAACTGGATCCAAGGAAGAATTTACTCGACCGGATATCTTGGACACTGAGTTGCAAACTTCGCCTACGCAAGTCAGCGAAGTTCTGACGCAAACTACACCAGTGGAGGACAAAGAGGCTCACACGCAGACCATTGAAGAAGTCACCACCGTAACCGAGAAAGTAAAAATGTCAGATACGGAGATACAAACCAGTAGGAATGAAACGCCCGAACAGGTAATTCAATCTGAAGCGACAACTCAAGTAATACCATATGATATCAGCACTCCGGAAGAGAAATTTTCACAGACTTCTCCATTGAAAGAAGAACTAGTTGAACTAAAGGAAGATGTACTATCAAAACCAGAACCTGTAACTGAATCTCGGGATATGCAAACATCTCCATTGCCAGAAGTAAAGAAAGATGAGAAGAGCACGGAAGTGTTTGTTGAAACTACTGACACTGATATACAGACTATAAAACAAGAAATTGTGGACCAGGAAACCTCAACTACGCCTATCAAAGAGAAGGAAGTAGCAGAGATAAGCATTCAAACTCCTGAAGTGCCCCTAGTAAGTTCATTTACCCAATCAGATGAACCTAAACCAGCGACGATAGAAGAAACTACCGAGAAGCCAGATTTATTTGAACAAGAGATCTATAAGAGGGAAGTTATTACTATTGATACCACACAACAGACTTCTCCAAGGGTTGAATTCGAAGACTCTAGATTACCTAAACTAGACTTGACTAAGACTGAAGTAACTACGGTTGAAGCTAGTCAACAAACGACTCCTCGTGCTCCTGAAGAACCAAGCTTGATTCTTGCGCCGATGCCCAAGAAGGAAGCGGTTACTATGGACAGCACTCAACAGACGTCTCCACGCGCACAATTTGCAATATCTCCCGCAGTTTCTGAAGATTCTACGCCGATACCTGTACTGGAACTTGAGCAAAGAGGGTTTACCACGATAGATACCTTTCAGCAAACATCACCTAGGGTGTATTCTGAAGATTCTGTTTCAACATCCACAGACGAGCCCTACGAAGTTCATTTACGGGCTCAAATTTCTATTCCCCAAACAACTAACGATTTCCTGCTTAGTGAACGCCAATATGAAGAACCTGCACAATCCATTATTGCCGAAAAGCAGAGACAAAAGAAAAGGAAACACAAAAAGAAGGCCGATTCACCGCTGCTCCAGTCTCCTGGCAGTCTGTCGGACCCAATCAATACCGAGCTTTCTTTATCGTTAACACCAACTAGTGATGATTTATCTAGTAGAGGTCCTTCATCGATTGACGAAGGTATTTCACAGCTGGCAAGTCCAGAACTACCGAGACATGCCACCTCGCAACCAAAATTATCATACTCTGACGTTGTACAGAGATCTAAATCCAAGTCTCCATCACCAAGCAAGTCTGTTATCCTTCCTCATAAAACAGAAAGGGCGAAATTGCTGGACGCCCTTGAAAAGCGAACGCAATCCATCGCAGAACCTCAAAGACATATTCCCGATAATTCCATGGCTGTAGCTCTGCTAGAACCGTCAGTCGAAAAATCTTATGACCTTGTCATTAATAAAGAATTGGACGAAGTAAGGAATGCACTTGACAACAATGATCATAGTAGAACGGAAAGAAGTGTTATTATCGTCATTGAAACGATATCAATTTGGCTGGAAGAAATTCAATATAGAATTCAAAGAGAGACAATAACTGGCGTCAAATCCGTTGAAGAAACCGAGCGACTAAAATCACTACAGAGTTACATTTATAATTTGAAAAAAATTATCGAGGTTACCGAAGTGAATGAAGAGATCATCACTTTAATCGAGACATTAACGCGTCAAGTGGACGCGGTTAATACTTTGTTCAAACAAAGCTCGGTAAAAGTGAAAGAAGTAGAAAAGGAATGGCATAAGTTCTTGGATGACACTGAAAGACTGAGCCAATCGATTGAACAAGTAAAAAATAATCTAGACGACGTTATTCTATCAGAAATTCCTACTCAAAAGAAACTCGATAAATTGGATAAAATTGAATCGGACAATGTGGATAACTTCGATACCGTTATTAAGATGTTCAAACGGTACCGCGTGTTTTTGGAAACGAACCCAAAGAGAGAGTGTCCTGCCAAATTATACATTTGCGAAGACGACACTAAACAAGTTGAAAATGTCATCAACACAGAAAGAGACAGGCTTCTTCAGTTGGCTTCACTAGCCGAAGAGTACGAACAAACATTACAGGACTTCGGACAGATCACAGACGTTGCTGAAGCACTTCTCGATGGAAAAATCATCGTGTCCGATTTGGATCATCTCCACGAAGAAATCCAGAAACACAGAAACTTCTTCGTTAACTTAAGCCATTGTAGGGCTATACTTGAATCTCTGGAAGATAATCTCGATAGTGAAACTAGAGCGAAATATTCGTCTTTACATAACTCTCTTCATGACAGAGCTACATCGATCATAGATAGAGCGGCAAGTCGTGCCCAGCAGATGACGCTAGCGGCCTCAAGATGGACCATGCTTATACGGGGTATGAAAGAAGAACAACAATGGCTCATAGTAGCTCAACAAAGAGTCCCAGAACTAACTAATGTAACCTCAATGGATCACGAACAGTACATCAACCTCTACCAATCTATCAGTCTGGACGTATCACAACACTACGCGAAGATGTTACGTCTCCTTTCCATCACGGAGGGCCTACAAAGCTTGATCGTATGTTCAGGGCTAGAGACCCAGTGTGCTTCAGCCCTTGATACATTACTGAAACTACAAGAGGACGTTGACACAAGACTGACGCGTCTTACAGCGTTCAGAGAAAACTGGGTGACGTATGATCACCTCATTGACCGCATTGAAGGATGGATGAAGATAGCCAACAAGGAACTGGAATTCATCACACCCGAGAACATTACAACTACCGGAAATCTTCGTAGATTCTGGGAGCTCAAAGCCCAGCATGAAGTACACAATAACTTAAAGAACGAATCGGGAGTGCAGTTTGAGAAGGCATTAGAAATTCTGCCTATTTCTGATGAAATGGTACAACGTCAATTCTTTTCAAAGGTCGAAGACAGATGGCACGATCTAGCTGCCAGGATTGGTAACATCCATGCCACGGCCATCCAAAACATTTCAGACCGTGACGTCTCTTCTGGAGAGAAACTTAACATCCTCGAAGAAGAACTGAGAGAACTTCGCGCGGCTGTAGACGGATTGAAGGGCGTCGTGAAAAGCGAAGATGAGCTCAACCTATACATAGAGAGACTGCAAGTCATGACAGGACGTATTGACAGAATTCAAAACGAACTCGGAAGATTAAGTCTTCTCCCAACAGCTGAGTCAGAACGTCTTGGAGCTTTACTTACTCAGTCTGGCATTCTGGATGACCAGATAGCCGAAGAATTGGAACGCAGCATGCTACTCAAAGAAAAGATCGTGCAAGTCCAAGCCGGAATAGCCAGATGCCAGAAGAGCCAGCGCCGTGCCAGACTGATACTAGAAGAGTGTGAGGCAGCTGAGAGACTCGGCAGTGACGTGGTCGAGAGAGCTTCGGAAACTTGTGACAAGTTAGTCGAGGACCTAGCTTCTCAGTGGAGAGATATCCTAGCATTGAGACAGGCGTTGCACACGCTGCCGACCAGTCTCAGGGTTATCGTATCACCAACGTGTGTAGAGAGAGACATTTCCGCATTACAAGAAACCCATGCGGAGTTAGAAGCGGCGTGTAGCGAGCTGAGTGGTCGGCTTCGCGGACGAGTTGCGTTGTGGCGACGCTTCGAGCGACAACTGGAGCTCGTGCAAGGCGCCGTGCGTGAGGCTGATTACATGGTCGAACTACTCACTGTGCAAGGCCAGGTCGACTATGACCGCCTCCTCAAGGCTACCGAGAAACTTGAGGTCAGTATAGTACTTTACATGCTTATAAATTATTTGTGCTGCCGACATTCAGTGGTATATTAAATGTGTGCCACTGATACCGAGACATTACTTACATTCTGACGTGCGCTATGACTATCACTTCAATTTTCAATTCTTTCAATTGTGAGTTCATAAAAAGTTACTTTTGGTACTTCTAATATTTTATTTCCAGCAATGTTTGTTAAAAGTTCGGATATCTAATAGTATTCTTTCGCGCAGACCCTGAGCGAGTCGCTAACCCGTCGCAGCGGAGAGCTGGTCGGCGAGTTGAAGGAGGCTGCCGCGCCTTTAGAAGCATCCACCGAGCCAACCGTCGCCGCGCAACTGAGACGTGAGCTGGATGATGCTGCTGCCGCCTACCATCACACGTGCGCCAACCTGACGCAGCTGTGTGACAAGTGAGTGTTCTGTCTAGATAATTTATGACCTGAAAGCAGTCGCGACACTTCTACAAGTGTCTATAGAGTTTATTATTATAATATTTCTATCCCTTAACATAAGTTTTGCCTCATTCACAACTATAAAAAAAATCATAGATGTATTATTACGCTACATTGCCTATCTTTATGGTGAAATATTTGAATCAAAATAAACTAAACAGTCAAATTATTAAATGTTTAACCAATTTTTAAGAATTAGTTTCAAAGAGTAAAAATAGCTATTATTATGGCTTATAAGGGCAGACAACCGATAGTAACGTCAAGTATCAGACACTGACGTCAATGATGCTCTCGTTTGTCAAGGGTATACTTTTCAGTTTGCGTGCCAGTGACGCTGTGTTGATACTATCACATAGTATTTATTGAGTGGTAGAGCCACGCTATAGATAATTTTGTCTACAGCACAAATTGGGTGGTTACCACTGTCTTACAGATAACCCACGTAATACGACTTGCTGCTGCGTTTCGTACGGTGAGTGAGATATCCGTAGGCCCAAATCCCGGTCCCCTCCCCAATCCCTTATATATCCCTTTCCTTTAAGGTACCCAACGCGACCATGATTCTTCCAGTATTGTGGGTATACATGGGAGATAACTTACGGTGGAGATCACTTATCATCAGTTGACCCGTTCGTTTACGACCTATGTGGTAGGCAGCGGCCTGGCTGTGCTCTGGCATTGAGGTCCATGGGCGGCGGTAACCACTTACCATCAGATGGGCCGTGTGCTCATCTGTCTATCTAGGGCAATATAAAATGTTACAATAAGAACGCGTAGACGAGTGAGGGCGCCTAACGGTATCATTCCTCCGTAGGTACCACAAAGCGGTGGATCTATGGAAGCGGTACCGCGAGGCGGCGGCGGCGGTGCGCGCCTTCGCCGAGTTCCAGGAGGGACGCCTGCACGCGCTCAGGCCTGACGACGCGCCCGATACTGCGCAGGTATGTCGCGTACACTTTAACTGACATAGATACATAGATAGAATATTCTTTATTGCACACCAAATAAAGTAGGTAGCTTATAAACGAGGATCATACAGTAAGGGTGATACAATGGGCGGTCTTATCGCAATCAGCGATTTCTTCCAGACAACCTTGATTTCTCCGCCAAGTGGGTCGATTTTGTTAAAAGAAACATTCGATAGAGTTTAGCGGCGATATGGTCCCATATAAATTTGGTTAAGAGCTGATAACGGAATACGGAGTAAAAAAATTAAACTCCTCAACGGATAAAAACACAGTTATCGCGATTGCGTTGTGTTGGAATTTACATGTCACTAGCTGTCCCGCGCGGTTTCACCCGCAGCATACAATTGCAGCGCCATATGCCGGGCTGATTTGTGAATCTAGACCATCCAGGGCGCCACCCAAACGCATACAAAAAAAAACCGTTTAGGAGGAGTTCAGTCACATACACACGTACAGTAGGATTATATATACATACAAAGATAGCTATACTACCTACCTAACATTTAAAAATAAAATAAGTTAAAACTTAACCGATTCCATTTGACCGGCAGCTGCACCGGCACCGATTCCAAAAAAACCTATAGAAATTGTTATTTTTGACTTTTCAGTGTTATTCGTTAAATTTGGTTTTTACAAAAACTGAACTTAAATAGTAGCGATTACCAAAATACCTATTTAAACTACACCTTCAATCGAGTTTGCACGGCCGTCTAACAACTGAGTAACCGTACTGTATCGGATCAAGTCTGTACATATAAATGTCCAGTAACCGTCGAGCACCGTGGCCCGTGGCGTGGACAACTCTAACGGTAAACACAATGCGGATTTATTCGCAACACCACGTATTTGGTGAGCCGGTTACTGGTCATGCAAATAAAGTACACGTTATTATTGAATCGCCTCATTGGGCTCTCTATCAAACCGGCCAGGTCCTCCTTTTTTTTTATCCTGGCTCGACAAAGTGACTACGCTACACCTGATGGTAAGTGTAGCGCAATCCATGAATACTGTCGACCAACGATAGACACTGAATCTATAGCAAATCGGCAGAATTATGCCGGCCTGCTTAGTTGCTTCTTCACACTCCTTGATTAATTAACACTCAAATTCACAAACATCATACTTTTGCATTTATAATATTTGTAGGATATTATTGTTAGTGGTAGAGCCATGCCAACGCGCCCATAATTCTTTTGGTATTCATGGTATATGGGCTGTGGAGATCACATACCATCAGACCCACATGCTCGTTTACCGGCTTCTGCCATAAAAAAACTTTACTTGTTGTAGGTACCTAACTCTAGAGCATAAAACGAAACGTACGTACCAAAAAAAATAATATAAAAACATACAACATCAGTAATTTACATACATACGCACTCACGCCCGTAATCCCCTAAGGGGTAGGCAGAGGTGTAACCAGTACACCCACATTTCGCTGAGCCTATCTCCGTCCCATGATGTGATAGGGGGCGAGCCTATCGCCATACCAGGCACAAATTCCAGACTCCGGGCTGATATTGAGCATTTCGTAATAGAAAAACCCAATACCACTACCCGACCCGGGGATCGAACCCGAGACCTCAGCGTTAGCCTCAATCAAACGCGTACGCATTACAACTGCGCCACCACGTAAACAGTAATTTAATTAACTTAAAACCTTTTATTTACGTTATTTTAACGTGTTCACGTGAAATGAGTAGTAACTCACGCGACAGCCGCGCCTACGTGCCACGTAGCGGTCGATGCACTACACTCGCCCACGTCCAAGCCGACCAAGCGCAATGCGCATAAATATTTAGCACAATAATGGCGCTATGTCCCCCCCCCCCCCCAGTCATGCGTTTTCGCTTCCAACTTGCGTCTTTCTTGGACGTATGACTCTCGGATCACGGTTATATCAGAAAAATTAAGAAATCTGTAACTTAACTGACTGCCTCGATGGCCCAGTTGTAATGCGTACGCGTTACGACCGAATCTGACACTGAGGTCTCGGGTTCGATCCACGGGCCGAGTAAAAGTGATATTGGGTTTTTTTTTATTACGTAATGCTCAGTATCAGCTCGGAGTCTGGAATTGTACCCGGTATAGCGATAGGCTCGGCCCCTATCACATCGCAGTTATTATTTATTATTAATTAAGTTTTTTTTTTATATTAGATTGAATGACGAGACGAGCAGGTCGCTCGCCTGATGGTAAACGCCACACCTGCTCATAAACAGAAGCAACGACACACAGAACTTTAAATAAAGCACTGCATGACACTGGACTGCGCTCGTCACCCCGAGACATAAGGTGTTAAGTCTCATAATGCCCAGTAATTACACTGGCTTCTGTGCTTACACACTGTTGCTTGGCGGCAGAAATAGACAAAGCGGTGGTACCAACCCAGCCGGTCTCTCGCAAACGAGGGACCTACCACCTTGTAAATATTATATATATCCGGTTGTTTCACGACAAAACTATTCAATAAGATTGTCTCTATGCGCATATGTTAAACCCGCACTTCATACGTCTGCCTGTGCATAAAATTTCATCCAAATCAGTTCAGCCGTTAAGGCATGATTGATTAACAAACACCCAAACTTTCATCCATATAATATTCGTAGGATCCTTTTCTTGCCGGTGTTTTGACTGTAGTAGACTGCCATCAGATTAAATCATCGTTTTGTCAGTTGCTTGGCTTGTTTTTTTTTATTATTTGGTACAACAAACAAACAGTGGAAAACAATGTTACTGAAATGAAATGAAATGAAATAGTTTTATTAATCATGTAGGCAATTAAAATAGCGCTTATGACAAGTCAGTACAAAATAAAGAAACTTATGTATAAAAATCATATCAACTAATGTATACATAACATACATAGCATCGTCAAATACACTAAATTGTTTATTTGTTGTCTTTTTATTTTACATTATTAAAATTATTTGTAATATGGAAACGTCCATTATTAATTATTAAATATTTTGAGTCGGTATGGACCACTGCATTTACCGAAACGGCACGAGTTTTAAAACTACCACCGGATCCAAAACGACCCAGCTTGAGAAGACCCGGCGAAACAAACTCAGTGGGCTTAATTTATCACTGGATTCAACGCGGCGCGACCCAAACTCTGAGAAGATCCAGCTACTTGAACTCAGGGGGCTTGTTTTAGGTCCGGATTTTCAATAATTTATATTAGGAAATACAAAGTCCTATAGTTAACTAATAGCAGTGATAGCTCAGCGGGGAGTGGTACGGACTGTCGAGACGAAAGTCGCAAGTTCGAAACCAGCCCCAAGTGCATACACCTCTGACTTTTCTAAGTTATGTGTATATGAATTGTCAATTATCACTTGCTTTAACGGTGAAGGAAAAACATCGTGAGAAAACCTGCATACCTGAGAAGTTCTTCATAAGAATTTCGAAGGTATGTGAAGTCTACCAACCCACATTAGGCCAGTGTGGTAGACTAAGGCCTAATCCCCTCTCATTCAGTAGAGGAGGCCCGTGCCCAGCAGTGGGACGTATATAATAAAGGGCTAGTAAAAAAAAAAAAAAAAAAATAGTTAACTTTAGGGAGATTGAATGCGGACCATGTGTACTCGCTAAAGTACCATTCTGTGTCGCGATGAACAACGCCCTTCTCTCAGTAGCAGTAGGTTAAAAAAAAAAATTACGAACGTAAGAATATACTAGATCGTGAATCAGCATGGTAACATGCCGGTAGCATAGTATCCGGCATTGCGGACATATTTTGTACTGACTTGTCATAAGCGCTATTTTTTTTTTTTTTTTTTAATTGCCTACATGATGAATAAAACTATTTCATTTCATTTCATATCGTAGCTGAGAAAACCTCACATCCGTTAACTGCTACATTCTGCGTACACATTCTGTTTTAGGTTACTCTCATTTAAACGCTGTCCCGCGCGGTTTCACCTGCGTGCATTACTGCTCCACTGTTTCATACAAAGTTTACCCAGTTTTTTTTCAATTTTCCTACCAGCCGATTTCTTCAAGAAAGGATCGATAAAATGTCACTGCTCTGGCAAGATGCATCGATACCATGGGTGGTTATTTTGATTAATAGAATTAAAATTACTTTAACTTTTTTCGTACACAACGGCAATTTCATAGACCTCTTATTTCCCTCAATAATTAGTTTAATCGTCGGATATAATTGTTTGTAAGCTGTAAATACGAATATACATGGAAATTTTTGTTTTTTGCCAATTAACTCAAGAAACAAACGTTTTAGAATAAACTCGCTGTCCCTAGCGGTTTCACCGCAGGCATGTTACTGCCCTGCTCCCATGGGTCATAGCGTGATATATTTACATTAAAACCTTCCGGAATAAATTCTCTAAATTATACTGCAAAAGACATCAAAATCCGTTCCATAGTTTAGGAGAAATAAGCGTAGAAACAAAGACAGACACAGATAGTGACTTTGCTTTATACAATGTATTGACAAGTAAAAGATAGCTAATAATAATGTATTACATTAATTATCTCTGTGACAGAAGCACAGAGTGCTTTGAACTTATACTGTCTATTTGTAATGCCATTAACTAATTATATTTGAAATGTTTTGTTTTTGATAAATTACTTTATTAGTAATGTGTTATTTTTTAATTATACATACATATAAACGCACTCACGACTGTATTCCCTCAAGGGGTAGGCAGAGGTGTAACCAGTACACCCACATTTCGCCGAGCGTATCTCCGTGATGATGTGATAGGGGGCGAGCCTATCGCCATACCGAGCACAAATTCCAGACTCCGGGCTTTGCGTAATAGAAAAACCCAATATCACTTTTACCCGACCCGGGGATTGAACCCGAGACCTCAGCGTCAGCCTCAGTCGTAACGCGTATGCATTACAACTGCGCCACCGAGGCAGTCTTTTATTATATGTAATGGTTAAATATAACATAAGCTCACGCCTATATTCCCGATGGGGTAGGCAAAGGTGCCCCTAGTGCAGTCATGGTTCGTACAGCTTCCCTTGATTGTTGATGAACCTATCGGCTGATGAGTTCATTTACATCGCAATCTCCGAACACAAATTTTGATTGTCCGACCTTAGATTTGTCGCCAGCTTCTCAGCTTGGTTGATCGGCAGAGATAGATAAAGCGGTGATACCAACCCAGGTGGCCTCTCGTATACAAGGGGCCTACCACCTTGTGAAGTAGTTATACTGCTCACTGTCAACTTGAGCGAAGTTCATTCTCTTGCCACTTCATTTCTTTCTTTCTTTCTACCTGGCGTTATCCCGGCCATTGCCAGGGTCCGGCTTCCCACTAAGACGCCTCCACTTCGCCCGATCTTGAGCATCCTCTGTAGTAAGACTGTTGGCTCTCATATCTGCCTCTAATACGTCAAGCCAGCGTTTTTGGGCCGTCTGCGGGATCGTACTCCTGGTACGTTCACACGTTACCACTTCATTTATAATATCATATTATTATTAAGATATTGTATGTGTTTGTGGCAATAACGGCTTTATTATTATTATTAAGTATGACTGCGTTTACATCGTTACTATTTCCTGTTATTATTAAAATATCCTGCTATTTAATCATAATGGCCGTGTGAATATTGAGTTTCGCAGCTAGCTTCTAACTACCCGTACAGTCAACCTTTCCCAGGCTACTGCGGGAAAATTTCACTTCCATCCACTTAATACGTGATGTAGATATCTCGTGCGATGTACATAGATTGAGACAACAGATAGCACTCATACGGTAAATCTTACGGATGCCCAAATTTCCCTATTCATTTCATAGATCGGCAGCACCACGGTTCCTTTGGCATTATGGTGTTAATGGAGACTTCTTACCATCAGGCAACACGTTTGCTTGTTTTCCGTTCTGCTATAAAAGTATATATAAATCTTAAGACTGCGTGAGTCCGACATTCGCACCTCTGTGGAGCGCAACTTCTCGGAAATTATTTGCAAATGAATTTCCTCGTACTCAAAAAAAGTGACGACAAGCTATACTCAAGATTTTTGTGCCTCGTTATATCAAATAAAAAAAAATCGCCTTAACGGATGAACAGATTTAGATGAAATTTGGCGCACAGGTAGATCGTAACCTGGATTAGAGCGTGTGATATGTTTATCCCGGCAGTAAGTTCCCGTGGGATGTAATAATAAAGACATTCATGCGGGTGGAGACGCTAACAAAATATAACTTGATTACATTTATTTTTATTTTTACATACATACATAGACTCACGCCTGTTTCCCATAGGAGTAGGCAGAGACAACGGATACATAAAGTACTTGACTTAAACAAAATATGTTTTGTATAACTAGCTTTCACTCGTGGCTACGCTCGTGAACGTCTCTGGGATATAAAGTAGGTAGCCTATATCCAGATCGTGGACTACTTCCAAACAAATGCGTAATTAAATAATGCCCTAACTTGCAATCTTCCATATTTATAATAGGATAGGAGGTAATGATTTCTTTTTCTTCTTCCCACTCGCAGTGGGGTCGGCACAAAATGTTTTAACACATGTTACAGAATGGTTTGGCTTGTAGTTTTTACGACCAACCGCCTACCTGACGTCTACCTCTCTGGGAAGGTTATAATTTCGTGTTCCAATGTACAATTTGATATTATTGCAAAATACCTAGATAATGGTAAATTGACAGTAAATTGATATCAAGTTAAAACAAATTTGAAGGTCGCTCCATCCGCCCTTTATCGGTGACTGTATAGTTCCTAATGATGTCATCTGTTTGATATTTTCATATACCTTAGTATAACGTTAATAATTCTGTGTTTTAATATTATACGCCTAAAAGCACCACCGAACTAAGGGGGGAGGTCAGTCCGCCCCGGGCCCTCTGCTTTAGCGGGCCACTAAATATCGAATTCTCATGCAATGTCAAGTCTGTGTATAAAGAGAGCTCACCGGGGGCCCCAAATACATTTGCCAGTCCCCCATTAGACTTGTGTCCCTGGGTCCCCAACGGGCTTAATCCGCCACTGCCTAAGCAGCAGCAGATAACATACACATATAAATATGCACTCACGCCTCTAATTCCCGAAGGGGTAGGCAGATGTGTAACCAGTACACCCACATTTCGCCGAGCGTATCTCCGTCCCACGATGTGATAGGTGGCGAGCCTATACCGGGCACAAATTCCGGACTCCGGGCTGATACTGAGCATTTTCTAATAGAAAAACCCAATATCACTTATACCCGACCCGGAGATCAAACCCGAGACCTCAGGGTAAACCTCGGTCGTAACGCGGACGCATTACAACTGCGCCACCGAGGCAGTCAGCAGATAACAACACTGATTAATTCAAAATATATGGAAATAGATACCTAACTGATAATTTCCGAGTGGTTAGTCTAAATACTAAAGTATTTACATACAATTTATTAAAACAATCCTAACTAATATTAGAAATGCGAGAGTGAGTTTTTTGTTGCGCCTTCACGCCAAAATCGCTGAACCGATTTTGATGAATTTTGGTACAGAGATAGATGGGACCCTAGAGATGGTTATACGCTAGTAGTTTTATCCCGGTTATAGGATACTTTTTATCCCGGAAAAGGCAAATTTAAGGTACATATCTATATGTTTAATTAGACATTTATTATTTTTAACCCCCGTTATAAAAGAAGGGTGTTATAAATTTATTTCCTTTGACTGTGTGTGCGTTTGTATAGGTATCTGTTTAGTATTGTAGAACCTTAACTAATGGGCAAATTTAAATGTTCTTTCTTGTTGCTTGAAAGCAAATTTAATCAAGATGGTTTAGCTATATGTTTGAAGAAAATTTGTTCGTTCGTTTAAAAGTTACAGACCGTTTTTTCTATTTGACCTCGGGGTTTTATCGGCTAGGTCATTAAATATTATAATAATGTTGAATATGGGTACAAATTTGATAAAATAAGTGATTAACGCGAACTTTGTGTATAATTAAATGAAATCGCGCGAAATAATGAACCTTGTGATAACACATTGATAACAACTGTGCAGCCAATACGCGTCAGTCACTCGGCGGGCGTCCGGCCGCAAGGACGTCGACGCGCCAACTGACCCGCGACCAAAACGAACAACGAAACCAAACTCGAATATTAAAACCAAAAAATAATTTCGAAAAAAGAACGCCGATATTTTTTTAAATTAAAAATAAATTACGCGCTAAAATCCAAAGCCACGTCGCGTGTACCTGAAACGTGTGATATGCAACTGAACTTCTCAGCGTATGCATAATTTCATTTGATCATTGGGCGATAAATGTAGTGCATAGTGCATACAATGTTGTGACCTTGGAACGCGGCCGTGACTCGATTATAAGCAAACGTGGTGTTCCAAATTTGAAATTTTGAACTCCGCATTCACGTCAGATTGAATTCGGAAGCTCGGCCGACCGGCGACCGACTATCTGGTTAAATAAACGAACTATTTATTTATTTTAAATAATATATATTTTATTTTACGCAAATAATGAAGTAAAGGATCGTAAAGGTGCGTCCATTAGTGCTGTGTCCTTGTCAGTAGTGTGATATGATTCTGTTTTCATTGAGCAGAGGTGATAAGGAATGTGTGTCACCGGTTTAACGTGTGATTTATCAAAATGTCACTACAAGAGGTGAGTGATTTGAGAACGTAAATCTCAGTGAAGACGGTAGTTGTAATTTTTTATCGTTACTATTAATAAACTCATGATTTTTTGCTTTGGTTTGGTCTGAAATGGCAACGGAAGTGATGCGTTCAGCCCACGCAAAAATGCATGTTTCATTAAATTTTGTTAGCAAATAATATAAAACGGCCCCCGCGATGTCTATAAAAGCGAAGGTATATGTGTAAATACTCAGTGGTGAGATCACCCACCGTTTCGTTAGGTCATAACTACTGTTGAACACTCGACGCAAGAAATCTAGACTCGCGAACACCTTGCGGTTCTAAGTTATTATATTTAATAACAAGTTTAACTCGCAGCTCTACTTGCTTGATTAGGTTATTCTTACCCTAGTTGATAATCTCCTACACGTTAATAAAGTAATTTTTCGCCTCAAAACTTCTCACAAGTAGCAACTGACAATGGAACAAAGACTTTAATGTATACTACTAGACAAGCTGCGCCGTACATAGAAATTGTACCACTAAGTTGCGGTCAGTTGATCGTAACTCAATATTACCATCTCGCTTACTCTCAACTAGAATCCCTATCGCGCTCCCTGTCTGTGAGCTGTCAAACTCCCGCGTTATGTGACGCAAGTCTTGTTTCCGTTCATTCGGATGCACGATGCACGAACGCCTGAAAGACTAACATACAAACAAATAATATTCAATTCTATGTATATTTATTTATAAACTATTTATTGTAAATACATCTTAAAAAAATATACTCATAGATCAATAGAACCTTATAAAATATAGCGAAGTACAAACGGCGGTCTTATCGCTAACTGCGGTTTCTTCCAGACAACCTTTAGGTATATCTCATACTCGTATTGTACGTAATTGTAAATGACTTGTACATAAATGTTTTTATGTCCAGTTCACTATAATAATATGTCAGTGGCATTACTTGATAAGGAATCAAGACTGCCAAGTTGTTTACAGATGGTCATCTAGTTACATTTATTTATTTATTAACCATCTCAGGGATATTGGGCTTTTCTATTACGAAGTGCTCAGTATCAGCCCGGAGTCTGATATGAGTATGCGAGTGGCCGTCTGGGTTGGTACCACCGCTTTGGCTATTTCTACCGCCAAACAACTTTCGAAACACATTGTTGTGTTTCGATTTGAAGGACATTGAGGCCAGTGAAATTACTGGGGATTATCAGACTTAACAACTTATGTCTCGGGATGACGAGCGCAGTTCAGTGTCATGGAGAGTTTTGTAATGCAGAGTTCTGTGTGACGTTGCTTCTGCTTATGGGCAGGCGTGACGCTTAACATCAGGCGAGCGACCTGTTCGTCTCGTCATTCAAGCAAATAAAAAAAAAGTCTGGAATTGTGCCCGGTATGGCGATAGGCTCGCCCCTATCACATCATGGGACGGAGATACGCTCGTGGGTGTACTGTTTACACCTCTAACTACCTCTTCGGGGATTATAGACGTGAGTGCGTATGTATGTATGTTTGTAGTCAGTAGCCTTGGTGAATTGTCAGTTTTATGGTAACGTTAGGATTATTTGGTAGTCCCGCTAAGAGCCGGCGGTCGGGTTCAAGAACCCCGTTTGTGAAAACCAAAGTAATCGCACCGTCGCGTTCTTTTTAAATGTGCCAACTGCGAGCATGCGAACCGATTTGAATCGTGTTTCGCGATCGTGAATTCGGTGATATGCGTATCGACCGTCAGTTTGTTTGGTTAGATATGAAATTTGTCAAAACAGTATGTTTATGATGTGGTAGAGCCGTGGTGTGTATGAGCCCATATGGTGTGGGCGCGTTGCCGACCTTAAAGGAAAGAGATAATAAGGGATTGTGAAGGGAAGGGGGATTTGGGCCTCCGGATATATCACTCACCGTACGAAACGCAGCAGCAAGCTGCTACTTTACGCCGGTTTTCTGTGAGACAGTGGTAACGACCCGGACGAGCCGGCCCATTCATGCTGTAGACAAAATTGTCTACAGCGTGGCTCTACCACTCGCAAATTACGTATAATGACATAACATGGATACATACGTTTAATTACGTATAGCATGGATGTAGTTTACTAAGGCATTGAACAGACTGTCAAGTCGGATGAATTTTCGTAATATCCTTTCTTAGCGATTAGCCTATTTTTTCTAGATGGTAGATCCCTCGTATGCTAGAGACTGTCTGGGTTGATACCGCCGCTTTGTCTATTTCTGCCGCCATGCATACTGTGCCGGTATTGTTAAGTCTCTGTTTGAATTACATTGAAGCCCATAGATTACTAGGCATTTAAGACTATAAATTTGATGTCTTAGTGGCGAACGAACTCCAGTGCCATGAAGTGATTTATAAAACAAAGTTCTGTACTTATGGGCAGACGTTACATTTACAATCAGGCGAGCGACCTGCTTGTTTCGTCATTCAACCTTATAAAAATACAAAACACCACATGGAACCAAATGTTTGGAGGTTGTATTTCTTGAGATTTCGCGAGATGTGAGTTGTGTATTTCGTATTCAAGCACCCATATTTTGAAATAAAACTAGTTTATACGGATTTTATCGCGGTTTAATTTTTATTTTAGTCCCGACGTTTCGAAAGCTTTTCAGCCTTCGTGGTCACGGGAGAGACTGAGGTGTAGGTCGTCTCGAAAAGTTAATGTTACATTAAAAATTAAACCGCGATAAAATCCGTATAAACTAATTTTATTTCAATGTGTAATATTCGCGTAAACCTAAGAAATCACCACCCATATTTTTTTATGTGAGATGATATATGTAGTGTACAGCGAAAACCACAATCTTTTAACAAATATTTGGTTGAATCCGAGACCAGCCATTCATTCAAGCAAAAGCGTTAGGTTCTACCACTGGAACTAATTTCGAATCAATACAGATCTTCAATGGTATCAATGAAGCCAATTGGTTAACAGTAATTGAAGACCTACATTTAGATTAGATTGCTCTAGATCATTTTAATGTTTGGTGTATACTAATAATGGTCATGGGTCTAATTTATAAATAAATAAATAAATACACCCAACGGTCACACACATAGTCCCGACCCCACACTAGGTAAACCTGTATCGTGGGTATCGGGAACTACGAGGGACTTGCGGTCCCACAACACCCAGACCCGAAACAAATATTTGTGGATTAGACAAACAGTTGTCACGGTGTGGGAATCGAACCCACGGCCTCACGCTTCACAGCCGGCTACTCGCCCACTGCGCCACGGAGGCTGTCAGTTCATAATGTTCCTTCCACCTGTCCTTATCCCACTCGCAGTGGTGTCGGCGCAACTTGCTTTTTAACACATGTTACAAAAAGATTTGACTTGTAGTTTTTATGACCGGCCGCCTGCCTGACGTCAACTCTTCTGGGGAGAAAACACCAAGAAGGCCAGACCCGAAACAAATATTTGTGGATCACACAAACGTTTTGTTCGATGCGGGAATTGAATCCGCGGTCTCTCGCTTCACAGCTGGCTACTGGCTACATAGAGAATGTCTCAATCTGAAACCTTCATCTTTGATTTCGCTCAGTCGAAATTGGAAACACATAGACCGTAATCACTGAATAAAAAGAAAAGTCAGATGCCAAATATTCGCATCACAAAATTAAATGTGAATATATTGTGATAATATATATATTGTGCATTCGGCTTCAATGAATATAAAATTACGTTTGTAGTATTTCAGTAAATAAGATGAGACATTCGGATGAGACTGCCTCGGTGGCGCAGTTGTAATGCGTACGCGTTACGATTGAGGCTAGCGCTGAGGTCTCGGGTTCGATCCCCGGGTCGGGTAAAGTGGTATTGGGTTTTTCTATAACGAAATGCTCAGTATCAGCCCGGAGTCTGGAATTTGTGCCCGGTATGGCGATAGGCTCGCCCCCTATCACATCGTGGGACGGAGATACGCTCGGCGAAATGTGGGTGTACTGGTTACACCTCTGCCTACCCCTTCGGGGATTACGGGCGTGAGTGCGTATGTAAGATGAGACATTCGGCTGACCTTGTCGTGTGATAATGAAATAATAAATTGTGTTTTTCGCGTGAATAGCGATAATGTGGTACGGCTTGCAAGTGTGTTATGTCATTATGTGTCAACTGTAAGGATGTACCAAGCTAAGTGTAAAATGGCATGATAAAGTTCCCAACTTAGTGGAATAATCCTTAAGGTTGGACTCGCCACTAGTGTGTAAATTTTGCTATGTAGTGGCTAGCAACACCCATAAAAACTCGAAGAGTTTTTGTTTAGTGCAAATAAGAACAATTCAATTTATAACAAATATAAAGGATAAATAAATAACTTATCTGCCTACCCACAAAGTCGTCGCAATATGTCTATGATCATTACGAACTAACAAAAGCAGATATGCCGGTGTAATTAGCAAGTTACAACTCTCAAGGGCACACTCTCCTACTTTTGCCATTCGACGCAGACTAAGCAATATATAGACAGGCAGCAGAATATGTTCTACTTATTTGTGCTTAGTAAACATTTGGAATTATGTTCAAACATTTAAAAATTGTATTATTTATATTGTAGGCCATCAATCATCACCAAGGGGCTAATTTTGTATTTTCGTGGTTATAAGGGTCCCTAAAGTTAAACCGTCAACAGTATCTACCAATGTAATCATGGTGATACTAGGCATTAAAAACAAGCACATCTATTTTGGAGGATGGGAATCCAACTTTCCCCATGTAAAAGTACCTTAATATCTTAGCAATAAATATCTGCTGGTAATAGCTTCATTACATCAGTTTTGATTAATCAAAAACAATACAAAACGGCTTAAACTAGGTCAGGACGGAAAAATTTAATAGTTATCAGAAAAATGAGGTTAGAAAGTGAATTGCATAGTTAACTGAAGATTAGATGTTGCATCACTGAATGAACTAATATAATATGTTTTATTGTATTTATGTATGTATTTGTTACTATTGTATAGTTTTTAGGTCACTTGCTCTTGACCTGTAGTCGCTGTACTGGTTTTGTTATTGTCGATGTACAGACTTGGAATAAATGTTTGCAATTTCTTTAAAACTTATAAGATATTTAATGATTGACGAAAACCCTGGCTTAACTTGCTCTTGCCATAAAGAGATTCTACTTAGACGCGTATGTTTCCTATATTTGGCATTCGATCCCACGTCACACCAGCGCAGTTTTCGACCGTTAATTATTTTTATTATTATGCTTCTCCTTTGAAAAAGCGTTCAAATTATAACTTAAATAAGGTTAGTCAGAACTCACGCTAGATTTTTTGTTCGTATCAAATGCAATGACTTTTGGTGCTAATTAAAAAACAAAAGCATTAGTTAGTCATCACTCGAATACGGAGTGTTCCGACGCGACGTGAATAAGAAATAGTTGTTTAAAATAAAACCAGCCAAAAAACCATTACTCACGTGCTTCGATGTGACTGCACTGAGTTGGCGTTATGAAGCGAATTAAAAACATTACTTATACGTTTTTACAGTCGTTTCCTTGGTATAATAGCGTAGTAGCTAGCACAAGTCGTGAATAAAGATGGACAGTAGTGGGGTAGTGTACAATAGTCTAATGACATGTGAGCGTCCAATAGATGACGAGTATAGCCTAACGAACCAATCGCGTGAAACATCGGCGCCACGCGTTCCTTCATTCCGCCAATCAGACTTATAAATGAACTACTGCGGCGGAGGAGTTTGTGCTCAGGACTCATTGCGGTACCGTCACCTGTGAGGTGTTAATCCTGAGTGAAATCTGGATCCCTTGAACAAAGCGACTTGTTCGGGCTTGGGATTGGGTCCGATGAAGTGATCGGATCGGCACTATAACATCATGAAACGGAAATAAGCTCGGTGGTTCTGGTTCTACTGGTTGCAATTCTGGTTATCCTTTTGGGGATACACGTGTTAGCTTATCTTTTTATTGAAGTGATTCGACTGCATCCGTAAATCTAATACATATATAAAGAAATTCATATGAATTCGAGTATTACAAATCCAAAATTACAAAATAAGTACCTATTTTAGTAGATTTCGGTAACAGAGTTTCTTTATACACAGGCTGATTAGTATACACAAAGTGATTCTCACTGAAGATAATCCGTTACCCCTCGTTGGTCGCTGTCTTTATTTAGTTCTTTTTGCATTCAATTTATCTTAGGGGGGTTCGCTATAGTCATTTTATTGAATCACAGTCATAAAAATGACAATTAATGCTGAAAGAGACGTGGATTCAATGCAGTATATAATCACAATTTTCAATTTATACTTTGTTACAGCTATCTTGTGTTTGTTTAATTATGCACCTTACAATGTTACTGATGAATAGAGGTCTCCGTTGAATTGGATTGGACCGTGTTCTCACCAGGTTGGTCTAATGCGGTCCACTGGAAACCATCAGTGCCTCGTCTACTGACCGGTAGGATGTATCACAATGGTTTATATTGGTTTGAGGTTTTGTCCCAAGCCATATCTACAGTTAATAATAGTAATTTGACTATTACTTCAGCATCTTAATTAGCTCTAATAACTTTTAGCTATTTTCTACATAGCTAAAAGATGGCTAAAAGGACATGAAGTTATACAAATATAAGCCGACAACTCCCGAACTGAAGCTATCTCCAAGCAGAACATTAGCTAAATTACTCTATAGATCCACCAGGGAAGCCACTTTAGCATTGACGTCATGTGACGCGCGATGCGACGCTTATTGATTTTCTATTACATATTAATTTGACGGCCACCCACGCGGGAAACTGATGCTATTCGGATTTTGTCTATCCCACGCGAAGAGGGACTTATTAATATTGGTGAGGATATAGTTTCTGGTGAATCTAAAACTGTTTAATTCTTGTGTCTATACTGGTCCCAGTACCCGGAAGATATTATCACAGTATTTTTGGTCATAGTGGCATTTAACGAGTAATTTTGGACATTTTGCATATTTTAACTTACCGGTAATATGAAATCAATTGAGCGATCGAATTAATAATTTAACGCTCTAATGATAGATAATTCTACTATCAAAAATGATGCTAATTAATTTCGCATTGGCGCTAAGTTAAATCGATTGACTGGTTAGGAACAAAGCTCCCCGCTATGGTCAAAGTAAGCCCAAATTACAGACTATTATACATAGATGATCGCCCTTATGTCAGGAGGGATAGGTAGAACAATGATTAATACAAGTACAAACATTTTGCAAACATATTTTAATCTCAAGACCGGGATGGTTGGCGCTCAGTTAGGGAGGCCTTTCGTCCACAGTGAACGGCAACAGACCTAGATGAAGATTATAATGATGATAATAATTCTCATCCCGTAATATCGTCGTAGGGACCAAACCATTTTTAAACCCACTTCAAAAATTTCGAGGTTCTCAAACTCGGCTGTTTTATGTATGCTACGTTCGAATTTAGTTAAGATCTGATGACGGTTCGAGGAAATTTCTCAATGAATAATAGCAAACGCACTGATTTTAAGTTTTTAACTAATATATCTTACCTTTTTGGATGTTTCCTTATATGAATAATCTACGATATCAAACATACAGACTATCTTGATAAAAATAGATGTTTCCAAATATTTATACAACTCGCAATTACGTTTACAGCTACGGTGCAATACTGCACTTTAAAATTACGTAAGAGGTGAAGAAACCTTACTGTCTTGTGTTTCTACATCATCCAAACCAGATGAATCTGAACTAAAGTAATTCTGTTAAATAATATTAGTACAGTTTACTTAACTGTAAGTGCAGTTCGACAGAATACGAAAAGCAGCCGTCCTACGTCAGTCGGTAACGTTTTACTGGACTATGGAAACAAAACACTATGCTTTTGCGCGAATAACATGCATTGACGAATGGACGAACGAACGGTTGGAATTAGGGTGTGAGCAAGCCAGACTGCACCTCTGAGGTAACTATGGGCGTAGCAATGGGGTGCAGGTGGATCTGAGCGTCCGTCCATCTCATAATTTTTATATCTATATGTAGTAACCGGGACAAGTCATTTAAAATCTAATCCCTTCCAATATAAACTCATGACTGTACTTTGAGGCAAGTCAGGCAACACTAGAGTTTCACCATATTCATCATCATCATTATTTTAAGATGGTCATAGGCCAAATTATCTCTCCTCTTATTTACGTCATTCCCCACGGCTTTGACCACTCGCATTCAGAACTTTCCGACTATGTCGGTTTTGTCATATGACTGCCGGGCTGGTCGACTCGGCCTTTTTCCACCGAATATCAGTTCTCCTCGCCAGGTGTTCTGCCATTGGCAATTCGACTGGGTAATGCGTTTACCCTGTTAGGTTTCCTAAATCATAGTGTGGTGCCGTGTATAGTACAGCGGATATTAACGTATTTACAGCGGTGACGTGAAATATCACTTAACGCATAAACATTACATTTAAATTCAATTTATTCATTCGCGCATCGAAACCGGTTTGAGTTTCGCGATCCTTGTGCGCTGGCGGTTATTTTTATCATACGTTTAAAGTTAGTGCATAAATACTTTACGTTGTGTCGTCGAAGGGATAGGCAGTGGTGTAACCAGTATACTCACAGCCGAGGCCAATCACAGTCAATTAGCATTTGTTTCCCCAAAATAAATTGATAACTCAATCTGGAGAAATTAAACTGGGAACTTACTACATCAATATTCTTACCATTTTCCTTAAACATTTTAGTTTTGATATAAATAGGCTAGTTGACACTTTTTTAAAATAGGCTTTATTTTGTTAATGATGCTTTTCTAGACCGTTTTTTTATTTATATGAGACTTATAAAACAACAAAACTTTAATTCAAATTAAATTTTTTCATGAACATACGAAAACGCCGTCGGCCATGTTGGCCTATAGATTATCTGTGCAATGACGATACATATTAGTAAAAATAACCTATCAAGCTAGATATCGACTGAAACTCAAATTTAAAATTTTGGTATAAGTCCACTAGCCTATTATGGTGGTATAAAAATGGTGTTCGCTTGTTTCTATCTCTGCAAACATTAATCAAAAAGTATAGCGTATCAACCCTAATACAATGGTACAGGCCAGAACTAGTTGTGCCTCTTAGCTCGGTCAACCAGGGATTACATTATGATACTGGTGACTGATGCTTGACAACTACTTGACAACTACCTGGATTATCTTGAAAAGGATGTGGTGTTAAGTTTTCAGCTTATAACACCTCGCCAGTACAGTTACAGTTAAGTCGGGCGTTGCCAAGATATCAGTGGCCAGTAAACGTTCCTATGCAGGGCAGGCAACCTATTTCATATACCATGATCATACTAATATTATAAATGTAAATGTAAGTTTGTTTGTTACGCTTTCACGCGAAAAGTAAACGACCATCATGAAACTTTGTAGGCACACATATTCTTGGAGGTACGAGTATAAGAAGTAACATATGATAGTTTTTATGAGAAAAAAAAACTATTTGTTTGTTACGCTTTCACGCCTAAATCACTGAACCGATTTTGATGAATTTTGATGTAGAGATCGATGGGGCCCTGAAGACGGTTATAGGCTACGTTTTATTTCGGAAAAGTCTATTCACGCAAGCGGAGCCGCGAGCATAAGCTAGTATGCAATAAAGAATTTCAGATATTACGCCTTACTGGTCTACTTGTACTGGTGTACTTGGTATTGGGTTTTTCTATTACGAGATTCTCAGTATCAGCCCGGAGTCTGGAATTTGTGCCCGGTATGACGTTAGGCTCGCCCCCTATCACATCGTGGGACGGAGATACGCTCGGCGAAATGTGGGTGTACTAATTACACCTCTGCCTACCCCTTCGGGGATTACAGGCGTGAGTGCGCAGTAGGTGAATTGACACAAAATGAAGACGATCTTCTCCATATATTTGGGCAGAGTAAAATTTTATATTTCGTTTTCCAACCGACTGTATTGACAATTAATATTCTACATTATTTATACCTATTTACAAATGTTTCACATTAGTACTCGTATTTACTATTGAACATGTCAGAACACTCTAAATATTGTTTATGATAATTATAATTGTAATCAAAGTATTAACCGACGATATAAAGCTATACAATATAACTGTGTCTAGTACTGCTGGTAGTTTGACATTCATGCTAAATTATTGTTTATAATGATTATGATTGAATAATGACATAAATCAGAGATTATCATGTGAATGTATATCTTATATAGCATCACTATAAACCTCAGTGGTTTTCGAATGCATATACTAACGATTATTGTATTTAAATAAATTAATCAATAATAAAAAAAAAAAAAAAAAAAAAACATTAGTATTAGCCGGCGATAAATGCTATACTATCATAGTGTGATGTCATAACCTTCGTCCTACCATTAAGTACAGTTGGTACTTGTAATACTATATCAAAAATAAAAACTTCAAAGTTCTGTGTATGGTCAAGCGCGTACGCGTGGCGCTTACCATTAGGCGAGTTTTTAGGTATTAGCTGCCCTTTTCATCACACAGGCTAATAAAAAGCATTCCGTACTAATCTATATTTCTGTCTAGAGCCAAGTCTATGCTAGCCGAAGTCTATGGTGTTTAGTGTTAATTGCGGCGTGGAGCGAAACTCGGCGCCCTTGCGTTTCACAAACACAACAAAATTTCGGCAACCTTCGAACCTACCCATGAGAATCAATAAGAGACGTTAGCAACACAAGATTGCCTTGCATCTCTAATAAATAATTATTTTTCAAGGAATTAGGGCATGTTTGCCTGCATTAAGACGGAACTATCATCAAGGGAAATTTAATTCCCTTGAAAACTTAGTAAAAGATTACAATTTTAGTGATTCAAGTACACACGTGTTTCAGGATTTAATTTATATAGTTTAGTTAAACTAGCTTCAATGATCGTTACAATTATTACCAGACTTAGATAAAGAAAAGAAGGTTTTTCTCTTGATGTGTACTTTTTCTGCCTGGCGTTAGACCGGCCTTTTGCTAGGGTTTGTCTTCTTACTTACATGCTTACACTTCGCTCAGTCTTGACCATCCCCCGTGAGACCATTGGCTCTCATATCTTCCTCTAGTAGTACGTCGAACCACCTTTTTAGGCCGTCCGTGGGATCGTACTTCTGGTACGATCTGACACAGGAATTTGCGATGTACTGCTGTAGTTTCTTCAAAACGTGACCAAGGCATTTTAGTGACATTCTCGGAGTTTATCTGTCATATCGCGGACATCAAGGCTGCCACGGTTGCCCCTTCTCAATTACGATTTTCTTGTGTATGTATGCGAGTTTATTCCATTGACGTTCTCTCTAAACCAAATGAGATGATTTACTTTCCTAAATTATGTTGTCAAAATTACCTAATAGGTACCATTGTACCATTCAGCTGACTCTACTTTCAAGAACGAACATTTTAAATAAATAAATAAATACACCCAACAGTCACACACATAGTCCTGACCCCACACTAGGTAAACCTGTATCGTGGGTATCAGGAACTACGAGGGACTAGCGGTCCCACAACACCCAGACCCGAAACAATTTTTTGTGGATCACACAAACATTTGTCTCAGTGCGGGAATCGAACCCACGGCCTCTCGCTTCGCACCCGGCTACTTGCCCGCTGCGCCACGGAGGCTGTCATTACATTGATAGCTATACTTTCGCAGTGTCGAGATGTGGACACGAAATAACTGCAGAAACAGCGGCCCAAGTAGCGTTGAATTTGTAATACCAGAAAAATAATGATGTACACTAAATAAAACTACCTGATGAACGATTGTTTATCCTGGGTAGCAGAAATCGAAGTGATTGCCTAAGAGGTACAACGTTTATGTGTAACATTTTCGAGTGTATTATCATGACGGGCTCTGGAATGTAAAGTTAAAATTAAACGAGGAGATCTGGTGTTGTTCAATGGTGAGTGTTGCATATGTGAAGCGATTCATTCAGCAATGCGTTTCCTCTGGCAACTTTTACATTATCATGCATTTAGGGTTGCCACAAATTCAGATGCTGCCAGGCAAGGTTAGGCTTGTCCGACTGAATTATACAGTGTCTGATCTATCTTTTTTTAGCTTTTTACCTCTGCGGCTTGCGACTTTCAAGTCACGAAGACCGCGTTGCTCTTACATGAAATAAAAAAATAAAATATTTTTCAGTACTCCTTTATCACCAAAATCCACAGTGTCAAATGCTAAGCTGGCTGGTCACATCGACTTTGTAAATTATAAAACCTGACAACCCTATGTTCAATGATTTTGTTTATTCATCCGTGAATTACTTTACGTTTCGATTACAAGATGGGTTTGTTGGTTTATCATTTATATGCTCTTTTGATTACCATTAGTTATATGTTATACTGTTGAATTAATTAAGATTTGTATTAAAATCGCGCAGCTCCACTCACGTAAATGGTTTACCCGAAAAAACCTCCGCTTCCCTTGTTAAATGCTTAACACCCCATAAAAGGAGGAAATTTTCCAGAAAACGCGATTTACTTATTTCCTTTAGGCACTACTATGAGCACTGCGGATCGCAGAAATGTTTTAAATTTGACTGCTGTTCCTTACCGACAATAACAAATATTAAGTATCTGAAAGTTGATTCCAAAATGCAAATGAAATGCTTTTTATGTAGTGAAGCGAACATTTCAAATAATATGCCATATTGAGATCGTTGTATTGACTCCGGTCGTCAATAAATCGATTTATTACGATTATGAATAGCATCGAAAGTGAATTTTGGACGCATTGACTCACGTATTACATATTGTTGTCGGTTGAGGTGAAATTGTGAAAGTTATATTATTTGAACAGCGATGGTCCCTTGTTCTCACGTACTTTATGAATCAAATATATGTATAAAATATAGATAGAAATATATGAATAGAAAATTGTGGAGAATCTGATATTCTGTTTTGTGCTAAATTCAATAAATGTGTTGGGTATCAGATAACTTAGTTGTACTCCATTTTTCTCTCAGGTTGGTTTAACCATGTTCTTATTAGTGCATGATAAAAATGTTAAACAATGTTGTCAAAACCTTAGAAAATAATACTTGCTGTTTTTTTTTTAAATAAAGCTTTAAAGGATTCTAAGTCTTACTGTGGTAGGTTTTTGTAATTCAAAGTTATGGCGATGTTATTATTGTTTATGGGTAGGCTTAGTTATTATTGTTTATGGGTAGGCTTACCATGAGGCGGGCGACCTGCTCTTCTCGTCATTCAGGCAAAAGGGGTATAATATACAGCCAATATACTAGGTTTAACTCTTGACGTCAATCCGTCTTTTTCGGGATCGCCCCGTCAGATCACGAGTTTGATTCTTGCGTCAAACGTCCGGGATGCAGTGCCGTTGCCACGCAGTTCTGGCGGGAAATAACTGCCAATATAACACATGTTTATCTAACAGTAAATATAGAAATAGATCATGTAATCACGGAGGTTAGAATGCGACCGACAACAGGAAGATGTGGTGTGGCACGACCTTTGAAATGAAATGAAATAGTTTATTAATCATGTAGGCAATTAAAATAGCGCTTATGACAAGTCAGTACAAAATAAAGAAACTTATGTATGGAAATCATACAACTAATGTATACATAACATACATAGCATCGTCAAAATACACTAGGCAATGACACTAAATTGTTTATTTGTTGTCTTTTTATTTTACATTTTACATTAGTAACAATATTTGTAATATTTTTAGTATACTTTAATGTACTAATCTAAATAGTAAAGTTCTATACATAGTGCTACACAGAACATTTTGGCCTAGGCTAGGGACTGCAGTAGGTTCACTTGTGCCATGTGTATTTGTTATTGTAAAAATAAATACAATAAATAATCAGGTACCTACATGTCGAATTGAGACCCGCCTCCGTTATTTTCTGTTTATAATCTGCTACTCCATTGAGAATTTGATTGATAATAATATAATTTATTTTAGGCTATTATGGTCCATATAGCAAGTGGGTCATTTACCATCAGGTGACCTACTTGCTCGTTCGCCGGCCTATACTATAAAAAATATATTTATATACCTACCTTATAAAGTAACATATGTAGAAATATATAATTACAGTTATTGTGTTACTTATATATACTCCATACTATGTTGAAATAAAACTAGTTTATACGGATTTTATCGCGGTTTAATTTTATTTTAGCTTTTCGAGACGACCTACATACAACTTAGTCTCTCCCGTGACCACGAAGCTCTTGAAACATCGGGACTAAAATAAAATTAAACCGCTATAAAATTCGTATAAACTAGTTTTATTTCAATGTGTAATATTCGCGTAAATATAAGAAATATCAAAATTATGTTAGTAGCACTTCACTTCGTGCCCTGTGTCTATGACTTGATAACACCGAGTTCTGAAACTTTCATTTGACAATCATAAGTAGGTATCTTACTTGGGGTGACTAACGCAGTACAGTGACATTTAGTAGTTTGTAGTTCAAAGTTGTAAGTGATATTGCTACTTCGGGGATTACAGGCGTGAGTGCGTATTTATATCTATGTACTAATTCATAAACATGCTTTATTTAATCAATTACGTAAGTAAGTACTAAAGATTACAACTTCAAGGAATTTATTCATATTATCCTCTTATTATCCTGTTATAGGAAATCCTGCATCAATGTCACGTTCAAGGTGATTTCAACGTAAATGTAATACCTAACTTGTAAGGGACTACTTCACAACTGAAAACATTTATAGCAGTTAATACATTAAACAGCCAATTTACGAAGTTCCAATTTTAAGTACTAAATTGATAGACATTGTGATAATTTTGAGTTTCTATGTATTATGTACAGGCCATTAATTTTAGATGTCTGTAGTGATAAATCAAATACACAATTTTATACTAATGTTACTGATAGTGGTAACATTATGATAAGGGTTTTATTATATCTAGTTGCTAGATATGCCTAAAATAGTACAAAGACGACTTGTAATCTCTAAAAAGGTACTAATTTTATGAAACGTACGGTTTTTTTTAGACTTGGCTATGTATGGTCTAAAAATTCGCATTCTTCCTAACATCGTTTACACCCGATATCAATTAGATAAACATAAATCATTTCTAAATGGCTGAACTTTTTCCACAAACATAGTCTAGAACCATCGATTAAATAATGCTTTCAAATAAAAAAAACTGCATTGATATTCATCCACACTTCTTCTTAAGCAGCGATGTCATTAAAATTCATCCACCCTTCTGGTGACTAAGCTACGATGTCATCGCTATGGCATCATCATCATCATCATCATCATCATCATCGATAAGGATATCGCACCCCTCCTTATGTGTCACGGCTTAAATTGCTTCAAATTCTTCAAGATTCACAAATCTGTGTAATCTAATAATAAGAAAACATATTTATTTTTTTAAAGTCATTTTTTATGAGTGGTAGATACGCTGTAGACACTTATCTAGAGCATGAATGGGCCGGCTCGTCCGGGTCGTTACCACTGTCTCACAGAAAACCGACGTAACGTAGCAACTTGCTGCTGCGTTTCGTACGGTGAGTGAGATATCTGGAGTCCCAAATCTCGCTTCCCTTACCGATCCCTTTCCTTTAAGGTCGGCAACGCGCCCAAAAATTGTTTGTATTGTAGGCGTACATTGGCGGTGGAGATCACTTACCATCAGGTGACCCACTTGCTCGTTTGCGGCCTATGCTATTGAAACATAGGCATCCCTACATCTTTTCGTTTCGTCAATTTGCGAACCCTCGCACTCCGGTCTGGCGCACCTATTAAAAGGTGTGCCAATCGATATCCCTCGACTTTCAGGCACTCCCTGTTAGCAAATTTATATTATACTGACATGAGAATCATTTGTCTTTATTTCTTTTATGGAAGATTCGACTTATGGAATATTGAGGGAATTTACTTGGGTGAAAACAAATGATGCAAAAAGTATTAAATATTAATTATTGGTGTTAGCAACTTCTTTACATACTAGGATTTATATTCAAGTGTCAACTGATAGCACATGGATAATAAGGAAATGATACTCTTTATTTCTATGAAATGAAATGAAATAGTTGATTACCTAATCTCGTAGGCAATTAAATATATTACATACTAGCCTCTGCTCGCGGCTCCGCCCGCGTGAACGACCTTTTCCGGGATAAAAGTAGCCTATGTTACTCAGTGATAATGTAGTTTTCTAACAGCAAAAGAATTTTTGAAATCGGTCCAGTAGTTTTTAAGTTTATTCGTTACATACAAAAGTCCAAATCTTTCCTCTTTTTAATATTAGTGTAGAGAAAATATTATCTAGCGAAGTCGTGAATAAACATTTTTAGTGATTGGAAATTATCAAAAATTGTCGTGTCACTAATGCATCCGCCTTCATACTCCAGTTTCTTTAACATTGCCCGAAGCCCAATAACCTTAGACAACGCTCTGTCATCATGTTGGCTGCACTTGACAGTTGGCGAGGAGTTTCCAGCTATACATGGGTTTTTTTTTATTTTTAATAATATTTCGTATATTTTTATAGATACATTTAAAATTTATTTTTCAATCTTTCTTTTCTTTTCTTTCACTGGCGGTTCTTCTGTTTAAGTAGGTAGTTATGGGCGACGGTGAACACATAAAGTGACCATTTTTATTGTTTCTCCTCTCTTTCCGACTGGCTTTATTCCAGCTTAGTGCAAAGGTCCATCTTACTACTTAAACGCTTTCATTACTCCCATCTTGAGCATCCGTTTGCTAGGATTAAAAAAACACTTACCTATAACGTCATTAAATGTTCGTTCCTTCATAATAACAAATTCTTCATTAATAAAAGGATATGTTACGCCTCATTGTACATTATCATGAAATAATAAAGTGCAATTAACTAAGTAGGAAACGTTAGGTGCGCCGGTTTTAATGGGCCACGCTGGCACCAGGAAACAATCGCTTCCCGTCGATTAGAATGCTCGTACTCTCATACTGCACCAGTTGTCTGTACCGGCTTCAATGTACTTCAAACCAGAACACAATAGTGCTTACACACTACTGCTTGGCGGCAGAAATAGATAAAGCGGTGGTATCAACCAGACGGCCTCTCGCATACGAGGGACATACCACCTTGTTAAACTCATACATACGCACTCACGCCTGTAATCCCCGAAGGGGTAGGCAGAGGTGTAACCAGTACACCCACATTTCGCCGAGCGTATTTCCGTCCCACGATGTGATAGGGGGCGAGCCTATTGCCATACCGGGTACAAATTCCAGACTCCGGGCTGATACTGAGCATTTTGTAATAGAAAAACCCAATACCACTTTACCCGACCCGGGGATCGAAACCGAGACCTCAGCGTTAGCCTCGTTGTACTATTAAAGCTCACGGTAAAATATGGGGCAAAATGTTTATTATTGTTAGCAATTTCTATCTAGAATACATTATGTATTTTTGTAGTACAAGTATATTTATTCCGGATCTGAAGTTTGTTTATGTTGTGGCCAGATTTTAATATTTATTTGAACATTCTAAACAAATAGCAGAATCGTTCGATAAATAAATAAGAACCAGGATCTTGCAATTCCGATTAGTTTGTAAAACGTGAATTGAAATAAACAGCAAAGTTTTGCAACTGGTGCATCGGAATATTTTGCTGTCATTTATTACATTCTGCAAATTTATCATGCATTATCGACAAACCAAATTGGCAGCATCCTGTGACACAGTTACATACGAATATCTTTATCATGGTAGGTGTGGAAATGTGCCAAACTTGTTTGACGATGAACACAAACATTATTATTGACAACTATGTTTGTCAAACGGGCACAAAAAGGGCACGTCACGAGTACCCTCAACCGACGAAAATGTATGAGAAGATGTATGAATGTGGAAGAGGCGAAAGAGGTGTGTCAGAATCGTAGCTTGTGGTACTCAATAGTCTCTGCCTACCCCTATGGGACATAGGCGTGAGTGTGTATGTATGTAACTATGTTTGTCTAAAAATAATACTATGTTTTCTTTACCGGACGAAATAAAATACATCAAACAAACCCACAAATGCCCAAATATAGCTAAACATCAGTAGGTAACTGTAATAAAACTAGTTTATACGGATTTTATCGCGGTTTAATTTATATTTTAGTCACGACGTTTCGAAGGAGTCCCACGGGAGTTACAAATAAAAATTAAACCGCGATAAAATCCGTATAAACTAGTTTTATTTCAATGTGTAATATTCGCGTAATAAGAACTCACTAGATAACTGTAATCAATTTGAACACACTAAAATGGCGTAAAAACTAAATAATAAATATCATCATCATTACTAAGGACTAAAGGCTCTTATTCGTAAAGAAGGTCCATGCCCACCAGAGAGACGTATACCCATAATTCATACATACATAAATAGACTCACTCCTGTTTCCCATAGGTGTAGGCAGAGACAACGGATTTCCACTTGCTACGATCTAATAATAATATACCTATAATATAGGATTGATGTGGTTGTACTGGTTACACCTCTGCCTACCCCTTCGAGAGTTACAGGCGTGAGTGTGTATGTGTGTATGTATAGGACTGATATTACTATTATTGTTGCTAAGCATGTTGTGCACGTTGGGTCCAAAGCCAACCTCATCTGCACGTGGTACACTCTGCTGATTTACAGACGATGCAATGGCGACACTTGGTTCCCGTTTGGGGGGGTCAGACGGTTAGTCGCCCATATTATACCAAATACCGTCAAATATATAGTACGCCTAGTCGGACCACTGGCATCAAGTCGGAATCTCGCAAGGCTGACAGATTACCTAATTATTATTGTTGTTATTTAATATAATTCGTATCAACTTATATAATTGACAGCTTCCGTGACGCAGTGGGCGAGTAGCCGGCTGCGAAGCGTGAGGCCGTGGGTTCGATTCCCACACCGAGACAAATGTTTGTCTAATCCACAAATATTTGTTTCGGGTCTGGGTGTTGTGGGACCGCAAGTCCCTCGTAGTTCCCGATACCCACGATACAGGTTAACCTAGTGTGGGGTCGGGACTATGTGTGACTGTTGGGTGTTATAAAAAAAAACTGATTCTAACTATATCTCAGTAACGTGTGAACTCAGTAACTTTTGTTTGTGTGTAGTAAAGTGTGAACCCTGAAGTAAATCCAAAACACCATTGTTACAGGCATGTCTGGAACAAGAAGCCAGGGTGGCAGAACTGAGGTCTCTAGCGGCACGAGTGGCTGCGGAGACAGGGTCACGAGCATTGCAAGCTGATGCTGACGCCCTGGCCCGACGGCTGCAGCTGGTGGCCGGCGCCGTCCAGGCCCTGGCTGACCTCGGAGAAGCGAGGCAGCTGGCGCGCGCCAAGGCACACCATGCTAAGGAGAAGCTGTGTGACATGAGACAGGTTAGCTACTTCTCTGAATTATATGACTATTTGATCCTCGAGCGACGATTTAAGAATGCCGTACAACCGTGTACTACTTTAGGAATCGCAATAAAGCGAAGATCTGGTCGACATGGTCGTAGTCTGATCTTATTAGTTGTGACAGACTTGGTAGAAACTGTTTAACTCATGGTGCATGTGATGTCGTAGTTCGATCAGACCGTTTTGGAATAGTCAAGGTGAACTAGCTATACTTTAGGTCAGCATGTTACAGATATACCCATGAGATTTATTCTATCTACTTTCTACGTTAAGCAACGGCTTGGCTATGCCCTAGTATTTCTGAAGCCCATGGGCGGCGGTGACCGCTTACCATCGGGTAGGCCGCATGCTAGTCTGTCTACTTGGGCAATAAGAAAACATTGGTTTTGTCGTCCTTTGTAAACAATTATATTTATCAACAGTCTTCCTTAGTTGACAGTGTCGAACAAGTTACTTCATACATACATACGCACTCACGCTTAGATTCCCCGAAGGGGTAGGCTGAGCCTATTTCGCCGAGCCTATCATCATACCGGGCACAAATTCCAGACTCCGGGGTGATACTGAGCATTTCGTAATAGAAAAACCCAATACCACTTTACCCGACTCGGGGATCGAGGCCGAGACCTCAGCGTTAACATCAATCGTAACGCGTACGCATTACAACTGCGCCACCGAGGCAGTTCACTAGCTGATAAATAGGTTAACCGCTACGTTTTATACACAATTCATGTTCCTGTATTTTAGTAATGATTATGAACTCTGCCCTATTTTACTGCTAGCGTCCTAAATAAAGCTAATGCATCCATATTAGGTTTAGTTGGTATGGTTTGTGGGCGATCGCTTGCTAAATTGGATCTTGTTTAAGTTAGTACCTAATACAGAATTTATTATTTGTCTCGAATGGTAATAAATAATAATAATATATTTTGTATTATGAGGTGTTTTCAAGACGAATTGAATAAATAAAAAAAAATTGAATGCGAATGTAGCAGATGCTATTTGGAAGTAACCTATATATATTCTATGCTTACTAATTAAGTCATTAAAACAATAGAAAGGCTATGCTAGGAGGTTGATATTGCATAACGGACGATACGGCAGTTCCTATAATGAATTATTAATACAAACAACGGTACTATAGCTTATTGATTGTCCTCCATTTATGCCAAACACTTCTATATAAAGTAGGTATAAAATAGTTAAAATGAAAGCAACGGAATTAGATTCTACTTAGATACTATTATCTATTAATAATATTAATTTGTGATTGATTATGGCGAACCCTTTGCAGACCAAACTCTGTTATGAGCCCACATACATCTATCTAGACAAAGTAAGATATTTATAAAGCATTAAGGCGCGCTTCGTGATAAATTTGGCAAAACTTTCGCAAATGCATTTCTAATGATGCGAGCATTTAATCGTCTCCAAACATAAAGTAAAGGCAACAATTAATATGCCAAGGTAGCAAATTATACTGAAATTAATGTTGTATAGAAAACCACGGAGGTATTTAAACTTCCACAGTCACACAAAACCATTATTAGCAGTCGGAAATTAGGTAAAGATTTACATATAAACTAACGTGCCATTTGTGCGTCATTATTTCTAAGTCGATGGCCACTACAGCTAAAGGGTAATGAACTTCTACGTAAATATTAATTTTACCATAATGAATAACTAGAAAAACGGACCAATGTTGTTGTTTTTTCACAGGATCTGACTCCACTACATGAGGATGGTGAAATTGTTGAAGAAAAACTGATAGTTTTACGTGACAACCTCATCGCCCTCGGTAAAGGTGAGGCTGACATCGCCCCAGCCAAAGCAGAACTACCCGACATCGACCGGGACGTTTCAGAAGAGCACTCGATAGTCAGGATCTTAGAACTATGGCAAGCAATGTTCAGGGACACGTTCCTGCACTACCACAGGTTGTCGACGGCACTAGTCAGGTCAGGAGATGCTGCGACAGCACTCAGGCTATGGCACGAGTACCTGATAGACTTACAATCATTCCTCTCCGGATCAGTACCCGCAGAATACGAGAATCTGACAGAACACCGACGATTGTGCAGGGTACACAAGAACCTCCTCACATCTCAGCGATCGGTACTCGTCAATGAGAACAGAGAAACAAAGAACAAAGAGTTAGCGGATAAATTTGATAGTCTAACGAACCTTCACAATGAAACCTTGGCGAGAATTGTCGATAGACATGACGAGGTTTGCACTCGCATCGCCGCATGGGACGATTATAGAGAAATCTACACAGAGCTACTCCGGTGGCTCAAAGAAATGGAACGTGAGAAAGAAAAACTTCAACTCAGATACGTACACATCAAAAGGATACACAAGATATTGTCAACGATACAGAATCTCTCGGATAAAGTGCCAGAAGGTAAAAAACAAGCGGACAAATTATTAGTAGATCTCAAGAAAGTTCTCGAATTCACGGAAGATGCGTATGCGTCATCAGTCAGGATGGAGTACACCGGTATCGTGAAGAGAGTTGACAACTTACAAGCTAGTCTTGATACATGGAGAGACTTCTTGACTCGAATACTTGGACTCATTGGAGAATACGAGAAATTGACAAATGACCTGCACAAATTATTCTCAAAGACACAGGACGAGATTATTTCGTATTCCGATGAAGAAAGGTTATCTCGACCCCAACTTAAGAAGGCCATAGAAAAGTACACTGACTTAAGGACAAAGATTGAAAAGACTGAAACACAAATTGAAGCACTGAGTGTCATTCAAGAGCAATTAAAAGAGTGCTTAAGCCCTCAGGACATGAGGATAGTTAACCAAAGGGTATGGCAGTTACGACAACAGCGAGCTGACCTGGAACACCAACTTTCCATCATCATACACCGATTACAAGAGAGATTGGAAATATACACGATATTTGATTCACGATTCAAGCGATTCTCTGAATGGATGACGGTTGTAGAATCACGCCTCGAAATTTCAAGTCAGAGCAGTGAAATAACTGCTCTCGATCCACAAGATCTGATAAGAAGGATAAACGCCGACATTCAAGCAGAAACTGCATTAAAAGAACGTGAATTTGAATGGCTTAGCGAAACTGGTAGTATATTGATTGAAATCTCTAAAAAAGATGAGAAATCTTACAGCAAAAACACATCAAAACATCTTAGAGATGTACAAGAGCGCTGGCATAAACTACAAGAGACTGGCAGATCCAGGATTGCCAAGATCACAGAACTACTGGAAACCATAACACAACTTGAAGAAAGGTTGACTGAAATTCGGCTAAAACTTCATGTCATTGAGTCCAAATTAACCACTTTTATAGTTCTTGAACACTTTACAAGTAAGGCCGTCGATGAGAAATTCAGAGATCGTGATGCGATCCACAAAGATATCGAACAAGAGAGCGGAGAAGTCGGCGAAACGCTTAACCTCTGTGAACTCATCTTTAACGATCCCGACGTTCTCAAAGGCAACTTTGATTTAAGGAATCTCCGCACTGGAGTTGACATAGTCGAAAAGAAATGGAAGAACATCTGTGATATTTCGGAACAACGAAAGACTGCTCTTAAAGAAATCCGTAAATCAACCGAACTGGCCGCATCACTTTTGCCAAAGATAGAAAAGAAATTAGACTCAATAGAACGAAGAGTCGAGAAGATTGAAACCAGAAAGCAGCGCGGTGAGCCTGAAGATGAAAGTGTATCTAAAGCGGTTGTTAAGGACCTAGAGGCTTTGGAAGCTGACATCAAAAGACTTGAAGACGCTTACAGTCGTGTGGCTTCTGCGAGAGGAGTGGAACTTCGTGGTAAGGGAGCAGATGATGCTGCGAGACTACGAGCCGCGATTCGAAAGTGGCAGCAGCTTAGAGGAAGAATCGATGCGGCTGGTGCTGACGCGCATAGACAGTTCGTAGCAGCACATGGCAAGGCTGTCGTGGCGTTAGCCGAAACTGACGTGAGACTGACGAGAGCTCTGCATCTCGCCCCTACGCCACTGGATAAGGTCGCCACCTTGAAGGAACTAAACGTAAGTAACTACGTCAACAACTGTTTATCTTTAAGTTTGTTGCCGACCAAGTAATAAATTTGCATAACTGTAGATAGTTAAGTTAGTAAAACTAAACTAGTTTGCGATTGACACATCAATATGTTATTTGTTATATTGTTATTTGTAATGGAATAACAAAAAAAATGTAAACTCGTTACAGCTACATCAGTACTAAGCTAACATAGCTATTGGACGACAACTCTCTTAAGTTTGTGTGAATAAACTTGTATTTTCAATTTTTCAATTTGTGGACTTTAGGGCGTAGAGCAAGAACTAACCGAGTGCCAAGCATTAGTACAAGACGCTGACCGCCTAGCGTCTGCAGTGTCGACGGTGTCAGGAGTGTCAGATATGGTTTCTGAGTACCGAGCGCTGTATGCTGATGTCAGGATGAGGCTGGAACTCGCACGAGCTGAAGTAGTCGGTGACGTCGACTCTGCTGTGCAGGTAAGGGTAGAAGGGACTTGGTTATAGTCAAATATAGGCTCATCTGGTGGTAAGTGATCATAAACACTTAGTTTGTTGCCAACCTTTAGAGAAAGGAAAAGGAGGTGGGGAGAGCCTATTTATTCTATAGACAAAAGTGATTACAGATGTGGTATATACTTCATAAAATCTAAATTAATTTCATTTCTTCTGATCTACATTATATTTATATTTTATTAGGTGGACACCCTTAAATGGGAGACAGACGCCGCCCTACAAGTCGACACACTCACATCTAAAGAAACCTACAGAGCTGAACTAGCATCAGCAGTTAAAGAAACATCAGAATCTCTTGAAACGCTCAGAATCGCGCTACAAAAGCAAGTTAAAGATAATGCTAACAGCGAAGAACTGGCAACAGCTGCTAAAGAAATCGCGAAAGCAGGAGCCAAGCCTATACAGACTTTAGAACTGGCAAAACATCTATCAGAGTTACTTCTCACTGAATGTGACGCTACAGAAGACGAAGCTATGCTGAAGGAAGTAGAAGCGCTGTCGTTGAGATACGAAGATCTTCTCGCGCAAGCTAAGAAACGAGAATTGCAGATTAATAACTTAAGGTCAGTGTTTCTTGTATCGGAAATACGAGTAAAGATATTGATGTGTGATTGACGGTGTAGTACGCTAGTATGGTCGAAATCAAAGTACAAACATTGAATTAAAGCTATACACACAAGATGTAGATGTATGAGATCTTATATTATAAACTGATTTAAAAATAGAAACTTAGCTTGATATAGCCCCAGAGTCCCCCATTGTTATTCCCCCCAAAGTTTTGATTTTGTATAGCAATACATATGTAAATAACACTGGCTAGAACACACGTAGTGCTATCAAATCATTATAAGGCAATGTTTCTGTCAATCACTCACGATATCGACGTATGATTGTCGATGTTGTTTTTCTTTGATGGTAGCACATAGCACTGATTGGCATTGGTGACGGGGCTTGTTACTGCCGTAACGGCGGGCGTTACCGCGGTTACTGTATTTGAATATTGCTCGATATTGTCAATAATTATTATCGGTACCAATAAAACTTTAAGAATGTGAGGTAAATGATCATATCACTGAGAGTAATAAAATGCATTTCATTGTTGGATTAAAAGATTTAAATGTTTGTGTATATTCGTTTTTAGTTATTTATATTGTTGTATTGATATCGACTATCAAATGATATGATGAATCGTCATAACTCGTAATTGTAAGATCGACATTTTAAAAAATTGAATCGATTTATTATTAATATTATCCCTAAAATATTCTTGCATAGAATGTTCATAATCGTTTACCTCACCTGTACGATGACTTATTTTTAAAGAGCTATTCGAGTTATCAATGACTTTTCGAAATTCTGATTCGGTATAAAAACCTGTCTGATTTATTGTTAAAGATTTAAAAAAAAACAAATTGAGCCGTGATTTTTGTAGACTGAATAATAAAATGTGGATATGCCATGTAAGATTATACCTATGTACTTCAGAACATAGAGGATTTTTATGGAACACTTTTGTGATTTATAAAAAGTCTGATATGCCGATATGTCAACCAGTATCCATTTATTATTATTGTCTAGTATTTTTCAAAACTCCATTATTAAAAATATAACACGAAATTTTTGATTCATATCGTAGTCATTCTCCACATAAATGGGCATAGATTTTGTCTGTGCCAAGTACGGTTAAAAGAATTTACTTACATAGGGAACGATTTATTAAATGATTGTAGACCTAATAAAGATTATACATGGCATATCAATACAGTGTGTTGTTCAGTCTACAACGTGTGTAACAGCTTCCTAACCCGGCATGCTCTAAACACTGCGTTTTCTCGTTCCTATAGGTTGCCCCACTCCGCATCGTACGCGCTCACGTGCGAACAGTGAGTACTGGCTTACCTAATTTTATTAATATCTACTTTTCTGCTACACAATAACTGTTATAGTGTATGCTATTATTCTTACTCGAGTATGTGATTTAAAAAAGTTTGGTGTTTGTCTTCTACGCCATATCTTATTGCTGAATAACAAGTTGTTTAGAGCAATTTAATAACAGCGCCATCTGTGTTTTGTAACTGTTAACCGGTACTGTGTAGCAGAAAATATAATTTGCATGAATGTAGTTAGTGCACTTTGTAAAGTTTTTAGAGCACTTTTAGTTACAGTACAATGGCACATGTAGTAGCACTATATATTTGTAGTTTTTGTGTTAGTAGTTTTTGATTTTGTATTAATTATGTTGTTTGTGGGTGATAAAGTGTTATTAATATGAAAATAACATTAAATAGAATTCTGTATTAAAGTGTGTTCGCATAAATAATTGAAAAAAACAACTAACTGTACCTATAGTATCTCTATTGCAAGGTGAAAGATTAAGATTAATAAATAAATTGTAAATAATTAATATCAGCAGTCCTATTGTGATTTTATTCGATTTTTGTAGAAGAGGGAACTATATGATCCTATAAATAATATACAAAGCATGTAGCTAGTACCAAAACTTATTTTCTACCCACGAAACAATTTAACAATATAGATACATTTGTAAGAAGTAGTGATCGTAGTGTATTTAGAAGTTACAACGCCATCTATGATTAGTGCCGTGTACTAGTGTACTATTGTAGTATACTATTGCAGCGAGTCTGGGCGGCTGACGTGTCCACTCTGCTCGGAGCGCAACTGGAAGCAGCTCGACAACGACCTGTGGCGCCTCGAGCAGTGGCTGCAGTTCGCGGAGGCCACGGAGGCCGCGCGTACCGACCCACCTGAACAATATGACGCGCTCGAAGACCAAATACAGGTATGCAATAAAATCCACCGTCGACGTCCCAAACATGTTTTTGCAGATCTCAACGACTCCATCACAGTCGCTATCGAAACAGCACTTTCCTTACCCAATCTGAATCGTAATAATAATACGCGACCCCGACATAGGACACGCCTGCGAGTCCGAAGAACTCCCACAACTGGCCCTTGGCACAATGATGTGCAGAGACGGCCCTAAACTATACTCCCCAGCGATTGCTCAAGCTGAGGTATGAGCCTTCTATAAGGCGCCTCTGTGCTTAATCGCTACTAAGTACATTATACATTTTTCTGGCTAAAGCACCGGCTTTATTGTCAGGTGAAGGTGTAAAAGCAATATAGGCTAACAGCACAAATCCATTCGAAAAAAAAACTTCCCATATTAACATGCAAGTCCTGTACGAGTGTCGGGAATTAAGAGGTTTTCTCATACATAACACTCATATCTAAGATTATCTGAATCACATACGCAATTTCTTATAAGCCAGTATCGACAGAGGTTCGTCGAATCTTTTGGAACGCTTAGCTGAATAACGCACGACGAAATAGAGAGCTAGGAATAGAAATTAAGAACTGGAAAGAGAGGAAGGGGATGAGGATAACAACGTTGCCACTTCACGTCGTTTTTTTGTGAGACAATGGGACAGACTGATACTGGTACAGGCTGGCTCGACAGCACTATCGAGCCAGCCCATTCATGCTGTAGCAATTATATCTACACTGTGGCTTTACCGCATAAAAAATAATATAACATTAAAATTAATGACTACGGTCTTATTTCATTTAAATTAGTGGAAATGATTTGTTGGTATGCTCAACTACGCGTTCCTTTATTAATGTATAAATATTTCAGCCTCAGTATAGTAGTTTGATTTTTAGCAATGTAGGGTATGGATAATGATATGTTTCTAGTAAACCAGATAGTATTACCAGAAGAAGTTATTTGTAATGTAATTTTTGTGTTATCAGGATCACCGCGAATTCCTCCTAGACCTGGACTCTCACAAGTCCATCGTGGTATCGCTGAACGTGGTGGGTAGTCACGTGGCGGCGCACGCGGCGTCTGCGTCGGACGCGGAGCGCGTGCGCACGCGCCTCGCACGCGCCAACCAGCGCTGGGACGCGGCGTGCGAACAAGCCGCGGCGCGACAGAAGACGCTGCAGCATGCGCTCGTGCATAACCAACAGTTCCATGACATTGGTCAGTATTTACCGACACCACACATCTAAATATACATGTTTCGGCTCATTCGTACACACACATGTGTGCATGATACTTGTCAAATATACGATGCTGGCTGACATTGTCATAGAAATCAAAACGTAATCTTTATAAGCCCACGTACACGTAGCAAGATAAAACGAAATAGCTCCCTTTATAAGCTGTATGCGTGTCATAAAAAATTTAACCCTATATGGAATGGAGTTCTAAAACGTTATATTTAGTCAAAAAAATACGTGGACGATGCCTAGAGGATAGCCTAATAATTTCTCAAGGCCTGGTCTATCGATATCGATAACTTTTTTATATCAAACACCTTAGCATCGATCTTTAAGTATTTATATTAATTAGTATCAGCATATATCGAGTATCGATGCCAAAGTCTATACTTTATCGATATTGTGTATTTGAGTATATATCGAAACTCTAGTCCTCGAGTAAATCCTTGTAATAATTTATACACAGAGTTAGTTTTCCAGCAAATTGATGGTTGTAATGTTGTAATGTAGTAATGTTGTAATGTTGTAATGTTGTGATCCCTCAGTGGTGGAGTTAGTGTCCCGGCTGGCGTCAGCGGAGCGCGTGGTGCGCGGTCGCGAGCCGCTGCGTCTGTCGCGGCCAGCTGACGAGCTGCAGCGGGACTTCGCGCGGTTCAGCGCCTTGCGAGACGAGCTGCAACAAGCCGAGCCGCGCGTGCTCGCGCTACACGACGCCGCGCAACTGCTGCGGGCAGCTGACGCGCCGCCCAATGCTGATGATATCTGCCGCAGGTACTTAACATTCTACCACTATTCATATTCTCGACTAATTTGTGAAAAGTATTAATGCTATTCCTAAAGTACTGATTATTACATACATACGCACTCACGCCTGTAATCCCCGAAGGGGTAGGCAGAGGTGTAGCCAGTACACCCACATTTCGCCGAGCGTATCTCCGTCCCTTATGTGATAGGGGGCGAGCCTATCGCCATACCGGGCACAAATTCCAGACTCCGGGCTAATACTGAGCATTTCGTAATAGAAAAACCCAATACCACTTTACCCGACCTGGGGATCGAACCCGAGACCTCAGCGTTGGCCTCAATCGTAACGCGTACACATTACAACTGAGCCACCGAGGCAGTCACTGATTATTACAATCATATTATTTTCGTATATCATATAAGGTTACAATTTAATATATAATCAATTCCAATTTTTGATCTGGTTCGAAGGACCAAAAATATTTTTATCGCTAAATATTACTTATTATTATAAGTTACATTTGTCGACATAATAATATCATCAAACAATATCATGATCAATCCACTCAATATTTTTACATCGGCTTGAAGGACCAAATAAAAAAGGACTAAATAAAATTAACTTATTCACTGATTTCAAAGAGTAAAAGTTAAAATGTATGTAATGTGAAGTGATGTACATTGTACATTGTATGTATATTTGTGACATGTGCACAGACTGGGCGAGCTGCGTCTCCGGCTGCAGTCGCTGCGCAAGTTGTCTGGCGTGTACGCGCTGAAGCTGGGCGCGGCGCTGGCGCGCTCGCCCGCCGACGCCGCCGACGCCGCCGCCGCCGGCTCCGCGCTCGCAGCAGCTGCGGCGGCCGCGGCCGCTGCACCGCAGGTAACTACCAACCATAACTACTATACAAACAATATCACTGAACAAATATCTACTCAATATTGTCATATTTAGTTAACAAAATATTATCAGTTATATATAAAATTTTACATTAATTGGCCTATTACAATCTATGGAACAAAAAAAAATTGACTAAAAAGATTATTATAAATTATAATTTTTTTTATAATCATTTTATAAACATCAGTTCAAAATTAACTTGTTTTTCCAAATAGAAAAAATATTTTTTTGAAGTTTAGTTTGCGTTTGTACCCACGCTTGATCTGCCACAGAGCACCGTCGTTGGGCAGAGACTTCACGAGCAAGCTTTACCTTTGAGTAGGCTCAACTAGTGACATAATCAATAATCAGACCCCACTCAAATAAATAGAAATAACTTTAGAAAGAAATTACTATAGATGTATAATGTGCGTCGTAATGCAAACACATTTCTACTTGTTTGTTTTTTTTTCGAGAATACAAAGACTCATGATTTTTATGCATTCATCGTAAAAAAATATAAATTTAGTTTTTTTGCACTAGTTTATATCTAATACCTAAAATTCTTAGCATTAATATTTCTACTTAAACATAAATAGTAAAATAGTGTTTGCAATCCGGCACGCCGTCTAACACCACACGTAGTCGCTTAGCACCGTATGTTGACGTATTATTATCTTCCTAGCTAATGGAGGACGAAGATGAACAGATCTCCACGTTGAACCTGCCGCCGCTCGACGAATCAGAGTAAGTACACTAACTGCTTAGTACTATAACTGAAAATTAGTCGCATTTTACTAAATAAAGATTGTATCAGTAAGATTTTTCTGGTTTATACATATTTTATTACGGACTTTAATCATTCAGAATGCCGTTTTCGTGGTTATATTCTAAAAGTTAGAGTGAAGAATATATTTCGTTGATAAAAGAATAAAACATAAATAATAAAATCGTTTATTGGTCATTGTTTATTATTCTAGAAAGTGAATGCACTAGTATGATAAAATATTTAATGCTAGACGGTAGTATGAGGGTGTGCTTTTTAGTATTTTGTAAGCGAGTTATTTGATTTCCGTATTGTTAATCCTAAATAGGTGGTAGTTAGCAAAGCCGTGTGTGTTTTATTTTAGCATTTAAATCATTAAAGCGTTTAATTTACAAAAGTAAAATAAAAGGAAGACAATAACGAATATTATGATTTCTCTATGTTTTACGCTTACTCTGTGTCATTTTAAATAACTGTATTTTAAGTTTTTAATTATTTTAGATTCGTAATTCTGATATTGAAGATTTTTTATTTTATTTAATTTAATTTTCATATCATTGTTAGGTTATTAAAGGCCAATTTTTCAATATCCGAATAAATGATAGATGCAGTACAAATTAAATAAACCTATATAAGAAGTAACAATTTGACATATGCTTCTACGAATATTTCTATTTGTTGTGTTAATTTATTTAGTATTTACTCTCTATTTTAATTCATAAGCAACGTATATTTGAAAGTTGAAATATCGACCGTGAAACTCCATTTAGAAGGAAATAGTTTATCGTATGACCTAGGCAAGAATTTAACAGAAAATTTATTCATGGAGTCGCGTTATGCAATTTGAAAATAAGAATCTATTGGCGCGTCCCTATAAATGACGGTCTCTTGTGTTATTCCCATCTGTGTCATACGAGAAAGCCCATTTTTTTTATAAATATTAGGCACATTATAAAGTCTTGACAGAATAATCGGTAAATTACTAGAAATATACCTTATCTTCTTCCATCCGCCTTTAACCCACTTGCAGTGGGGTCGTCGCAACATGCTTTTTAACTCATGTTACAGAAATATTTGCCTTGTATTTTTTACGACCGGTCGCCTGCTAGACGTCATCCCCTCTCGTAATGTTGCTTAAGAAATACAAATAGTGTAATAGTGATATGATATTAATATAATGTGTTACCGTGTAGCGCGGCGGTGAGTGAGGAGGCTGAGGAGACTGAGGAGGCTGAGGAGGTGGTGCTGGGTCGGGTGCAGCGCGGTCTCCGGTTCGTGTGCCGCGTGGCGCGCGCGTCGCTTCCGTTCCAGGCGCTGCTGCTGCTGCTGCTCGGCGCCGCCGCGCTCGCGCCGCCCGCCCGCGACGGCTGCGCGGGACTCCACCTCGAACCCGTACTGCGGTATCCCAACGGACCTCCGCCGCTCTAAACAACTACACCTACACACACCTACACACACTACACGCGCTGGATACTGCGATACTGATCATGTCAACCTTCCCTCTGGGCTGACTCATCACTGAGACCGTGCTGTTTTATCGATAATTAAAAGCCTAATATCGACATTAAAAATATGCGAAATATAGCTTAATGTCTTCACTACGCTTTTAGACCGTCGACTTATAGAAAACAGCGTGGTTATTGTTCATCCAGCGCGTGGTAAAGTCTCGCCACTACGTTGTGACGCGGTGAAGCGAGGCGCTCCACACATTCCACTTGTGGTGCTATACTGCTAACTAGCGACGCGCGACTACCCACATTACTTATAAACATTTTTAATCTGTGTTCAAATATCCCTCGTTCTGTCTCTTTCACTCTTAAGCCATAAAAAGAAGAAAGAAATAGGTATGCAGACTAAAAATGTTTCTAAATAACGTCGGATATGTATATATAAAGTTTTTGTACATTTGTTACGTTGGTAATTAAAGAAAAAGACAGAAAAAACGCGCGTCGCGAGCCGAACGATACGCGCCAACGGACGAAATATATTTATAAAGAATATATATTTATTTGTATTTAACGATGGCAATCCGTGTATTGAGGCGCCGCACAAAGTTACGACGATGGCTTACGAACCGCATTCACGCATTGTTACTTAATTATTAGCTAGTAAGGACTGTTTATAAAGTCGAAATAAAGCCTTTGCATTGATTAGCGTGCTCGTTTTATTTACATCACAACACTTATGATAATAAAATGTCAATATATCACATACTGTAGACACACAACGAATCTATCACTGGGGAGAATTAAGCTGGATGTATGCTGACTTGCAAGCAAGAAAACACAACGCCGCTCGACGAAGTAAACAATTTTGTAATGTATGATAATGGGCGTGTTCGAGCGCGAAAGTTCGAGTAATCTAAGTTGAATCTCGTAATATATTAGTTTTTGGGACACCTTGCTAATACTCAGCAACTTAGCCGGTGACGCCATCTTGCTTTATCTGTATTTGGAAATCTAATCCATTATTAGGTTACCTATACCTGTAAATTACTTAGCAAGTTGTTTTAAGTCGAAAAGCGCTGTACTCAGTCGCTTAAACCCTTATACTAAAATAACAAACTTAGCAACTCAGAAATTTGATCGTTCGAACACGCCTATTGTATAAAACCGCCGATGCTCTAACAGATTATAGTACAAAATGAAATCTCTGTCAAGCTGTGTTACATCGCCTGAACATCAGCATTAGCTCAAACTCTTGTCTTCGAATAAGCCGTGATTTCACGATAAGTAAGGGTAACTGGTGCGTGTACGTAAATTCCTGCGTATTCTCTTGCGTCGTCGCTGCAACGTGACTGCGCATGCGCTGGTGACGTCACACGGCATCACGTCCGCACCGCTTGAGCTTGGACGCGGCTGGAACATCCAATTAACTACTTACAACATACATAATATAAGCTCATGCCTTTATCCCCGAAGGGATCGGCAGAGGTGCAACTAGGGCATGTTTTGCTAAGCTTATTTCCGGCTTATCATGTAGGGAGCGAACCTATCGTCATACCGGGAACAAATTTCAATCCCAGGCCAATCATGGGATTTATCAAATCAAAATTCAAACACGATTTGCGATTGCCCCATCTGAGAAATTAATCCAGAACCTCACGGTTCTCAGCGTAAGTACCTACGCTGTCACTAGATCTCTTTCTTATTGCCTGGCATTGTCCCGGCTTTATGCACGGGTCCGCTTTACTGGATGTTTAATTTGGTATTATTTGGGACATTCTTTCTGACGGCTCTGTACTTATCATCAGATCCAGTGTAGTATTTTTTTATTATCATGAACCTGAACTACGAAAACAACAGCCAGCTCGCCTGATGGTAAGCGCCACGCTTACCAAACAAAAACAAACACCACACAGAACTTTGAATTACAAAATACTACTTATATGGCACTGGACTGCACTCGTCATCCCAATTGTCTTTCAAACCGAAACACATAGTGCTTACACACTGCGTCAGATAGACACAAAGCGGTTGTACCAACCCAGACGGCCTCTCACGTTCGAGGGACCTTCGACAAAGCGGCGATCTATGAGTATAGGTATATACTATGAGATTCATGTTTATGTATAGTAAGTACTCGTACCCTGGGTATCCTCTGTATAGACGGTAGTGTACCGATGATGTATCCCCTCCCCGCGCCCCCGCCGTACCCCCCACACTCCTCCCACTCTCCGTGCAGCACGGCGTCTCGTGCACTCGTACGCAACAACTGTGTGAGTACTAATATTACCATCTGGAACAAAGGCATCAGGTGTATACTGGATCAATCTATTCTATTATATATCGATGTAGCGAACCGAGTGTCAAAGTCAAGCCGCCCGAAGGCCTACGACTTGGCTTAACTACTGCGGTCAGATGATAACAATCAGGATAGAGTTTTTACATGCCTTCCGAAGCACGGAGATACTCAGTTTAAATTCTGTGATATAATTAATAATTACTATTTTCTGACCGCTACCTATAATGGTTCGAAAGATACACTCCTTTAAAGATTAGTAGGCTCAGTTATAGAGTTCCATTGGGTACGGAACCCTGAACATCCAAAGTCTACAATACATACATAGACTCACGCCTGTTTCCCATAGGGGTAGGCAGAGACAACGGATTTCCATTTGTTACTTATCCTTGCATACCTCTTTGGCCTCATTCACTCATTAAATTAATTATACATGCACGTCGGTTTTGGGTACTCCTGACATGGCCTTTCTCGAGAATATCTCCAACTTGACCTAGTCCATAATGTGATAAATAAATACCTGAAAGAACAACACTAGCAAGTTGAAGCACTGCAGAGCTAACAAAGCGGTGGTAAGAGGCGCTCGTATCGCCTCCACACACCCGCGCGTGTTCATCGACGCCGCAAGGAGAGGAGAGCCTTCAGACCATGCTTCACGCCATGACCACTGCCGGGGATTTTTTTTATTAGCTTGAACGAAACGTGCAGGTCGCTCGCCTGATGGTAAGCGCCACGCCTGCTCATAAACAGAAGCAACGCCACACAGAACTTTAAATAACAAAGCACTGCATGACACTGGACTGTGCTCGTCACCCCGAGACATAAGGTGTTAAGTCCCATAATGCCCAGTAATTACACTGGCTTCAATGCCGTTCAAACCGAAACACAACAGTGCTTACACACTGTTGCTTGGCGGCAGAAACAGACAAAGCGGTGGTACCAACCCAGCCGGCCTCTCGCATAGGAGGGGCCTACCAGTGTTTAGTGATGACCAAAGACTTAAATGTACACTACTAGACGGGCTGTTTAGAAGTAAAATTGCGTCACATAACGCGTGAGTTTGACAGCTCACAGACAAGGAGCGCGAGAGGGGTTCTAGTTGAGAGTAAGCAAGATAGTAATATTGAATTACGGTCAATTAACCGTAACTCAATATTAATTATTATACTTATATCAACTAATCGACTACTCACTTACTAAGCTTAAAGTTAGCCTACGTTTTACGTTCCTATTTGAAACGACTTACTTTGATTAAAAAACCGAATGAGAGGGTAGGCAAAATAAAAATAAACGTTATTGTTATTTATGAGGTACCTACCTCGTAGAGTATTGTAAACTTTTTCTATGCTCACTTCTATATTATCCAAGACAAGAGACAGTGAAGGTACATTTGTTACAAAATAATTAAGAAAAAGAAAATTCGATTGACGCGTCACGCGGTCATTATACCTGCTGTAAGGGATCATGATAGCAGGGAGCCAACACTCGAGGCGTGCAGCACGAATATGGAGAAACTGGTGGAAGCAGTTTGCCGTCAGCACCAGCTAACCTGAAAAATATATTTTTTTATGGATATCTTAAACCAGGACTCAGGAGCAAGTGGAACCGTGGCAAATATGGTAATTGTATACATAGATAATTCAACTCATTCTTGTCCGTTTAACTGTATTTTATGTGTGTGATGTGTTTGCATAGATTAAACGGTAGTCACGTTGTAGGCAGTTTTGTCTACAGAATGAATTTAATAGCAAGATGAAACCAAAGACTTTAATGTATACTACTAGACAAGCTGTGCGGTACACAGAAATTGCGCCACTAAGTTACGGTCAATTGACCGTAACTCAATATTACCATCTCGCTTACTCTCAACTAGAACCCTATCGTGCTCCCTGTCTGTGGGCTATCAAACTCCCGCGTTATGTGATACAATTTTACTTCTAAACAGCCCGTCTAGTAGTTAACATCAGTCTTTGGATGAAACCATGAATTAGTGCAAAGTGAACTGATGTATATATAACACCAATATTTAGGAAAATAAGTAACTATGCGCGTGTGCAAGGTTTACCTAATTTTGGTACATACATACGCATACATGCACTCACTGTAATAAACGAACCGGAGTTGGAACCAGTACACCCACATTTCGCTAAGATTATTTCCGTCCCATGATGTGACAGTGGGTGAGCCTATCGCCATACCGGGCGCAATTCCAGACTCTGGGCTGATACTAAGCAGTTCGTGATAGAATAACCTAATATCACTTTTTCCCAATCCGAGGATCGATCCCGAGACCTCAGCACAGCAGTCGTACCATAGATAACTTGCTTATATAGGAATTCGTACTGCGTACGCATTACAACTGCACCACCGAGGCAGGCAATTTATTTAATTTAATTTTTGGTGTAAGTATTTTAATACACAATATAGTACCAACTTCATGACAACTTTAGAGTCTTCGTTGAGAAAGTCCACGTTGATCCAGGCTATCTCGTGCCAGTCGCTCGGCTTCTCAACGCCGCAGCAGCTTAGTTCCACCTGGGTAAAGCGACGATGTACAAAACATACTGGAGATCTCAGACTTCTGTAATACGTATCTAATTTGACTGATTTTAAAAGTAAGTACTTCGATAGACTACCTGACAAATCCTTATTCGTCTTTTATTTTTTTTTAAATAATCATTGCTAAAAATTGCATTTTAATTAAAAACAGACGGACTTAGAAATAATTTAATACGCTAGACCAACCTGCATAGTGTCCATAAGTCTTTTCCAAGAAGGTTCCGTGAGGTATTGCGATATACCAATCCGTAGAGAAGATGACAGCTCTATCATCAGCGCCTAAAACATTACAATATTTGAAAAAAATATCCTGGATTATGGATTTGGCCTGCTCGATCAAAGTATTACTATTGTCCTATAGAATATCGCCATGAAGTAACAGCTCGTTGTAGAATTTCGTCCTGCGTGTGAGATTTTCGAAGGCCCAAATCCCCTATCTCCTTTCAAATCGCTATTCATTTCATTTCAGGTCAACAACGCATCCATGATTCTTCTTTTATTGCGTGTACCTATCCACGGGAGGTCGAGATCGTTTAACATCAGGTGGCCCACTTACTGGCATCTGCTTATACACATGGTCCTGACTAAACAACAAACTGCCGTAAAGAGCGCACTTTACGTCCCACAACACCCAAACCCATAAAAGCTTAGCTTGTTTTTTCTGTATGAGGATAGAACAGCCTCTCGTCTCACAGCCGGCTATTCGCAAACTGCACCAGCAGCTATTCAGACAGTCAGCTATTCTATTATAGCTGTTTAAACAATCTCACCTTCAACGTAGACCGACACGCAGCATACACAAGCAAACCGTTGGCTGCAATCAAGGTTCCTGTCACCATCCATATTCTGGTAACGCTGGTGGCCCTCGACCAATACGGGCATTTCAGCAGAATGGTTATCAACCGAAGACCACTGGTGTAGTGGAGCTTCATGCAGTATGCTTGGAGTAGGATCAGACCGTACAAAAGGTATACTGTCACCTAAAAATGTATTCCAAGCATGCAATACGCGCGAAATAACTCTGCCTGCACTGTTACCTAACTTAGTTACTACCCACTTAGTTACTAAAGACTGGCGGGAAGCGTAGGGGGAGGTTGAACTCTAATTTCAGCCCGGCCAAATTACCTATTTCGCGCGTATTTTAGTAGCGTTATTATTTTTTCTAATACTAGATGTGAGCTTATTCGCCGGGAAAGCGCAAATAAAAGTAGGTAATGTATGGGATGTACCGTCCTAAGTACTTCACGTCGCTAATCAACTATGATTCTGAGGACTGGGTAATTTTCCCAAAACGATAGAAAGGCGTTATAGCCAGTTATTGGTTGGTTTGTCTGATCGAATGAAGTGGTACCACTGTGTCATGGGAAACAGCTTTGCTTTTGCGATTCATTAGTCGTGGCTTCATCAAAACCTTCAAAGGTTAAAAAAATCCCTGGTATTATGGGCGTCCATGTGTGGCGGTGATAACTCATCACTAGGTGACCTACACGGTCATTGGCACTATATTGCTAAATATATCAAAGAAATAGAGTAGAAAGACAGAACCCAACACTGACCGAGATAACACTAATTAGAAAAACAATAACAGAACGTCCAAGGATAACCTTATGTATCTGTTTGAGCAGTAGCATGACCTTCAGCGACGTGTTGTAGCAGAAGATGACCATGCACAGCGAGACGACGAGCTGCGCGATCAGCAGTGCTCGCAGCACCCCCGCCAGCCGCGCACGTCCTTCCTTACTGAACGTGAACACACCCCACGCCATGCATCGTACCGCTGCATGCTAGCTACTTCTGTATTACGTCATGATCCTTGATCAACCTTTATAGGATAAGCTTTAAACTGTTGGAGCTAGGTAACCCATCAACGATTCACTTGTCATTATGGTATTGATCACTTAACATGATCCAACTGCTGGTTTGGTGGCCTTTTCCTGTGGAAGTGTGGGAGTTCATGGGCGGTAGAAAGCACCACATTACGTGACCACATTTGCCATCCTTCTGCTATAAGAAGAAACTTATCACACTAGGAAAGACGCTTTGGACTGTACACTAGGCTAATTTGTTTTGATAAGTTTGGATAATACCAGATTTTCTTTCAATTAAATAAATGGGCCTTCACAGTGAAGGAAACCTGCGTACCTGAGATTTATCCATAAGTATTTCAAAGATATATGAAGTACAACCCGCATTTAGGCCAGCGAGGTGGACTAAGGCCCGTATTCAGAAACAACACTTAATTAAGCTCTTTGATAAGTGTCGATTTCTGTGTACATGATTGTACTGTTTTTATTTACCGCCAAAAACTAACCAATGACGTTTACAGAAATCGCCACTATGCGTTCGCGATTACCATGAGGGCTCAAAGTAACGTTTATGAATACGGGGTAAATCCTACCCCATTTTATACATAGATGAGGCTCGGGTCCAGCAATGGAATATTATATAACAGGGCTGGTATTAATTTAAACTATAAACGCGTAAATTCCATTAGATGACCATTCAGCATACCTACTTTATAGACCAGCTGGTCGAGGTTGACGAGTCAGCGTGAAGTTCATATTCATAGCTTTTTTATACACTGAATCACCTAAAAATAAGTTAGTCCTTGACTTAGTAAGAATGATAGCTTCTTTAGAAACCTGTATATATATGTAACTATATCTAAAATTCGTTACTAATGTTTGTATATCATTAAAATTTGGGCTGCTTATTTCACAATTAACTGTCAATAATGACAATTATATCAATCCAATTTGATTTTAATTAATGCTTCATAAAGTAAAACTTTTTTCTAAATGTCTAAGCTATAGACAGATATATATGAAGCGATATCATTTAAGCAATTGTGATGTTACTTCAATACGGTCCATTCATTTAGGGCCTAAACTTTGGGCGGTAGGATGCGACAAACAGAAACAAACACAACAGTCAAAGGCAAAGAGGGCAAAGTGGTACTTTGTAGGTAACACCTCTCTTTTTGTTGGGGGTTAAAACTACAATAAAGTAGATAGTTAGACACGAGATTTTAAATCTTATATCCCCTACATTTGGGTGCTAAGCAACAGTTGGGTCGATTAAAATAATTTACCCACGCATTTATAAACCTCTTTTAACAGTTTAAAACTGACAGCTAAGAAATTGTTAAATTAAAAAACAAATTGGCACTTTAATTCAAAAATAGATAACATTTTGTTCCGTAATAATTGTCAATGGAGAATTGGCAATTGTCTTTAACGTTTGTGCTGTCCAATAATTGAATATTAAAATTAATTAAATAGTGTGATAGTTAGGTAATTTGCTAGTGATTAACGGTGACTAGTGACGTAAATATGGAGAACGATCTTGTTAGACGATCTAAAGTAACGTGGAGTGACGACTTGAGTCATGACTCGGAGGAAGAAAGGGGTAAGTTAACCCGGCGCTATTATTCTAAAGTTATCCCATTATTATTTTAGCAAAAACATGAAGTAAGATATTTAATTAAGTTATCTTTAACTTAAATAAATATCAGAAATAGAACTATGTAATATTATATTATTACGATATTACCTATATACCCCATATTGTTACTAGGTACCTACTATTAGGTATTCTGTGCTAGAATTAAATACCTAATAAGACCGTTTAAGTAGATAAAAAACTATAATTATACTTTTTGTTACTTTAACCATTTAGATTTTGATAAAATAAAGCTAACCCTGAATTTTTATGGTATCGTTTAAACAGAATAATAGCTTACTAATATTTTCCAGAGCGTGAACGTCTTGCACAGCTCGAAAAAGAGCTAGCAGAGACACCAATAAAGCCGACCTACGAACCCGAAGAGCTGCAGAAGCTTGTCTCTTACATAATGAAGATCACGACTCTCTACGACTTGCGCGAAGAAGACTGGAATGATGGCGTCAAGGCGGCCATAGAAGAGTGGCTCTTAGAACCCAGGGCGCTAATCCTCTGCGTGTATTTTAAAGGAGATAAATTGAAGGCAGCTAGTGATATCCCTCTGTCTCCTGTCTACGACTTGACTTACTTCATACGAGAGCCTGACTTTGTATTCAAGGCGGATACTTTTCATGATGAAATTATATTTGGCACTTTCGTTGACTCTATTGAGGCTAATATGATACAGCTCTTGGAGAATGTTTACGCGCCATATTTCTTTGGTATTACTACTTGGCCTGACAGTAAGTAATAATATAATTCTACAATTTTTATAAAGCAATGAATAAATACCGAAAATTCATAAGGGCAATATTGTCAGGAGTGCCATATATCCCCAGCTTCCCACCTTCCTTATTACCAGTCCTTTCCGAGTTTGCAATGCGTACACGACTCCTCTATATGTAAGTGGTCACTACCACCCACCACTTTTTTGAGTGGTAGAGTCACGCTGTAGACACTTTTGTCTACAGCATGAATGGGCCGGCTCGCCCGGTTCGTTACCACTGTCTCACAGAAAACCGACGTAAAGTAGCAGCTTGCTGCTGCGTTTCGTACGGTGAGTGAGATATCCGGAGGCCTAAACCCCGCTCTCCTTCCCAATCCCTTAATTATCCCTTTCCTTTAAGGTTGGCAACGCGCCCATAATTTGGTATTGTTGGCGTACATGGGCGGTGGAGATCACTTACCATCAAGTGACCCACTTGCTCATTTTCCGCCCTATGACAAAAAAAACGAATAGGTACCAGCTCACTTATCTATTTAGGTACTTGCTTTCTTTTATAAAAACAACTTTATATGCGCATTCTGTCGTCATGGTTTTGTGACATACATAATTATAAGTTAATCGAATCGAACCCATAATAATAAGAAGCCATGATCTCAACATCAAAACTCTTCCAGGCGTGAAAAGCGAGTTTTGTTCGCACATACACACATTCCTAGCCAAGCTGACCGATATGTACTACAAGATGTTGGGCTTGACCGTACTCTATATACCCAGGGAGGGTCAGCAACTGACGTTCGAACATGCCAGTAGCGATAGAGAGCTAGTGAAGAGGTTGGAGGGTGTCGTTGTGTACTGGACGCATCAGATCAAGTCATGTTTGGAAGACACGGCTTTTGTGGCGTCGCAGAAGGAGCTGCTGTGTCCGAGTGACGAATATGACTTTTGGATTTACAGACGTGAGTATTAATTGTAATTATAAAATTATATTTTGTGGAGTGACTAAGAAATTTCGAGTGATTCTCTCCTTACTTTGCTGTGGAAGTCATCTGACGAGTGGCGGATTTGTCCTAAGGCCCAGTAGGGGCCTAGGGCGGCCAGATATTAGGGGCGGCCAATCGTGACAAAAAATTCACTGATGATAACAATAATCTATATGATGGGTGCTGAGAAAGGGGCGGCTGGTAATTACTACATAGCCTGGGGCCTAGGGCGGCCACGACTGCAAATCCGCCACTGTATCTGATCTATATAGGTATTTTGTTACTAGCTCTGTATTATACATGTCCCACAGCTGGGCAGGGGCATCCTCTACTGAATGAAAGGGGATTTATACTTAGTATTTTTCGGAGTCCAATCCACTTTCTATAACGGAACAGAAATGTTCTTCTGTTTTATTCACAGATGAAAATCTTAACGCTCTGCTATACCAACTGAAGAATCCAGCAGTGAGGCACATAAAGAAGATCTTGGTGACTACCCATTCTACCTTCATTCACCAGTTCCAATCTCTTTGTGAGGAAATAGTCCAGAAGATCGCAGAAGCTACTTCCAACATCGAATACTTGCAAGTGATCAAGCAGCCGTGCGCGGTCCTGGAATGCGTGGTCGATCCTGACGAGATCTCCAAATACATTCCACAGATCATCAATCTCTTCAGATTCATTTGGATGGAGTCCCCATACTACAACTCTGAGACAAGAATCACTAATTTGTTTAAAGCCCTTAGCAACCAGATCATAATTTTGTGCAGGAATTATATTAAACTGGATGAATTGTTTGACGGTAAGACGAAGAAGGCTCTGGGCGAGTTTAGCAAATGCATTGATTGTTGTAAGAAGTATAGAGAGATTTATGATACAATGGCTGAGGCTCATAACGACGTGAAACCTGATAGCTGGGAATTGGATACTGGGAGCATATTCAATTACATCGACTCGTTTGTACAACGCTGCTTTGATATGCTGGACGTTTGTAATTGCATGATTATATTTGGCAGGTATGTTTTAATTTCTGAATATATTTCGTTATTATCTAATGTCATTATATATTTTCTTTTTATCCTGGCTCGGCAAAGTAACTACGCTACACCTGATGGTAAGTGTAGCTCAATCCATGAATACTGTCGACCAACGATAGACACTGAGTCTATCGTAGATCGGCAGAATTTTTTCGGCCTGCTTAATTGCTTGTAATTAAAATGCTCCCATATTATAGGAAGGAGGAAACGTACGCCAGCAAACTATTCCACAGCTTTATGGTCTGACAGAAGAATGATTTTAAGAACCTCTTGGTCCGAGCCATTAGATTAATAAATATTAGGAACAACGAAATCAGCTTTGTACAAAACATCCTCACTTGTGTGATCAGGTCATCTGTAATATTTTTGGATGATTGTTAATTAATTTTCTTTTGATAAGAATAATCTTATTCAAACTATTTACTATACTATAACATTAAGCGACTAACCTGCCTCTAGGATCGACGAGCTAGAAACAATAAACAAGCCAATGTTCGGCGGCGCGCGCGGCGATCAGTTCGAGGCGAAGTGCGAACAGATCGAGCACATATTCCATGACGCGCTCGACGGCGTCAGGCACGTTGCTGCTTCCATACTGGACGTGCAGGCTCCCGCTTGGTACGACGACATCCTTCAGTTCCGCGCCGTCATCAAGGACATAGAGGTGAACACCTGGCACCAGTAGCAGCAGCATAACTTAGATATTTTGCTGTGTCATTAAAATAACACGAATAATTCATGAAGTTATCTCAAGCTCACTATTTGTTTACTATTTTCGAAGATAAATTAGACTTGAATTCTAGAAAGATAACTAAATTCTACATGCACCCTGTGTAGGTAATCAATAGCTATTATAATAACAGTATTTTTTTTAAAGACAATAATAGAAAACCTAGTGGAATCGGTGTTTGAAGGCGTGAACCACGTAGAAGAAGCAGTTGTTGCACTGTTCTCTCTGAACAACTACTCCAAAAGGAAGAACCTGAGGCGCATATTTAAACGGAAAACTGCAGAGGTAGGTACTTATATACACAATACATATGGTAATTTGGAAGAATGCTTCGCTGATAGCAATTGGACTACTGTTTGTATTTTGCTATTGTACTTCTATTGTACCCATAGCGATGTAAATACTTATTAAATATAGGTATAAATATGTCGATGATGTATATGATTGTTCGGGGTGTACAACAATAATAAAAGAGAAGGAGATACGAAAGACAACAATAAAAGCTTACATTATTTTTTTGCCTATGCCTCAAGTTCTGGGGAAGAATTACTCGAAAAATAATTATTTACAAAAGATCCAAACCGCAAAGACTTTTCAAAGTCGTTGAAGACTTGATCGTTTGCCGGCCTATCTATACTAATATTATAAAGCTGAAGAGTTTGTTTGTTTGGTTGAACGCGCTAATCTCAGGAACTACTGGTCCGATTTGAAAAATTCTTTCAGTGTTAGATAGCCCATTTATTGAGGAAGGCTATAAGCTATATAATATCACGCGCGGGCGGAACCGCGAGCAAAAGCTAGTGCTATATAAAAAAAAGTAAAACTAAATAATTCATCAGGTGTGGGCCATGTTCAGTGACGAGGTACAAGATGCTAAGAAAGACATGGTCTCTAACCGTAGTCAGTATCCAGCTGACTTGCCATCCTTCGCGGGCAGGGCTGCCGTGCTCAGGATGAGGAAGAATAGACTGGTCTACTTGAAGAAGGTGAGACTGATCGTGAACTTATAACACTGTTAGGTGTGGTCGGCTTTTTATGTTCCTATAACCCATAGGATTGCCTATGGAAGACTATTGCAAAGATTACGCCGTCTATATTTCTTCTAATGAATCTTTCTTCTGAACCGTATTATGTATGTAGGTACTAGGTGGTAGTTTCCTCGTATGCGAGAGACCGTCTGGGTCGGTACCACCACTTTGTCTATTTCTGCCGCCGAGCAACATTATGTAAGCACTGTTGTGTTTCGGTTTGAAGGACATTAAAGCCAGTCAAATTTCTGGGCATTATGAATCAACATCTTAAGTCTCGGGGTAACGAACGCAGTCCATTGCTAAATTGGCAATGACTGATTTGGCATGCAGTGCAATGTAATTCAGGGCAGGGTTTATGGGCAGGCGTGGCGCTTACCATCAGGCGAGCGACCTGCTCGTTTCGTCACTGAGGCTAATTAAAAAAAGTCGAAAGTGTGACATTGAGCTTAGTTTCGGACCCGATTTCCAACTCGACAGTCCGTATTACTAGCTTAGCTGCTTTTTCTATCCAGCAGGCTAACCATGAGTTTGTCTCGGTAAAATCGCTAGCGACGACGTAAAATATTTATTTGAAAAACTCAGTGGCGCCTCTAGCGGACACGTGAGAAACTAAATTTTGTCATACAAATATTTTACATCGTCGCTAGCGATTTTACTGAGAAAAACTCATGGTTGAGGCACAGTAGTAAATCAATAGTCATCACTAAGATATCTAGAAAGTCCCTCTAATGTCTCGACTGCAAGTCTTCGATCTTGTTGTCCAGGTGATGACGGACGCTTCGGTGTGGCTGATGCCGTGCAGCAACTCTGAAGACGTGATCATGCACGTCAACAGGCTGATGAGCGCCATCGAACTCGCCATTAGGGAATTATGGATCTCATGGACGGTAGGTAACAATCCGGATTATTTATTTGTATGTGCCATTAATTGTGTAACCAAGAAGTTATTCCGTAGATGACCTACTTACTTATTTTAATTCGGTGATTTTTTATCGGGATTCTGCATTGGCAGATCTTGGATTGGAGATTATTACCATAGATTTTTTTATTAGCTTGAATGACGAGACGAGCAGGACGCTCACCTGATGGTAAGCGTCACGCCTGCTCATAAATAGAACCAACACCAATACCTACCTACCTAGACGGCCTCTCGCATATGAAGGGTCTAGGTACTACCTATACAGTAAACTCAATTTAAGATAAAATTAGTTTGGGGTTCTAAAAAATATGTCAACATTTTCATAAAATATGGACCTGCTTCATTTAGGCAACAAACAAAAGGTAATTTGAACAATTTTTGACAAGTTGCTACAAATAGACGAGATCGTCTTTTGAATGTGGTCAAAATTACCAAGCATTTTCGAATAAACAAACCAATCTTGACAACCTCCGTGGCGCAGTGGCCGAGTAGCCGGCTGCGAAGCGAGAGGCCGTGGGTTCGATTCCCACACCGAAACAGTTGTTTGTCTGATCCACAAATATTTGTTTCGTGTCTGGGTGGTGGTAGGGTCAGGCCTATGTGTGTGACTGTTGGGTGTATTATTTAATTAATTTATTTACCTAATCTTTTCATTCACCTTTGAATCTGTTCTCACAGCATAATTTGGATGAGAAATGCAGTGCCGGTTTGAACAGGACTTTAATGCGCAAGAGTGTTGAAAATCCTGGCTTGTTGGAATGTAACATCGATGAGTAAGTATATTTAGTCACGTAATACATGAATGGCCGTTCCTAATATTCTGTCTATCGATAGATTTGCTTACTGGTAGTAAAATTTCAACACATTTTTTATGGAAAATCTGTCAAAATACTATCTATAGTAAGCAAATCTATCTTTATCATACTAATATACTCATACTAATCATAATAATATTATAAATGTGAATGTAAGTTTGTTTGTAACGCTTCACGCGAAAACTACTTAACCGATCATCATGAAATTTTGTACATATATTCTTGGAGGTAGGTACTTTGTTTGTTACGCTTTCACGCCTAAATCACTGAACCGATTTTGATGAATTTTGATGTAGAGATAGATGGCATTTGTTTCGGGTCTGGGTGTTTTCTCCCCATACGGGTTGACGTCAAGCTAGTGACCGATCGTTTTTTTTCTGTAACATGATTTAAGTGACCGATCGTAAATCTAGCTGTAGCGTGTTAAAAACCATTTTTCGCCGATCCCACTGCGAGTGGGAAAAGAATAAGTTGCAGTATACCTAGTGAGTTATAGTTACAGGCACGGGTGTGTCATTTTAAATTAGGCGATCTCTACATAATTCAACTTAAAACAGAACAAGTACTAAGGTACCTTTATCATCTCCTTTCGTTCTCTTTAGAAACATTCTGGACCTTTGCAAAGAAGCGGCACATTGGGAGAACCTCGGACAAGACATACCGCTACATGCTTACCAGGTATCATTTAACCACTTTGGTGGTTTATTCATTGTAGTTTAAATTATCTTAGTAAAGTGTAGTGGTAGATAGGTATGTCAGATGAACAAATGAAGATTCTGAATTAGTCTCAGAAAAGTTTTATTATGTAGGTACCTATAACCTAAACCCGTCGTTAAAAACCCTTGACACTAGAAAAAAAGACGTGTAATTCCTAGACGGTCAAACAGACTTTGCACAGAGCTCCCGTGTGATTGCTATAAGTCACTTCCTTGTGTCCGAAAGCAAAATCAACGTACAACGTGACAAAACGAGCAAGCCGCTCGCCTGATTGTTAACCAAACGACTGTCCATGAGCAGAAGCAGCACGGCCCATAGCTTTTACTTACAAAGCACTGCGTCGCACTGCACTGTAGGTACCTACCTACCTACTCGTCATCTTGAAACTTAATTTAATTTACATATTTTTTCTGTTTCTCAAGGACACAAAAGTAAATCCATATACGGTTGCAGTTTATAAGTTACAACTTCTAATATTATACTGCTGTGTGGAATAGTGAGCAGGTAACAATATCTAATGCCTTCCACACTAGGCAGAGCCTGTCTCGTGGAGAAATTATACGCACTCACGCCTGTAATCCCCGAAGGGGTAGGCAGAGGTGTAACCAGTACACCCACATTTCGCCGAGCGTATCTCGGTTCCACGATGTGATAAGGGGGCGAGCCTATCGCCATACCGGGCACAAATTCCAGACCCCGGGCTGATACTCAGCTTTTCTTAATAGAAAAACCCAATATCACTTTTACCCGACCCGGGGATCGAATTAGAGACCTCAGCGTCAGCCTCAGTCGTAACGCGTACGCATTACAACTGCGCCACCGAGGCAGTCTGGAGATATTATGCAATTGTTTAATATTAAACGGGTCTTAAACAATGATATTTGACGGTTGTATTTGTACTATATACATTGCCGTACCAGGCTAAATATAAAATATAATAAAACTCTGGTTCCACGGAACCTACTTTAGGAACCGCTGGTTTTTTTTAAATGGCTTAAGTATTTAACAGGTGTTCGCGAAGAGCAAAACTATATACTACGTGTACGAAAGCGTGTTAGCGGTGGTCAAGGGATATAACAAGATCCTGGACTCTCTCTCTGATGAAGAAAGAATGCTATTCAAACCGCTGACGGCCGTGAGTAAACATTTGCATCCAATTCTAAGGCCCGTATTATGAAACAATACTCAAGTAAGCTCTTTGCTAAGTGTCGATTTCAGTACACGTGATTGGTCTATTTTTGACGCCAAACAAAAACGGACCAATCACGTGTACATAAAGCGATACTTCGCAAAGAGCTCACTTGAATGTTGTTGTATAAGCTAAGTGGCAGAGTCGAAATGTAGCGAGTTTGGTTTACAGAAAGAATGGGACGGCTAGACCGGAGTGATACCTATAGCCACCTTATTTATACCATTACTAGCTTTTACTCGGGACTTCGCCCGCATGAATGTCTTTATCCGGAACAACCTCCGCCTTTAAAAGCATTTTACCCCTTAAGGGGGTGATTTTTGATGATGAAATACGTAGTTGCTTATTTGTTTTTAGGAGCACTACAACGAAGTTCGAGTCGAAATGTCTATTTAATATTTTGTTGGCCATACAAACTTACATTTTTTACACCTTTAGGGTATGAATTTAAAAAATATCCTTAGTGCTCACATACGTCATTAAAGGAACCTTTGTCCAAAATTCCCCAGCGGTTTTGGCTCTACGTTGACGTCAATCAGCCAGTTTATTTTATAGATAAAACTATTACGTCTTTGTTCTAATTCTTGATATCATACGTGCCTCATTATAGAAAGAAACAATCTAATCAACAGTCAAGTATAAAAGTGTTTATGAAGAAGGTGTTGAAGAAAGGTTTTCTGTGTAAGGGACACACATTTCACAGTGACTAAAAATACTGGACTTTGAGAATACTCGCTTTATTATTCGTAAATGTCATCTAATATCACAGCAAAGTTGACAGAACACCTTCAGTGATGATAATTATAATAGATCATAATTAGACGGGAGATTATAGATCAGACTGAAGTCACAAACTATTCTAATATCACATTAAAGTTAACGAAAGTCATAATTATTCATAAATAGGTAAATGCAACTTAAAAATATAACTAAATATATCTAAAAATACAACTAGATTTTGCTATTACACAACACAACTACGCAATCATCTAGCCTATGTTAATTGGGATAAAATTAACGCGCAAAATCACTCATTTTTGTTTAGAATGAAATTAATACATGAATCCTGAAACCTAATTTATTTTTTGGACATATGGAGAAAAAATAGGACCTGATTTATTGTAAACATTCATCCAAATGATCATTCATATTATCAAGTTCTACCATTTGAAGACAACAAGGACAAGGTGTCTTAGTGCCTGTGGGGTTCATCGTCTGGGTTTCATCAAAAATATCATCATCATCATCATCATCATCAATTATTATGGCATCATTCATACTAGTGGAAGCACCTTCATCAGGAATTGTGTCGTCATTCCCAAAGAACTTCAAACACTCTTCTAAATGGTCTGCCATTGGCTTGAATACTTGTTTATTACAACAGAGGCACTTTTGCCCCTTGCTTAACGTTATCTCTTGTTCTTTTTTCTCTTTCTCATTTACCTTTTGCTCTATGAGGTCATCTAATTTTACTAAATTCTTGTTGCAATCTGTTTGATTGTCACTTGAATGCATTGCATCTAATCCTTGGTTTTTAACTACAGCCTTAACTGCATCATTATCTTTACGCGTTGTTTTACCTTTACCCTTACCCTTGTCAGATTTACTTGGTATCAATTCGTCCATAAAAGATAAATTTATAGAATCTGGAATTTCTAGTTTGATATCTTTGTTTTCTATTTTAAATTTACTGACATCATGTATCTCATCGTATTTCGGAATGGCTGGTTTTTGGATGACTATTTGTTTTGTATTGTTTGTATTTTGCTGAGTAGTTACAATTGTATTAGATGTATGTATACTCTCCTTGCTAAGCTTCTCTATTACATCTTTATTCAGACATTCATCCAAATGTGTATTGATAATATCATCGTGAACCTTTGCATTACACACTGGACAACTTACTGAATTCTTAACAGTGACAGCTACTAACTTGTCACTGTCTTTTGGCTGAATTACTTTGAAATCTTGCCCATACACATCTTTCAAAATAGAGGAGGCTTTATCCTTAAAGTAATCATCAATTTTCTTAATTTTACTTGGACTACTAGAAACTAAGTCAGATGAACTTCTCTTATTTTTGTTTATATTTGGTAAATTATTATTGTTAGTGGCACTTCCGAAAGGAGAACGAGGTTTGTTCACATTTAAAGGAGGTAATTGTTTTTTAGCCCAAATATCTCTCACAGTCTCTGCTGCACTGGCCGATTGTGTTCTACTTCTAGTCCCATCAATAGTTTGCCCTGTGCCAGTAAATACTTTCACAGCAGGAGGCTTTGGGTTAAAAATAATATTGTCCTTCTTTGTGCTCACTACTGACAAAATTCCATTAGGCTTAGTTTTTGAAATTGGTTTTAATGGAACATTGCTAGAGTCTTTCAATACTGGTTTTGATGTTGGAATGTTTTGTATATTTTTATTTAGGATGTTACCGTCATTGTTGTTTATATACTTAGTGATAGGGTTATTAGGAGTTTTTGTAGCTTTAGTTTTCTTGCCTGGTTTTTCTGGTTCCTTGATCTTTATGAAAGTGCCTCCACACCTGGCTGTGTGGTCTCGCCACCAGTAGTCTGACGGCCCTGGGGCTTTGTTACACGTACGCCGAACGATACCGAAATGAGGTCGTCGTGACTGACAAGGTCCATTGCAGCGCCACCAGTGCGTCTGATATGATTTTACCTACAAAATAAACAATCGGTGAATCGACGTATGCAGGTCGATATAAACTAATACGTCCACGGTCGTATGTTTTTCTGTAATAGTACCAATAGTGGGCCTTTCGAACTACTATTCAGTAAATACTTTGTAGAATTCGAAATAAAAAGTAATCTTTCTAAACATTTATGACCATCGTTTTCTCTGGACTTAAATGGGCGAATCGAATAAAATTTGCACTAATATTTTTTGACGGCCTATTTTAAAAACTGCACGCATTCATAAAAAAAAAATAACTCTCCAACCTTTATAAGGTTAGCAGCAGGGCACCAGGTTATAAAATGGACCCGAATGGATCAAGAGCCAAAATGGAAAATGCCAGTGTAGTGGACTAAGGCCTAATGGCCAAAGGCTATAAACGTATGAACTATATACATACATACATACGCACTCACGCCTGTAATCCTCGAAGGGGTAGACAGAGGTGTAACTAGTACACCCACATTTCGCCGAGCGTATCTCCGTCCCACGATGTGATAGGGGGCGAGCCTATCGCCATACCGGGCACAAATTCCAGACTCCAGACTGATACTGAGCATTTCGAAAATAGAAAAACCCAATACCACTTTAACCGACCCAGGGATCGAACCCGAGATCTCATCCTTAGCGTAATCGTAACGCGTACGCATTACAACTGCGCCACCGAGGCAGTCCACTACATAAAACTATAAATAATATATTTTACCTCATCATGGAAGTCATGGTAGATGGTTATGTTAAGTCCGGCAAAGCGATTAATCCTGTGCATGTGGGCTTTGAAGTTTGGTCCATGTCCATCTCTGTCTTGGTCCCTGCTTGTGATGAACAGGTAGGCATGGATCATCTCATGCAGGAGCGTCTCCACCAGGTCCTTGCGAGAGCGCAGTTTGAGCAGAGGCTCACTGAGGGCTATGTCACAGAGACCACCCCTGCCGCTGTACCTGGCAATTAAATCATTATGATATTTATGTGACCATATATGAATATGAGTGTCCCTTTTTTATTATGTTATAGGTTGTGTCACGATTTGCACGTCTCGAACGCTCGGCATGTGTCCTAGTTCTGCATCTGTAATAAGGTTTAAGTTTTTCCTGCCCAGAGTTATCATGGCTTAATGCCAAGGTCCGCCATCCCATCATAACGCCCACAAAAACGCTAAAGTCTTGGTTGCAAACAAGCGGCTTGCCTCATGGTTGGCAGTTACCACCAGACCGTCTACTCACTACTACTAAGAAATCAGTACAAATATACAGTATATGTAACGAAAACCCTGTAGGCCCTTTCTAGGTTGTGAAGATAGTTATATAGACAGCTAAATAAAATTAGTTAAATTAAAAGAATAATAAAAAGAAGCGAGATATTATCCTTACACAGGGTAGCTTAACATATATAAAAATATAACACTTTATTAACATATTTAAAAAATGTTATTTTAAACCGGGTGCACAAGCGGCGCGGCGCGTTTGATGCACGTAGACGCCGCAACTTGCTATCTCGCTCTGGCTCCGAGACATCTCTTGCAAAGCTAATCAATCGAAATACGGTTTACAAACAATAAAATAATTAAAGTATAAAAAATAAATATGATTATTTTTATAGTCTTTATTTTATTTTTCATACATACAGTACAATAGTAATACTTACGAGCATATGCCGGCACAAGTGTACATGCGTTTGCTCCATCTGACTACAGCCCGACTTGCTAGTTTAGCCCAGAAAAACAAATTGTCGAAATGTACAAACAGGCTGTGTACGTTGGGCGTGGGGTCGATCAATTCGAGATCGGGATCACCCAAATTCATTTTAACAGGCTTAATTTTAGCTTCAGTAACTCGATGAATAAAACATTATTAATGGTTGTTTACCTATAATCAAAATTGATAAACGATTTGCTGAGTTGACAGATTTGAATTTAAATATTTTTTTTGTCAATTTGACATTTGACACTTTAGAGTTACCAACGATAAACGTTCCATAGTACGGATTATTTTATATAATGTGTACTTTGTTTAAATAAATGGTTATTTTTTATTTTTATGCAGGCATGTGAGAAAAAGGTGCAGCCAGGTATTACGAAATTAACATGGACTTCCACTATGTCTGATGCGTATATAGCAGATTGTGTAACTCAAATCGGAGAAGTAAGAATAATTTATCAAGTAAAGTTATTATTTATGCAAAAAATTCAATAATTCTTTTTCATGTTTTATTTTATCATTTAATTTTCTAGCTTCAAGATTTTCTGACAACCTATAAAAATTGCAATATAAATTTGGTAAAAATCATGGAGAAAGTATGCGATACCCCACTGATCGAATTAGACATTTACAATGTGTTTGAAATAAAAGATTTAAGAGGGAGGATACGCAACACGGAAGCTGAAGCTGCAGCAAACATTTTGGAGATGTATAAAGAAATTATAACCTACGTTATTATTGTTTATGAAGGATTTGAACCTCATATAGCACAGGTAGGTAATTAAGATGCAAGAAAAAAAATATTACGTAGGTAGATACCTATTTTATAAAGGTCTCGTCTTCACTATTATATTTCATTTGTTCGTAATACAATACCAGCTAATGAGTTCATGGCTTTGATAATACAGATGGCAGAATATTGGGTAAAGTATGTAAGGAGGTTCGATCGCCTGTTGGAGGATGCGGTGCGTCTAACAATTAAAGCAACTATGCAGAATTTGTACAAATGTGTACATGGTGATGGTAAGAAAAATAAATAATTATAAATTCAAATATCAAACGATAAATATATCTTTATTTTATAGCATAGGCTGACAATAAAGCATGTGGACCACCTGTTGGTAAGTGATCTCCACCACCCATGTTCACAATACCAGAAGAATCATCGGCGCATTACCGAACTTAAAGGAAAGATATAAAGTATTGGGAAGTGCAGGGGGATTTGGGTCTCCAGATATCTCTCACCGTACAAAACGCAGAAGCAAGCCGCTATTTTAAGTCTGTTTTCTGCCTTCCGGTGCACAATGATCACATCCCGAAACAAACATATTCCTTAGACCACATCCTACAACTACTACTATCGAAATGTTCATTACCCAAAAAAGCTCATCTCTAAACGACCACTTCTCAAAATATCCAATTACCACATCTCAAGCAAGACGACCTCAACTCAAAAAGACCATATTGTAATTCCACAACGACCTCTTAATACTTTTCTTTTACTATTTTTTCCGCGTTATGGCACGTTATATTTTATATTACCTATTGTACTTTTAGGATGTGTGCAAAGTATAGGATACTTCATCTAGTTTTACTTTTTTTACCTAGTCTGCCCTTTGGGTTTCATTTAACGATATGAGTGGTTATCTCTCAGACTACATGAATGCTCCGTTAGGATGTGAACATTTAAGATTTGGATATTCTAGAAAGTCGACATTATGGAAAAAAATATTTTTGGGAAATGATCATTGTGTGCCGAAAGGTTCTTGCTACTCGTTCGAAATTACAAGCCTAATATTATTGGATTGGATTGGATTGGAAATCACTATGTGTGTCTTAGATAAATGCTTCGCTCCTCAGGTTTGACACTTACGTAGGTACAGTCAACGCCAAAAGTCAATGAACGTGGACAAAGCTCCACAAATCGTGCACTCCATAAGCATCAAAAGTAGCTGATCAACTATTGCAACATAACGCGGTGTGCAACTTAAGTTACAAATATCAGTGGACGCCATAGTAACGAATTTGCTGAACACGCTCATAATACATAATTTGGTGAACTTTTATAAAATGTGGATTCTAGCTTCAAGTTCACCGACTTTTGTTAAATTGGCGTGTTCATGAGATTTTGTTGCTTTTATTACAAGTATATACGCGATATCTCAGCCAAATCTGGACCGATTTTTATGATTATTTTTGTATTCGATAGGCTTTACTCCAAGATTTATTTCATTCAAATTTGGTTTATATCTGATGACGGTGGACCAGGCAAGAAATAGAAAATCCTTATCGGATAACAGCAAACACATCGCGGTAGGTAATTATATTGAAGAACACATACAATACATGTTCCCAGCGCTAAAAATTGTAAATAATTAAAGCTCGCATCTGTATCCCCAAAAGAGTAGGCAGAGATGCAACTAATGCTGCACCCACATTTCACCAAGCTTATTTCAGTCTCATTATTATAATAATGTGTTAGGGGGTGAGCCTATCGCCACATCTCACACGAACTCCAGGCCCGAACAACTCATGTGTGATTTTTTTTATCGAAAACTCAAACAAATTATCCGACCTGGAATTTGAACCTATAATCTCAGTTAATAATTCATAAATATAAATGTATAACAATAAGTTCAACAAAGCTTAATAACACATTTCAAAAATAAACCACATATATGCTAACGTTACACATTACAACGTTATAAGTCATTTTTTACTTAAAATATGTATATTTTTCAGGGCTCCACATTTAATCTAGGGTCCATTGGTTTATTGATAATAAATAAAAATGAAAACAAATTATTTGTTTAATTTGTTTGCCTATTATTAACATCCACATACATAAATATAATATAACCCGCATAAAATCAAACTATTTCACATAGGTAAAATGGAGTTTGTGGATTTGAAAAAATTTCAATGGGGTTTATATCCGGGCTTATTGCCGGGAATGGCAACTCTATAATTTCATTTTGGTTATTTTGAAACCATGCCCGGCACTTCTGGCTTTATGTATATAACAGTTATCGTGGATATAATTAATAGGCCCCGGAAAGTACATTCTTGTTGTTGGAAGCAAAGTACCTTCGAGAATTTCTACATATCTTTATCTATTCAGACGAACCTATCGAACTCGATTCTATCGAATCGACACCCGTTCTCCGGGACCCAAAGTGCTTATCCACCCCCAAAATCCTATAGATACACGACCACTAGATGGATTAAATCCCAGGTCGGGCAAACACAATTTGTTTTATGTGATAAATTAATTAGTTTGATGTAATTATGAGCGTGTTCAGCAATTTCGTTACTATGGCGTCCACTGATATTTGTAACTTTAAGTTGCACACCGCGTTATGTTGCAGTAGTTGATCAGCTACTTTTGATGCTTATGGAGTACACGATTTGTGGAGTTTTGTCCATGTTCATTAACTTTTGGCGTTGACTGTACTATAAAAATATGTAAGCTTCAAAGTCAGTAACGCAGGGAGAAAATTATACCTATTCTTTCCCAAAATCTCTGCAAGGAATCATAACTTTATCTGCCGTAATTCCAGGAACAATGGCACCATCACCTCTAATTAAAATGAATCTATATTTATCCGGGAAGGATATTATTTATGTACCAAACCGTCATGAAGTCCTAGACACGTTCACTACAGTACTAGAAGAGATTGTCCACATAATGAGCACGGTGCCGCGCTTATTTGAAAAGTTCGCTTTACCCTCTGGTGGATTGAAGAAATTCTGGGAGGCGATACAAATTGATTCAGATTGTAACAAATTGCAGGCTCTTATTGATGCTGGTACGGATATTGTCTCATAAATTTATAGCTGCGCTCAATTTATATTTTTTAATTAAATAATTATTATCTAGAGGTCTGAAGCATTAAAATAATCCTATTTCTCTATAGACATTATAACTTAAGATATATAGTAAGTTTTATTGTATTATTAGCGTTAAGTCTGCTGGTAAACCTAAATAAATAAATAATAAACTTCACTAAAAATAAAAAAAATATATCTAGAAATTGAGTACAACATAATGCTGATCAACGAGCACATTCACATGTGGGACCCGTATATGCACATTTGGAAGGTGAACAAGGACGAGTTCATGCTGAAGTATCGTGAGGAAAACCACTCCGCTGCTGACTTCGATGAGCTCATTATCAACTACAGTGACCTCGCGAACACAGTGCAGATACAGGAGACCGTTAACCAGGTTTCTTTGGACATTGACATAGTGTTTTGTTCTAGTCAAATAAAAATCTGCGGTTAAACTGCAATTCATCTTGATAAACGTAGTCCTACAAGTAACCATAATTACATTTTGATTTCTGCAATTTCTTATCAGACCTTTCATGTCTTAGTATCATAACAAAAAATATGGATATCACTCGAAATTAAGCGCAATACTAACTAAAAGAATTGATGTAACAACATATTAAAATAGCGTTTATGATGTTTTAACAGATTCACTTCATTACATTAAATTCAAGTGATCTGAAGAAATCGATCATAGCACATTGCTTAGTGTGGCAGACGAAACTAGGTGAGCTGTTGAGAAAAATAACTGAAGCCGATATTGATAAAGTTTACACGTACGTTGAAAAGAGCAGTGAAGAAGCTATGAAGGTATAAACTGTGTTATAAACACTGAGATATCTTCGTTAATCACCATTATTATTTATATAGTGGATGTTCATGGACGGTGTTGAAAACTTAACGTCTCATGGCCTACTTGACGTTCGGTAGCCCCTGCACTAAAATAAACTCAATATAAATTTGCCTGCTTATACTCTGAACTAAATGCTCTTTGCAGATGCCTGCTGACTTGAAGGACCTGTCGTTTGCGATAGCGACATACGAGCGCTTAATATCAGATATACCAATAATTGAACGCACTTTCCCTCCCATTACAGATAAAATGATGACTTTAGGTGGGACTTTTTGCAAGATTATTGCTCATTGTAATTCCAAATTGGTGTCGTGTAGGTAACTCATAACTTTTTATTATTCTTTATATTTTAGCTAAATTCGAAGTGGAAGTCAGCTCCGACATGATAACGCGTCACGAAAATATACCTGTAATTTGGTCAGAATATTTACTACTGTTAGAAGAAGCCAAAAAGAATTTGGAAATAAACAAAGATAAATTTAAGGCTGAACTGTTAGAACAAGCAGAGGTAAGGAACGATGCTTTTGGACTTAGATTAGTACAATTCTCAATAGACTACTACCTGATTTACCTAAAATCGTTGTACTTTATAATTAAACTCACTCAACGTTTAGGTATTCAAAGAAGCAGCGAAAGACTTTTGCGATGATTTTTACAAAAGGTCTCCCTGCAGCTCTGACATAAGTGGCAAAGATGCCATGGCACAGCTGAAAGCTTTCAGGGATCAATTAAACACACTCCGAGCACAGGAGCAAGAGATTCGCGACGGACTAGCTGTGTTTAATTTGACGTAATTTCTTGTTATTATTTGAACAATTGAACTACATACTAGTAGATAACATCAATACGTTTCTTAATCATATTTTATGTTCCTTTTATCGGTGTGTATTCTATAGGTAATCTTGGTCCTTAATCACACGCTAAGTTTTCTGTGTATTTTGGCTGCCATGTGATGTATTTAGAATTATCACCATCGCTTACGGAAATATCTATGTATATATATTATGTGGTGTATTTATAGAACTCCGGTGAATTTGGATCTGCAAAAAATGGAAAAAGAGTTAGAAAAATTGGAGGAATTATGGGGCTTGGTATTCCAATGGGAGGAATCATGGGAGAAGTATAAGACACAAACCTTCTGGGAAATGGAAACTGATGAGATGGAGGAGAATGTTATGTTCTTGTTTAGGTAAATTTGCTTTCTATTTTATTTCTAAAATTGAGTGCTTTCTTAGCACTAACGTGCAGTAATTCAGCATGGGAGCTAATTAACTATTTTTTAAGGAATTTCAACCGACTCTCTCGCCAGCTCAAAGATAAGGGCTGGGACATTATAGACACGACTAGAATTAAAGTTGATGCGTTCAGACGGACACTGCCTCTGATTGGAGACTTGAAGAACCCTTGCATGAGGGAGAGACATTGGGATAGGATAAAAGCGCTTATGGGAGTGTTAGTATAGTTAGTTAATAGTTAGTTGAGTATATTACGGTATTGTTTTTGTATACAATTTATAAACTCATGATTATAAAGAAATCATTACCACTCAAATCATTTTTCATTATCCCCTATTTACCCACTTCCTGATAATATTATCGGTACAGGGAGTTTGATCAGCTATCTGAAGATTTCAAACTAGAACTAATCATGCGACTGAACTTCCAAGTTTATGCTGAAGATATAGCAGAAATTTCGAACGCTGCAACTATGGAGTTGAACATTGAGAATGGACTCAAGACTATTCGGGAGGTGTGGAAAAACACCACGTATGAGATGCAACACCATAAAGGCGAAATGTATAGGATTAAGAATGTTGAGGAAGTTATGCAGGTAAATATACGCAGGTGTATACTATGGTTAGTAGAATAGGTTCGGCAGCTTTAGTGATATTAATCGTCTTGCAAATCACCGGCTGTAATTATTTCTATAAATAACTTTATGTCAAATGATGCCTTACACTATTCTCAGTTCTTGGAAGATCATCAAGTGCAGTTGTCTTCTATGAAATCAACAAAATACGTGGAGCCGTTCATAAAGGAAGTAGATTACTGGGAAAAATCTTTGGGTTACGTTGCAGAATGTATCGAGGTAATAATAGGTACCCCGAAACTAGTAAAAAAAATAATTTACTATTTGCGAAGTGTATACACCAAAATGAACTACTAATAATTACTGTTATCTGTCAGATTGCTTTGCAAGTCCAGCGTCGTTATTTATATCTTGAGACTATATTCAGTGGCGAGGATATAAGAAAACAGCTGCCAAATGAAGTCCTAATATTTGATGCTCTTACTGCTGATTGGACTGAAATTACTAGCAAGTAAGTTTTCACAATGAACATTAAGGTATAGAAAAAATACCAACAAGAAACTGCAAGGACCTACTAGAATATTTGAAAATGCAAAAATATATTATTTTTAGCAAACATTAACTGCAACATTTTCGTGCTCTTATCCGACTCCAATGTGAATCTAAAAAATTAGGTAGGAAATTGTACCTTCTAGTTCGGATCATATCTACGATTATAAACAAGGGTCTTTAATAAGATTGCCCTTCAATCCTGATCTAATTCAGTAAAACAATAATCTAAAGATATTTCCTCTTTAAATTACCTACGGTACATTGAGAAACTTTTTATTGTCTAGTATGTATGCTGGAATTAATGCAGTTGAAGCCTGTCTTTACAAGCCAGCGCCCTACGTGTTTAACAAATTGAATCAAATGGTGGATAATCTTGACGGCATTCTGAGAGCGTTGGAGAAATATTTAGAAACCAAACGCCAGCTGTTCCCGAGGTTCTATTTCATTTCTAATGAAGATATGCTCGAGATTCTGGGCAATTCAAAGAAACCCCAACTAATTCAGGTTCATCTGAAGAAGTTGTTCGATAATGTTAACAAAATTCGGATTGATAAGGTACAAACCTGATACCTTAAAACCGGGTAAATAGGAATGGCGGGGTGAATCAGGACGAAACTTATAATGAGTTTATTACATAGATGGATCGACCAAAATGTTATCTCAAGCTTAATTTTTGCCTTCAATTCACCCCTGCATCCCTATTCACCCCTATTACCGTATTTACTTATGTAGGTATTGATAATATTTTTTCCTATATTATGATTATGATAATAATTATTGTATGCCAACGTCCTGGTGAGTCAATCAGGCATGTGATTTCCGGTTTCTTGCTAACGGCGAGTACTTGCATAGACATAATTTAGTAGCCAAGATCATACACCAGCAACTTGCTCTTCGATATTGTCTTGTGACTTCCGAGGTGCCGTATTATCAATATATCCTCCAACCAATTCTCGAAAATGGTCATGCTACGCTCTATTGGGATCGATCTATTATTACGGACAGGACTATTCTAGCCAATACGCCTGGTATTGTGGTAATAGATCGATTGACGCGCCGGGCAATGCTTGTTGATGTCACTATTCCGCATGATGAGAACCTCGTAAAAGCCGAAAAAGATAAAATGTCCAAATATCTAGATCTGGCATACGAGGTTACTAACGTGTGGGAGGTTGACTCGACAATCATTGTCCCGATAGTCGTTTCCGTCCATGGAATGATACCGAAGAGTCTCGACCAACATCTTCAGAGGCTCCTAATTGGTTGTTGGATCAAATCAAAAGTCACATGCATAAAGTTATTTAATATTTAGAAATGTAAAAAACCTTAAATATAATAAAGAGTACTGTACATTGTATTGAACGTAACTAGTTTAAGATTAATTAAAATAGGAGATTGACCACACTGTCAGAACTCTCGCCAAAACTCCGATATAAACTTTGCCAGTGATGCGCCAGTTTAAAAGTGTAGGTATAATGGTGACGAGTGACTAGTGAGCCGGTGGCGTACACACACACACACACAAAACTGTACTTTTGTGCTCGTCCTCACTTTGAGCTGGTATATTTGGTGACCGCCTTTGTACCCTCGAGGAGTGATAAGGGTACACTTGTCTGCATGGTTAGGAACCTTTGCCTACGTCCTTCATGGAGAAAAGAAATGTATCTGAGTAATACAGACTACCCTTGACTATATTATGTACAGTACGTAATGGTTGTTTTATTGAAAAATGAATGCGCATGATTTTTTTGTAGGATTCTTAGCAAAATACGATTTTTCTAGTTTAAATGGTACCATCCCCTAAAAAATAAAGTTGGCAGCACTGAGTATAAATGTACTCTGTTGTGAACGGTAAAGAGTTTAATAATCTTAGGGTAAAATTGTTCTGTGGTTGATACAGTCGAAAGCATTGAGGGGCTAGCACGGAAAACTATCGAAATCGTAATGTAAAGGTATCGAGGGCTCGATAAATGGCTCGATAGATAATTCCATAAATATCATTGGTCTATATTCCATAAATATTAGTTTCGTTTTCGTACGATACAGGCGCTGTGCCAAAATCTCATAGAAATTGTTGTCGATGACAGCTCGAATAACTTTTCGCAAGTTTCCGTGCTAACCCCTCTGACCAATAGTAAAGTCGAAATCGTACAATCACTTTAAACTTAAAATTTAAATTTCAAGTACAGTAATTCAGCAAATTCAGCGAGTTTGATTAGATAGTTCTTCATAAATTATGTATTTTGAATATTTATGTCACGCTGGCTATTGAAACCCTGTTTTTAAAAGCTGTCTAATGGTTACAACGGTGCTTAAACAATGATAAACCCGGAAGATTTGGAAAAATGTCACTTCGTTCCTATGAGTATAATGGTAAATAATAATTTCGTTTCGTGTTTTTCATTAATATATAAATCAATCATGTATGAGACTTTAAATTTGATTATATATATATTTTCCCGGTGTAAACAAATACATAACCTAAAAATACATGTGACTTTTCAGCGCAAGGTAATAGGCATCATAGAGTCACCAGACGCAACTCCAACTCCGAGTAACATTTGCAAACGTAATCTGGCCTCTGTGCAGGCCTATAGACGTACACGGAATGTAAAAGATACCTCTATAGAGATGCACTGTTGGAAGAATGTTCACCAACTAGCGGTCTGTAAGGCGATATACTCACACGATTGGAACAAGCTGCTGTATTTGCTGAGGAAGTGCCCGCCGTGGGAGCATGACTATGAGCGGAGTAAAGCTTCTATGTACATTAGGGTGGGTGAAATGTTTTTGTTACAGAAGTGGGCAAGAAAACGGATGGGTGGGTTAGGAAATGTGAACCTGGTTTTGAGTGATTACCACTGTCCATAAATCGTATCTCAGAAAAAATGGCGAACAATAATATTTTTTTTTTATATATTAGCTTGCATGACGAGACGAGCAGGTTGCTCGCCTGATGGTTAGCATCCCGCCTGCTCATAAACAGAAGCAACACCACACATAACTTTAAATAAAATAAAATAAATGCACGACACTGGACTACGCTCATCACCCCAAGATATAAGGTTTTAAGTCTCATAATGCCCAGTAATAAGCAGAAATAGCTTCTCGCAAACAAGGGACCTACCACTTCTTGAAACTAGAAGAAAAAGGATTGAGAAGGTGGTGGATTTTGATAGAGCAAGGCAAGTTGCTGTCTCAAGTCATTTTAACAAAGATAGTGGGTCTACCTCAGTGAAACCGGCCCATTTGTGCTGCAGACCAAACTGTCTGTAGGGTCATTGAATGGTAAAGCCACAATGTAGATATTCGCATCACACAACATTGTGAAGAACAAGAATGGGTTGTAACCACTCTCGCAGAAAACTGATGTAAAGTAGCTGCTTGCTGGTGTTATTGGTTTCCTTTCCCTTCCCAATCTATTAATTAACCTATTAAGGTTGGCAATACTGTTTAAGGGTGGTGGAGTTCATTTACTATCAGGTGACACATTTGCCGGCTTATAAAAAAAGGGAAAGCTCTAAAATAAATAATAACTAATTACATTTCACATTTCAGGCGCTAACAATACTCCTAATGTACCACCCAACGTCTCAAGCTTGGGGTTTATTCAACAACTATCTGCACATGGTGTGGTCGTGCCGAACTGATCAGGACAAGAAGGCGATACTGAAGATCATCCTCACACTGCCTGATAGAATATATGGGAGGGCTGAGAAAGATTGAATATGTTATTGATTATTTTAAAGAGGAATTTTGTTTTTTTTATGGCATAGGCCGGCAAATAAGCAAGTGGCTCACCTGATCTCCACCATCCATATACACCCACAATACCAAAAGAATCATGGCTGCATTGCCAACCTTAAAGGAAAGGGATAATTAAGGAATTGGGAAAGGAAGGGGGATTGGGCCCCCGGATATCTCACTCACTAAAAGAAACGCAGCAGCAAGCTGCTACTTTACGCCGGTTTTCTGTGGGAGTGGTAATGACCTGGACGAGCCAGCCCATACATGCTGTATACAAAAGTGTCTACAGCGTGGCTCTACCACTCAGGGTAAAGACTTCTATGTATATACTACTTACATTAATGTAGTGCAAATATTGTAAACCAGTTTTTAAAAGAATGTGTGTGGTGTAACTATGAGAGATAGAGTAAGAAATAGTGAGGTAAGAGAGAGGTGTGGTTTGAGAGAGGATGTAGTGATGAAGATTGAGAAAGGAATATTAAGATGGTTTGGGCATGTAGAGAGGATGGATGAAAGAAGATTGACGAAACAAATATACATGGCGTGTGTGAATGGTACAGTTGGGAGGGGAAGGCTTCGGCGAACTTTCATAGATCAAGTTGGAGATATTCTCGAGAAAGGCCAGGTCAGAAGTACCCTAAACCGACGTGCATGTATGAAAAAATTAATGAGAGTGAATGAGGCCAAAGAGGTATGCAAGGATCGTAGCAAGTGGAAATCCGTTGTCTCTGCCTACCCCTATGGGAAACAGGCGTGAGTCTATGTATGTATGTATGTAGTTTTTAAAAGAGCAATGTTATGAGATTCTTGCCCGTTTTTCTTTAACGAAACATCATTCCAAAACGAGAGGCTGTGGTTTCGAATCTTGCACCAAGACAAATGTTTGTGTCATACACATATATTTATTTCGGGTCTATGTGTTGTGTGGGACCATAGTGGTGGTTCCTGATACCCATGATACAGGTTAACCTAGTGGGGTGGTCATGACTATACAGGACTGTCTGTATGTGTATATGTGGGTGTATTTACTTTTTTTAAATCCTGGGTCGGCAAATTGACTACGCTACACCTGATGGTAAGTGTAGCACAATCCATGAATACTGTCGACCAACAATAGGCACTGTATCTATAGTAGATCGGCAGAATTATGCCGGCCTGCTTAATTGCTTCTTCACACTCCGTTTAAAGGATCCCATGTTGTAGGAAGGAGGGTATATTGTTGATTAATATTGTTGTTTCCTTATGGACATCCATTTAAGTACTTTTCTGATAAGGAATGGTAATGTTTCATTTGTGTACTTCTGTCAACAATCAGTAGTCCTATGGGTCTACACCACATAGGTCAAAAGATTATGATCATTTTCACACAAAACTTACATCTATGTATCCCAGATACCATTTACTTGTGTTAGGTATGTTTGTGATTATGTCAAAAATATGATTGAATTGATTTTATTTGATAAACTGCATAGACTTTAATGTATACTACTACACAAGCTGCGCGGTACGTAGGAATTGTACCACTAAGTTGCGGTCAATTGACCGTAACTCAATATTACCATACTCGCTTACTCTCGACTAGAACCCCTATCGCGCTCCCTGTCTGTGAGTTGTCAAACGCCCGCGTTATGTGACGCAATTTTCTTCTAAACAGCGCGCGTCTAGTTGTATACTTAAAGTCTTTGATAAACTGTGATTAATTTTTGTAATATTTATTTGTTTGTTTTTTAATAATGGATTGATAGCATGCACTGGTATAGTGGCTCTTTGTTATAAAAAAATATGCTCTTTATGTTGTAAAATGATAAATAAATAAAAAAAAAAAAAACGATTTAACATTATATTATTTTTTATTATATTTTATTGTTTCAATATAAATAAACTATACCTATTGATTATGGAATTACTAATTTATGCATTACTTAAGTTTAGTTAAGGTGTTTGTTAGTCAATAATAAATCTATTGTTTTAATTATGGGTTGAGGAAAAACTAACAATGATGTGTTGTAACATAAAATGTGTATTTCGTATTCATAAAAAAAGTTTTGTTTACTCCATTTTTTTTACACCCAAAATAGTGTAATCCACCCACTTTCAGAATGCCATGGGCCTCCCTGTAGCCAAAGCCATGATGTCTGACGATGGTGAATGTATTGAATGGAAGTATAACTTGGTGCTGGACGGGCCAGCTGAGGTGTGGCTGCTGGGGCTTGAGCATACCATGAGAGTGGTGCTTAGAGATGTGAGCTTAATGTTTCATTTTTGTAGTTAGAGTAGAAAACCGAAACCCTTTCTGAAAAAAGGAGCTGAGATAGCCAACACCAATAAGGATAATACCCGTATTATTTACTATAAATACATAGACTTACGCCTATAGTGTAGTGGTAGGCAGAAATAACGGATTTTCACTTCCTGCGATCTATTTTATTCATTTAAATTAACAATGCCAACAGAAAATCTAAAATGGGGTGAGTTCCTACAAGATTTTTAATCTTATGGCATAGAAATAAGATGAAAAGAAACGTAACTCAAGCAAAATAATAACCCCACCAAAACTCTGTGCAAGGGGGTTGGGTTATAAAAGTCTGTGCATAATAATCTCTAATTGACACTTGATATGTTTAATTTTTTTGGGCGATGCTGAACGTCGTATCTTGATCTAGAAATTTAATATTTCGACATTAACTTTTATGAAATAAAGTTTATTTTGAACGTTCAATAATTTTTGTTGCGTGTACGTGTGTTTCGTGTGATTTTACCTTTGCATGTGTAAGTAAGTGGAGCCGTATTTTTTGGCAGATTCATATGAGAGATCGATCTAGTTATCTTATTTCGATTATTGTTGGTAGGTACCTACACAACATTTTGTAATGCCAGGCTTCATGGGGAGATTCATTTTAGTTTGGATAAGCCATAGATATGTATTCTATAGGTTTTTGTTGTATCATGCTGCTATTATAAATGTGAAAGTTTGGATGATGTTAGTCAATGCTTGGATGAAATTTTGCTCACGGGTAGACCATGACTTGGATAGGGCCATAGGCTACTTTTTATCCCGGGAATTGCCGTTCACGCGGGCGGAGCCGCGAGCAAAAGCTAGTCAAAGAATAATTGGTAGTTAAAATTTCAAATGTCAGGAATATAAACCTAAGTACCTATAAGTTAATATAAGTTTTTCTTTACGTTGTAGCAACTGATATTAACTCGCGGTGCGTTGAGAAAGTGCCGGTATCAAAGAGAACAGTGGATCAACGATTGGCCCGGACAGTTAGGCATCACAAGTAGCAAAGTAAGTAGCTCCCATTTGTTATTTGTACATTCATTCATAAATCAGTCCTTGTGAGTTACAAGTTGTGACAAATGGCCATCGGTAACATTGGCTATTCGGCATCAGTTAAAATAGCTAAAGATAATTCAACTCATTTGTGCGTCACAGCCCACGATGCTATGTGTGTTAAGTTTTGAATTGACAATGACTATGTGAGTTTATGTATAGGATGACTTGTCAGTATTAGCACAAATCGAACCCACTTATTACTAAGCATACGGGTACGCAGCTACCTTAAAGAACAGGTAGCCGTTAGGACCTACAGACTAAAATTTTAGTCGGTTAGGTCATTTCAATCTGTGGCATTTGTGCAGACCCTTAAAAAAATTTAGGTATATTAGATTGTAATACTCATAATAGCGGTATTAATAGTTTTGTATACCCTACCTAAATCATAGATACAATGGACATCAGACTGCACGCGCACACTCTGCCGGTGCGAGATAATGAAGGAAAAGAAGCCGATGAAGAAACTTCGAAAGAAGCAGAACCAGATCCTGATCACGCTACAGATGATGTCACGTAAGGATATCAGCAAGATACTGCGCGCCAAAGTGAACGCACTGTGTGTCATAGAGATACATTCAAGGGATATGGTCGATAAGATGTACAAGTTGGGTAAGTAAAATATCTTTATTAGACGTCAATGAAGAAAAATAAATAAAACTACGCAAGGATCGAAACTAGATCCTGGCCACACTGCAGATGATTTGCGTGAGGACATCAGCAAGATCTTCCGGCCTAAACTAACTCACTGAGCAACACAGATATACATTCAAGGGATATAAGTATAGATATACAAGGTGGTAGGTCCCTCGTTTGCGAGAGACCGGCTGGGTTGGTACCACCGCTTTGTCTATTTCTGCCGCCAAGCAACAATATGTAAGCACTGTTGTGTTCCGGTGTGAAGGACATTGAAGCCAGTGTAATTACTGGGCATTATGAGACTTAACACCTTATGTCTCGGGGTGACGAGCGCAGTCCAGTGTCATGCAGTGTTTTATTTAAAGTTCTGTGTGGCGTTGCTTCTGTTTATGGGCAGGCGTGGCGCTTACCATCAGGCGAGCGACCTGCTCGTCTTGTCATTCAATCTAATAAAAAAAAAAAAAAGATATAGTACAAGTTAGGTACGTAGAAGGAACAAAATCAGATCTTAGTCACGCTGCCGATAATACCGCGCAAGTAGATTATCAAGACCCTGCGCGCCAAAGGCAACGACAATAGAAAGATTCGAGAAATGTTGTCGATAAGAGGTATAACTACTACATTGGTTATGAAGACATAGGTACCTAAATGATGTTGTTAGAGAAATATTAACTGTTTCGGTTTGAGTTGCTCTGAATTTGTAAACTAACTATCATATAAGAATAGATGTGGACTTTGGTTGAATGTTTTGCTATTGAAATAATTCACTTGAGTCAAGTTAGACGAGCAGCGATGTTAAGCTAATTATATATTGAAATCCTAAATAACCTAATCAAATTATCATAAAAGTTGTAGCATCATACCTACCTATCTTGTAGTAAAATTAAGCTTTTTTTTTTTTTTTTTATCCTGGCTCGGCAAAGTGACTACGCTACACCTGATGGTAAGTATAGCGCAATCCATGAATACTGTCGACCAACGATAGACACTGGATCTATCGCAGATCGGCAGAATTATGCCGGCCTGCTTAGTTGCTTCTTCACACTCCGTTTAAAGGATCCCAAGTTATAGGAAGGAGGAAACACGTGCGCTGGCAAGCTATTCCACAGCTTTATGGTCCGACAGAAATATGATTTTGCGAACCTCTTGGTCCGAGCCGAGATGGAAGTGACCACGAAGCTATGGTTTCGCAAGCCAGCACGCGTGGTTCTGTTAAGGAAAGGTGAGGAAGGAATAAGGTCAAACAATTCTTCAGAGCATTCACCGTGATACAGACGATAAAAGACGGAAAGCGAGGCAATGTCCCTACGCAGCTGTAGCGGCTCTAAATTTTTTGTGACGTCTGCATCATTCACAATGCGGACAGCCTTCTCAACTTACATTTATCAACCTTATACTATGCCACTATAATGCCTTTTCTATTCAGGATGCATGTCAGTATCGGCTTTCGAATGGTTCTCCCAGCTGAAGTTCTACTGGGACCGCGAGCGCGAAGACTGTTACATCAGACAGACCAACACCAACTCTATATATACGTACGAGTACATCGGTAACTCGGGACGGCTTGTCATCACGCCGCTTACTGACAGGTGTGACGTCAATTGCTTTCCTAGATTATTTTCTTCCACATGCCCCCATCCCACTCGCGGGGGGGTCGGCGCAACATGCCTTCTAACACATTTTACAGAAAGATTTGGCTTTTAGTTTCTACGTCCGGCCGCTTGCCTGACGTCAATCCCTCTGGGGAAAAACACCCAGAAAAAAACATTTGTGGATAACACAAAAATTTGTCTCAGTGCGAGAATCGAACCCGCGGCCTCTCGGCACAGAGCTGGCTACTCGCTCACTGCACCACGGAGATTTAAAAACAATTCTGGTCCATAAATCAAATAAATTTGTAATTACATATGAATTAAGTAAGATCATTTTAGAATTCATTTAAGCTTGCTCGCTTTTCATTCAATAGATTCAGGAAAAATGTTTAATGTAGGTAACTAGAACGTCATAAAAAACCCGAAAGCACTCTTCTAGCCAGCACCATGATGGCTATTGTCACGCGACAGGGTTCCGCAATAGTTCAGCATGCAGGAACTTTGTGTTTGGCAATGCGACGGTTATCGTACAGACCCAAGGGGTTATTACTCAACTACGCTTAATGCCTCAACTCCACTCTCTTTTAAACTAACTATACGGAGAACCTCCAAGTATCTATCCGTGTCGCAGTGACGTTTTCTTCGGAATAAATAAAAAATGAGTAAAAATAAAAAAAACAAAATCCTGAACTCACACTAAGTCAACTTGTACCATGTAGCCTCGAGGTATTGCATGGAGGCATCTTTGATTTAGGTTTAGGCTGACTAGGTTAACCGAGGACGAATAGTGTTACCTTTATTGTTCCAGGTGTTATATAACCCTTACGACAGCACTACATCTATTCCGCGGGGGGAGTCCGCAAGGACCCGCCGGGACTGGAAAGACAGAGACTACCAAGGATTTGGGGCGAGCGTTGGCAAGATGGGTTGTCGTTACGAACTGTTCAGATGGGTTGGATTATAAATCTATGGCGAAGTGCTTTGCAGGTTTGGCTAGTCGATGATGACAGTAATTTCATTTTATAGCGCTATATAGTTGTACAGCATGAATGGGTTAGCTCCACCAAACACGATTCTGCCGGGGCAGTACCTACCACTGTCTGGCAGAAAACTATCCTATAGTAACAGCTTTTTTGCATTTCGCAACGCGTTAGGTCCCTAGTGTGCGAGAGGTCATCCTGGTTAGTACCGCCGCTTTGTATGTTTCTACCGCCAAGCACATGATGTAAGCACTGTTGTTTCGGTTTGAAGGATATTGAAACCATCGAAAATACTGGGCATTATTATACTTAATTTCTTATGTCTCGGGGTGGCGATTGCAGCCCAGTGCCATTCACTGCTTTGTAGTTCAAAGTTATGTGTTATTCTGTTTACAGACAAGCGTAAGTGGTATTACCATCAGATGAATGTCATACTCGTTTCATCATTCAGGCTAATTAAAGAAATGTTTTATACGCCACGGGTTATACGCAACGGGAACAATCAACAAACACGGTATGTTTGAATGTGTTGTTGAATAAACACACTGTTTTATTCAACAACACATTCAAACATCAGCGGGGTGCGGGGCGCAGCACGTACCCACAGATAATACATACGCACTCACATACGCACTCACGCCTGTAATCCCCGAAGGGGTAGGCAGAGGTGTAATCAGTACACCCACATTTCGCCGAGCGCATCTCCGTCCCATAATGTGATAGGGGGCGAGCCTATCGCCATACCGGGCACAAATTCCAGACTCCGGGCTGATACTGGGGTATTTCGTAATAGAAAACCCCAACACCACTACCCGACCTGGGGATCGAACCCGAGACCTCAGCGTTGGCCTCAATCGTAACGCGTACACATTACAACTGCGCCACCGAGGCAGTAATACATATAGAACAAGAAAAAAAAACGAACGCTTAGTGATATTGCTGGAAGCCTCAAAGCCGACAAAACACTCATGATTTTGGGTGTTCATGGGCTGGCTACCTTACTTTTGCTTTAAAAAAATATTTCGAAACCACTAGAAATCTTCGCAAGCCCAATGTAACACACGTGAAGACCTACATTCATCAATCACAGGCATAGCCCAAAGCGGTTGCTGGGGCTGTTTCGACGAGTTCAACCGCATCAACATTGAAGTGCTGTCGGTGGTGGCGCAACAGATCCTGGCTGTATTACTCGCTCTGTCACTCTACCAGAAGAAGTTCTTCTTCGAAGGATTTGAGATCAAGCTGGATAGTAACTGCGGAGTGTTTATTACTATGAACCCTGGGTAAGTAGCTTTAATGATTTCAGGATGTGATTGGCATCGAAGCTGGAATACTTCTGAATTAGTTACACAGTGCAACCTGCTGAGCTGATAATACAGCTGCTGCCATCATTAACTTGCATGCCAGTAGCTCAATTCAGCTAGGCCGGTCACATGATGATGGGTGTCTATGGTCCTGCTAGTAAATGACGAGCAGACATTGTCAGACACATGGCAAGTGCTTCGTAACATGGATTTAAGGAGGTTAGTGGGAGTAACTGAGCAGGCGAACTCGCAAGCTATTTTGCACTGCGTGATCAAGCTATGAGTATCAGCATGGGTCTAGAGTTGTTCACACCCACATCGAAGTGTTGTCCATGGTGGCGCATTAGATCTTACGCGTGTTACTGGCTCTGTCACTCTACCACAAGAAATTATTCTTCGAGAGGCCCGATATTAAGCTAGACAGTAACTGTGGACTGTTTATTACGCACCACTAGGGTGAGGTACTCATTTAATTACTCAATAAAATAGTTACAACGGTAATGTCAGAAACAAATGGACAACAGATTGGAATCGTTAATTCCATCCCTAAAGTGACTAGATATATCGTAGCTGATAGTTTCGATAGTGTTACTAGACGAGTATATGACGTTATTTTATATGTAGGGCAAGTTTTCTACCACAAACCTGCGAAAATAGTCGCGCGAAGTTCGACCGGTTCATACAACCTCACTCAAAGGCTGTGCTATAAACTTCTGTAAGAAACATATCCGGCAAAACCTTCTGGATTTAATCAATTTGATTGCAGTTACGCCGGCAGAACAGAATTGCCTGACAACTTGAAGTCAATGTTCCGTCCCATCGCCATGTGCGTGCCGGATTGTTTAATTATAGCCGAGAATACACTGTTCTCTGATGGATTTACCGCTTACAAACTTAGTGCTAAGAAGGTACGAGTATATATTTATTTTGAATTGATGGTTTTCATTATTATTATCAGTCATCTTCATCATGATTTTCCTCCATGGCTCCAATTAGAAGGTAACACTTGTTTTTCTCTTCCATTAATTCCATCGTCTCATCATAAATTCTCTTTTTAAAAACGATGGAAGAATGAAATCCAGATGAGTCAAATTGAGGTTCCTATCTGTTTTCCTATAGGTATGCCCTCATATTAGACAAATTATCTTGGTGTAAAATTCTGGCTCTACTACATTATTCTGTTCTAGGTGTTCACTCTGTACCAGCTGGCAATGCAACAGCTGTCCAAACAGGACCATTACGACTTCGGTCTAAGATCAATGGTGGCACTACTGCGGTACGCTGGTGTTAAGAGACGGGCCTACCCACATCTACCTGAACAAGAGGTAGGTGATGAGCTCGTTTACCAATCTTGGTTTTGGAATACTGACAGAAGAATGTTTTACTAATGTATATATTTATCTCATCACATTAGAGAAAGTGGCTCAGTTTGTTGCATGATAGTATGAGGACACCGCTGGTGGGAGGGTACTGGATACATTAATTTAAAAAAAAAACAAGTGATTCCTTCACTATAGCAGGATATAGTGAAGGAATGATAGATATAAAATCCTGTTTTAAATCCTTTTAAATATTAATTGGTCTCAGATCATGATCCTCGCGATGCGCGACATGAACGTGGCCCGTCTCACCGCTAAGGACGTGCCACTATTCGACGGGATCATGCAGGATATATTCCCTGAAGTGACAGTCCCTACCCTGGACTACGACATGCTTGAGACTGCCATCTCGTCGGAGATGAGGATCGCGGGCCTTCAGCCGGTGAAGGCAGCGATGCATAAGGTCATACAGACGTTTGAGACCAAGGTGAGGTGATTTTCATTTAACTTGTTAAGTGGGTAAGAGATTGAAAGATAAGTTAGTTTTCTGACAGAAACGGTCACGGCCGCCCATGGACTTCAGCATTGTCAGGGCACAGCAAAACCGCTACCTATTGTCGACAATTAAATAGTCTATTGGTACTACCACCAGTTACACGTGATAGCAAACTTGTAATTCATTTAGCAATAATTTTCCACTTTCCTCTATAGAATTCGCGCCATTCAAGTATCCTTTTAGGCGATACTAACACTGCCAAGTCGGTATCGTGGAAGATGTTGGCCTGCACAATCAGCAGGCTGTACCGGGAGAAGGTGCCCGGGTTCGATAACGTGCAGACCTTCCCCATGAACCCCAAGGCTTTGACCCTGGGAGAGTTGTATGGGGAGTACAACCTGGCTACTGGGGAATGGAAGGATGGTGTGCTGTCTTCTATCATGAGGAATACTTGTCAAGGTAAGGTACAATACGCGCTGAATAAATTTCACTGACTGAAGAAAGTCATTTCACCGTTCCGCTTCGAGTCCCGTCACGACCTTTTAGCCAGTAGGTCCTAAGGTTGCAGGAGGACTGATGTCCTTCATGGTGGTGCCTGTTCCACATCAACATATGAAATATCATGGTTAACTTCGACTGAGACGAGAGATGATCAATATGTGTACTAGGTATAAGTTCTTTTTAAAACAGGAGCCTTACTCTTGACACATTCGAGTTCTGGATCAATCGAGTTTGATTCGGTCTCAGGCGTTTTGGTACTCCCGAAACATACACTAGCGCACGTTCGAGTCGCGGTTCAAATTGGCACTAGCCGGGATCAAAAAAATGCGTTACTTCGAGAAATGCCGAAAAATGAAATCTTCACTGTTTCGTGAGTTCGAATCGAAAACCGAACCAAGAATCGAATCATTTTCAAGAGTAAGGCCCCAGTATAAAAATATGTTTGCAATAGACGAGTCACCAGATCAGAAGTGGATCATATTCGACGGTCCGGTCGACGCCATATGGATCGAGAACCTCAACTCTGTGATGGATGACAATAAACTGCTTACTTTGGTCAATAGCGAGAGGATATCTATGCCTCGGCAGGTAAATGAATATTTTAAGTGTAAGCTTCGGCTACTTATTATACTGGAATATCGGTAATGCCTATGGTCCATATCGACCTTTAAAACAGAGAAAAAATAACAATAATAATAATACTTAACAATTCTGGACTAATATAAAAATGTAAACTTTATAGTTGCCCAGTGAGTGTATTTTGACGATGCTATGTATGTTATGTATATATTAGCTGATATGATTTCTGTAATTACATAAGTTTCTTTATTTTGTACTGACTTTTCATAAGCGCTATTTTAATTGCCTACATGATGAATAAAACTATTTCATTTCATTTCATTTCATTTCAATAGGTCGAATGCATTTTTTTAATGGGTAAACAATAACAAGGCATTAGGGGAGGCCTATGTTCAGCAGTGGATGACTTGTGGCTGATGATGATGATGAAACAATAACAAATGATCACAACTTTCTAGATGACATGGATATACAAAAAATATATATATATATAAACTCTATTGTACATCTTCAAAAACAAAACAAAATAACCTTAAAAATTATAGCGAAGTACAAATGGCGGTCTTATCGCTAACTGCAAAAAAAAATGTTATTCTATTTACATAAACTAAAGCTAAAAACTATGCATAATATGCTGAGGCGTATGCTATTTAGTACGCTTCACACATCAGTTTAAAACTGTTAACTTTTTTGCTAGGTGGTAGGTCCCACGTATGCGAGGGGCCGTCTGGGTTAGTACCACCGCCTTGTCTATTTCTGTCGGCAAGCAGCAGTGTATAAGCACTGTTGTGTTTCGGTTTGAAGGACTTTGAATCCAGTGAAATTACTGAACATTTTGAGATTTAACATCTTATGGCTCGGGATGACTAGCGCAGTTCAATGTCATTCAGTGCTCTGTAAATCTGTAATCCAGAGTTCTGTGTGACGTTGCTGCTGTTTATGAGCAGGCGGGACGACATCAGGCGACCTGCTCATCTCGTCATTCAAGGAAATAAATAAATAACTATGATTTCAAATTATTTTACCAATAATACGTAAGGAATACATTGAATCGTTTTACCGATGGACATTAATGTAAATTAGATAAATAAATAAATAAATAATTAAATACACCCAACAGTCACACACATAGTCTCGACCCCACACTAGGTTAACCTGTATCGTGGGTATCGGGAACTACGAGGGACTTGCGGTCCCACAACACCCAGACCCGAAACAAATATTTGTGTATTAGAAAAACATTTGTCTCGGTGTGGGAATCGAACCCACGGCCTCACGCTTCGCAGCCGGCTACTCGCCCACTGCGCCACGGACTCTGTCAAATGACACCGTACTTAAATAGATGGTAGTTAATTACTGTGCCAGTACAACATTTCAGATAATGATAGGTACTAGATAGATGTATTTTGTCCAGGTATCTCTACTAATCGAAACCCTGGACTTAGCCGTGGCGTCACCAGCGACTGTATCACGCAACGGCATGGTGTACAACGACTACAAGGACTGGGGCTGGTGGCCGTACGTCAACTCCTGGCTTGATACCATCCTTGATGTCGAGTATAGGGATATGGTTAGTTCATTTGTCGATATTGAAAACTCACTATCACTTTTGTGCAATAAAGATAAATGACTTCGTCAGGATGTCCAAAAAGTTTAATATTCTATTCACATTAAATGCAATATTATATTACTGTTTCACAATGTATTACACTTGCTATGATTATTCACAATTGTAACTACACTCGGGCAGTGTTACCACGAAAGAGTTCTAAGCACGACTGAGTTCCGACAACTTTTTTTTTTTTTGTTTGGACGAATGCTGATAGCCTGACCGTGAGTCGGCTTTTGTCAGCGTCACCGGACTTTCGGGCGAATGCTTGTAGGCACTCCAGCCCTAAATCCGACAACTAATAACGCACCCTCTTATATACCTCACCAATCACCCACCACGCTTCACTATCCTACATTTACCCACTTAATACAGTTATTCCCCTGAGTACCCTCTACACAGTACTATTACTATTATGAAGCCAAAAATAATATAGAGACTTATTAGACGGTAGATGTCGCTTATGCGAGAGTTCGTCTGGGTAGATACCACCGCTTTGTCTATTTCTGTGAGGATCAAAATGGCGGGTGTACCATACCGTACCCGTCATGTTATATACCAAAAAAATTACATAAATTGTACTATTTAGTACCTCTAATAAAAAAATATTGTAGCTCTATTAAAACGAAGTTATAACAATAATAAAGTTCACCTGCCAGAATGGCGCGTGTATTTTTTATTTTTTTATTAGATTGAATGACGAGACGAGCAGGTCGGTCGCCTGATGGTAAGCGCCACGCCTGGTCATAAACAGAAGCAACGCCACACAGAACTTTAAATAAAGCACTGCATGACACTGGACTGCGCTCGTCACCCCGAGACATAAGGTGTTAAGTCTCATAATGCCCAGTAATTACACTGGCTTCAATGTCCTTCACACCGGAACACAACAGTGCTTACACACTGTTGCTTGGCGGCAGAAATAGACAAAGCGGTGGTACCAACCCAGCCGGTCTCTCGCAAACGAGGGACCTACCACCTTGTAAATCAATATTGCTCAATATCTACTATCTATTCCAAAAAATGTACCTAAAGAGTACCTCAAATAAAGAATCAGCAATGTGTAAGTATTGTTATGCGTTTTAAGTGACATTGAAACCAGTGAAATTACTGGGCATTATGAGACTTAGTATCGTTTAAGAGATGACCCAGGGTGACTGTCACAGTCCAGCGAGCGGCCCTGACGTCTCGTCATTCAGGCGAATAAAAAAACTAAACTGATAAGTGGTCGCCGCCATGAACATCCATTCTACCAGAGCCCAGAGGTAGCAGCATGAGTTGCCTTCATGGAAAGGCAAGTGGATCGAAGAAAAAGGAAGGATCTGGCAGTTTTGGTGAAAAACACACCAGAGCTATTAACGTCAGTTTTGTGTCCCCGGCTGAGTCTGCACATCTATCTACGGTAGGCAGCGGCTTTGCTGTGCCCTGGCATTGCAGAAGTCTATGGGCGGCGGTGACTACTTACCATCAGGTGGCCCGTTTGCTCGTCTGCCTATCCAGGCAGTAAAAAAAAAAAAAAAAAGCTATAGATAAAACTGGTGTACCACGGTTCTACCAAATATACACAGGATACTAGCATTTGAGTCGTTGGAAAAGAGGGTTAGATAAGGAGGTGCTGTTGAGTCCGGCATTCACATTAAAGATGCCGGCATAATTCTGGGGACCGGTTACCAATAACAGTTGCGATCGTTAATATTTTTTTAATTACTTTTTTTAGGGACTTTAGTTTTTGAGAGATACATCTTGTTAGTCGACATTTTAATTGAACTGCAATCACTGTCTGGTCCAATGTAGTTAGGATTTAAAAAAACACCATGTTTGTGGGCAGCTGCGGCGCCATTTCCAAGGCATCCTGACGCCAGTGTTGGAGTTGAAGCGCACGCAACTGACGGAGGGTGCTTCGGTCCGCGGACAGGAGTTGACAGGTGTACGGTCTCTGTGCCGTCTGCTGGGACAGCTGCCAGCACCAGCGCCGCCAGGACCTGATGAGGAGGATAACGAAAGCTTCTCCAAGATGCGGTTTTTGTTCGCGTCAGTATTCAATTATTAAATAAATACAACAGTGACACATATAGTCCTGTGACTAGGCATTGCAATCAACCCCATTGTTGGTGTTCTTACAATATCGCGGGATTGTTGCAACCGTCGAGAGGTGTAACTTCTCCCAACAGTCTATTTTGACTGCACAGCACTTACCATCAGGGTTAATGTCATTTAGGAAAAAAAATACCCAAGAACCACGGCTATTGCTAGCACGCATCATTTAACTCGACTTCCAGGGTTTAAGACCTTAACTAATTTTTTTTTTACATTTTACTTTTAACTGCCTCTGTTTAGTTGTAATGCGTACGCGTTATTTGTACCCGGTATGGCGATAGGGCGAAATGTGGGTGTGCTGGTTACACCTCTGCCTACCCCTTCGGGGATTACAGAGGTGAGTGCGTATTTACTTTTAAGGGTTTTGTACCCAAAGGGTACCTACTGAATTAGCCTTAAAGGGCTCTATATTTGGAACCGTAATAGGTAGGCAGATACAATTATCACAATATGTGTTATTATGACGGCTACACTAACAAATAGCAAAAGGTAATAATTTCAGTATGTTGGTACGGAACCCTCGGTGTGCGAGTCCGACTCGCACTTGACCGGTTTTTATTTTTGAATCTTGATTAAACTTAACTTTGGTCTTGGAAGCGTCTAAGCTGATCCAAAATCCTGATCCAGAATCGGATCCTGGAACTAAGCCGGGTTAACGCCAGGTGGAGCGCCAGGACGTGAAGGTATCCGTGAGATGGATTTTCCCCACGCAGGTACAATACGTACGCACGCACGCCTGAAATCCCCGAAAGGGTAGGTAGAGCTGCAACCAATACACTCCGTCTCATGATATGATACCAAGCCCAAAAAAAAGGTATCTCGTAGAAAGAAAAGATTTAGCTTAAACTTTGCTTAGTTTTAATGTTGCCAGCGTTTCTTATTGTACCACAGCATGATCTGGTCGGTATGCGCGACCCTGGAGGAGGAACCTCGTCGTAAGCTGGACAACTGGGTCAGGGAGCATGAGGGGATATTTCCCTTGAAAGACACCGTATATGATTACTACGTAGACGAGAGATTGAGGCAGTTCAAACCCTGGGAGGACAAGCTTCCTGAGAACTGGAAATTTAATCCCAAGTGAGTAATGTTGTTACTCAACTAGCTTATGCTCGCAGCTTGCGTCATTGTCCGGGATAATAAGTATCCTATATCACAATCCAGGCTATGATCTACGTGTGTGCGAAATTTCATCCAAATCCGTTCAGCCATTTAAGGCAAACATTCGAATTCACAAACAGCCAAATTTTCATATTTATGTAGTAGCATTACGTTGTTTATACTAATAGCTGACAGTTTTAGATGTGTTATTTGGTCTTATTTTTAACATACATAGCTTATATCCCATACGGGTAGGCAGAGACTAATAAGTGTCACAAGTTACGATTCTGCCATAACTCTTCCACATTCAGGTTGAGGGTACTTGTTACGTGCCTTTTTTGTCTTTACTCCCAATAAAAAAGGGTGTTTTAAGTTTGTCCCCTTGGTCAACCATACCATTATACGAGTATTTCAAAGAGCTGCGTGTTGTTCCTTTTTGTTTATAGGCATGCGTTGCTAAATACATCATGCAAGCGATCTACTAGTCTTGTCTTTCAAGCTAATAATAAACAAAACCCATGTATATTCATAATGCTAGAGGTTAGAGTCGATGGTAAATAATGGGATTGGAGAGAGGGAGATTTGTGCGGCACCCAACCTCATATTGTCTTTTTTTATACCATAGGCCAGCAAACGAGCAAGTGGGTCATCTGATGGTAAGTACCACGGGCCATGTACGCCTACAATACAAAAACTATCGGCGCGTTGCGTTGACGACAGGAAAGGGATAATTATGGGATTGGTAAGCTGCTACTTTATGTCGGTTTTCTGTGAGACAGTGGTAACGAGCCGGCCCATTGATTCTGTAGACAACAGTGTCTACAGCGTGGCTCTACCACTCACAAAACCTATGATATCAGCCTGGGCTTCCACACGATCCTGGTGCCTACTGTGGAGTTGGTGCGAGTACAGACAGTAGCTCTGGACATGCTGAAGGCTGGGTATGGAGTGCTGGTGGGAGGGGCCACGGGTACTGGGAAGACGTTCCTCGTGCAGGGCACGCTTGCCAGCTTGGATGCTAATAGGTATGTGATTCTAAATATACATTTTAAGGGTTCCATACTCAAAGGGTGTTACGGTACCCTATCACTAAACACAAGTTATGTAGTCTGTCTGTTCTACCTTTAAAAGGTTCCTCTGCATCGTAAAAGTTATGTATGATATTTAAGTTTTTTGTAGCATAGGCCAACCTACGAGCAGGTTGGTCACTTGATGGTAACTGATCTCCACCGCCCTTGTACGCCCACAATACCAAAAGAACCATGGGTACGTTGCCGACCTTAAAGGAAAGGGATTATTAGGGAATCGGGAAGGGGAGGAGGTTTGGGCCTCCAGATATCTCACTCACCGTACGAAACGCAGCAGCAAGCTGCTACTTTACGCCGGTTTTCTGTGAGACAGTGGTAACGACCTGGACGAGCCGGCCCATACATGCTGTAGACAAAAGTATCTTCAGCGTGGCTCTACCACTCATACCACGATCTGCCTTTATCCCACTCGTAGTGGGGTCGGTGTAACATGCTTTTGAACATATGTTACAGAATGATTTGGCTTGTAGTTTTTATGACCGACCGGCCGCCTGCCTGACGTCAATCCCTGTGAGGAAAAAACACCAAAACACTAAACAAGTATTAGTAGATTTATTCATCGTGGTCATGGGAGTCATGCTCAATAATCATTATCTTGTGTTATAATGTTCCTCTTGGCATAAACTGAGCTGCTTTAACCCAAATTAAATTGTATTAATGTAGTAACAATATTGTAAATCAGCTTTGAAAAGAGCAACGTTAGAGTTACTTCTCTATTCTTCTCTAGCGAAACAGCATTCCGAACTGGCGGTAGAGTCAAAATTTTACTGAATCTAAATGATGTATAACATTTTATGGCTTCAATAAATAATTTTAATTTAGATCACACAAAAAATTCCATGGTCGGATTTGTGTCTTATATGTCAATAAGCCAATATCTTATCGTGGTTGGTAATAATGTTAGCATGCCTTTAAGCATCTTGCAATATTCTTTCGGAATCATGTTTTTTGGTATATAGATACAGTACACAAGTAATAAACATGTCTGCACAAACGACAGCAGCTAATGTGCAAGACATCATTGAAGCTCGACTTGAGAAGAGAACAAAAGGGAATTATGTCCCTGCTGGAGGTGAGAGATTTTATTTTGATAATGGTTTTTGTATAATATAGCAAAATAGAATTAGGAATTTAATAGTCTGCCTCGGTGGCGCAGTTGTAATGCGTTTGTCAATATAAGGGTTAAATTCCATTTTCAGCTCATTCTAGGTGATTGCGGTCTACTCAGAAATACTTCCTAATTTCTATTGCTAATTGGTCCATCTGTTATTAGTCCAACTGCCTCGGTGGCGCAGTTGTAATGCGTACTCGTTACGATTGAGGCTAACGCTGAGGTCTCTGATTCGATCCCCCGGCCGGGTAAAGAGGTATTGGGTTTTCTATTACGAAATGCTCAGTATCAGCCCGGAGTCTGGAATTTGTGCCCGGTATGGCGATAGGCTCGCCCCCTATCACATAAGGGACGGAAAATACGCTCGGCGAAATGTGGGTGTACTGGTTACACCTCTGCCTACCCCTTCGGGGATTACAGGCGTGAGTGCGTATGTATGTATGATTATCATTGATAGGCAAGAAGATGATAGCGTTTATGGACGATATAAACATGCCTGTCCGTGACGAGTATGGCTCGCAGCCACCACTCGAGCTGATCCGGCTGTGGCATGACTATGGGTATTGGTTCGACAGGCAAAAGCAGTGGAGGAAGAACGTTAAGGTCATTTATTATCACACTATACAGTTTAATTTAAGAATTTATCTTTTTAATTTAACATGTGCCTTTAAATTATATCTTACAATATCTTAGTAGTTAGCTAAGCAGTGATAGCTCAGCGGGGAGTGGTATGGACTGTCGAGACGAAAATCGCAGGATCGAAACCAGTCCCAAGTGCATACACCTCTGACTTTTCTAAGTTATGTGTGTATTAATTGTTAATTATCACTTTCTTTAACGGTGAAGGAAATATCGTGAGGAAACCTGCATACCTGAGATGTTCTTCATAAGAATTTCGAAGGTATGTAAAGTCTGCCAACCCGCATTAGGCCAGCGTGGTGGACTAAGGCCTAACCCCTCTCATTCAGTAGAGGAGGCCCGTGCCCAGCAGTGGGACGTATATAATACAGGGCTAGTATTATTAATATCTTAGTATCTATGTATGCACATAATGTAACTATTTTGTGACTGATACTATGTCCTCTTGCCAACCAAAGAGATGTTGCCACTTGCCAACCTTCGACTAATTACTGTATTGGTAATGTTAGCTGCACTTGTCAGTTGGCGAGGGGTTTCCAGCTATATATGGGTTTTTAATTTATTTCGTGTATTTCTAAAGATATATTTAAACTTTGTTTTTATGTATTTTTTTTTGTAGGTAGTTTATGTGAGCGGAAATAAATTTATTTTCTTTCTTTCTTATTTCTTTTTGGGGTAGCATCAGGATATGTTATGTTAATTTTTTATGTTGAAAAATTTAATGAGAGTGAATGAGGCCAAAGAGGCATGCAAGGATCGTAGCAAGTGGAAATCCGTTGTCTCTGCCTACCCCTATGGGAAACAGGCGTGAGTCTATGTATGTATGTATGTATGTTAGTAGCGACAAATTATACGTGTAGGTGGACGTAACATTTGCAGCAGCGTTGGTGTCACTTACATGACATGGAGTATAAACTCCCAAGTATCGGAGTAGCCACGCTGTAGACAATTTTGCGTTTCGTACGGTGAGTGGGATATCCGGAGGCCCAAATCCCCCTCCGCTTCCCAATCCCTTAATTATCCCTTTCCGTTAAGGTCGGCAACGCGCTCATAATTATGTTGGTATGGTGAGCGTACATGATGATGATGTGAAATGATACATAATAATACCTACAAGATGGACCGACGACCTGACAAGGGTTGCAGGAAGCCGATGGATGCAGGCCGCTTCCAACAGGTCGGCCTGGAAGGCATTAGGGGAGGCCTATGTTCAGTAGTGGACGTCTTGTGGCTGATGATGAGCGTACATGGGCGGTGGTGATCACTTACCATCAGGTGACCCACTTGCTCGTTTGTCGGCCTATGGTAAAAAATAGTATGCAGGACATGGTGATGTGTGCGGCGGCTGGTCCGCCTGGCGGCGCTCGGTCTGCGCTGCCCACTCGGCTGCTGTCGAGCTTCCACGCGCTGTACCTGCCGCCGCCCGCACAGCCGCAGCTGCTCAGGATCTTCGGCACCATGCTGCAGCAGCATCTGCATGACTTCGATGAGGAGACCAAGACTGTTGGTGTGTAGTGATTTCTTATGTTTACGCGAATATTACACATTGAAACAAAACTAGTTTATACGGATTTTATCGCGGTTTAATTTTATTTTAGTCCCGACGTTTCGAAAGCTTTCAGCCTTCGTGGTCACGGGAGAGACTGAGGTGTAGGTCGTCTCGAAAAGTTAATGTTACATTGGCTACCTTCATTTTAAAATTATACATTTATTTTTTAATTATTTAAAAGGTCTCTCCCGGAGACCGGAGTCTGGAATTATAGTATCAGCCCAGGGCCTGATACTGTGTATTTCGTAATAGAAAAAACCAATAACACTTTTACCCGACACGGGGATCGAACCCGAGACCTCAGCGTCAGCCTCGTAACGTGTATGCATTACAACTGCTTCAACTATTCTTATATCTGAGCCTGTTGTCGTCCACCGTTTCGCCGGGTCTTCTCAGGTTGGGTCGTTCTGGATCCGGTGGTAGTTTTAAACCACGTGCCGTTTAGGTAATGCCTATGGTCCATATCGACCTTTAAAACAGAAAAAATGACAATAATAATAATACTTAACAATTCTGGACTAATATAAAAATATTGTAAACTTTATAGTTGCCCAGTGTATTTTGACGATGCTATGTATGTTATGTATATATTAGCTGATATGATTTCTGTAATTACATAAGTTTCTTTATTTTGTACTGACTTGTCATAAGCGCTATTTTAATTGCCTACATGATGAATAAAACTATTTCATTTCATTTCACTGTTAGACGTAAGCCTCCCCAAGTGAGCGCCAACCATCCCGGTCTTCAGCAGCATCCACCCGCTACCCATACTACCTATTCTATTTTATTAAAATACAATGTACGTCACAGGAAAAGTAGTCCTCACAGCAACAATAGACATGTTCAATAACATTGTAGCTAAGTTATTGCCGACGCCGAGCAAGATGCACTACCTCTTCAATCTGAGAGACATATCCAAGATCTTCCAGGTATTTATGTGTTTATTACGAATTACTCATTTTAGTCCCTTTAACATCGAAATAAGATAATTAGAACGATAATTCTCATATGAATCTGCCAAAAATACGGCTCTACTTACTTACACATGCAAAGGTAAAATCACATGTAACTGATACACGCAACTAAAAATAATGAACGTTCAAAATCAACTTTATTTCATAAAAGTTAATGTCTAAATATTAAATTTCTAGATCGAGGTACGACGTTCTGCACCGCGCAAAAAATTAAACTTATCAAGTGTCAACTAGAGATTATTATGCACAGACTTTTATATCCCCGCCCCCTTGCACAGAGTTATGGTGGGGTCATTTTTTTTTGTCTTGAATACCTACTAGTTCAATTTGTGCCTTCGAAAATGTTTATGATAAAATTTTAATGGCAAGGTATATATTATACTACCTTTACGATTTCCGATAGAAATTCATAATCAATTGTAAATTCAGTCCAAAGAGATATAAAATTTGTGAGAATCCGTAAATTTTCTCTGGCCCAAATTCACGGTGGAGATTACTTACCATCAACTGACCCACTTGCTCATATGCTGGCCTTAGATATAAAAAACTCTAAACGTGTTTTAGTAATGCCTTTTGCATTTAGTTCCTTGACTATGTACTGAGTAGTTAGTACAATTTCTGCCTTAGCAAAAATCTTCGCTAAAATCCCAACTTACGACGATTTTGGACTAGTGTATTTTTTCGACTAGAAAGTCACGTCATCATCATCATGTCAGCCTGTTGCCGTCCATTGTTAGACGTAAGTCTCCCCAAGTGAGCGCCAATCAGAACGTCACAATAGGTAAAAAATTCAATCGATAAATATATATCATTTATCAGCCGAATATCTGAGCAAGAGTTGATAAATAGACCATTGACTAATGGCCGTTCCCTATATTCTGTCTATCGATATATTTGCTTACTGGTAGTAAAATTTTGACACATTTTGTATGGAATATGTGTCAAAATACTATTGATAAGGCCGCTATTCCACTATCATATAAAAATTATCCTACTTCTATGGCTCATAGATTTATGAGAAATGTATGACAGTGTAATAGTTGCATAAACTTCATATTTTCTATGATTATATTTCTATGGTCCTATTTCACATATCTGTGATGCAAATATGATAGTGAAATAGCGGCCTAATAAGCAAATCTATCTTTAAATAGAATATAGGGAACAGCCATTAAAGACTAGTTAACATGTCAGGTTTCTTTTTAAAGGGTCTTCTACGCAGTAGCAAAGACTATACAAACACCAAACCCCGGTTCCTACGTCTTTGGATACACGAATGCTTCAGGGTGTTCTGTGATCGACTTACCGAGGAGAAGTAAGTTAATATTTTTAAATACCGTACCATGAGGGTTATACCATCCTTAAGGGGGTGAAATTGGGGATGAAAGACTAAAACTTCGTAATTTGTGCACCAATTTTGATGAATGTAGACAGTTTTGTCTACAGCATGAATGGGCCGGCTCGTCCGGGTCGTTACCACTGTCTCACAGAAAACCAGCGTACAGTAGCAACTTGCTGCTGTGTTTCGTACGGTGGGTGAGATATCCGGAGGCCCAAATCCCCCTCCCCTTCCCAATCGCTTTCCTTTAAGGTCTGCAACGCACCCATGATTATTTTAGTATTGTGGGCGTACATGGGCGGTGAAGATCACTTACTATCAGGTGACTCACTTGCTTCGTTGCCGGCTTATACTATAAAATAAAATATTTTTTTTTTGTTGGTGTTATCTGGTATTTTTTTTAGAATTTTTAATTTGTTTTTACTTTTGCAATAAATGTTGAGCAGCACTTGCTCGGTCTACAACTATAGTTGTACTATTGCAGAGACCGCGACTGGTTCATGAACCTGGTGAGCGACATGTTGGGCAAACACTTCGAGCTGACGTTCCACGCGCTGTGCCCTTCCAAGAGTCCGCCCATATTTGGACACTTTCTCAACCCCTATGAGGTCTATGATGACTTGAACGACCCGATTGCTCTTAGAAAGTAAATATATTTGGAAATTTATTTAGACATTGAAATAAAACTAATTTATACGGATTTTATCGCGGTTTAATTTTTATTTTAGTCCCTCAGTATCAGTTTTATTTCAATGTGTAATATTCGCGTAAACATAAGAAACCACAACATATCATACAGTTGTATATCGACGTGTATGTTGTGTACTGTGTACTCTGTAGGTACATAGCTAATCAGATGGAGGAGTACAACAGTTGTCCGGGCGTGGTGAAGATGGAGCTGGTGTTGTTCCGCGAGGCCATCGAGCACGTGTGCCGCATCGTGCGCGTCATCTCACAACCCAGAGGGAACCTGCTCTGCGTCGGGATCGGTAACTACACACACACACACACACACACACACACACACACACACACACACACACACACACACACACACACACACACACACTCATTAACGCACTCATCCAAGAACTCACTCTCACGCATTCACGTACATAGGCACTCAATCTCTGACTCACTCAATCAAGGATTCATTCAAGTACGCAATTACTCACATACAGTCACTCACGTGTTCATGCACTCCCTCACTCAACTATTCATGCACTCTCTCACTCATGTATTCATGCACTCCCTCACTCACGTATTCATGCACTCCCTCACTCACGTATTCATTCCCTCACTTACGTACTCATTCACGCACTCACGTACTTACTTATGCCTCCGTTCACACACACCTTCACGTTCTAACTCACGCATCCACTTACGTGCGGAAATGTGTGTTCACTCATTCAATATTTTTCATGTTTACTCCCTCTTTATCTTACTTATTCTTCCATAAGTTCATTCAATCTGTCCTTTATTTACTTCTTAGTGCTTTCTTTTTCTTATTTACTCCCTCTCTCTTCTACCTATTTTTTCATTCAATCGTTCACTCCCTGAATTATTTACTCCCTCATGACGTGTGCACGCAGAAATATTGTTTAAGGGTAATTTTCAGGTGGTTCCGGGCGGCAGAGTTTGACTCGCATAGCTTCGTACATATGCGAGTGTAATTCCTTTCAAGTGGTCGTCACCAAGACTTATGGAGTGAAGGACTTCCGCGAAGACTTGAAGGTAAACTGGTAGTTTCTAGGGTATCTGAAACATAATTGCACCAGACTGTATAACAACACCGTATGTACATATTATTGGGTTTTGGTCAGGGGCAATTAAACAACTCAATTCTTGTGGCGATATTAAATTTTTTTTATTTATTAAATCTAGAATGCCTCGCATGATCACCCCACCACACCTCGGTGGCTGTGATTGGCCGACGCCTTCGGTTGATCTATGTATCTCATTCGCTATAGTAAATCTAGACAACTTCACAGTTATTAAATACGGAAATCATAATCAAACCTTTAATTTATTAAATTAATCTGGTTGATTGCCTCGGTGGAGCACTTGTAATGCGTACGCCATACTGTGCTGAGGCCTCGGGTTCGATCCCCGGGTCCGGTAAAGTGATATTGGGTTTTCTATTGTAAAATGTTTAGTATCGACACGAAATTTGGAATTGTTCGCAATATGACGATAGGCTCGCCCCCTATCACATCATGGGACGTAAATAAGCTCGGCGAAATGTGCGAGTAATAGATATAGTTAATATATATCTGCCTATCCCTTCGGGGAGTACAGGCGGGAGTGCGTATGTATGTATGTATGTATCTTATTTTTACAAAATTTTTAGAAGCCATAATCGACCAATCATTAAGCTGAACGTACAACGAGATTCTAAGAGCTGACGCCAAAAAAGATTTAGGTCTCCGGAAATATCACCGTATGGCATGAAAGGCTACAGCAAGCTGCTTTGCTTTGTACCTTTTAACTATGTATAAAATACAGGTACTGTATACCAGCTGCGGAGTAGACTCTAAGAAGACCACGTTCATATTCTGCGACACTCAGATCGCGGAGGAAACCTTCACGGAGATCATCAACAATTTACTCAGCAGCGGAGAAGTCACTAATCTATACAAACCTGACGAGTTTGAAGATGTTAGTACTGTCATAGACAAAAATATAGTTGATCTATGGTACTGTTGTACAAAAAAGTAGCCGGCAACTTCACTTGCGTGAGTAGGTTTATTTTTTATTGGTTTTTATGACTTCCTCCGTGGCGCAGCGGGCGAGTAGCCGGCTGCGAAGCGAGAGGCCGTGGGTTCGATTCCCGCACTGAGACAAATGTTTGTGTGATCCACAAATATTTGTTTCGGGTCTGGGTGTTGTGGGACTCAACCCTCGTAGTTGCTGATACCCACGATACAGGTTCACCTAGTGTGGGGTCAGGACTATGTGTGTGACTGTTGGGTGTATGATTTTGAGAAAAGATATATTTATACCAGTTAAACTCTAATCATCAGCTTTTATTGTCTTTAAACACCTGTTTTTAGGCTTAACCATGAACTTTTAAACATAAAGTTACATTAAAACCGGCTCTGAAGTTTCCTCGTGATGATCAAACAAACAGACATATTCGGAACTATTAGAAAGCTATAAATCGATTAATTTAACTAATAATCGATGATGTAAAAATATTTTTAGATGCGATATTTTGAATTTGATAGACCTCACAAACCATCGTAATTCTATTCTGCAGGTTTCTTCACAATATATCTTAGTTCACAATATAACGTTAAAGCAATTCAGCGTGACATATCACAGGGATTGGCATCAAATAATATATTAGCGGGACCAAAAACACCCCTTTTTTACCAGACTTTAAATACCTGCCTCGGTGGCGCAGTTGTAATGCGTACGCGTTACGATTGAGGTCAACGCTGAGGTCTCGGGTTGAAACCCCGGGTCGGGTAACGTGGTATTGGGTTTTTCTATTACGATATGCTCAGCATCAGCCCGGAGTCTGGAATTTGTGCCCGGTATGGTGATAGGCTCGCCCCCTATCACATAAGGGACGGAAATACGCTCGGCGAAATGTGGGTGTACTGGTTACACCTCTGCCAACCCCTTCGGGGATTACAGGCGTGAGTGCGTATGGACTTTAAATACTTCTCTCCCAAATCAGCATAGTTTCTCTATTTAACTATTAAGCAGTAACAAACAGAAAACTTATGGTGATGTTTGTAGGTACTTTGTATTAGTTTATAGGACATTGACTTACACCAGAGGTTCCCAAACTTTTTTCTCATAGATCACTTTCAAAATTTAGCTGGTTCCGGTGGACCCCCTGCAGCTACATTTCTACCATATTCCCAAAACTCGACAAAAAATGTGAAGATTAGATCTAACTATGGACCCCCGTTGAGTCTCCCGTAGACCCCTGGGGGTCTACGTGGACCACTTTGGGAACTAATGATTTATATTAAACGGTTCCGCGTTTAAATTTATATTCCCGCGCGGTTTCTCCCGCAACTAAAGCAGCTACCTACCGGGTCCAATTGTGAATCTAAACCATCCAGGGCGCCACTCAAACGCATACAAAAAAAAACATTCAAATCGGTCCAACCGTTTTTCGGAGTCTAGTGACATACACACGTACAGTAGAATTAAATAAATAAATAATAAATAAATACACCCAACAGTCACACACATAATCCTGACCTCACACTAGGTAAACCTGTATCGTGGGTATCAGGAATTACGAGGGACTTGCGGTCACACAACACCCAGACCCGAGACAAATATTTGTGAATCAGACAAACATTTAGGTGCGGGAATCGAACCCACGGCCTCACGCTTCGCAACCGGCTACTCGCCCGCTGCGAGACGGAAGCTGTGATATATATAAAGATATTTTCTAGATAAAATCTGCTTTGGAGAAGCCGATGAAAGCGTTGAACAAAATGCAGACAGTGGAGGCGGTGTATTTGTTTCTAGTGGATCGCGTCAGAGCCAACATGCACATTGTGCTGTGCTTCAGTCCTATTGGTGATGAGTTCAGGTTCGATCACTTTTTTATGTTTTGCGGGCTTAGCATATGCAACACGACATATGCGCGAATTAAGTGACCGACACCAAGTAAATTAATAAAAATACTTTTTTTATGTTTTGCGGGCTTAGCATATGCAACACGACATATGCGCGAATTAAGTGACCGACACCAAGTAAATTAATAAAAATACTTTTTTTATGTTTTGCGGGCTTAGCATATGCAACACGACATATGCGCGAATTAAGTGACCGACACCAAGTGAATTAATAAAAACACTTTTTTTGATTTAAACAGAGTGAATGCTTACAGTACTAAAGAAACAATAATCACTTATTCTTATTAGTCTAAAGCTTTATATACAACTTAAATGCTTATAATAATAATAACTGCCTATATTATTGACATCGCTGTATATAATACCCACAATTTTCAGAATACAATAGCCGAAAAACTAACTAAATATGTTGATCTAAAAGACGAAATAACGCGCATGTGGCGTTTACGAAAAGTCACAATAGTACCCATAGTTTTATCGAACACGCGAGTAATTCCTAAACAGTTATCACAGTCCCTGACACTTTTAAACATACCTCAAAAATCATACATACAATTACAGAAAGCAGTAATCTTAAACACATGTAGAATCGTCAGAAAATTCCTACAGGCAGACTTATCGTCTCTGCCAACACCTAATGTAACTTCCGACCCTACTGATAACCACTTGGCTTAGGCCCGTGGTCATCAGTGTATATACCGGTCTTGCTGACCGAGCAGTAAAATGCTGGAAACAAAAATAATAATAATAATACTAGCCCTGTATTATATACGTCCCACAGCTGGGCACGGGCCTTCTCTACTGAATGAAAGGGGTTAGGCCTTAGTCCACCACGTTGGCCTAATGCGGGTTGGCAGACTTCACATACCTTCGAAATTCTTATGAAGAACTTCTTAGGTATGCAGGTTTCCTCACGATGTTACCTTCACTGTTAAAACAAACGATAATTAACAATTAATACACACATAACTTAGAAAAGTCAGAGGTGTATGCTCTTGAGGCTGGTTTCGAACCTGCGACTTTAGTCTCGACAGTCCGTACCACTCGCCACTGAGCTATCACTGCTTCAATGCTTACTGTGCATTATTCGCTGATGGCGCAAGTATTGCCCCGTTAAGGGCAAGAAGTTCTGGCGATGGTGGACACCCTTAACTCGCGCGACAAAAAAAAAGACAAAAAAACAAACACATTAATGAATCTCACAGAAAACCGGCGTAAAGTAGCAGCTTGCTGCTGCGTTTCGTACGGTGAGTGAGATATCCGGAGGCCCAAATCCCCCTCCCCTTCCCAATCCCTTATTATCCCTTTCCTTTAAGGTCGGCAACGCGCCCATAATTCTTTTGTATTGTGGGCGTACATGGGCGGTGAAGATCGCTTACCATCAGGTGACCCACTTGCTCGTTTGCCGGCCTATACTATACTATAAAAAAAAAAAAAAACATTAATGAATATGTATTTAGAAGTAAAATTGTGTCACATAACGCGGGTGTTTGACAGCTCACAAACAGAGAACGCGATAGGGGTTCTAGTTGAGTGTAAGCGAGATGGTAATATTGAGTTACGGTCAACGGACCGCAACTTAGTGTTACAATTTCTATGTACCGCGCAGCTTGTCTAGTAGTATACATGAAAGTCTTTGGGTAAAAAATTTAAAACTAGTTTATAGACAGTCTCTCCCGTGACCACGAAGGCTGGAAAGCTTTCGAAACATCTTGACTAAAATAAAAATTAAACTGCGATAAAATCCGTACAAACTAGTTTTATTTCAATGTGTAATATTCGCGTAAACCTAAGAAATCACTATAAAAAAATTAATTTTTGATAAAATTACGTCATGTTATGGTTCGTAGACAAAATACCACAGAGAGGTAGAAATGACTATTTTCTCTACTTTATTTCTACATTTGATATAACGAGTGGAGTATTCTATGCAACCATGTAATCGTCGATAGACTTATTGAGATAAAAGATAAGGATGAAATTGGTTTTTTACGACAAAATGAATCGACGAAATCATCTCGTGTTGCATATCGTCGCTCAGCTAACAAAACCGGCAAAATGAGGATGTTTAAGTAGGAACGTGGACCCTGACAATTAAGTCGGGATAACGCCAGGTAGATATGGACAAAATCTAATTTACTAATTATATTTTGTGTTATTTACTACAATAGGAATAGGATCCGTCAGTATCCTGCACTGATCAACGCAACAACAACCAACTGGTTCCTGGAGTGGCCGCGAGAGGCGCTGCTCGAAGTCGCATACAAGTTCCTCGATGGCGTTGAGTTGTTGGCTTCCATCACTGGACCCAGGGTAATCGAGTTATACTCTGTAGTATTGTTGGGGTTCTCGCCGTTGACGGTACCCCTGTAGTAATTGTGTTGTTATAGGTAGAATATAGCACTGATAGCTCAGCGGGGAATGGTATGGACTGTCGAGACGAAAGTCGCAGGTTCGAAACCAGCCCCAAGTGCATACACCTCTGACTTTTATAAGTTATGTGTATATTAATTGTTAATTATCACTTGCTTTAACGGTGAAGGAAAAACATCGTGAGGAAACCTGCATACCTGAGAAGTTCTTCATAAGAATTTCGAAGGTATGTGAAGTCTGCCAACCCACATTAGGCCAGTGTGGTAGACTAAGGCCTAACCCCTCTCATTCAGTAGAGGAGGCCCGTGCCCAGCAGTGGGACGTATATAATACAGGGCTGGTATTATTGTAGGTAGAATATATCAAGCCAAACCACTATTAAGTTAGAGTTTATTGTTGTAAAGGTTTATGTTTAGTTGTCTGAGCCGTTCTTTCCGTATATAGTTAGTAAGTATCGACACGTTAGTGCGCGAATATGGTTTCGATATGAATATAATTGATTTGACAGCCTTCGTGGCGCAGCGGGCGAGTAGCCGGTTGCGAAGCGTGAGGCCGTGGGTTCGATTCCCGCACCTTGACAAATGTTTGTGTGATCCACAAATATTTGTCTCCGGTCTGGGTGTTGTGGGACCGCATGTCCCTCGTAGTTTCTGATACCCACGATACAGGTTTACCTAGTGTGGGGTCAGGACTATGTGTGTGACTGTTGGGTGTATTTATTTATTTATTTATTATTATTATTACTTATAAGTTATCGAAATTTGCTGTATGAGCATTATCGGCTCGTACAAGTATAATAAATGGCAATTTTATGTGGTAAAGGCACGTTGTAGGCACTTTTGCCTATAGTACGATGGCCCGGTCCAACAGAGTTATTGCCACTGTTTAACAGAAAATTGTTTATCATAGTGGTAGAGCGACGCTGTAGACAAGTTTTGTCTAAAGCGTTAATGGTCGTAGGGGTTATCACTGTCTCACAGAAAACTAGCGTAAATTAGCAGCGTGCAGCTGCATTTCGTACTGTGAGTGAGATATCCGGGGGCCCAAAACTCCTCCCCTTCCCAATCCCTTTTAAGGTCGGCAATACGCCCATGATTCTTCTGGTATTGTGTGTGTTCATGGACGGTGAGGACCACTTACCATCAGGTGATCCATTTGCTCGTTTACCAGAATTTTCTAGAAGAAATGCATTGCAAAAATTGTATTGGCTATTTACAATTTTAGAGCAAGGGGTATCCAACATAACAGAATAGTAAGAAAAATCTCTTAATATTGTTGGTAATTATACTAATGTTATAAAAGTGGAAGTTTGGATGTTTCATAATTAATCATACCTTCACGGCTAAACGGTTTTAGATGAAATTTGGCACACAGATAGACCATGACTTGGAGTAGGCTTTTAACTCTCAAAATGAATCCTTTTAGTTTATTAACCATTCTTCAGCCGTTACTGAACCGATTTGGGTGCCATTTGGCACACAGGTAGACCATAATCTGGAGTGGGCTTTTACCTCGCAATTGAAACCTTTTATTTTATTAACCATTCTTCAGCCGTTACTGAACCGATTTGGGTGACATTTGGCACACAGGTAGACCATAATCTGGAGTAGGCTTTTACCTCGCAATTGAAACCTTTTATTTTATTAACCATTCTTCAGCCGTTACTGAACCGATTTGGGTGACATTTGGCACACAGGTAGACCATAATCTGGAGTAGGCTTTTACCTCGCAATTGAAACCTTTTATTTTATTAACCATTCTTCAGCCGTTACTGAACCGATTTGGGTGACATTTGGCACACAGGTAGACACACATAGACTACGTTTACCCCGAATAAAGTCGAACACACGGACAGAAGATACTGTTAGATCCCCTGAATGGGCACCCATATCAATCCCAAATTGATACTGTTTTTTTATGAACGTATTAGTTATAACGTAAATAAATTAATAAAAATTACAAACATTCAAAAGACCTACGGCTGAGTTTCTTGGTGTTTCTTCTCAGATCAGTGGGCACTTGCGAAGCACCAGTAGATTCCAAACTCGACGTGTAAAAGTGCCCTTGGCGGCCTAATTACCGAATAAATGATTTGATTTGATTTGAAGCTAATAAATAATATGTGAATACAACAGGTAAGACGTAAAGAGTCGTTGGTGGAGAGTCGTGAAGATATCTTGCGAGCGTCGGTCGCGTCTATAATGTCTCTGATCCACTCCTCAGTGGGAAAATACTCCGTGAAGATGTGGAACGAGATGCGACGCACCAACTACGTCACGCCCACTAATTATCTTGAACTCGTGTCTGGGTATAAAGAGTGAGTAATGTTGTTTTTTTGTTGTAAATACAGTGCAGTTGATAATGTGGACTGTCGAGAGACATGGCGTGCCTCGACGGTCAGTAGAATAGGGTACCTATTGGATTATGTCTAATTTTATACATTATTTTGTATGCAATCAACAATAATACGAACGTAATTGAAATTGACTGCCTCGGTGGCGCAGTTGTAATGCGTACGCGTTACGATTGAGGTCAACGCTGAGGTCTCGGGTTCGATCCCCGGGTCGGGTAAAGTGGTATTGAGTTTTTCTATTACGAAATGCTCAGTATCAGCCCGGAGTCTGGAATTTGTGCCCGGTATGGCGATAGGCTCGCCCCCTATTACATCATTGGACGGAGATACGCTCGGCGAAATGTGGGTGTACTGGTTACACCTCTGGCTACCCCTTCGGGGATTACAGGCGTGAGTGCGTATGTATAATTGAAATTGGGTAAAAATGAGGCCGCAGTTTTAATTAGAATTGGGAATTATTTGATCTATTTTATTATCTGTTGTATATAGTTTCGAATATATCATCAACTAGCTGTCCCGCGCGGTTACACTCGCAACTGCAGCAGCGCCATCTACTGGGTCCAATTGTGAATCTAAACTATCCAGGGCGCCACCCAAACGCATACAAAAAAACATTCAAATCGGTCCAGCCGTTTAGGAGTTCAGTCATATACACACGTACAGTAGAATTATATATATCAAGATGAATGATATTATTTTATCGAACTGCAGAATGTTGAAAATGAAAAGATACGAAGTGGCGTTGCAAGCGAACAAGTTGAGGAATGGGCTGGGGAAGGTGGAGGAGACCACGAAGCTGGTCGGACAGATGTCTGAGGAACTAGCCGTGGCGCAGGTATGCTACTTGCATCACCTCACACGCTTTTTTTTTAGCCTGAATGACGAGACGAGCTGGTCGCTCGCCTAATGGTAAGCGACACGCCGCTTGCTCATAAGCACAGCATGGCATTGGACTGCGCTCGTCAACCCGAGACATAAGATGTCTTATAACGCCCAGTAGTTTTACTGGCTTCAAATCTCGTTCAAATAGTGTGCTAACACACTGTTATTTGGCGCTAGAAATAAACAAGAGCGGTGGTATCTACCCAGACGGCCTTGCATATGAGGGACCTACCATCTGTTGGAGACCTACCACCTGTTGAAAGTAGCTCACTTATATCCCCGAAGGAACAGGCAGAGGTGCAACTAATGCATCCAGTACACAACTAATGTTAAATGTGTTGCTAGATCAGTTGCAGTATCTATTCCTCGACATGTTCTGCAGAAAATCGAGAATAAACCTTAATTTATTTATCGACTAAAGAAGCTTAAAATTGGTTTAAGTTCTGTAGGTCTATGGGAAAGGAGCTGGGACACCACTACCTTACCTCATGAGGACCAAATATTTTTTTGGCAGGTGCAAGTGGCCGAATACACGGAGCAATGTATAGAATATATGGGCGTGATCAACGTGCAGCAACGAAACGCGGACGAACAACAACGCAGCGTCGCAGCAAGAAGTAAGAAGACACAAGAAGAAGAAGTGCAGTGCAAGAAGCTCGCCGACGCTGCCATGCGAGACCTGGCCAGTGCCATGCCCGCGCTGGATGAGGCAGTTAAGGTATGTACAGCACGACTAAGAAGGGAAAAGAAGTAGCAAGAAGATAAAAGTGCTTGCGGACGTCGCGTTGTATTGTATGGCAAACGCCATGCAAGTATTAGAGAGAGTTGCCAAAGTATGTACAATACTAATAAATAATAAATAAATACACCCAACAGTCACACACATAGTCCTGACCCCACACTAGGTAAACCTGTATCGTGGGTATCAGGAACTACGAGGGACTTACCAACCCACAACACCCAGACCAGAGACAAATATTTGTGGATCAGATAAACATTTGTCAAGGTGCGGGAATCGAACCCACGGCCTCACGCTTCGCAACCGGCTACTCGCCCGCAGCGCCACGGAGGCTGTACTATATAGAGGGAACAAGAATTAGTAAGAATATGCATAAGGAAGTCCAGATGAAGAACCTGCAGACTCTAGTTGATTTTACTTTTTTTTTTTATATTATAGGCCGGCAAACGAGCAAGTGGGTCACCTGATGGTAAGCGATCTCCACCGCCCATGTACGCCCACAATACAAAAGAATTATGGGCGCGTTGCCGACCTTAAAGGAAAGGGATAATAAGGGATTCGGAAGTGGAGGGGGATTTGGGCCTCCGGATATCTCACTCACCGTACGAGACGCAGCAGCAAGCTGCTACTTTACGCCGGTTTTCTGTGAGACAGTGGTAACGACCCGGACGTCCTAACTACTGCTTAACCAGGCCCCTCCAAACACCTAACCATGTACGTCAATATAAGGGTTAAATTCCATTTTCAGCTCATTCTAGGTGATTGCGGTCTACTCAGAAATACTTCCTAATTTCTATTGCTAATTGGTCCATCTGTTATTAGTCCAACTGCCTCGGTGGCGCAGTTGTAATGCGTACGCGTTACGATTGAGGCTAACGCTGAGGTCTCGGGTTCGATCCCCGGGTCGGGTAAATTGGTATTGGGTTGTTCTATTACGAAATGCTCAGTATCAGCCCGGAGTCTGGAATTTGTGCCCGGTATGGCGATAGGCTCGCCCCCTATCACATAAGGGACGGAGATACGCTCGGCGAAATGTGGGTGTACTGGTTACACCTCTGGCTACCCCTTCGGGGATTACAGGCGTGAGTGCGTATGTATGTTATTAGTTTGAAGTCCGAATTTGCTGTTGCTATAATTATGAATAACTGTTATATAACGCGTTGACGTGACTTGACGTTTGAGAGGAAGACATGATTGCCCTACGAAGAAAGTAGGAAGTTTACCGTTTAAGTTTTTTGCACTGCAAGTTTACCGGAACAATACGTCTTATTATAACCCGGTCATCCGTATGTGTCGTATCGTATAATGAACTGGCGAATAAATTCAATTGCATTGACATAATGAACGGCAGTTGTAGTACATTCTCAAAGGGTCTACGAAAATGTATATTGTATCACAATATGTAACTAAGCTTAAGTTATACAGAATTTGACTATCTGTTTCGATGTACTGTGTATTATTAGCTTTCTAATATCCTAGTTCGTACTTTATTGAATATACCTATATAAGAGCGCATGTTTTGGAATACAATCTGGTTTTAATGATTGTATAGTTATAAACTACTCAGGAGTAAAACACACAACACCCACACACACACACACACACACACACACACACACACACACACACACACACACACACACTCAGACAGAATTTGCAAATATATAAATTTATAAAATGTTTAATTTAATTTTGTTAACATTTAGATAATTTTTTGGAATATAAAGTGTCGCCGCTGAATAAGGAGATGGGCGTTAGTGTCTGCAACACAGTTCTTAACTAATGTAGATATTATCGAACATTTGTATAAATTGTATGTTTTATTATTCCAAATAAAAAATTATTCAATTATTATTATTCAAACGTGTACTAATGTATTGATTGTACTCTGTTTTGCGTCTTAAATAAATAAATAAATAAATAAGTAGGACCCTGGCACTAAGCCGCAATAAGACCAGATAGAAAGAAAGCGAAAATCCTACAACTATTAAAAATTTGAATGATTGTGAGTTTGTGAATTTGGATGTTTGTTAGTCAATCACGCCTTAACAGCTCTACACACTATTGTCTACAGCATGAATGGGCCGGCTCGTCCGTGTCGTTACCACTGTTTTACAGAAAACCGACGTTGATGCTGCGTTTCGTACGGTGATTGAGATATCCGGAGGCCCAAATCCCCTCCCCTTCCCAATCCCTTAATTATCCCTTTCCTTTAAGGTTGGCAACGCGTCCATGACTCTTTTGGTATTGTGGGCGTACATGGGCGGTGGAGATCACTTACCATCAGGTGACCCACTTGCTCGTTTGCCGGCCTATACTATATAAAAATAAAACAGTCGTACGGTTTTGGGTGAAATTTGTCACACAAGTAGACCATGGCCTGGATTAGTTACGCGGGAGGAGCCGGGAGCAAAAGCTAGTATTAAATAATTTGAAGGCACTGTGGGATACTGGAGCACTCGATATCTAATAAGGCATGACGCCTTGCCAAGGACCCTTCAGATATCTTAAATATGATCTTCAAGATTAAGTAATTTACCCATTCTGCACTGATAGCACAGGGGGAAGTGGCACGGACTGCTGAGATGAAAGTCGAAGGTTCAAAACCAGCGTGTGTGTTCGGTGTAATAGTACCGAACACCTTAGCTCAGCATTTATATGCGCGTGGCGCATTTACCTAAAAATGTAAAGTTAGTCGTATAGCGCTCCGTTACCGGGACAGTCGATTACGCTCATTAACATCAACATTCATCATTAACATTTTATAACATTTTAACCTTTAAGAACATTTGTGAAAGTGAACAATATTAAACAGCTCACCTAAACTTATAACATTTTTATCATTTCAAACACTGCACCCTTGCTCTGTACTCGTACAGTGTGTATTCACTGTTAATTATCGCTTGCCGTAACGGTGAAGGAAATTTGCATACCTGAGAAGTTCTCCATAAGAATTTTGATGGTATGTGAAGTCTGCCAACCCTTATTAGGCGAGCGTGGTGGACTAAGGTCTAACCCGTCTCATTCAGTAAAGCAAGTCCGTGCCCAGCAGTGGGACGTACCTATATAATACAGAGCTGGTAGAATCGGGTAGTTGACTAGATTTTTTTTATTATTTAAATCAATAATTTAGGTTACTCAAAATCGATTGCAGAAAGAATTTTGTAAATCGGACCAAAACTAAATAAGTTAGAAGCCATTCAACTCCTGTAGAAGGGGTAATTGTCAAATGACAGACGACGCAAACTTTGACGTCACTGTGTAAAATGTTCAGTATGGTGCACGCGTGCAAGCGAGATAGTGAGATATCTCTACTACGCACCCACTTTTCCTCTGTCGCTTATCTGTTGCTTATAAAATTATGTATAAAATTAAACATAGGAAACTACCCTATTATGATTATTCATATGGTGTTTATAGGCTTTGGATGCCCTCAACAAGAAGGACATAACAGAAGTAAAGTCTTACGCGAAGCCGCCGCAGAAAGTCGAGATGGTGTTGGAAGCCGTACTCATCTTATTGCAGGTTAGAAATATAGGATAAACGTATTCTAAAGCATTTATACTATATTTAATTATGTTAGGCTTACAAGTGTTTTAAATAGGTGGTAAGTTCCACCACCAAGTTGATTCACCGCTTTGTCTATTTCTATCGTCAAGTAATATTGCACTGTTTGTTCTAGTTGGAAAAAAAACAGCTCAGTGATATTACTAGGCATTATTAGACTTAAACCTTGTATAATTTTATAATTAAGTATAATTATTAATGTTGTGGTGCTACCAGGCGAGCGATTTCCTCATCTTGAATAAAAAAATGGTATTTTCCAACACTTTGTTTGCAGGATTTAAAGTAAAACTTGGTATCTTAGTGATATAATTTGTACAAGGTATATGTTTAATGAATTGAATACTCCAGTCTTGCCCTATCCTTACTTGCCCCTATTGTTACACAGAAAGAACCAACATGGGCCGAAGCGAAGCGTCAACTCGGTGACCAATATTTCCTAGATCGTCTGAGAGATTTTGACAAAGATAATATCTCGGACAAAACATTGAAAAAAATCGGCACGTACACAGCCAAACCTGACTTCGACCCTGAGATCGTGGGCACCGTGTCATTTGCCGCCAAGTCACTGTGTCTGTGGGTACGAGCCATAGAGAAATACGGGAAGGTCTACAAGTGAGTATCGGACAACTTAGCATATAGTTTTAATTTTTTTTATGGCATGTCACCTGATGGTAAGTGATCACCACCGCCCATGTACACCGACAATACCAAAAGAGTCATGGGCGTGTTGCCGACCTTAAAGGAAAGGGATAATTAAGGGATTTGGAAGGGGAGGGGATTTGGGCCTCTGGATATCTCACTCACCGTACGAAACGCAGCAAGCTGCTACTTTACGTCGGTTTTCTGTGAGACAGTGGTAACGACCCAGACGAGTCGGTGCATTCATGCTGTAGACAAAATTATCTACAGCGTGGCTCTACCACTTTGGCTACAGCGTGGCTCTACCACTCTGGCTACAGCGTGGCTCTACCACTCTGCCAACTGGCTGTAGTTCAAGGCGGACTTCGTTCTTCTTACTTGATTATAGCTCCTGGCTTAACCTTATTTTTGGTCGTCTATGTTTCAAGGCTGACTATACCTTGTGGTTGATTTAGATAGCAGTTCGTAACTGATACATATATTCTGTGACTGATTATAGTTTGAGGTTGACTTTACTTTGTACCTACCTGTAGTTTATTTTAAAGCCCAATCAGAGGCTGAAATTGGTTTTAAAACTTCACGTTAAAAATGACACATTTTTCTATACAGAATAGTAAAACCCAAAAAGGAACGTCTAGAAGAAGCACTGGAATCTCTGCGTATGAAGCAGCAGATCCTGGCGGAGGCACGCGCCAAGCTGAGAGAGTTGAGTGAGATGATCGCTCGTCTACAGAAAGAGTATGATGAGAAGGTTGCACAGAAAGAGGAGCTCGAGCGGAAATCCAAGTTGTTGCAACTCAAACTGGAACGGGCTGAGGCACTCATCTCAGGATTGTCAGGTTAGACTTCTATTAAGACAGAAAATGTCTAGGCATTTCGGCATTCTTGGGTAGTAAGCCGAGATGAGTCTCGCCCTTGAACTCTGGAGCTCCCCCAAATACGCTGCAGAGGCCACCCAAGGGCTTCAGTTGAAATGCCAACGTAGGAAATTTATAGAGATTCCGTCAAGCAGTCATCCAGGTGTTTCTATATTTCCGGATTAGCTCTTACTTGCTCTACTTCGGGACTGAGCTGTTGGTACCATTTGTTGTCCTCGAAAACAAGATTATCTTCATTCTATTCTCTCTATAGAATGGCATACCGATATCGAGCGATGTGTGGTATGTCATCATATTTTCGATTGCACTGAACATGCCATGATTAGCTATCATATATCATATCATCGAGCCGGGGAAACAGAGTTTGTTTTTTTGTGGTGGTCAGGTGAGAGGATATAAGCAGTGATAGCTCAGTAGCGAGTGGTACGGACTGTCGCAACTATAGTCGCAGGTTCGAAACCAGCCTCAAGAGCATACACCTCTGCCTTTCCAAGTTATGTTTGTATTAATTGTTAATTATCGCTTGCTTTAACGATGAAGGTAACATCGTGAGGAAACCTGCATACCTGAGAAGTTCTTCATTAGAATTTCGAAGGTATGTGAAGTCTACCCGCATTAGGCCAGCGTGGTGGATTAAGGCCCTCACATTCAGTAGAGGAGGCCCGTGCCCAGCAGTGGGACGTGTATAATACAGGGCTAGTATTATAGGTGAGAGGGAACGCTGGGAGCAGACAGTTGAGAGACTGGACAAGGAGTTTGACAACTTGCCCGGCGACTGTCTGATCGCGACCGGTTTCGTCGCGTACCTCGGACCTTTCGTCTCCGAGTATCGTGAGGCGCTGATGGACGACTGGTTTAATGAGGTGATCATCCTTCTGCATTTATACCACTCCAACCTAGAGTCGACACAACATCCTGATTATGTTGCAGATTAAAGTGGTAAGAATAAATGTGTCATCAAAGTTGTCTACAGCATGAATGGATCGGCTCGACTGGTGTAGTGCCACTGTCGCCACAGAAAACTGACGTGAAGTGGTTGCTTCTATGTTCCATTTGGTACGATAACCTCTTAGCCCCAAAACCAATCTCACTTGGACGTGGTATATTCTGCTGATTAACGGGCGAGGCAATGCTGAAACTTGGTTCCCGTTATGGGGGCAGACGGCGGGTCCCATTTGATACAAAATACTGTCGATTCTATGGTATGAGAAGGCGGACCCTGACGGCGGGCCCTATAAGTGATATTTTCAGGAGTCTAAATCCCCCCTCCACTCCTCAATCCTTATTCCTTTCTTTTAAGATCGGCGACGCATGATTTTCTTGTAATTTTGATGCTTATGGGCAGTGGAGATCGCACTTTGTCGATATTTTTCTGTTGATATATTTTCAATATTCCTCAGAGGGGTTGCCATCAGACAGGGTGCTGGTCGTAAAAACTACAAGCCAAATCTTTTCGTAACATGTGTTAAAAAGCATGTTGCGCCGTACCCACTACGAGTGGGATAAGAGCAGGTCGAAGAAGAAGATATTTTGTAATATTAATATTATGTTAGGTGTACAACGAAGCTGTTCCGGTGACAATGGACCTCAGCATGAAGTATTTCCTGTTAGATGACGCTACACTCAGGGATTGGAACTATATGGGTTTGCCTGGTCAGTTGCGCACTTTTGATTTTGTTGTTGTAATTAGTTCATTTGATTTGATGGACATGTAAAAAGACGAGAGCCAGACCATGTGGTAAAAATAGTGTTAAGCCTACCAGAACAGAAAAGAGGTAGAGGCCCGCCCGTCTTTAACCTGGTGGTCCAACATAGAACGAGACCTCAAGAAGGCGCAATTGCCAGAACCGACTTGGTGCAGGAAAGTGAGGAGACCCGACCCCAAATAATGGGAACCAGGGAAGGACAAAGAAGAAATGATTTCATTTGATTATGAATAAGGCATTTCGTAATAAAATGGCACGCCTCGAGATGACGATGGTGCGGCCAGACTCAGATTGAGGCAGAGTCATCACTGGGCCTGTATTGTATTGAGATGATATCTCGATCTGATACTGCCTCGATACGCAACTATAGTATATATTTTTTATCCTGGCTCGGCAAAGTGACTAAGCTACACCTGATGGTAAGGTAATCCAAAAAAACTGTCAACCAACGACAGACGATGTGTCGGTCTATAATGTGTATGTAATTACTCGCTCTTTACGAATGTTGATGACAGAATAGTAACATACAAACGCACTCACGCCTGTAATCCCCGAAGGGGTAGGCAGAGATGTAACTAATACACCCACATTTCGTCGAGCGTATCTCCATCCCACGATATGATAGGGGGCGAGCCTATCGCCATACCGGGCTCAAATTCCAGACTCCGAGCTGATACTGAAAATTTCGTAATAGAAAAACCCAATACCACTTTACCCGAACCGGGGATCGAACCCGAGACCTCAGCGTTAGCCTTAATTGTAACGCGTACGCATTACAACTGCGCCACCGAGGCAGTCAGAATAGTAACAGATTTAATAAATGGTGCATAGATGACAACTTCAGTGCGGAGAACGGTATCATAGTGGTGCGCGCGACTCGGTGGCCGCTGGCCGTGGACCCTCAGGGTCAGGCGCTCATCTGGGTATCACGACTCGAAGAGAAGAACGATATACAGGTGGGATTCTTGCATCATCATCAACATCCTGCCCATATCTTGTAGATATAGATTTTTACAGTACTGCATTTAATGTTATGCGCTTAGCAATTTTTTTTAAGTATAAAAAAACAAAGGTGATAACGTTCTAACGTTCAATTTGTACTAATTTGATACTGGAGTATCTGGCTAGAAACGGTCGAAAATTGATATTCGTACTAAATCATCATCGAAATAAGATGACAAGAAACGTAACTCAAGCAGAAAATCATTTTTGCTACCAAGACTCTGTGCAAGGGGGCGGGGTTAAAAAAATCTGTGCAGCTAGTTCATTCATAAATTCATAAAAAAATATTCATGATCTCTAGTTGACACTTAAACATTAATTTTTTTCGCGGTGTAGAACGTCGTATCTCGATTTAGAAATTTCATATTTAGACATTAACTTTTATGAAATAAAGTTGATTTTGAACGTTCATTAATTAATGAATAATAATAATTAATTTTTGTTGCGTGTATGAGTGTTACGTGTGATTACCTTTGCATGTGTAAGTAAGTGGAGCCGTATTTTTGGCAGATTCATATGAGAGTTATCGTTCTAGTTATCTTATTTTGATGCCTATAATATACGATTTCAATCGAATTCATTTCTCATAATCCTGGGGAGTACTGGCATAATTAAATTTCATCATCAGGTAGTCGACTTCGGGCAGCCGAACTATCTGAAGATCATGGAAATGTGTCTAACTGACGGGAAACCGATCATAGTACAAAACGTAGGAGAGATCCTGGACCCTTCCATAGCGCCTATCCTGGACAAGGCCTTCGTCAAGATCGGCAACTCAATGGTTATCAAATTCAACGAGAAGATGGTGCCATATAATGAAAATTTTAAGATGTATTTGACGACCAAGTTAGGTGAGTGAGGCTTTGGTCTGAAATTAAAACTGAGGTTTGGTCATTTTTCGTCCTGAATGTGTGAGTTTTTGCATTCTTCTCTGAAAGTTTAGCATTAGATAAGTGAAGAATAGTTTTGTTTTACTTTACTTACCTTTTTTACAGCACAAGTGACAAGAGTCGCCTGATACTAAGTAGTCACCGCCAACCATAAACACGCAGGAATATCAGGAACCGTGGGTGTACTACCACCGATCTTTTAGAAGAAATATTGAAGTTTGGGACTGTGTTTTTTAATAGCAGAAAGTCGGCAAACGAGCCCGTGTATCGCCTAATAGTAAGCGATGTCCACTGCCTATAAACATTTAAAAAATCAGATGAATCATTCCATCCTCATCGCATCCTCTTGCGTTGTAAATATTGAAAGACAGGAATGGGGATTGGGTAGAGGGAGGGATATTCATGCTGGATATCATCAGCAAATTGTTACTTCACGTCAAATCTCTGGCAAAAAACACCACTAGTTACTGATGTAGGTATGTACCACAAAACCTGGAACTTATTCCAGGCAATCCGGTATATACTCCGGAGACCTTGACCAAGACTACGATGGTGAATTTCGCGGTGAAGGAGCAGGGTCTGACGTCACAACTCCTCGGCATTGTGGTTCGTAAGGAACGGCCTCAGCTTGAACAGATGAAGGACAACCTCGTCATGACCATCGCCAACAACAAGAAAGTGCTGGTGTGTCATTGATTTGATTTTTTACAATTGACGTGGTGTCACGCTGTTTCTTTAAAGTTAGTTCTTCAGATAGAAGTTTCTTTTTTCCTTAAGATTAGGTAACTAGCTGCTACCGGTTTTTTTCGTGTCTACCGTCACGTCACAGTGTGTAATGGACTGTTATGTTCTTTCTTGAAGAATGAAGGTAGTGAAATTACTGTGTATAATATGAGACTTAATGAGACAACCTGCGGGGTGCAGGAGGAGAGTAGTCGGTTATGAAGCGAGAAGACACAGGTTCGATTTCTGCACCGAGACCATAGACAGATAGAACACCGAGACTAAATATTTGTGTGATCCACAAATATTTGATTCGGGTCTGGGTGTTTTCTTTCTAGAGGGGTTGACGTCAGGCAGGCGATCGGTCGTAAAAACTACAATGCGCCGATCCCACTGCGAGTGGGGTAAGTGCAGGTGAAAGAAGAAGAATACGAGACCTAATGTCTGATATTTCAGAGACGGTTGCAGTGCAGTGCTATGCAGTAATCGTTAATCATAGTTCCTAAAGGTGTAGCTACTGTTTAGGGACAAGCTTGGCGCTTACCATCAGGTGAACAACAGGCTCGTCTCGTCATCAAAAATGATTTTGTCGCCAGATGGACCTTGAGAACGACCTGCTCCGCATCATGTACGAGTCTCAGGTCCCGCTCCTGGAGAACGAGGAGTTGTTTGTGACGCTGCAGACTTCACAGCGAACATCTTTGGAAGTGAAAGACGCTCTCATCACCTCTCAGGAAACTGAACGGGAGATCGACACTGCCAGACAGGTAAAATCCATACTCTTGACTCTCATACAGTTTTCTGATATGGAGTAGAAATGAGAACATGAGGAGAAAGGTTTGGTATGAGATAAGAATTCGAAAGAAACGGGGATAGGGAAAAAGGGAGATTAAATCAGCGCTGCAGTACTGCCTAGACTGTACTTCAGCGTGTTATTATTGTTATTCCATTTATTTCTACTAATATGATCCTAGTTGCGATATTCTTAGTAGTCTTCATTTCTTAACTAGAATACTACCGAATGTCGAAACGAGCAGGTCGTTCGCCTGATGATAAGCTCCACGCCTGCCCATAATCATACACAACATAATACAGAACTTTGAATTACAATTTTAATTACAATTAAAATTGTTTCGCCGGGTCTTCTCAGGTTGGGTCGTTTTGGATCCGGTGGTAGTTTTAAACTACGTGCCGTTTCGGTAATGCCTATGGTCCATATTGACCTTTAAAACAGAGAAAAAAATAACAATAATAATATTACTTAACAATTCTGGACTAATATAAAAATATTGAATTTATAGTTGCCCAGTGTATTTTGACGATGCTATGTATGTTATGTATATGTCGGGGGAACATCTCCGACAAGTGGTGTCATAACAATATTCGTTTTTATAAATTGATTGTTTATTGTTTAAAATAATTACTTATAATGTTATTTATGCGCCGAGATAACTTATCTGTTCAGAAGTAATCAATTAGTTATTAAATTGTGTAATTGAATTGACTATCGCATGTAACGGTGGTCAGAATACTATTTTGTAGGTAGATCTCGAAATAATTGTGGCTCTATCTACCCACACTCCGATGTAGTGTCGGAAAGGGTGGGAGCAATGACAGCTGGCAATATAAACGCACTGCAGAACGAGTGGAGCGCATTAGTGTGTTGACTCTCGGGACGATCACACTGTAGGCGCGAACATAACGTTGCTTCCAAAATAAATTGTTGATCCGTTTTGTTTTACAATAGATCAAATGTAACTAAATAATAAAGTAAATAATTATAATTATTAATCATCCAAATTGTACTTTTCATTATTAGTTTAAACGTTAAATAAATAAATCTAGACTGGTGACACGGTCACCGGTCTATTACATAAGTCAGTATATAGATCTCCTTCGTCATATATATTAGCTGATATGATTTCTGTACTTATGTTTCTTTATTTTGTACTGACTTGTCATAAGCGCTATTTTAATTGCCTACATGATTAATAAACTATTTCATTTCATTTCATTTCACAAAGCACTGTATGGTACTGGAATGCGTTTGTCACCCCGAGACATACGCTAGTTAGTTTCATAATACCCAGTAATTTGGTAAACCCTGGTTTCGATGACTTTCAAACCGAAATATGACAGAGTTTACGCACTGTTCACGTAGAAATAGACAAGGCAGTGGTACCAACCCAGACGGCTTCTCGCATACGAGGGACCGACCTACCACCCTTAAATTTATTGAGACTAGTTTTTGCCGGCGGCTCCACCCGCGTGGACGTTCTTTCGTCCAGGATAAAAAATTACCTGTGTCCTAATCCAGGTCATGACCTGATCAGGATCAGGTCAGACCATGGTCTGAGTGCCAAATTTCATCCAAAACCAGCTGTTAAGGCGTGATTGTCTAACAAACATCCAAACTTTCAAATTTGTAATAGTAATAGGATAGAATTCACTCAATCATTAGTAATTAGATGTTTGAAACGTTTTTCAACAGGGTTATGTGCCAGTAGCGGTACGGGCTTCTGTGTTGTTCTTTGCGCTAAACGACCTGTCTCGCATAGACCCCATGTACCAATTCTCTCTGGACGCGTACATTGACCTGTTCACATACTCCATCGACCGCAGCCCGAAAGCTGGCGAGCTCGAGGATCGCATCACCAATCTCAATGAGTTCCACACATATGCTGTGTACAAGTATGTATATAAATTGACCCGTCTGAAGTTAGTAACGAATGGGTTCGTAATTATTGTTGTTACTCAAATATGTTTATTTATTGAAAAATCTACAGCCTAATACAAAAGAGGTAATCTTTAAGCATACAGTATAAATAAGGCCAATTACAGATTTAAACAGATTTGCCACTAACAGTCTTAATGAGCAGACACAAACTGGTTTTTTTTTATAACAATAATAATAGGCCACTGCACAAGATTTTTTTTTAAAGTAACCACCACCAAAACAGCCATTGTACATGTTTTTTTTTTAGATGTTATAACTTATTAAATAATTTCTTTGAATTCGATTATTTTCACACTCAAAGCCATTTATGCTCTATGTTCTTTTTTTATCTTGGCTCGGCAAAGTGACTACGCTACACCTGATGGTAAGTGTAGCACAATCTATGAACACTGTCGACCAACAATACACTGAATCTATCGCAGATCGGCAGAATAATGCCGGACTGCTTAATTGCTTCTTCACACTCCGTTTATAGGATCCATCTTCTTCTTCCACCTGCCATTATCCCAGTCGCAACAGGGTCGGCGTAAACTGCTTTTCAACATATGTTACAGTAAGATTTGGCTTATAGTTTTTACGACCGGCCGCCTGCCTGACGTCAACCCCTCTGGGGAGAAAACACACCATATCAGTGTATATACTAAATAATCGGAGCAATGAATAGTATGCAGGACGTCCTGCGGGTAGGTGGAGTGCCTATAAACGATAATAACTGGCGGCAGTTAGATAAGAGGATTGGGCTCAGTTGTGTATTGTATTTTGGAAAAGCCGATGTCCAGCAATAAGCTGAGAAGGTCGGTTGGTTGGTCTTAAGTGTAAACGAAGTGGTACGACTACCATCGTCTCATACCACACCGACGTAATTTGAAATGGCAGTGTCGTACGGTCAGGAAGATGACCGTTGATCCAGAGTCTGGACCCTAATTTCCGTCCCTTTCCTCAAACAGCTAATGTACCCAAAATAGGGTAGTTTCCTATATTGAATTTTATACATTATTTTATAAGCAACAGAAAATGATACGCAAAAGAAACCCTTTTATTAAACACACAATCAAAATTGGTTCAGAAATGTGCCCGCAGTTATGACTTTAAATGTTGGTATGAGGAAAAGTGGGTGCGTAGTAGGGATATCTCACTATCTCGCTTGCACGCGTGCACTATAATGAACATTTTACACAGTGACGTCAAAGGTTGCATCGTCTGTCATTTGACAATTACCCCTTCTACAGGATTTGAATGGCTTCTATCTTATTTATCTTTGGTCCGATTTATAAAATTCTTTCTACAATAGATTTTGAGTAACATAACTTATTGATTTAAATAATAAAAAAAAAACTAGTCAACTACCCTATTATATCATGGGTGTTCGTCGGTGAACAGCTATTGGATGTACAAACATATTACCGACACTATCAAGCATAGTGGAGGTAGATACTACCTTATAAATACACTCACCACTACAGATCCCAGTCTGCCGAATGACAAGATATGAACATACCAATAACCAAGTGATATCCGTGTGTATATAAGATACACGGCGAATGCTGAACACCACTGTAGGTGGTGGTACAGTGGGTAACAGTGATCAGTAGGCCTAGTACGAGTTACAAATAGGTTCACAGTTTTCGAATTCGTATAAAATTACTACCGACGAAGTGTCAAACTAGTAATTCATACGGTAATAAAGAAAAGAATCGCTTGAAAACAAATTTCATATTCGTCTAATATGAAATAAAATTAACTATTTAATTAATTTTAATTCATCCCATTAATTCATCCCATAGTTCCCATTAGTGGCTACTGATACTTGACGTATGGAGAGTAAACGAAACTTTCATCGTTTAGGACAACTATTAAAAATTGTAGGTACTAGGTCTACAGATGTCTCCTCTGCCATCCTCTTCCATAGTAAGTACCATTATTCGCAGGAACACCTGCCGAGCCCTGTTCGAGCGTCACAAGCTGCTGCTATCGTTCCACATTGTGTCGCGCATCCTGTTCCAAATGGGCAAGATGAACATGAACGAGTACCTGTTCCTGTTAAAGGGTGGTGTCGTGCTGGACAGATCCGAACAGCCAGACAATCCTACTAGTGAGTGAAGCTTAATGAGATAATGGTAGATAACAGGGGCTATAGAAAATATTGTGAACCATTTCAAAAAGAGTTATTATCTAAGGTCTGTCTTACAGCCGATTTAATTTTTTTTTTCAGACTGGTGTCCGGCTTAATGCCAGGGTCCGCTTTCTTGCATCATAGATTTGACGGTGGATTGGGTATTATACGGTCGACTGACCCCCACAACCCGGAACGGGTACCAAATTTCGGCATTGCCTCATCCGTTAATCAGCAGAGTGTATCGTGGTACACTGAATCTTAGGCACACGTGCAGATGATCTCATCTGTCAATCTTAGGCCCATCTGGGCCTAAGATTTCGGTGGTCCACTTCACTCCGATTCCAATAAATCGCAAATGAGGTAATCAGTATCTTTCTGTAGCATTATTGTAGTGCTTAAATGAGTTGACAGATTTGGATGTGTTTTTTTAGTTCGAAACCTTATTTATTCCAGTGTGTTTTTAGCTAGGTAACTTTAATCTGATGCTGCCATCGAGACCTCTGCAGCTTCCTTGATAATGACTAGCAAATATATCGTGTTTAGACTTATCGAATACGTTTTAATGAGTAGTTGGTTCACAGATGGTGATCAGGGCCTGAAGATGGAGTAGGAAAGTGGCCATAGGAACTCTGTTTCTGGGCTTCTAAATCTTCAGTATAAATGATGTGACTATAGTAGGATGGCCCCCTTGCTTTACATAAAATAGACGTTATTTTCATTTTTATGGGTGCGTTTTGCACGGTTAGTGAGATTACTGGAAGTCTAAAAAATACCCATCGTCCCAGTCTCTATGTCTTTACCTAAATATTCACAATTATTCTAATATTATGACTGTTAATGGGCAGTGGTGATCGCTTACCATCAAGTTTAAGTACACCCAACAGTCACACACATAGTCCTGACCCCACACTAGGTAAAACTGTATCGTGAGTATCAGGAACTAAGAGGGACTTGCTAACCCATAACACCCAGGCCTCAAAACAAGTTAAATGAATAAAAGGAATGGTAGAAATGAATTAATAAATTCAGTAATATGAGTGGTAGAGTGGTAGAGCCACGCTGTAGACACATTTTGATATTTTATCTCGATCGGCCATCATATCGGTCTTCGATCCTCATATAATCTGTGCATCTTTTCTTCGATCCAATTGTGTTCAGATTTAGTTTGTTTGTTTGTATAGACTGGATGCCGGACGAGTGTTGGGACAACGTGACCGAGCTGGACAAGCTGCCAGGGTTCCACGGAGTGACGGACTCCTTCGAGGTGTTCACTAAGGAATGGCGCGAGTGGTATCTCAACCCTGAGCCGGAGTTGCAGCCTCTTGTCGGTATGGACATGACAACATCCGAACACTGTTTAAAATCATATTAGTTTGAAGTAGTTAGTTTTTTACGAAATCCGACGACGTACTAGAGTTCGAGACATCGGAAATCTCGTTATGGGGCTCAAATGGACCTGGGCGGGACATGTGGCTAGGCGAGCTGATGACAGGTGGAGTAAAGCGCTGACTGAGTGGTGGCCAAGACAAGGCAAGATGGGTCGACAAGCTTGTTAGGATCACGGGTCCAACCTGGATGCGACTAGCTCAGGCCGTGGCAAATGGCAGGATATGAGAGACGCCTATACTCAGCAGTGGGACCCTACGGGCTGTGGATGATAATGATGAGTTAGTTTTGAGTGGAAAGCCACGCTGTAGAGTTTTGTCTACAGCAGGAATGGGCTGGCTCGTTACCACTGTCTCATTGAAAACCGACGTAAAGTAGTAGCTTGCTGCTGCGTTTCATACGGTGAGTAAGATATCCGGAAGCCCAAATTTCTCCCCTAATTATCTTTCCTTTTTTTATTAGCAGAAAAAAGGCATGACCTAGAATATCAGTAATAAATAATAAATCAATCATCAATTATGTCTGTTATACGTCCATGACTCTTTTGGTGTCGTGCATGTTCATGGGCAGTAGAAATCACTTACCATCAGGTGATCCACTTGGTTTCTGCTATAAAAAAGTGTATACTTGTTAGAATCGCGCAGTAGGTTTATTACAAAATATTGAAATCACACACACAAAATTATTATACACAATCAAACTTATTATAAAAAATCTTTGACTTATTTTGTACAGTGTGTGAAATTTCACATCATTGGTAGCGGGCTCACACGGTTCCATTTTAGCTGATCAACTGACTTGAATCAACGAAATCTGTATGTTTTTTGTTTATCAATTCGATTGAAAGTATGTTCAGACCGTTCGAATCGTATTCGATTTAGCAATTACCAACTAAAATCGTACCGTGTGAATCCGTTACAATCGTCTTATATTCTTAGGTGATTGGAACGACATCTGCAACGACTTCCAGCGCATTCTATTCATCCGTTCGTTGCGAGTGGATCGTGTGTCTGCGTGTATCACCACTTTTATCATCAACGTGCTTGGGCCACGGTATGTGGAGCCACCAGTACTGGATATCAAGGTAAATCAAATCCAAATCCCTTTATGGGCGTTCCCAATATTAACCTTCAATTTCACGATAGATAGCTATAGTCAAACATCCGTATTGTTCTATCTACTGCTTGGAATCGTCCCTATTTTTTAGATATGCACGTCGGATACTATGATAGCAATAGATAGGCAGTCTATCTGGGCCCTCTTGTGCGTTATGTTCATACAAGCTGAGAAAGAGGAACTATTGATTAATTTATGTTAGAAAATATGAAGATATGATTTAGATTAGAAATATAAGTTTTAATTTAACATTTATCTATAATTCTTATTTTTTACCACTGTAAATGAAATAATAATAACGAGAAATACTTATTATGTTGCAAAACATAATGTAATAAGGAAACGTTTTACTGTCAATACATTACGGCTCTGAATACAAGTCCTTTGAACAAAAATCCCAAGCGAATTTGGTGGATTTTACTGAAGTGGGGAATTATTTTGTTCGCATTAACAAATATTTATGTCTCTTGCACTTAATTTAATTATCAAAACGGTGCATTATTTTTATTTATAGGAATTTTAGTTTTTTTTTTATATTTTCTTTTAGATTTTTACATAATTTATTTAGTTTTTTGTATTGCAGTGCAAGTGCCATGTAAGCCTTGTATACTCATGGCTATTTCTTCAAAATGCGTTATTTATTTCGTTTTTTTTTACAGCCGAGGATATCTGTTTATCGGTCAAAATCTACCGATAAAGAAAAAACTAAATCATTTTATCGACAGATAGCACATAAAAAATATTAGGACGCTAGAACTGTCATAGTGTTGTATATCTGTAGTCAGCTATCAGTCCTCTCATCGGTAGACAGCAATGAAGAATAGGATTACCTATCATTAGTAAGTTTATTGGGACGGAAAATAGATAAAATTTTCTATCGCCGGTATAGCAAAACTAGAGACTGACAGAATATAGGGAACGGCCATAAATAACTTTATCGATAGATAGCACATAAAAAATATTGGGACGCTTGAACTGTCATTTTCATAGTGTTGTATATTTGTAGTCAGCTATCAGTCCTCTCATCAGTAGACAGCAATGAAGAATAGGATTACCTATATCATTAGTAAGTTTATTGGGACGGTAAAACGGAAAATAGATAACATTTTCTATCGCCGGTATAGCAAAACTAGAGACTGACAGAATATAGGGAACGGCCATAAATAACTTTATCGATAGATAGCACATAAAAAATATTGGGACGCTTGAACTGTCATTTTCATAGTGTTGTATATTTGTAGTCAGCTATCAGTCCTCTCATCAGTAGACAGCAATGAAGAATAGGATTACCTATATCATTAGTAAGTTTATTGGGACGGTAAAACGGAAAATAGATAAAATTTTCTATCGCCGGTATAGCAAAACTAGAGACAGACAGAATATAGGGAACGGCTATTAGACAGCTCCGTGGCGCAGCGGGCGAGTAGCCGGCTGCGAAGCGAGAGGCCGCGGGTTCGATTCCCACACCGAGACAAATGTTTGTGTGATCCATAAATATTGGTCTCGGGTCTGGGTGTTGTGGGTTGGCAAGTCTCGTAGTTTCTGATACCCACGATACAGGTTTACTAGGTAACGGACGAGCCGGCCCATTCGTGCTGTAGACAAGTGTCTACAGCGTGGCTCTACTACTCAAATTCATTAATAACTGATAAGTACCTTATTAATATATTATTTTTGTTATAGGCTGCATGGGAAGAATCTTCATGGAAAACATCGCTCCTATTCGTGCTGTCACCAGGAGTGGATCCCACAGCGTCCCTGATCCAGCTGGCCGTGGATGTGAAGATGTTCGACAAGTTCCAGTCACTCAGCCTGGGGCAAGGACAAGCGCCTACTGCGGCTAGGTAACCTTTATTACCTGTTATACAACGTGTTACAGAAAGGTGTGGTCAAATTTAAGCTACGTATAGTGTACGATATAACTTTTTTACCCCCTGTAGTAGGTACCAAATCTGATTGCTCAACTAAGATAACATTTTAGGATGTCTACATTTTGATAATTATAAGTAATTTAAAACAGATGTATAATTATAATTCATTTATGTATGAACATTGTCCATACTTAAAAGTCTACATCATTAAGTTTTAACTTTTTACCATCGAGATCTATTTTATCCAGGATGCTAGCCCATGGTATGAAGGAAGGTGGGTGGGTTTTCCTGGCTAACTGCCACCTCGCATGCGCGTGGCTCGGCTCCCTGCGTGGTCTAGACAACCCCAAGATCCATCCTCGATTCAGACTATGGCTCACCTCCATGCCTGATGATAAATTCCCGCTCAGTATACTACAGAGAAGCATCAAAATGACAACGGAGCCGCCGCAGGTTTGAATATTTTCATTGATTATTTTGTCGAGACGAGCATGTCGCTCGCTCGATAGTCAACGTTACAGTCTCAACACCATCCTGAACTTTGTATTATAAACTACTCACATTAACATTCTTACGTTCATCTATTCTCAGCTGCCTCATTGTAATAGGTGCAGTCAATGTAAACTCAAAAACTGTGAGTCTATTCTGTGATACCATCTCATCAATCTATGTAATTTTTTTTTTGTTATAGCATAGGCCGGCAAACGAGCAGATGGGTCACCTGATGGTAAGTGATCTCCACCGCCCATATACGCCCACAATACTAAAAGAATTATGGGTGCGTTGCCGACCTTAAAGGAAAGTGATAATTAAAGGATTGGGAAGGGGAGGGGGTTTGGGCCTCCGGATATCTCACTCACTGTACGAAACGCAGTAGCAAGCTACTACTTTACGCCGGTTTTCTGTGAGACAGTGGTAACGATCCGGACGAGCCGGCCCATTCGTGCTGTAGCCACAAGTGTCTACAGCGTGGCTCTACCACTCAAAAATCGTGGTAGTCGTTTTGATGCTTTCCACCAAGATCCTCTGGTCTTCACCAGGGTCTGAAAGGCAACATGGTGCGCATATTCGCGAACATCAACGAGGACAAGTACGACGAGGCGTCGCCGAAGTATCGTCGGTTGTTGTACTGCGTGGCGTTCTTCCACTGCACGCTCATCGCCAGGAAACGGTTCCGGCAGCTCGGATATAACGCAGTGTATAGCTTCAATGATGCTGATTTTGATGTGAGTTTAAATAAATAATCATACTAATATTATAAATGTGAATGCAAGTTTGTTTGTTACGCCTTCACGCGAAAACTACTTAACCGATCATCATGAAACTTTGGACACATATTCTTGGAGGTTTAAGAAGTAACATAGGATACTTTTTATGAAAATAAAAATACTATTTGTTTGTAACGCTTTCACGCCTAAATCACTGAACCGATTTTGATGAATTTTGATGTAGAGATAGATGGGATCCTGGAGACGGTTATAGGCTATATTTTATTTCGGAAAAGTCTATTCACGCTGGCGGAGCCGCGGGCAAAAGCTAGTAAATAATAAATAAATAAATACACTCAACAGTCACACACATAGTCCTGTTCCCACACTAGGTTAACCTGTATCGTGGGTATCAGGAACTACGAGGGACTTGCCAACCCACAACACCCAGACCTGAGACAAATATTGTGCGGGGATCGAACCCACGGCCTCACGCTTCGCAGCCGGCTACGGAGGCTGTCAAATGCCGCACTGACAGACGTCAATTAAATTTGTCATAAACCATTTCTCAGAATTCTATTATTTTATACAGCATAGGCCGGCAAACTAGCAAGTGGGTCACCTGATGGTAAGTGATCTCCACCGCCCGTATACGCCCACTATACGAGAAGAATCATGGTCGCTTTGCCGACCTCAAAGGAAAGGGATAATTAAGGTATTGAGCAAGGGAAGGGGATTTATGCCTCGGGATATCTCACTCACTGTACGAAACGCAGCAGCAAGCTGCTACTTTACGCCGGTTTTCTGTGAGACAGTGGTAACGGCACGGTCAAGCCGAAATCATATAATCCACATCCAGAGCCAGTTAATGCTTTATGCTCTGTTACTGAATACAGACAATGCTTTTTCTTCTTTCCCCCAATTCAAGTCGTCTAATTAAAAATACCATCGTTATTAGTCAATGTTCATAAAGAATTTTAAAAAATCGTTTCAATGCATAAAATATCCGATAATATGCAAAATGTTTTCTTATAATTTACCATCACTGTAGCCTTATTAACTTATGTGACGAGTATAAAATCGATATCGATAAAAATGTATCCGATATCGAGAACTATAGACACGATTTCCATATGTAGGTGTCTGACAACCTGCTCGCCAACTATCTGGAGGAATACAACGAGGTGCCGTGGGACGCTCTGCGGTATCTGTTCGCCATCATCAACTACGGCGGCCACATCACAGATGACTGGGACAAGCGCGTGCTCGTCGCTTACATCAACCAGTTGTTCTGCGAGGAGGCGCTCGACACGCCATTCTACAGGTACCTACACTTGTCTAAACTATATTACATATTGAAATAAAACTAGTTTATACGGATTTTATCGCGGTTTAATTTTTATTTTAGTCCCGACGTTTCGAAAGCTTTTCAGCCTTCGTGGTCACGGGAGAGACTGAGGTGTAGGTCGTCTCGAAAAGTTAATGTTACAATGGCTACCTTCATTTTAAAATTATACATTTATTTTTAATTATTTAAAAAGTTAGTTGACACTAAACACAATTAAACCGCGATAAAATCCGTATAAACTAGTTTTATTTCAATGTGTAATATTCGCGTAAACCTAAGAAATCACTATATTACATATTTACTAGGTGTTAGGTGGTAGGTCTTAGGTGTAGGTACCACCGCTTGGTCTATTTCTGCCGCCAAACACAAGTGTGTAAGCACTGTTGTGTTTCGGTTTAAAGGACATTGAAGCTAGTGAAATTACTGTACATTACTAAGTTGAGACCCATCTCAACTTGTTGAGGCCGCAATTGGTCCCAACCAATTGCGGCCTCACACAACCGATTAATAGGGCCCTGCCGTATAATACATGTAATGATCCGAATTTATTGTTAATAGATGTATGTAATGATATACATGACAGCCTCCGTGGCGCAGCGGGCGAGTAGCCGGTTGCGAAGCGTGAGGCCGTGGGTTCGATTCCCGCACCTGACAAATGTTTGTCTGATCCACAAATATTTGTCTCGGGTCTGGGTGTTGTGGGACCGCAAGTCCCTCGTAGTTCTTGATACCCACGATACAGGTTTATCTAGTGTGGGGTCAGGACTATGTGTGTGACTGTTGGGTGTATTTATTTATTTTTATTTATAGAAATTGTTTTAAATATTTAAGTATTCTAGCCGTATGTGTGAGGGTATCGTAATAAAACATTTTCTTTCTTTCTTCTTCATTATGGGACTAAATATCTTACGTCTCGGGTTGCCGAGCGCAGTACAGTGTCATGCAGTGCTGTGTAACTTCTAATTCTGTGCGCGTGTTCTATCAGGCGAGCGAACTGCTCTTTTCGTCATTCAAGCTAATAAAACAATTAAAACATACTGCCGCATTCAGAAACGTCAACGGAACATAAAGCAAAACTACAAGCCAAATCCTTGCTAAACCTTAACGTGACCGACCGTGCGAAATGACCATTAATGGATGAACTGGAGCACACTATTGGCACGGGAGCATTATCTATATATAGAAAAGCGACGCACTATTCATTAACTCACTCACTGCTTAGTCACGATTTTTCAGATGTCATCTCATCAGTCATGAAATTTGGTCAGATGATAGTTTGTATAATGTAGGTGCTCGCTAAGAAAGGATTTATGGAAGTTTAAATTTAAAGGGGGTAAAAGGGGTGTTCAATTTTGTATGAAACAATTTATTTTATGTAGGCGTAATCTTTGGAAATATTGAGTCGATTTTAAAAATATTTCGCCACTAGAAAACTTATTCATAAATAACATAGGCTATATTTTATTGTAATTTGTGACCAATAGTGCACCCCAGATATCAATTGTGTAGTCGAATTGTATGCTAATAATAATTATTATTTTAATCCAATCCAAACTTCCGTACCAATATTATAAATGCGAATATGACTCTTCTAGATCCGATGTAAGAACTGAAAAAGTGGCAATCATTTTGTTTTGCTTTGTTTTAACGCCGAGTGACTTCAAAATCGATATCTGAGACGCTCTATAGTTACAAACGTTTTATCTGATGTTAGAATTGGAAGAAGTGAGCGCTATTTATATTTGTTTTATAATTGATTGACTTCAAAATCGATAACGTAGTCGCAAATAAATTTCTGGGGAATGCATAATGCATAAAATTACATTTTCCACTTAACCAAGCCAGCTACGCGGGCGGAGCTGCGGGCAAAAGCTAGTATTTTAATAAAGGTTTTTTTAGACTTTTATGATGACTAATCATTTTAGTAGACATTGTCACGTGTATAATGGGTACGGGGAGAATTATATGATATGAATGCGGCATATTGAGAGAGCAACGTAACCATCCATCAATGGTATGCTCCCCCGCCTAACCTCGGGAACCCCATGATGTACTAGCAGATGCTCGCAAACTATGATAGTTAACAGTGAGTCTTGTTTGCATGTTTTTTGTGTAGGTTGTCGTCATTAGCTGCGTACCACATACCACGTGACGGCAGCTTGGAGTCGTACCGCGACTTCCTGGACGTGCTGCCAGCCGCCGAGCGCGCCGAGTCCGTCGGACAACACGCCTCTGCAGATGTCGCCACACTCGCACAGGTAACTACTACACGACACCACACGCGACACACGACACACACGACACGACATGACACGCGACACACGACACACGACACACTCGACACACACGACACACTCGACACACGACACGACATGACACGCGACACACGACACACACGACACGACATGACACGCGACACACGACACACGACACACTCGACACACACGACACACTCGACACACGACACGACATGACACGCGACACACGACACACTCGACACACACGACACACTCGACACACGACACGACATGACACGCGACACACGACACACGACACACTCGACACACACGACACACTCGACACACGACACGACATGACACGCGACACACGACACACTCGACACACACGACACGACATGTCACGCGACACACGACACACGACACACTCGACACACACGACACACTCGACACACGACACGACATGACACGCGACACACGACACACGACACACTCGACACACACGACACACTCGACACACGACACGACATGACACGCGACACACGACACACTCGACACACACGACACGACATGTCACGCGACACACGACACACGACACACTCGACACACACGACACACTCGACACACGACACGACATGACACGCGACACACGACACACTCGACACACACGACACGACATGTCACGCGACACACGACACACGACACACTCGACACACACGACACACTCGACACACGACACGACATGACACGCGACACACGACACACTCGACACACACGACACGACATGTCACGCGACACACGACACACGACACACTCGACACACACGACACACTCGACACACGACACGACATGACACGCGACACACGACACACTCGACACACACGACACGACATGTCACGCGACACACGACACACGACACACTCGACACACACGACACACTCGACACACGACACGACATGACACGCGACACACGACACACTCGACACACACGACACGACATGACACGCGACACGACATGACACGCGACACGACATGACACGCGACACACGACACACGACACACTCGACACACACGACACGACATGACACGCGACACGACATGACACGCGACACACGACACACGACACACGACACGACATGACACGCGACACACGACACACACGACATGACATGACACGCGACACAGGACACACATGACACGACAATCACAACACGACACGACACGACATGACACGCGACACAGGACACACACGACACACATGACACGACAATCACAACACGACACGACACACGACATGACATGCCAAGCGTCACACGACACACGACATGACAGGCGACACACGACATGACACGCGACACAGGACACACACGACACACATGACACGACAATCACTACACGACACGACACACGACACGACATGCCAAGCGTCACACGACACACGACACGACATGCCATGCGACACACGACACACGATACGACATGACATGCGACACACGATATACACGACACGGCACGCGACATACGACACACGACACACACGACGCGACACACACCACACGACACGCGACACACAACATGCGTTTCTAAAGGGTTTGCAATTGTAGGATTTTCTTTTCATCAAATTAGTAACATGTTGATATTCGATTTGCAATTGTAGACAAGACTAAACATTAAGCAACTGAGCCTTTTTCTTATTTTAGCATTGTTATTCTCGCGCACGCACTTCATTTAACTTCACATACCTTCGAAATTGTTATGTCTTCTTCTCAGGTATGCAGGTTTCCTCACGATGTTTCCTTCACCGTTATAGCAAGTGATTAACAATTAATACACACATAACTTAGAAAAGTCAGAGGTGTATGCACTTGGGGCTGGTTTTGAACGTGCGACTTTCGTCTCGACAGTCCGTACCACTCCCCGCTGAGCTATCACTGCTTTTTTCATTACACATTACACATTTTTAACCGGCAAAAAAGAACGATGGAGGTTTTCTGTCGTTGTAATTTCTTTTTATGTATTTTCCTAATTTGAACCAAAAAGCATGAAAGTGAATGCACAAATTTTTGTTTTAGTATAAATTTATTTATTTATTTATTTATTTATATAAATAAATAAAAAAATATAGCATTCACTTACATTAACGGTTAAACTAAACATGTAAGCTACTTTATTGGAAATAACAACAAAACAAAAAACACAATACAGATGCAACCAATAAACTAACCCCAGCACCAACCTCACTAAGATAATAAATAAAAACAACAACAAATAAAACCGATCAAAAAGCTAAAAATAAAATAACAAAATAATTTTGAATCGGTGGTATCAATTATTGACAATTTTAAACTGCAATAGCCCATACTCAAATTTGTTTCTTTAAAGATGTTTATCTGCATTATAAAATTCGAAGTATCAATCCCAACTGTTAGTGATTAAATACACCCAACAGTCACACACATAGTCCTGACCCCACACTAGGTAAACCTGTGTCGTGGGTATCAGGAACTACGAGGAACATGCCAACCCACAACACCCAGACCCGAGACAAATATTTGTGAATCAGACAAACATTTGTCTAGGTGCGGGAATCGAACCCACTGCCTCACGTTTCGTAACCGGCCACTCACCCGCTGTGCCACGGAAGCTGTCGTTAATTTAATTTTCGATTAATGGGATACTTTGATTGTATATGATTTGTCAGGATGCTATCATCATGACGTCCACACTGTTCGCGCTGGCTTCAACCGGTGGAGGTGGCGGCGGTGGTGGAGAAGATCAGAAGGTTAGTTTATACGAACACGTTTATGAGTGGGAGAGCCACGCTGTAGACAGTTTTGTCTACAGCATGAATGGGCCGGCTCGTCCGGGTCGTTACCACTGTCTCACAGGAAACCGACATAAAATAGCAGCTTCGTACGGTGAGTGAGGTATCCGGACGGATATCAGGCCGGCAACGACCAAGTGAGTCACCTGATGGTAAGTGATAACCACCGCCCATGTACGCCCACAATACCAAAATAGTCATGGGCGCGTTGCCGACCTTAAAGGAAAGGGATAATTCAGGGATTGCGAAGGGGAGGGGGATTTGGGCCTCCGGATATCTCACGAACTGTACGAAACGCAGAAATAACCTGCTACTTTACGTTGCTTTTCTGTGAGACAGTGGTAACGACCCGTACGAACCGGCTCATTCATGCTGTGGACAAAAGTATCTACATCGTGGTTCTACCACTCAAACTCAGCTGCTTCTGTTTATGGGCTGGCGTGATGCTTATCATCAGGCGAGCGACCTGCTCGTCTCGTCATTTAAAGCTAATATAAAAAAGTCATTGTGTCTATACAGATACGTGCAAATATGAGTTGAATTTTCTATAGTCGTATATAATTCGACAGCCTCCGTGGCGCAGCGGTTGAGTAGCCGGCTGCGAAGCGAGAGGCCGTGGGTTCGATTCCCGCACCTAGACAAATGTTTGTGTGATCCACAAATATTTGTTTCGGGTCTGGGTGTTGTGGGTTGGCAAGTCCCTCGTAGTTCCTGATACCCACGATACAGGTGTACCTAGTGTGGGGTCAGGACTATGTGTGTGACTGTTGGGTGTATTTATTTATTTATAATGTCGAATGCACCAAGGTGGATGAACTAGCCGCGGAGATGCTTGCCAAACTGCCGAACAAGATAGACGTGGAGACCACGGAGCGTATGATGGGGTCGGAGATCGTGATGCCGATGTGTGTGTCGCTGCTGCAGGAGGTCGGGTACTACAACGTGCTCATAGCCGGGATCACCTCCGGTCTCAAGGTACATCACACATCACACATCACACATCACACATCACACATCACACATCACACATCACGCATCACGCATCACGCATCACGCATCACGCATCACGCATCACGCATCACGCATCACGCATCACGCATCACGCATCACGCATCACGCATCACGCATCACGCATCACGCATCACGCATCACGCATCACGCATCACACATCACACATCACACATCACACATCACACATCACACATCACACATCACACATCACACATCACACATCACACATCACACATCACACATCACACATCACACATCACACATCACACATCACACATCACACATCACACATCACACATCACACATCACACATCACACATCACACATCACACATCACACGTCACACGTCACACATCACACATCACACGTCACACGATACACCCTTGCGATACACGATACTTGCGAGTGGTAGAGCCACGCTGCAGACAATTTTGTCTACAGCATGAATGGGTCGGCTCGTCCGGGTCGTTACTACTGTCTCACAGAAAACCGGCGTAAAGTAGCAGCTTGCTGCTGCGTTTCGTACGGTGAGTGAGATATCCGGAGGACCAAATCCCCCTCCCCTTCCCAATCCCTTATTATCCCTTTCCTTTAAGGTCGGCAACGCGCCCATAATTCTTTTGTATTGTGGGCGTACATGGGCGGTGGAGATCGCTTACCATCAGGTGACCCACTTGCTCGTTTGCAGGCCTATACTATAAAAAAAAAAACACACCCTTCTCTCCAGCGTTTGAGATAAATAATAATATATATAAATAATATATGTATAATATTTGTTGAATGTATATGTAGGTATACAAGGTTAGTCGGAAAGGGTGTTGGAAGCAGGAAATCCATAAAAGTACCCGTAATTCTGAACAAAATTACCAATTTTTTTTTCAAAATAACCCCATTTTTACAGAGATATTGCTGTTCAAAGATTTTAGAAAAAATACGCACACGTAACTGTACTAAGAACCTTTTAATAAATTTGTATATTTCACTTGTGGTGTGGGCCTGTGTTGTGGCGTCTTTTTCTTACAAGTCGACGGTGAGCCAACCAGGCTTACGTATGCTAGGACCTTTGTAAAGCAAGTTTTTTCAGTTTTTTTTAAACAGATAAATATAAGAATACAGACAGGTATACTAGGTATTTACTTATATATACTAATTTTCATATTGATCGGTTGAACCGTATACAAGTTGATATAAGTTGAAGTTGAATATAGAAGTTGTATGAGCTGTAACGCCATCTAGTGACAAATCACAAAAAAGTGGAATATTTTTATACCTTCCCAAAAAATACTAATAGATAATATGTACAATTACTGGCCATTATGAGAATTATTAACGTCTTGTGGCTTAGGATGATAAACACAGTACAGTGCCACGCAGTGCTTTGTAATTCAAAGTTCTGGATCATGCTGCAACTGTTCATGGGCAGTCGTGTCGCTTACCATCAGCCGAGCGGCTTGCTCGTCTCCTCATTCAGCTGTATAAATAAAAATAAATAAAATGTGCCAACTTTCATGGTGATTGGTCAAACAATGTCGAAAACAAATATACCGACATCCATTTTTTACATATTATAGATTTGTAATTTAAATGAATTGATATTACAGGAGTTACGACGCGCTATCGAGGGTCTGGTGGTGATGTCAGAAATGTTGGAGATCATGTACACGTGCATATTTGAGGGGAAAGTGCCGTCCTTCTGGCAAAAAGGTTTAAATTATTTGAATATAGTTTTTTTTACTCCCATTGATATAAGATCGCCCGTATCCCTGAAGGGGTAAGCATAGATGTAGCAATTTCTACATCCACCGTTCCCCGAGTTTTAGAACTTGTGCACGGTATGGTGATAAGCTGACTTATAATCACATCATGGGGCGAAAATATTATAAGTTGCATCTCTGCCTGTGTCTCGGGGATAAGGTGTAAAAGTGCATATCTGTCAATTAAAACTTACAACAACAACATTCATTTTGGTAACATGGCTTGCAAACACAGAAATTGAAAATATTTTTCTCGAAGAAGGGATGTTATCACGGATAATAATTTAGAAATACGCACTCACGCCTGTAATCCCCGAAGGGTTAGACAGAGGTGTAACCAGTACACCCACATTTCGCCGAACGTATCTCCGTCCCACGATGTGAAAGGGGGCGAGCCTATCGCCATACCGGGTACACAAATTCGAGACTCCGGGCTGATACTGAGTCTTTCGTAATAGAAAATCCCAATATCACTTTTACCCCAACCGGGTTCAAACCCGGAGACCTCAGCGTCACCCTCAGTCCTAACACGTGTACGCATTACAACTGCGCCACCGAGGCAGTCATTTAGACCTCGTAAGTAATACAATCCATATGGAAACCAACCATGGCAATTTGTAATACGAACATTGACGTTGACATCGTGGTGATTATTTTAATACGACTTGACACACGAAGTAGTCTACACTAATCTACACTAATATTATAAAGAGGAAAGATTTGTATTTTTATATGTAACGAATAAACTTAAAAATTACTGGACCGATTTCAATAAAATCTTTTGCCGTTAGAAAGCTACATTATCACTGAGTAACATAGGTTACTTTTTATCCCGGAAAAGGCCGTTCACGCGGGCGGAGCCACAGGCAAAGGCTAGTATCATATATTATACAACGTGCTACAGAAAGGTGTAGTCATATTTAGGGGTTGTTACATATACCTAACACTGAGCGTTTATGAACCGAATCTTATAAAACTCTAGATAATATTCTAAAATTTCAAGCTAATTTGAATCACTCGTGTATTAAGATCAATCACATCACTGTTATTTGCATTACCTCTGCTCTAAATAACTTCCAAGTCGATTTACGAGTACGACATGTTACTCATTCGATAAAAAAGAAAATACTTTATTTATTATTTATGTCCTTGCAATGCAATCGGATTTGTTACTACGGGGGGTGAAATACTTATAATGTACACTATAATAATACCAGCCCTGTATTATACATGCCCCACTGCTGGGCACGGGCCTCCTCTACTGAATGAGAGGGGTTAGGCCTTAGTCCACCACGCTGGCCTAATGCGGGTTGGCAGACTTCACATACCTTCGAAATTCTTATGGAGAACTTCTCAGGTATGTAGGTTTCCTCACGATGTTTCCTTCACCGTTAAAGCAAGTGATAATTAACAATTAATATATACGTAACTTAGAAAAGTTAGAGGTGTATGCTCTTGGGGCTGGTTTCGAACCTGCGACTTTCGTCTCGACAGTCCATACCACTCCCACCTGAGCTATCACTGCTATATATAAGTTTCTTAAATTTGACCGCAACTTTCCGTAACACGTTGTATATTACATATGTCTAGTTTGTTTGATCTGTGGATTGTATACTGTTGTGTCCAGGTCGTCCATCGATGAAGCCGCTGGGTTCGTGGTGCCGCGAGTTGTTCCTGCGTGGTGCGCACCTGTCTAGTTGGGCGAGCGCCCCGCGCGTGCCGCCCACACTGTGCTGGTTGCCCGCGTTCGTAGCACCCACTGGCTTCCTCACCGCTGTCATGCAGGTATAGTACAGTATACATATATATATGTTCTACAACCTATTGCACCACAATTTGCGATCATAGGAGTAAGCTATGCTCTATATATTCATCTTAGCGTCTTTTTTATTTATTTATTTATTTTTAACAGCAGTCGCCGGCAAATGACCTGGAGGCCAATTCTCGTAATTTTAAATGTTCAAAATGTCATTCCGATCTAGTGTCAGCGTCAAGAAAGTTGCAAATGGCATTCTCTTAAAACCAATAATCAATGTCAAATGCACCTAGCATTAGCAGTAGCATTATACCGTTTTGGCTTCAGTCAACTTTTATTCTACATTCAATCTCATTACGATCTACTCGTATGTTCACATTTGAATTCACGAGAATCACATTCACGAGAATTGGCCTCCTGATTATAAGTAATCTTCAAGGCCTATGAATCTCAAATGAATCATGGGTGGGATGCTGACCTTAAACAAAAGGAATGGAAAATACGGGGAGGATCATATTATCTCTAGATATGATTTTGATATATCCAGTAAAATTATCGATACTTATATCGACTTGATATAAGTATTGGAGCCCTTTTATTATAGAAGATATCGATATAATCGGTTTGACATTTTGACGACCATCCTTGACATCCTATATTAAATATATATTTTGATATTATTTCGATACTTGGTAAAACGTATCGTGATATCTAAATAAATATATCGATATAAAATATAGATGCATCAACGAAAAATATCGATACATCAATATTTTTTTAGCGTGCCTAATTTATGTAGTTCCAAGAAGTTATTCAAATGTTAAGAATTAGATCGTCATAAAAAATAAGAATTGGACTAGTGAGGTGGGATTACAGTTCAACATACTCTTGTCTAGTAGTGGAGCAGTAAAACTTTTTTTTTCTAGACGACGGCCCGAGGCGAAGGTTGGCCGATCGACACTCTGGTGTGGGAGTTCACGGTGATGCCTCTCGATGAAGGCTCCTTCGTGAGACCACCACGAGACGGAGGCGTGTACATACGGTATGTTGACAAATACATGTTTGATCGACACTCGTGAATTCTTTAAAAAGGTCATCGATAAATGGCCACTGCGCTGGCAAAGATGCATCGATAACATGGGTGCTTACTTTGATTAAAGGATATAAAAAAGGTGGAAAAAAATATTTTTACTTTTTTTGTACAGAACTGGCAATTTTATAAATATATACATACGCCCTGTTAAAATGGGATTGGGCAGGTCACGTGAGCCGGATGCATCCGGAAAGGTGGGCCAGGACTGTCACTCAATGGGTGCCCGAAGATGGTAGACGGCGACGAGGCAGACCCCGAAAGAGGTGGCGCGACGATCTTGACCACTTTGACAAAAACTGGCCGATAACAGCCTTGGATGGGGAACGTTGGAGGGAGTTGAGGAGACCTTTGCCCAGCAGTGGGACAGTATAAGTTAAAAAAAAAAAAAAAAAAAATACATACGCTCTGACGCCTGTATTCTCGGAAAGGGTAGGCAGAGGTGTAACCAGTACACCCACATTTCGCCGAGCATATTTCCGTCCCACGATGTGAAAGAGGGCGAGCCTATCGGAATACCGGGCACAAATTCCAGACTCCGGGCTGATACTGAGCATTTCGAAATAGTAAAACCCTATACAACTTTACCCGACCCGGGGATCGAACCCGAGACCTCAGCGTTAGCCTCAAACGTAACGCGTACTGATTACAACTGAGCCACCGAGGCAGTCATTTAGTCAGTAATGTTATAAATAAATACCTATTATTTTAATGCACAGTATGTGTTATGTTACACGGAAAACGTATATTTGTTATCCCCAGAAGGAAAATTCTCAATTAAATTAATAATTATGAGATTCAATTAAACAATAATTGCCGTCATTGTTATTACAACTAACGTAATCGACATTTTTTGCGAAATCTGCAGTTACTACGTGTCTCACTAAACGATAGTGAAAATCGGCTTTATAGCAACACCATAAGGTTGATTTTTAATTAATTTTAGTCGAATAACAACAGTTGGCAGAACCACGATTACACGTGTATCTACTTGACGTGACATTTTTAAGTACTTACAGATTTTATTCAAATTTATTGTCTTATATCCAAAGACTTAGATGTATACTTCTAGACAAGGTGTACGGTACAAAGAAATTGCGCGCTTGGTTACGGTCAATTGACCGCAACTCATTTAGTCGCCCGCAAGAGAGCGACAAGAGCAGTTGTTATTTGAATAGCTGCGAACGTTAAATTCGATAAACTAACACGAAATTGTTTATCGTGACCCATAAAACATGGCCAATATTTATGTGCATATATTATTAATTCAAAAATAAGCAGTGATAGCTCAGTGAGGAGTGGTAGGGACTGTCGAGACGAAAGTCGCAGGTTCGAAACCAGCTCCGAGAGCATACACCTCTGACTTTTCTAAGTTACGTGTGTATTAATTGTTAATTATCACTTGCTTTAACGGTGAAGGAAACATCGTGAGGAAACCTGCATACCTCAGAAGTTCTTCATAAGAATTTCGAAGGTATGTGAAGTCTGCCAACCCGCATTAGGCCAGCGTGGTGGACTAAGGCCTAACCCCACTCATTCAGTAGAGGAGGCCCGTGCCCAGCAGTGGGACGTATATAATACAGGGCTAGTATTATTATATTATTTATTATTAATTTAATTTGAAGTTATTTTACTGAAGTAAATAGTTACTAATAATTTAGTTATTTCTTGGTATTGATCGCAAAATTCAATTATTGTGAATGAAAACGAATACTAAACAAAACAGCCATCTCAATATTGTCATCTCGCTTACTCTCAACTCCTCTCGCTCCCACGCCTTAGACGTCATTCCCACCTCGCCGGCCGCGTATTCAACACAATTTTACTTATGAACAGCCCGTCTATGGTATTAAAGCCTTTGCTTATATCTCGGATATTTTATATAGGTACATTATATCTATGTAACATGTAAATAAGGCTATTTCTATCAAAAAATCTCAATGAATGTTAAATCGCTAAGTATATATTATGTTAAGAGGTTTTATCAACAAGACGAGGTCGTACACTTTAGGTACCTAAGTATACAACATGTTATAGAAAGGGGCGGGAAAATTTAAGCAATGTATAGTGTGGGTATAAGTATTTTATCTCCCTAAGAACCAAATCAGATTGCTTTGCTAGGACTATAATTATAGAAATTCTTTTTTATCGAATGAGTAACATGTCGATATCGACTTTAAACTTTAAACAACACTAAATGATAAACAATGATACTATAGACCTCCTTTCATTTAATTATTTTATAATTAAAAAAAACATTAAACAGTTGTCAAATGTCAATATTTATTTGACGCAGTCAGTTCAAAAGTTTTTAATAAGCATTATATGGATTACTATGTACTTTATTGTGGATATTTTTTTTTTAGTTTCGAATCTTAGACTGCCTCGATGGCGCAGTTGTAATGCGTACGCGTTACGATAGAGTCCAACGCTGACGTCTCGGGTTCGACCCCCGGGTCGGGTAAAGTGGTATTGGGTTTTTCTATTACGAAATGCTCAGTATCAGCCCGGAGTCTGGAATTTGTGCCCGGTATGGCGATAGGCTCGCCCCCTATCACATCGTGAGACGGAGATACGCTCGGCGAAATCTGGGTGTACTGGTACACCTCTGCCTTCCCTTCGGGGATAACAGGCGTGAGTGCGTATGTTTATTTTAATCAACAAGGATTATTTCCAGTTATCTTATAATAACAAGGTGTTTAATAAGCACATAAAACAATTAATTGCGACATAATCTTATGTGAATAATAATCATTAATTAATTAAAAAAATATTTTAATTAAGTATTATAAAATAACATAAACAGACATCACATAGATATTTCTAGATTATATTGTATACTTTATAGATATTTCATTTAAACCATTTGTTTTTTCTACACACACATACTTAAAGCACAACAATACAAGTCGATAAAAACACACATTTATAAAACATAACATTTACGAGTGGTAGAGCCGCGCTGTAGACAATTTTGTCTACAGCATGAATGGGCCGGCTCGTCCGGGTCGTTACCACTGTCTCACAGAAAACCGACGTAAAGTAGCAGCTTGCTGCTGCGTTTCGTACGGTGAGTGGGATATCCGAAGGCCTCAATCCCCTTCCCTTCCCAATCCCTTAATTATCCCTTTCCTTTGAGGTCGGCAACGCGCCCATGATTCTTTTGGTATTGTGGGCGTACATGGGTGGTGGTGTTCACTTACCATCAGGTGACCCACTTGCTCGTTTGTCGGCCTATACAATAAAAAAAAAACATAAATTTCCTACACTATATGCGGTAGAACATACAATACAATATTTCGATTCGTTATTGCACGTTTTGCACTATGTAAATACATATAATGCTACAATTAAAATTATCCGCGGCGGCAATCTTCGGATATTTCGGAAATACGGATAAGTATGGTTTTCTTGATTGAATGTCACCAGTCGGGCATTCATGGCCGTACAATCATTCGAGAAATATAAACACATAATCTAATGTTGTAACAGTTTTCTATTAGGTCAGCATAATCGCAAGTCCGTATTTTTTTTTATTAGTGTATTTTTTTATTATTGAGTAACGAAACGAGCAGGTCGCTCGCCTGATGGTAAGCGCCAGACCATAAACAGAAGCAACACCTCACAGAACTTTAAATCACAAAGTACCGCATGGGACTGGACTGCCCTCGTCACCGCAAGACATAAGACGTTAAATCTCATAATTCCCAGTAATTTCACTGACTTTAATCCTTCACACACTGCTCCCGAAATATCTGAATAATTATTGCCGAAGCGCATAACTTACATTGTACTTAGCACCTACTTGTAAGTACCTATTTTTCACTTATTCGACTCTGACGCGTCAACTGTTGCCCTGTTGACACGCGGACCGTCAATACTGTAATTTCTGTGTCAGACTAAAATAAAATTAAATTCAGTCATTTTTATTTAGTTTTAGTTCAGTCACTATACAGTGTCCTATGTGTGTCAATATACTGCGTAGGTATGTCAGTCCTATCTAATTAAAATGAGTAAAGCGCTGTAATTTTAGGTCATTACAACATTATTGTGTCTGTACAAATAATTCACCCACACATAGAATTACAATAAACATCCGACGCGACTCGTTTAGAAAAACACCTGCAACTTTTAAACGTCTGAACAAATTTTCTACAAACATAGCTACGAGTTTCAAACAATAATATCAACGCATTGAAATATGCATCGTAATAAGTTAACTAGAACGATAACTCGCATATGAATCTGCCAAAAATACGGCTCCACTTGCTTGTATACACATACACGCAACAAAATTTAATGAAAGTTCAAAATCAGCTTTATTTCATAAAAGTTAAGTCTAAATATTAAATTTCTAAATTGAGATACGACGTTCTGCACCGCGCGAAAATTTGTCGTATTAAGTGTCAACTAAAGATCATGAATATTTTTTTATGAATTGAATGAATGAACGAGCTGCACAGACTTTTATAGCCCCGCCCCCTTGCACAGAGTTTAGGTGAGGTAATTTTTTTGCTTGAGTTACGTTCTTGTCATCTCATTTCGATGGAAATATGTTCATTTGTTTAGGCCTATACTATGATACCACGCATACACTCACACTCACCTACAGAGAGGCAAAGGGGTCAAATTTATAAGACCCGTTTTATGTCAGGGTTTAAAAATCAGTTGAATTCGTACAACATTTCCATCTTGAATATCGTTATCAGCTTTCATGGCTCTCACGTATTTTTCAAATCAAGATTGGAACCACAGTACTGACATTGCAGTATGGCAACGGTAGTCTCACGGTCACCAGAATCTTATACTCTTTGCTTATCGCCTTGCTGTACTGTACGGTTTGGTGCTCCTCCAATATTGGGACACTAATGTCTATGTTTGTAGTACGACGCGTCGGTACTTTCGCTATCTCTGTCGCGCAATCTTTTATTTTTTCCGTTTCAGTCTTTCTCGTTCCACAGCTGGCGGTGTAAACCGCGGTGCTGATTAGTTCAGCTCTTATACACTTGATCTTTATAAGTGATTCGTTGGTTATCTCTAATTTTAGTTCTGCTTTCTCCCCCGGCCTTACGTATGAACTAGCTATATCCGCTTTCAAGGTCATCCTTAGCTTCCCGATAGATAGTGGCCTGAACAACCGCTTGGTGAGACTGTACGTCATCGGAGTTTCTGGTAACGAAGGATCCCAGAAATTGTGCACTAGTACATCTGCTTCGACGAATCTTGTGATTGTGTTGAACATGTTTTGTCTCCTGAGCTCCAACGATATTCTGTAAAACACACTGCCGTTCAGCGCACTGAATGACGGCGGGATGTATTCCGGCAGCTTGAATAGGAACCTGTATTCATAAGGTCCTGCTGGCAGGGTTCGTCTCTTATCTTCGGGTTCCAGCAGGCTCATCTCTAGAGTGAGGTGCTTGTCTATTCCCAAGTGTGAGGTGGTTAAACCCCATCTGGTCGCCGACCATGAGCACCACGATTCACCTTTTAACGACAGTATGATATCATTGAACTGTGTTGGTTGGTTCATTGCGTATTTGACGACGCCGGAGACTGTATCACCCGCTCGGTGAACACCATCGTTTGGTTTATCAATTAATATTTGACACACTACAACCATTGTACGAGTTGCATAGGAAAACAAACGAATAAACACTATTTCAACATACTACGCAGTTTAAAGCTCTATTCACTTTGCGACGGGCAGAAATATAGCGTGCTCACGCTCGCGTACGTTCGCCGTACGCGTCCGTTCGCTGCCAATTGTCATCTGATTTTCGATATTCACTTGATCGAGTTTAATTGCACCAGCAGCTGATTCAACAACATATTAACCGTCATTTAGAGCACACGTTACGTTTAATTGTTCACAAATACTTAGTTATTGATAGCTTTGAGAATACGTTCAATACTATGATGTAAATAGACGTTTATCATTAAGAGAGTGTATTTCTCCAATGATTTGCGTCCACGGATATTATTTGTTTACTTGGCCAAGGCTGCGCTGTTTCTTGCGCATGCGTACTTCGCCACGTACACGCCGGTCACGTTGACGCACTTATGAATATGCATCGACTCGTTCCTCAATATATTGTATCACAACATTATTATCATTTAAACTGTACATTTGAGGCAAGAATACACGGTTATCACAAGAGTGAGCGAGACAGCGCGAGTCTAGTAGGTATACGTAGTGTACCTAGTTGGGGAATTTTGCTGGTGTTATCGGTAGTTGGCATTGGATCGAGTCGGTAATTGGAGGCGAAACCCGGCGCAAATTAACTAATATAGGTATTTATAATAAATAAATTGTCCTGTGGAAATACTTTGTAGATCCCGATTTAAATCAATAATTTATGTCAACAAAATCTAAATATTACATTCGTGTCCATAGTTTGTCTAGCTTTGTGGGCGTTCATGGGCGTAGGAGACCTACCATCAGCTCACCCAGCTTGTTTGCAGCTCTCTACTATATAAAAAAACATACATTACCTACGTAAATACCTAATGCACCGACGAAATTCGAATCCCGGGCAATTCGTGTGTGATTTTTTGAATCGAAAACTGAAAACACAAATTATGATTGCCCCAACTAGGATTTGAACTAGGGACCTTAAAGTGGTTTCAGCCAAAATACGCTATCCCAATGAAGCGATAAGCTAAACATATTTTTTAGTAAATTCGTTCAAAAATAAATAATTTGGCACCATTTGAAATTTGGACTGCCTCGGTGGCGCAGTTGTAAAGCGTACGTGTTACAATTGAGGCTAACGCTGAGGTCTCGGGTTCGATCCCCGGGTCGGGTAAAGTGATATTGGGTTTTTCTATTACGAAATTCTCAGTATCAGCCCGGAGTCTGGCATTTGTGCCCGGTATGGCGATAGGCTCGCCCCCTATCACATTGTGGGACGGAGATACGCTCGGCGAAATGTGGGTGTACTAGTTACACCTAGAAAAACCCAATATCACTTTACCCGACCCGGGGATCGAACCCGAGATCTCAGCGTTAGCCTCAATATTAACGCGTAGGCATTACAATTGAAAATTACACTATATAGATACGTTATCAGTATCGTTATCAGTAACTTGTTTACAAGGCTTCGTGATTTTATATACCATAATCCACTAGAGTTTTGTTTATCTAGAATTATTGCTTTATTTGTTTTGAAAAGAAACACATTACGAAGAATTTTTTACAACAATAAGTAACATAATATTGTGATACAGTTGAGATTAGTGATCGGCCTAGGGGCGATAGCTTAATCGCGATCGCGGGTTTGATTGATCCTAGCTTTCAGTACACACACACATGCACAGGCACACGCACACACACTCACAAACACACACACACACACTCACAAACACACATTCGCCAATTTCTAATTCACTGTCAAACAAATCAAATTACGCGCGCAAAAAGCTAGTATTTAAATAAATTGATTGTTCGGGAGGCCCAAATCCCTCTCTCAAATATCGGCAACGCATCCATGGTTATTTTTTGTATTTTGGGTGTTGTAAGTCGTAGAGGTAACTTACCATCAAGTGACCTGCTTGCTCATTTGCCGGCCTCTGCTGTAATAAGGCCCAAATCCCCTTCCCTTTCCCAATCCCTTAATCCCTTTCCTATAAGGTCGGCAACGCAAGAATCATGGTTCTTCTAGTATTGTGGGCGTGCATGGGCGGTGGAGATCACTTACCATCAGCTGACCCATTGCTCGTTTGCCGGCCTATGCAATAAAAAATAAAAATTATAGTAAGCGAGATTTAATTAAGGGATTGTGATTGGGAACAGGGTTTAGGCCTCCGGATATGTCACTCATTGCACGAAACGCAACATCAAGCTGCTACTTTATTTTACAAGGTGGTAGGTCCCTCGTTTGCGAGAGACGGGCTGGGTTGGTACTACCGCTTTGTCTATTTCTGCCGCCAAGCAACAGTGTGTAAGCACTGTTGTGTTCCGGTGTGAAGGACATTGAAGTTAGTGTAATTACTGGGCATTATGACACTTAACACCTTATGTCTCGGGGTGACGAGCGCAGTCCAGTGTCATGCAGTGCTTTATTTAAAGTTCTGTGTGGCGTTGCTTCTGTTTATGAGCAGGCGTGGCGCTTACCATCAGGTGAGTGACCTGCTCGTCTCGTCATTCAATCTAATAATAAAAAAAAATACTTAACGTCGGCTTTCTGTGAAACAGTGGTAACAACCCGGACGAGCCGGCCCATTCATGTTGTAGACAAATCTAACTACAACGTGGCTCTACCACTTACAGTATTTTTACCTCACAGCGGTCAATACTTGGAAGGTGCGAGTTGGTACAAGAAGGAGGGATACCTTCAGGAGCCTCTCCCCATGCAGCTGGTCTACCCCCTGACGCCCATACACTTCAAGCCTGTCAGGGCTACTGGAAAGCGCTTGAAGAGTTAGTATACCAACATCATTACAGCGTGGCTCTTTTGTCTACAGCATGAATGGGCCGGTTCGTCCGGTTCGTTACCACTGTCTCACAGAAAACCCACGTATAGTAACAGGTTGTTGCTGCGTTTGGTACGGTGAGTGAGATATCTGGAGGCCCAAATCCCCCTCCCCTTCCTAATCCCTTAATTATCCTTTCCTTTAAGGTCGGCAACGCGCCCATGACACTTTTGGTATTGTGGGCATACATGGGCAGAGGAGATCACTTACCATCAGGTGACCCACTTGCTCGTTTGCCGGCCTATGAAATAAATAAATAAAAACATCAAAAATATATACGCATTCACGATTGTAATCCCACATTGAGTCATATAGGGTTCTGGTTGGAAAGCAGCATCAGATATGCTGAACAAGAACCTTTTCGACAACCTCACGAGGCACATGCTGCCTTTTAGTTTTTTTAATTAGGTACAATATTATTTTTTACCTATCTCTTCTTGGTATTGTTTCTCTAATCTGTAGTGTTTTTTATTGTTCGGTTTGCTGAATTTATATCAGTGTGTCTTAGGCCACTATCATATAAAAATAATCCTACTTCTATAGCTTATAGATATATGAGAAATGTATGACAGTGTAATAGCAACATAAACTTTATATTTTCTATCATATTTCTATGGTCCTGTTTCACAGCATGCTGTGACATAGGATCGTATATGACGTCATATATCTATGATGCAAATATGATAGTGGAATAGCGGCCTCAGTAATGTGCCGAATAAATGTTTTTATTTCATTCATTTGTGGCTTTAAAAGTAGTGATAGCTCAGCGGGGAGTGGTGTGGACTGTCGAGACGAAAGTCGCAGGTTCGAAACCAGCCTCAAGAGCATACACCTCTAACTTTTCTAAGTTATGTGTGTATTAATTGTTAATTATCACTTGCTTTAACGGTGAAGGAAACATCGTGAGGAAACCTGCATACCTGAGAAGTTCTGCATAAGAATTTCGAAGGTATGTGAAGTCTGCCAACCTGCATTAGGCCAGCGTGGTGGACTAAGTCCTAACCCCTCTCATTCAGTAGAGGAGGCCCGTGCCCAGCTGTGGGACGTATATACAGGGCTAGTAGTCGTAATAGCGGCCTCAGTAATGTGCTGAATAAATGTTTGTTTCATTCATTTGTGAATTTACCACTGAGAAAAAATGTTGTATTTATAAATTTCCCGGCAGATCGATACATCTGCCCGTGCTACTACTATCCGCTGCGTCAGGGTGCGTTCGTGGTCGCCGCGGACCTCCCCTCCGGCAACGAGACCTCAGACTTCTGGGTGAAGAGGGGCACCGCGTTGCTATGCACTCTTGCTACTTAGATACGTGAATATTAGTGATAGTTATAATAAATTAGTTGTAATGATGAGTCGATGTAATTTTTTTATTTCAGTAATATCGCTATTTCAAACCGCCTAGCATGCATCCGAGTGATAAAACTATCGAAGACAAAATTCGATAGAATATTTCATTTGGGTTCGCACTCCAAATATCAAAGAGGAAAAATATATAATTTTCTCCTTTTTTGACATAAGGAACTGTTAGCTTTATTAAACATAATTATATCTAGAGATAATAATTAGAGATAAGCGGTTATTGTACTGAAAAACAAATAGTAATAAAATTTCGTCATGAGTCATCATCTGTCGTTTATTATTCGTTCGGCTTTATGATCGTATATTACCTATCATAAAGCCGAACGATTATGATCATTTATCGTTATATTTCATAATTATGATGAATTATCGTTATATTTCATAATTATAATGAATAATCGTTATATTTCATAATTATAATGAATAATCGTTATATTTCATAATTATAATGAATAATCGTTATATTTCATAATTATGATGCATTATCGTTATATTTCATAATTATGATGAATTATTGTTATATTTCTTCCAAATCATATGGTTAAAAATTCAAATTATTTATTCATTTAAAGAAATACATTTTAGTTGGATTTGTACAAATTATATAGTATTTTTTAAGCTCAAATTAAGGCTCAAAGCTGATTGCACTGAATAATTATAATCCACAATGGAGAGTACACCTAACTACGAAAAGCCGACCCGTGAAGCTAAGTCATAAACATAATGCATTAGTAGTAAGCAAGTACATAATATGCTTGAAAATTTTAATATTATACAAGTCATTATTATTGTATTGAGCTATTTTATCATCATCATCATCATCATCACCATCATCATCATCATCATCATCATCATCATCATCATCATCATCATCAGCAGCAGCATCATCATCATCAGCCACAAGACGATGGATGCAGGCCGCTTCCAACAGGTCGGCCTGGAAGGCATTAGGGGAGGCCTATGTTCAGCAGTGGACGTCTGTGGCTGATGATGATGATGATGATGATGATATTTTATTATACTATGGCATAATAAAACATATAAACAAAATGTACGTCTATACGTAATAAGTATAAGTGGTCCGTAGTTGTAATGCGATTTTTTGAATAAATGTCACGTCATTCGTATATGAGAAATATATATGAAGCTGATACGTTTCCAATACAATCCGCTAAGTACGCTGCACGGATCTGCATACATTTCTTCATAAATATGTGACTGCTATCGGATATCGAAAAAAATTACCTACTTCAATTAGTACGCACTCACGCCTGTAATCCCCGAAGGGGTAGGCAGAGGTGTAACCAGTACACCCACATTTCGCCGAGCGCATCTCCGTCCCTTATGTGATAGGGGGCGAGCCTATCGCCATACCGGGCACAAATTCCAGACTCCGGGCTGATACTGAGCATTTCGTAATAGAAAAACCCAATACCACTTTACCCGACCCGGGGATCGAACCCGAGACCTCAGCGTTAGCCTCAATCGTAACGCGTACGCATTACAACTGCGCCACCGAGGCACCTACTTCAATGATTCTGGAATACCAATTTCATTTAGGCGACGTTGTGCCCTTGAATGCAGGTGTCAACAGTCAAACTACACTATGTTACATGCGCATCCATAGTAGCATACGGTGGCTCTATAAATTAGCTTCTTTATTTAAGAGTTCTTTATCTACGAGTGGTAGAGCCACGCTGTAGACAATTTTGTCTACAGCATGAATGGGCCGGCTCGTCCGGGTCGTTACCACTGTCTCACAGAAAACCGACGTAAAGTAGCAGCTTGCTGCTGCGTTTCGTACGGTGAGTGAGATATCCGGAGGCCCAAATCCCCCTCCCCTTCCCAATCCCTTAATTATCCCTTTCCTTTAAGGTCGGCAACGCGCCCATGACTCTTTTGGTATTGTGGGCGTACATGGGCAGTGGAGATCACTTACCATCAGGTCGTTGCTCACAGGACACACGACGTTGCAGGACACACTTGCTCGTTTGCCGGCCTATGCAATAAAAAAAAAGAGCTTCGGTGGAGCATTCGCCATTCTTCGACACTGCATCTATTATCTCTTTAACTTGTTGAAAAACCATCTTCCTCTACTTCCTCTACTTCCTCGTCTTCCTTCATCTTTTCTTTCCAAAATTATGTTAAAGAAGTTATTGTCTCATACATTACAAAATCAGCGATGTCTAGTGCTTCGTCACATGCACGTCAGCATGATTCTGCTTTACTTAAACATTGTGCCTTACTTATAAAGATGTTCAAACACTGTTTAGTTAAACACTCTTGTCTTTCTCTTTCAACGCCATTCATAAAGTTGCTAGAAAGAGATAAAACTGTTTAACTAATCAATACTTGAATAACGTTTATAAGTAAGACCCATTGTGTATGATTTTATTTTCCGCCTTCGTAGAATTACCATAAAAATAAAACAATAGCTAGGATTACTCAAATAGTTGTGAGTAATGCCTGTTGTCTGAATATGCATTTAAATATATATGTTCTCGGCTGCATCCTCAAATGCGCAAAGGGAAGGGGCAACTATTTCTTCATGATTTAAGTTTAATTCCGTCCGTTTAAATGCGATAAGTTGAGACGACATGTCGGACATAAACTGCAATCGCAAACAAATTATGTAAGTATTTTTCAAATCGAATTAAAACTAAAATTTTGATCGCGTAACTCGGAGATCTTTCAGAATCAGATGAATTCCAGAATCTCTTAAATTTCAAAGTCTATAGACCAATAAGTCGATATAGAATATTCAATAGTCAAGAATTTGCATGTTATCAATATATTTATATTGTATTGTAGTTTGTTTTGATTTCGGAAATGAAATAGTTTTTATTAATCATGTAGGTAGTTAAAATATCACTTAGTAGTCAGTACAAAATAAAGAAACTGAAGTAATTTTACATTATTTTTATTTAGGAACAGTCCAGAATTGATTGACTGTACGTGACTGACGGTGTACAGGAAATTTTATTTTTATTACAAATATTGTGGGTAGATAAATACTGCAGGAAAAGTACCTATACCTTTTGTTACCCTCATATTAGTAATAACTGGAAATAGCACCATTATTTCAAGTCGGAAATTTTACTGGATGGCTTTAAATTCTCTGTACCTTACCATCCCCCTAGACAACGTGTTCATAGAATATTCCAACCGCCTCCATCGAGAACCAATTTGGGTAAACATTTTCCGCTTGCTAGAATCTGTGTTGAGTATAACAACATTAATAAAGAGTTATCAGACCTGGATGTATTCTCCGACTCGCTTAGTAATTATAAAAATAAACTAAAAAGCAAATTGTAATTGTTTTCATACCGTCTTGTTTATATTTATTCAGAATAACCAAAATGTTTACTTAGTTTTCTATAAGTTATCATTGTTTCCTCATATAAATAACATCCTATAATAATAACCGACTACAATGCTACTGGTCAATGATGAGTGTACCTGTAATTTGGCATATGTATCAGGCCTACTAAAATTGTTGTAATGTACCTATTTATGAATGTGTTATATATATGCTGTTGGTATACCAATAAATTAAAAAAAAAACATAAAAAAAAAATGGTGTTAGTGAAGGTAGTCGAGGGAATAACTATGTAAAGCGGGTAGATAAAAACATTGAGATGTGGTGGAGGTGATTTGCTAAAGTATTTATGAGTGGGCATTATTATTTGAGGAGACTTAGTCGTGCTAAGAACTCTTCCGTGGAAACGCTGCCCGAATGCAGTTAGAATTGTGATTTCTCATACCAAGTGTAATAAATTGTGTACAATAATTTTGCATTTAATGTGTAAAGACTATTATGAACATCCTGACGAGATTATTTGTCTTTATTGAACAAAAAGTGATAGTGAGTCTACACTATTGAGTACAGCCATAGAAAAATGTATATTTTTGCAATGCAACGGAGGGCAAAGGGGCTTTTTCTGTTGAGTGTTCAGTGCAGTTAGTGGTTACAAGTGTTGTGTACCTAGTTCCTCAAAGTCGAGTTCAACGGTGAGTGCTAGAATATAATCATGGTGACTTCATAAACCCGCTGCCGCGAGAAATGTTTGTGGTTATCCTGGTGCGGCAGAAGTGTACGTATGTAAAGAGTTGCTGAGTTAGGCGTGATTAAAAGGCCACGTTGGAGGTCATCTAGGCGAGTAGACTTAAAATTATGGGCATACTGCAGTCACTACCCGGCTCAAACTACGGTCACTAAGCCTACGTATTAAACATACACTAGGTACCTTATGAATGATGGAATTTTAAAAGGCGCATAATGCAATATTTTCTTTTCTTGTGTGCATATTGATAGCCTCCGTGGGGCAGCGTACGAATAGCCGGCCGCGAAGCGAGAGGCCGTGGGCTCGCAAGAGAACTTAACGATGGCAATAAGCTCTACGAATGTTTTGACGTGTCTGAGTGCGGTAGTAGGTAAATGAACAATCAAAATACATAATACATAGACTTTATTCGTCAATTTATTTACAAACTTAAAAAAAATCTTAACTTACATCTTATTACAGTTTACGTCTCGAAACGACGCCACGTAGAAAATATTATGCAATGTACATTCAAAATGTATAATCTTAGAAAAATAGTAATTAATACATATATGTAAGTACATAATAAGTTACATTGTAATATTCACAAATTGTGCCTGATTTTTTAATGTTCAAATTGCACACGAATAACTTATGGCACGACAACGTTACAGGTGCGGATCTAGTGGGGGGTCACTAGGGATGGGGCGCCCAGTAATAATAGCCTTAATTAACTAAAACAACTTTGTAAACGGACATAGTAAACATACAGCGTCAACTTTACGGTATTTATATTAATTATTATTTATTTTAATTATACTTTCGTTAAATGCAAATTATTTCATTAATAGTTGTGTTTATGACGCCCCAAGGTTACAAGTTTATGAATCTCCGCACCAATATTTTAACAGATACCTTAAAATTAAGTAAATTGTGCAGTCTCTGTTTAATAGCGTTAATGTATGTTTCTATTACTGGCACCAAATAATTTAACTACCTACGAACATAGAAATATCGATATTCAAGTACCAACTAAGAAAAATCAAATAAAATAATGTATATTTTAGAACAACAATTTGTAACATATATCTGGATTATGATTTAACGAAATATAATAATGATATAAGCCTTTAATTATGCGATATCTTCAAATTTCAACTCGATAATGTGCGTTTAATTTTTGGGTTTAGGTGCAGTCCTACCAAGATATAAAATAAAGTATAATAATATTTCATAGCACAACCAAAATGCTCAACATTTTTTTTATCCGAGTTGAATTTGGTGCAAATATACTGAATTGGGTAACTTTCGTAAAACATTGAGTATTAATATATTCTTGTAACACACGACACAAGCTTACTCTAAAATGACAATTAGAATATTTTTTTAATACAACAGAATGCATTGGGCTCACAACTGTACAGACAAAGATACCCAGCAAATATTGGTTCTTAACCCAAAAAGGATTGGAACTCTGTACTTTCTTACGTCTAACACACACCATTAATACAAAGCTTTCAGGTATCCACTACTCCAAGATAGTACAACCAGAAGCTGTCAAGCATAACCCATCCTCAACTAAAAGAATCATACTACAATAGTTTTGTCAGGTTGGTACCTCCCGCGATGTTGAAATCTTAACCTTCGAAACTTCCTGAGAGGGCATTTCCCACTGCTCCTTTCGTACGCTCCGTATTCACACGACGGGGGGTTACAGTCCCCGTTGTCGACGCACACTCGGTCCCTTAACCCGAAGTGCTCTTTCCCGCGTGCGAGAGAGAGACATTCGCGCCGTCGGATCGGTTCAGGCCAGTCGCAGACGCAAGAGCAGGAGCCGTTCACAGGCATGTTGGCGAGAAATAGCGCTGGACACGTGCATCTGAAAGGTTTTATTTTTAAGGTTTTATGTTATGGTTTTTTTTATACGTAATAGGCTCGCGTTTGGCCACTATCACGCCTGATGGTAAGCGATGATGTGGCCTAAGATGAAGCACGCTTGCCTAGCAAATAACGATTCACTCGCGACTTGAAGACACCCAGATTATATTTATCGGGGAACAAAGACTCCGGCAACTTGTTCCACAAGTTATATAGATTATAGCTTTTTATAGCCGAAAGCAGCCCCGGATATACGATTTTTTTCGAACCGGGCCAGAAACTTGATAGTGTCGCCCCTCTCCAGCGTTTGAGATAAATTACTTAAAAACAACTCACAAATATAGTAATCGTTGCCATTTTTCGTGAATGGGACAATAAGAACTAAATAAATTTGTACTTTTCACTTGTGGTGTGGGACTGTGGCACTAACAAAATTGTTTACAACTTGGCTCTACCAATGACTGCCTTGCTAACAGGAATCAGAGCGTTATTTACTTAAGAATGTTCCGGAAGAAATTGTCTAAATGATGACTTAGTAGGTACACATGTACGTGAGGCTCGCTTTGGTCCTAAGATGTCGGTGGCTTACACTCTAAAGTACAATGTACAACAGTTTAAAATATAAATAAAGACCTTCGTATTTGCGTTGGTCCACTCGGTTCCTTGATGAGTTTGGGCTCCTCCGTGGGTACTCTCCAGTCGTTCTGTCTTTCACTGGAGAGGTCCCTGTGTGTGTCCTGCGCCTCGTACTTGGCATCAACCCTGTCGACCCTGTCGACTCTGGTGCGCAGTGTGCTCTGCAGCGTCTCCCGCGACACGCATGCGCACTGCGTGTGGTTGAAGAACAGCATCCTCGCCACGTTCATGCGACCATCAGCTTTGTGTAACTGGAACAGATTGTTAGGTGTTTTAGTCCTGAACCCACACTAGGTTGACCTGTATCGTGGGTATCGGGAACTACGAGGGTCTTGCGGTCCCACAACAACCAGACTCGAAACTAATATTTGTGGATCACACATATTTGTATCGGTGCGGGAATCGAACCCACGGCCTCTCGCTTCGCAGCCGGCTACACGCCCATTGTACACCAAATAAAGTACGCACTCACGCCTGTAATCCCCGAAGGGGTAGGCAGAGGTGTAACCAGTACACCCACATTTTGCCGAGCGTATCTCCGTCCCTTATGTGATAGGGGGCGAGCCTATCGCCATACCGGGCACAAATTCCAGACTCCGATCTGATACTGAGCATTTCGAAATTAGAAAAACCCATTACCACTTTACCCGACCCGGGGATCGAACCGGAGACCTCAGCGTTGGCCTCAATCGTAATGCGCATTACAACTGCGCCACCGAGGCAGTCAAAAGTACCAAATAAAGTAGGTAGCTTATAAACGATACATACACGGTGATACAATTGGCGGTCTTATCGCAAACTGCGATTACTTCTAGACAACCTTGTTATATAACCATACTAGCTGTTGCCCGCGGCTCCGCCCGCGTGAATGCCTATTTCCAGGATTAAAGTAGCCTAGTGGGCGTCCTCGATGAGAAACGCGCTTGACAAAAATACTAAAATGACAATTAAAAAATAGGGGTTGATGGTAGAAGGGTGAACATTTAGGATTGTATGTATTTTTAATGCTGTATCATAAAAAAATAAAACCAAAAAAAATATCTAAAATCTAAAAAAAAAATTAGGGATGGACCACCCTTAACATTTAGGGGGATGAAAAATAGATAGTAACCGATTCTCAGACTTACTGAATATGCATATAAAATTTCATAAAAATCGGTCAAGCCGTTTCGGAGGAGTATGGGAACGAACATTGTGACAAGAGAATTTTATATATTAGAAGATTATATTTTTAATCAGAGATGTATAGGCTTACAATTATTATGCTACTTAAATACAAAGTAATTTACTCACATAGAATGGTATGGCAACATATTTGCCGTCGATGGGTGCGCAGACCTCTGCTTCATTGTTGCAGCAACCGGCATCTGGAGCGCATCGATGGAGTTGTACACATGGGGGCATGTATCTGGAATGAGATAAATTATCATTACCTTCAGCCTCGTTTTTTTATTTCTCTAGATAGACAGACGAGCGGGCGGCCCACCTGATGGTACGTGGTTACCGCCGCCCATGGGCCTCAGGAATGCTAAACACAGCTAGGCCCTGCCTACCGTCGAAGGAAGACTCTTTTTAAGCCTCACTTAAAAAAGGACAGGTCATAACGCGCGGGAAACACCGATGCAGGGAGTTCATTCCAGTTCCTCATTGTCTTACTATGTGGCAAATAACTCCCTTAGTTTCATTCACAAGGTGGTAGGTCCCTCTGCGAGAGACCGTCTGAGTTGGTACCACCATTTTATCTATTTCTTCCGCCAAGCAACAGTGTGGAAGAACTGTTGTGTTCCAGTTTGAAGGATATTGAAGCCAGTGAAACTACTGGGCATTATGAGACTTAACAACTTATATCTCGGAGAGACGAGCGCAGTCCGGTGCCACGCAGTGCTTTGTAATTCAAAGTTCTGTGTGGCGTTGCTTCTGTTTACGGGAAGGCGTGGCGCTGACCATCAGGCGAGCGACCTGCAAGTTTAGTCATTCTAGCTAATAAAAAAAATTGACCATAATCCTACCTTGCCAGTTACTAGCTTATGCTTTCACATTTTGGTAGTTCTTTGTTTTGGGGTGAGATTGAAGTAAATTTAAGAACCGGTTATGTTGAGACTTGACATCTTTCTAGCTAATCCAGTTCCATGCAGTTTTGTAATTCAATGAGAACATTGCCATACTATTGTAGTTATGTAAAGAGTACTCACACAGTGTCGGCGGCTGGTGCCAGCTGTCTCACTGTCAGCCAGCGCGGTTGTGGGATGAGACATTTGCTGGCTCTCACCACGCGCGCCATGTTTGCATACGCGTCCTGACGCAGCTGAGTGCGACCTTTGGGTGTCAGTGCCGCTGGAAACAGAAAGTATATATACAGTTTTGCGGTTTTTTTATGTAGCATAGCCCAGCAAACGAGTAAGTGGTGACCCTGATGGTAAGTGATCTCCGCCAGCCATATACAATACGAAAGGAAATGGGCGCGTTACCGACCGTAAAGGAAAGGGATAAGATTACGGGATAGGGAAGCGGAGGGGGATTTATACCTCCGAATATCTCACCTTACCGTACGAAATGCGGTAGCAAGCTCAGCACTTTACGTCCGTTTTCGGAGACTGTGGTAACGACCCGGTCGAACCGGCCCATTCATGCTTATACAAAACTGTATACAGCGTACCTCTACCACTCAATAAGGATAGGCAGAAGTGCAACTGATGAGCACCAACGATATTTCTGACATGATAAATTGTTTGGTATATACTGTCTAATTTCAGACAAATATTGTTTGTTCCGAAAAATAGATGGAATAATATCAAAAGTTGAAATTACAAGACTTCAGAATTGATTAAGTTTACAAACATTCATAAGGTGACACCTGGACCTATAAAGGAGTATGCAGAGGTGCACTGGTGCACTTAGGACTCAGAGTTTATTGATGTCCCATGATGTGATAGATGGTTAATTTTATGATAAAAAAATCTATAAACTAGCAATAACACCTAATGCGATACAGCATATTGAGCATTGCATTGCAGGAGACAATGTCAAGGACGTTTGAATGCAATATTATATGTAAACTTACAGTCATCCAAAATCCTGGGCCGTTCGTTGGTGGCTGCTATAGGATCGACGGCGGAGACCACAGTGTCTTTGTAAGTGTCCAGCCTAGTGAAAGCAGAGGGGGTGATGCCTAGGACTGGTTTCAAGGTGGAGGCGGTCTCCAGGTCCTCGTCAGTGTCCCAGTCTCTGTCATTGGGATAGTCCCCTTCTGAAAGATCTGGCACGTCCTGGAACTAAGGGAGAGTCGTACGATTAGAGAAGAATATCTAAGTACGCTGCCATTGACCAATGAGGCGATTCAAAGAAAAATAAACACAAATCTAATGTTGCAGCTACTCTATTAATGTAGAGCTTCTCTCTCTAATCGAGCTCTATCATTATCAGCCTTCGTATTTCCCAATATAAACGAAGATTGCTGCATAACTTATGTCTTAGTACTAAAATATTATAGAATTGCTCAAAAGCAATAGAAACCGAAACACTTGGCTGGTACGCATCTATATGTAAACCAATATCGAGATTTAACAAAATCAACAAAGTTAATACAGAACCGCAGAGTCAATAACATTTTCAGGGTTAGCATTCTAATTTTGTAGGCCAGCCCTCATAATGATCGCTAATTTGTTACTCACAAACCCCTTGTTTCGATTTATAACATTTCCTAATATAGACACGCGAGCACAGAGATGGTATCAGAAAATATTTTAAATATCCCCCATTCTAAAAATTCATCAATATTTACGACTATTTTTGTAAGGACAATGATTAGGTATTCGTCATTCGACATTCGTCAGGATTAAAATAATATTATGATTAAATGTCTTTCTTTCTTTTAAACACTGTCTTTTTTTCTGATATCAGTCTATATGTGTAATCCCTTTTACACATATTATCATGCTTAAGGTGTTTAACACAATCCATGTTTAATCCTTTAATCGCTCTATTCTTTGTAACCTATTTGTTACTCATTCGAGTAGCCTGCGTATATTATTTTCGATGATGACTCTAGCGTTCTCGGGTTACCTGAAGCCGTAACACTTCCTGGTATGTGTAATTTTACAATAACGTATGCCCCTGCATACGTATGGCATACGTGGGTCATGCCCACTCATTTTATCTCAATCCAGACCATCAATCCCTAAGTATGAACGCTGAAGCAGGTTCGAGAGCCGCCGCCCAGAATAGCCGGTTTATTTAAAGAAGAACCGGCGCATCTGTTTCATCTCACGGCACGCATACGATTTTTTTTATGATCCAATCGATCAAACGAGATATAAACTCGACTCTGTAAAATGTTGATTGCCAATGTTTATTTAAAACTAGCAATCATTAATGCACTTATTGGAAGTTAAAAGTAACTTTTCGTCTTTTGATTTCGTAGTTTGCTTTGCATGCAGCGTGATGATGAAATTAATTAAAATTGACAGATGTGTAATTGAAAATTAACGTTTTGAGTGGGATGGATGGCAGTACCCATCTACTGGGGCGTCATTTATTAATTTTGGTACCCAATAAGTGCCACGTCACGTCGCGTCGTCCGTCTGTTAGTCCTACCTTTTAAGAGACCTTTAAATCTCATTTTTCATAGTAGTTGTAAAAGGTTACTGGCCGAATTTTTCACAGAATATGATACAAATTTAAGGATATAAGTACAGAACTCTCGGTGTGTAAGTCCGGCTCGCACTTGACCGGTTTTTATCAATGTTATTTTGTCTAAAAGCATTATTTTACGTTGATAATTGAACAAGTGATAAATCCATAATCCAATTGAAGAGAAGCATATATTTCATTAGATTGATAAGTCTTGACTTGTTGAAATCACTTCAATACTGGAATCGTATAAGTCAAGACTTATCGATCTAATGAAATATATGCTTCTCTTCAATCGGTTGATCGATTTATCACTTCACATACGCGAATAAGTCTCGGTTTACAATAATGGCATCAATATTGTTGTATGTATTAAATTCGGATGATTTGTAGACGTTTATCGAAATAAGATAACTAGAACGATAAGTCTCATATGAATCTGCCAAAAATAGAGATCCACTTACACATGCCTAGGTAAACACGTAACACACACACACAACAAAATTAATAACGTTCGAAGTCAACTTTATTTCATCAAAGTTAATGTCTAAATATAAAATTTCTAATTAGAGATACGACGTTAAAAATTAGACTTATTAAGTGTCAACTAGAGATCATTAATAAATTTTATGAATTGGGAATTGCACAGAGTTTTGGTGGGACCATTTTTTGCTTCAGTTACATTTCTTGTAATCTTATCTCAATGGGTACCTACCACTAATTATTTAACAAAATATCTATCAATTACTAAGTAATAATGAGTCTTTTTTTAAATATTTTTTTATAAACTTCAATAACTAAACGGCCTGACCGTATGAACGCGCCCACGAAATACCAGCTGGTAGGTCCCTCGTATGCGAGAGGCCGTCTGGGTAGTTACCACTGGTTTGTCTATTTCTGCCGCCAAATAGCAGTGTTTAAGCATTTTTGTGTTTCGGTTTAAAGGACATTGAAGCCAGTGCAATTACTGGACATTATGAGACTGGATATCTTTACGTCTCGGGGTGACAAGCGCAGTCCGGTGCCATTTAGTGCTTTGTAACTCCAAGTTCTGTGTGGTGTTGTCTGTTTATGGGCAGACGTTGCGCTTACCATCATGCGAGTGACCTGCTCGTTTCGTCATTCAAGCTAATAAAAAAAACCAATGTCGTCTTTTAAACGCATTAAGGTGCTTGTTACGAACATTTGACATTAGCTTCGGTGTTGATTTGCGAAGTTTTTTTTTATGGCATATGCCGGCAAACGAGCAAGTGGGTGGTGATTTTTTTGATGGTAAGTGATCTCCACCGCCCATGTACGCCCATAACACCAAAAGAAAAATGGGCGCGTCGGCGACCTTAAAGGAAAGGGATATAATTAAGGAATTGGGAAGGGGAGGGGGTTTGGGCCTCCGGATATCTCACTCACCGTACGAAACGCAGCAGCAAGCTGCTACTTTACGCCGGTTTTCTGTGAGACAGTGGTAATGACCCGGACGAGCCGGCCTATACATGCTGTAGACAAAAGTGTCTACAGCGTGGCTCTACCACTCGGAAAAGTTGGTGTAACGCTCAACTGTTCATCGGAGAAGTTGGAATGTGTCTGTGTAGTCATTGGTAATTCGGTTTCGATGATTGGTTGCTAATTGTAAACATCCGGCGCACCTGCTCGTATCGTACTCCTACTATGATATTTCGACATTAAAACGCGAATTTCGGCGGAGTTATCGTGATTTAGAAGCATTGAGTTTTGTGTAGTTTTTGGATGTCATAATATCAAAGGAACTAGTTTTTAACCCCCGACATAAAAGGGGTGTTATAAATTTGATCCCTCTGTCTGTGTGAGAGTGTGGTATGTCTGTGGTAGCGCCTAAACTAATTCTGTCGTGGTACCATAGTACCTAAACGTTTTTTATTTTTAAGGTAATTTAATCGAGATGGTTCTTGGCTATGTTTGACGAAAATCTGTTTCGTTTAAAAGTTAGATGCTGTTTTCATGATTGCCGTCGTGGTTTGCCTTTATCCCACTCGCAGTGGGGTCGGTGCAACATGCTTTTTAACACATGTTACAGAAACATTTTACTTGTAGTTTTTACGACCGGCCACCTGACTTCACCCCTTCTGGGGAAATGCTATCTCTATAATGTGTACCTATTAGAAGATCTAAAGAAAGTGCAATAAAATAAAACGCCGGAGAAAGCAGTTGAACTAAAATTATAAGACAACTTGTTAATTTAAACCTTGTGTTGGTTTTAATTATTGTATGTGTTTTAATAGGTTTACGTGTAAGGGCTTTGGGATGTTATTAAAATATTATTGAAATGTAATTATGCTTAATCGTAAAATGTGGGATTGGCTTGCTAATGAAACTTGCGACAGCTCCGTGGCGCGGGCGAGTAGCCGGCTACGAAGTGAGAGGCCGTGGGTTCGATTCCCACACCGAGACAAATGTTTGTGTGATCCATAAATATTGGTATCGGGTCTGGGTTTTGTGGCACCGTAAGTCCCTCGTAGTTCCTGATACCCACGATACAGGTTACCCTAGTGCCGGGTCAGGACTATGTGTGTGACTGTTGGACGTGTATGTATAATGATAACCTAAAGAGACCAATAGAATTTATTTGACTTTTCATTATTTTTATTTTGAAGTTGGTTTCTAAGTTTTGTTAATATTAACCTCTATTTAACTTACACATATTATGGTCATGTTTAGAAATTTCTCATCTCATTGTACTCTTAAAACATGGTGAGTTAACAGATTGGAGAACCATTTTCACCAGAAAACCATCATAGAAGTATCAAGTTTCATAAAGTAGTGTAAGTTAGTACTGCATTCCCGTGTAATAAAGCCAGTGATACGGGAAGTGGGCAATCACACGCACCTCTCGCCGCCCGCATATATTACGCCTCATTTCTACGGTATTCGCAACGTTATGTCCTTTACACAATATCTGCTTGTTAAAGAATGGTATAATATTTCATTATTTCGGATGGTTCGATAACTAAATTACTAGTTATTTTGAAATAAAACTAGTTTATACGGATTTTATCGCGGTTTAATTTTTATCTTAGTCCCGACGTTCCCGTGACCATGAAGACTGTAAAGCTTCCAAACGTCGGGACAAAAATAAAAATTAAACTGCGATAAAATCTGTATAAACTGGTATTATTTCAATGTGTAATATTCGCGTAAACTTAAGAAATCACTACTATTTATTTTTTCTGTATTATAAGCTATGATAGCTCAGCGGAGAGTGGTACGTACGAGACGAAAGAATGGGTTGGCAGATATCACATACCTTCGAAATTCTTTGGAGAATTTTTCAGGTATGCAGATTTCCTCACGATGTTTCCTTTACGGTTAAAACAAGCGATAATTAGCAATTAACACACATGTCTCTGACTTTCCGACTTTTTAAACTAAGCAATGCAACTGATTTAGTTTATAGTTAAGCGGAGTACTAAGTAATTAGTTCTGCGAAAGCTAATTAAATATTTAAAAGGAAAACAGTCCGTGGAAACTCTCGCGTTACGTATTTTCTAATTACGGAACAGTTTAACGTCACTAATTTAGTAAAATTAACAATAAATTTCTAAATAATGTCCCAGATAATACAGAAGTGAAAATAATGGTATATTGAGCATTTTTATTTAAATAAATGTATTCTGGTTAGACAGACATTGAAGCCAATGCATTGCCGCTGTGGTGTACGGTGTGACGGTTTTTTTATAGTATAGGCCGGCGAACGAGCAAGTGGGTCACCTGATGGTTAGTGATCTCCACCGCCCATGTACGCCCACAATACTAAAATAATCATGGGCGCGTTGCCGACCTTGACAGGAAAGGGATAAGTAAGGGATTGGGAAGGGCAGGGTAATTTGGGCCTCTGGATATCTCACTCACCGTACGAAACGGAGCAGCGAGCTGCTTCTTTACGCCGGTTTCCTGTGAGACAGTGGTAACGACCCGTACGAGCCGGCCCATTCATGCTGTAGACTGAATTTTATGCAGCGTGGCTCTGCGTTTGGAATCGTACTTTAATTCATAAGCCTGATGCGCCAGCTTCCTTTCGCATAAAGGTCAATTAAAATCAAAACATATTACAGCCTCCGTGGCGCAGTGGGCGAGTCGCAGGTTGCGAAGCGTGAGGCCGTGGGTTCGATTCGCACACCGAGACAAAAGTTTGTCTAATCCACAAATATTTGTTTCGGGTCTGGGTGTTGTGGGACCGCAAGTCCTTCGTAGTTCTTGATACCCACGATACAGGTTAACCTAGTGTGGGGTCAGGACTATGTGTGTGACTGTTGGGTGTATTTAATTATTTATTCTTTATTTATTTATTGCTAGGTAAATCCCGGACATAATCGCGAATGTAATAGTAATGTGGCTGATAACCCTGTGACACTTCAATGAATGGAAGATGGCCGGTCTCCGGTCTGCGAGACACCGCCGCGATGTGCCGACGCATTGACGAACGATTTATGCCGGCATTGTTAACTGTAATGTGCGGTTTGGTAACACGGTTTATTGTAATTTAATAAAATAGGGCAATTTGAGTATGTCTGCATTTTTGACAAAGATTTATGTCATTTCACAAAATAATTGTATTTTGTCGGGGAATTTGATAAGGATACGGTTTTGAATTCAGTTGCAGATCATTCTGTTGGGAGTTTACCAAATAATAAATATTAGTCGTACCTAAGTTGTTGTAAGTCTGAAAGAAAAGAAAGTCTAAAATGAATAATCTCTACTTATATATTATTTCTCAAAGGTGTTTTGTTGGTTGTGTTAGTACGCCATTACTTCCATAATTCTGCATCAAATTTCATGATTCAATCACCGTTTTAAAGCTTATATTTACAGCTATTGACGAAAATAAACAAATGTTTTAAAATTATACGTTTTGCCAAAAAAGATGATAATTAACAGTGCCATCTGTTGACAGTATAATCAACTAATTACTGACCACTATCGCTGCGAAGTATTCGCACGGTTCACCTAGTAATCTATACTAACATTATAAAGCTGAAGAGTTTGTTTGTTTGTTTGGTTGAACGCGCTAATCTCAGGAACTACTGGTCCGATTTGAAAAATTCTTTCAGTGTTAGATAGCCCGTGCCCAATAAATGTATTGAGGAAGGCTATATATCACGCGCGGGCGGAGCCGCGAGCGAAAGCTAGTATATTATATTTTTACAGCAGAGTTCATTAAGAGGGTCATATGACGGTATGTGATCTGCACCGCCCATGAACAGCTACAATACCAGAAGAATTATGGATGAATCGCCGACCTTAAAAGAAATGAACGGGGATTGGGGAGGTGGGAGATTTGGGCCTCCGGTAATCTTACTCGCCGTAGGAAATTCAACAGCGAGCAGCAACTTTACGTAAATTTTCTGTAAGGCAGAGATAATAACCCAGTCGAGTCTGCTCATTTATGATGACAAAAATATACATACAGTATAATGTGGCTTCTTATACATATTTTTTCTTAGTTCTACTATTGAGATTCAACATATGAATTTTGAGGACATTTTCGGGCAAAATTTCTAAGCGTTACTAGAATAAACAAGTAGCGGATGCTCCCATTTTTGAGGCGAAATTTCTGGCGTAGTGAGTCAGCATTTCAAGAATTTACAATGGAGTGCTAAGCGTATAATAATAGCTGTGTCATTTCAGCTTTCCTTTCTTCGCTAATTGCTAACTAAAATAGCATCCGAAAATTAACTAACTAGCGTGCCGCCCGCGGCTTCGTCCGCGTTACACGCAAACTTTACAATTTTCTCCTCTCAGGATTTACTAGTATCACAAATGTGAAATTCTGGATGTTTGTGAGATTTGATGTTTATTAATCCATCACAGCTAAACGGATTTGGATAAAATTAGTTAGCAGTATTGCTTTTGTAGTATTGCAGCATATAGCTGAATGAGAGGTCCATTGTTGGCGCAATAATTGCGTAGTATTTTTAAGTTTTTGTGTATTTTTTGTTTTTCTCACAGAAAACCGGCGTAAAGTAGGGGCTTGCTGCTGCGTTTCTTACGCTGAGTGACATATCTGGAGGCCCAAATCCCCCTCCCCTTCCCAATTCGGTTATTATCCCTTTCCTTTAAGGTCGATAACGCGCACATAATTTTGGTATTGTCGGCGTACATGACTGGAGAAGATCACTTACCATCAGGTGATCCACTTGTTCGTATGCCTATGCTAAAAAAGAGTTATAACACAGGTAAAACCTATTTATTTTTTAATTAATTAGCTTAAATATTGAGACGTGCGGATCGCTCGCCTGATAAGCACCACCACGCCTGTCCATAAGTAAACAGAAGCAACACCACACAAATCTTTATATCTGCATGGCATTGGACTGCGTTGGACACCACGAGTCATAAGTCTCATAATGCTCAGTAATTTCACTGGCTTTAATGTCCTTCAGACCGAAACACAACAGTGCTTACACACTGCTGCTTACTGAAATAGATAAAGCGGTGTTACCCAGACGGCCTCTCACATACAAGAGACTTTCCACCTTGTAAACCTTTGTTAAGTGTATGTTTTAAGCATAGTCGGACCACCTAGTCATTAAGAGCATATTTTTAAAATTCAAATCATTGTTGTGACTCAACACTGCTCTATACTCACGGCATGTATGAAAGCACCAAAGCATCGCAATAGAATATAATTGCAAAACAAACGTTGGTAAACGATTTGAGGCCGCTGTTAGGCGAGATTGCACCGAAGATCATAGGTTATACGATGTACCGGGCGTAATTGCATGTCTTGGAATGTCGAAGGGAAATGTGCGCTTTTAGTAATTAATACAAACGCACAAAAAGATAATTAAGAACCATGCCGTTGAAACCTCAATATATTTAATTTGCGTACAGGAAATAAATATAAACTAAAAGTAATACTTAAGTTGGAAGTTACGTGAGACTAGTATTAGTTTATTAATACCAAACGACAGTAATCACTTGAACTCATAGTTTAATGGTTACATTTACAATATCACTGCTTTACAGACCACAACCCCATGTCGACCCTAGAGACCGCTCTCTAATTATAATCATATGTCAAACAACTAGGACCGGATAGTAAACCAGCATACCTACCGCGTAAAAACCTCTTGGACTATCGACTGAGCACTGATCTTACTGAACTGTAGGCAGAGCGTATCTCCGACCCACGATGTGATAAGGGGCGAGCCTTTCGCCATACCGGGATAAATTCCAGTATTCAGAAATTACAAATGTTTTTCTGATTGATGTCGATGGATTTTTAAAGCTTTTATAGACAAATTTTATAGGCTATACCTCGAATTTGGCCCTTTACGACCTTTCCTTTAACCGACTTCATTAAAGAGGACAAAATCGTGATTGATCTTTTATTGTATCACTAGCTTTTCTTAATGTCTTTTTCAGGGATAAAAATACTAAAGGATAAAATTAAGAGATTGTAGTAAAATTATTGGGCATTGTGAGACTTACTTATTTCTCAGGGTAACAAACACAATCCAGTGCCATGCAGTGCCTTATAATGCTAAGTTCTGTGTGGTGTTGATTCTGTTTATCAGGCGAGTGACCCGCTCGTTTCGTCATGCAAAAAAAATGTACTAGTCATTGCATATTTATAATACCATTGACTGAAATTGTACAGTATTTTAATTTCTGGAAAGCCAGCAAGCACAAATGCAAAAACCTGCCCATACCTTTCTGATTGACACTGGGCCGTGTTGGGTGGTGACCCATAGAGCAATAAACCTGAAGACGCTACAGTTCACTTCGAGGTAGGTCTCTGACTATACAATATACCATAGCCATCACAATTTAAAATCTAGGTCATAAATTGTCTATATGAGATCATCATTACGCGTTAGTATTTTTTATGGCCCAGCTAGATGAGCAGGCGGGCCCACCTGATGGCAAGTGCTTACCACCGGCCATGGACCTCAGCAATGCCAGAGCACAGCCAACCCGCTGCCTACCGTTGATGTGTTTTCAAAATAGACGAACAAAAATTGCTGAAGCACATAATTTTATTTATACCATAGATCTTGTTAATCCTGTACGTATGATTGGCGAGCTTTATCCGGTAATGTGGCGTGTTGTAGGTAGATTTGTCTGCGTAAACATCACCAATCGATCAATAAATAGCCCGCAGTCTCTTTTTGTTTGCATTCAACAATGCCGACCAGTTTTATTTCATTCCTGTACAAAGTTTTATTGCAAGATGGATACATTAAACGCAGTGCCTTTTTATTGAGTTACTAAAATGGAAAATTGATGGTGAAGCTTGTCTTGTGATGGATTGATTCTGTTAAAGCCTTTAGAAGATTTTGGGTCTGATGTCCAGGGTTGGCAATTCTTTGTATGACTATTTTTGATACATAATGGTTCATTTTAACCCCAGAGGGGTTGATGTCAGGTAGGTGGCCTGTCGTTAAAACTACAAGCCAAATCGTCCTGTAACATGTGCTAAAAAGCATGTAGCGCCGACCGATAATTAAGGGATCTGAAAAGGGAGGGGATTTTAGGCCTCCGGATATCTCACTCACACAGCAGCAAGCTGCTACTTTACGTCAGTTTTCTGTGAGACAGTGGTAATGACCCGGACGAGCCGGCCCATTCATGCTGTAGACAAAACTGTCTACAGCATGGCTCTACCACTCAAATGTAGAACTACTACGATGATGACAATCAACACAGTATTGCATCAGTATTTCCAGAGGAATCGTGCGAGTTACTGACCTTTGACGATTGTTGCGCCTCCGGACAAAAATAAAACAAAATACATAAATTATTCAGCGTGGCTCAGTACTGTTGTTTATTTATTTATTTATTTATTTTTATTTTACACACTTTATACATAATACATGTACAGGCGGACTTAATGCCAGAGGCATTCTCTACCAGTCAACCTTTGGGGGTGCAGAGAATAAACAAGGCAGGTGTAAACAAGAAGAGAATGAGAAGAGAAATATTGAACATAATATAATTATTATACATATTTAAATACATAGATATAAAATATGGTAATAAATAAATATATAAAATTAATATACTATTACATTCGCACACAAAGTTCACGCTTGTACCTCCGAAGGGGCAGGCAGAATGCATCGAATGTGCATACAGTTCGCCGAGATTATTTGCGTGATGTGATTGGAGAAGAGTCTATCGCCATATTATACAAGATGTTACAGAAAGGTGTGGTCAGCAGCCTCCATGGCGCAGAAGGCGAGTAGCCGGCTGCGAAGCGTGAGGCCGTGGGTTCGATTCCCGCACCTACACAGATGTTTGTGTAATCCACAAATATTTGTCTCGAGTCTGGGTGTTGTGGGACCGCAAGTCCCTCGTAGTTCTTGATACCCACGATACAGGTTTACCTAGTGTGGGGTCAGGACTATGTGTGTGACTGTTGGGTGTATTTATTTATTTAAGGGTCGTTACATAAACCTGACAATGAGAGTTTGTGCTGGATTTTATCAGGATCAAGAATATCCTAAAATTTCACGCTTATCTTTATCACCGTCCCCCATTCACTCCTCGTGCCCGTTGGCAGGACTAACTTGTCAAAGTACGCTCCACTAACACGTGATATTCGATTTTGAAATGGCATATCTCAGGATATTCAGGACTGCCTCGGTGGCGCAGTTGTAATGCGTACACGTTACGATTGAGGCTAACGCTGAGGTCTCGGGTTCGAGCCCCGGGTCGGGTAAAGTGGTATTGGGTTTTTCTATTACGGAATGCTCTGTATCAGCCCGGAGTCTGGAATTTGTGCCCGGTATGGCGATAGGCTCGCCCCCTATCGCATAAGGGACGGAAATACGCTCGGTGAAATGTGGGTGTACTGGTTACACCTCTGCCTACACCTTATATTGGTATATTTTATTGTAGTCAGCCGAAATTCATTGAAGCAGCATACAAATGTGTAGAAAAATATTAAGTTTAAGTGAATTAGTTATAGCATCGCATTGGTTTCAAGCTGTAATGTGTTATAATTTGTTCTAAATAATTAGATTGAAAAGATTGATCACATCACATAAGTTATTTGCATTACCTCTGTTCATAGAAATAAGATAAGTAGAACGATAACTCTAATATGAATCTGCCAAAAATACGGCTCCACTTACACATGCAAAGGTAATCACACGTAACACTCGTACACGCAACAAAAATTAATGAATGTTCAAAATCAACACATAAAAGTCAATGTCTAAATATTACATTTGTAGATCGAGATACGACGTTCTGCACCGCGCCAGAAATTAGACGTACGAGTATCAAGTGACAACTAGAAATCATGAATCAATTTTACGAATGGATTAATGGACGAGATGCACAGACTTTTATAGCCCCGCCCCCTTGCACAGCGTTTTAGTGGGGTTATTTTTATGCTTGAGTTATGTTTCTTGTCATCTTATTTCGATGATTGTAGACATAATCTACTATCCAAGCGCAGAGTGGGCCGACCTCGAGCCCGCTGGACCGACAACCTAATAGACGTGGCGGGAAGCGGCTGGATGAGGAAGGCAGAGGACCGTCAAGGGTGGCGCTAACTTGGAAAGGCCTATGTCCAGCAGTGGACCAATTCAGGCTGATGAGACATAATGGCTTCGACAGTTGTGTATCTTTTAGTGATGTCTAAAGTTGCAAGTCGAATATCGATATGTCAGGTAGACATCCATTCATATGAAAATAAAAATAAAAAAAATTTATTAAAGAAAGATACAAAAAACATTTGCAAGGGGTTCTCAAAATAGACTGAGCCTGTATCTTGAGAAACCAATTAAAATAAAAAAAAAATGTTGGCGTGAGTGAAGTCAATGTGTGTGTGTGTTTATGTTGATGTTATTGAATGGTAGTGATAGCAGAGTGGAGAGAAAGACGGACTACAGAGTCAGAGGTCGCGAACTCGATACCAGCACCGAGGACATGAAGTAGAAGCTTGCTGCTTCGTTTCGTACGGTGAGTGAGATATCCGGAAGAAAAATCCCCGTCCCCTTCCCAATCCCTTAAATATCCCTTTCTTTAAAGGTCGGCAACGCGCCCTTCATTCTTCTGGCATTGTGGGCGTACATGGGCTGTGGAGATCACTTACCACCAGGTGACCCACTTGCTTGTTTGTCGGCCTATGCTGTAAAAAAAAACTAATGCCTACTCCCTCATTAGTAGAGGCTCGCTACAGTGCTTACTACAGAGCTGATATTTTTTAATAATTGAATATTACAAATCAGAAAATATAAAAAAAATACCAAATTTGGATGTGCCTAACTGCTCGAGGCAACTTACGACGTCACTTGACCTCGTAACGGAGTCTCAGAGGTCCCGAGACATGACCTTACATCCTGTGATACGCATACATTTGCAATTATAATATCGCTGTTAATCAAAGCGGTGATTTGTTATTATTATTATAGGTAAAGTACCTACTGCGATAAAAGATAGCCGCTTTGTCGATCTTGGTTTTTTTTCTTTTTTTTTTTTTAAATTAATTTCAATGACGAGACGAGCAGGTCGCTCGCCTGATGGTAAGCGCCACACCTGCTCATAAACAGAAGCAACGCCACAAAGAACTTTAAATAACAAAGCACTGTATGACACTGGACTGCGCTCGTCACCCCGATACATTAGGTGTTAGGTCTCATAATGCCCAGTAATTTCACTGGCTTCAATGTCCTTCAAACCGGAACACAACAGTGCTTACACACTGTTGCTTGGTGGCAGAAATAGACAAAGCGGTGGTACCAACCCAGCCGGCCTCTCGCTAACGAGGGACCTACCACCTTGTAAAATATGCAACAAATTTTCGAAATTACGAGATCAATCACATAAAAAATATATCTACGATTTATATTATGCGCTTCGGGAAAATTCTGGTATAGCAGTTTGTGTTCGGCACACAACACGGCAACAGTATCAGCACTGTGTTCCGGTTTGAAAGACGTTGAAACCAGTGAAATTACTGAGCATTATGACACTTATGGCTCATAAATATTATCTCAGAATAACTAGGGCAGTGCAGTAGATACCAAAGGAGACGTAAATAATCCCAGAAAACCTAGGTGTAATTAGTTGACTACCTCTTCAGGGAAACAAGCGTATTATTTATAGCAGAGGACGGCAAACGAGTAAGTAGGTCACCTGATGGTAAGTGATCTCCACCGCCCGTGAACATCCACAATACTTGAAGAGTTATGGAAGACGAGCCAACCTTAAAGAAATGGGATGAGAATGGGATTTGTGCCTCCAGATATCTCACTCATCGTACGAAACGCAACAACAAGTTGTTATTGAGGTCGGTTTTCTGTGACGACAGTGGTAAAAACCCGGCCGACCCGGCCTGATCATTCATAAACTTGTCTAAAGCGTGGCTCTAGCTTGAGCTTATATTAAGAATCTAACATTATGCAATGTCTATTAGTAATACAAAATTAGATAATACTTATTATGTAAATGACTGCCTCGGTTGCTGCTGTGCTGAGGTTTCAGGTTCGATCGGGTAAAGTGATATTGGGTGTTTCTATCATAAGTTCTTATGGACCTTGTAGTATGAATACAGACGTTTTTTAAGTAATAAGTTGTGTTGTGTGTTGTAATTAGAACATGCTGTGGTTACTAGTTTTAGAGTTGCAATCACCTCAATTATTATAAACATGTATACATTAACAATATTATTATTTTACCATTGTAGACTCTGTATGTAACCCTCAAATAAATAAATAAAATGCTTAGTATCAACCCTGAGTCTGGAATTGTGTCCGATAAGGCGATAGGCTCACCACCTATATCATTGGACGGAAATAAGCTCTGCGAAATGTGGGTTTACTAGTTACACCTCTGCCTACCCCTTCGCGGAGTACCGGCGTGTGTGGTATGCATGTAAAGTCCTGATTCTGTGTAATAAAGCTCGACTGGCCGTGCACGGTGGAGTGTTAGTAGCAACGTTAATGTATGAAGTGAAAGTTGGGTGTGGCAGAAGAAGAATGAAAGTCGTGTAAATGCAGTAGAAATGAGAGCTCTGAGAAGTATATGTGGTGTAGCTATGAGAGATAGAGTAATAAATAGTGAGGTAAGAGAGAGGTGTGGTGTGAGAGAGAATGTAGTGATGAAGATTGAGAAAGGAAGACTAAGATGGTTTGGGCATGTAGAGAGGATGGATGAAAGAAGATTGACGAAACAAATATACATGGCGAGTGTGAAGGGTACAGTTGGAAGGGGAAGGCCTCGGCGAACTTTCATAGATCAAGTTGGAGATATTCTCGGAAAGGCCAGGTCAGGAGTACCCTAAACCAACGTGCATGTATGAAAAATTTAATGAGGGTGAATGAGGCCAAAGATGTATGCAAGGATCGTAGCAAGTGGAAATCCGTTGTCTCTGCCTACCCCTATGGGAATCAGGCGTGAGTCTATGTATGTATGTATGTATGATTCTGTGTAAATATATGACACTTTTTGTATCGCTATATATTCTGTGTCGTAAAGTCGACTTAGAAACAAAGTTGCAATAGTCTGTAATTTTTACTCAATATATAGATATAAGCTTATTGTATTCAAAAGGATAGGTAGATGTGCATCTAGTGCACTCACAGTTGACCGAGCCTATTTCCGTCTCATGATCTGATGGAATCGAACCCGCGGCCTCGCCCACTGTGTCACGAAGTCTGCCTCTTAATCCGTTTTGTTTGAAAAATCTGTATTTGTCGGGGATTCCAGACCCCTTCGTGACACAGCGGGCGAGGCCGCGGGTTCGATTCCCGCACCGATACAAAATGTTGTGATAAATATTTGTTTCGGGTCTGGGTGTTTTCTCCCCAGACTGGCTGACGTCAGGCAGGGGTTGATTTTAGGCAGGCGGCCGGTCGTAAAAACTACAAGTCAAATTATTCTGTAACATGTGTTAAAAACATGTTGCGCTGACCCCACTGCAAGTGGGATAAAGGCAGGTGGAGGGAACATGACGGAGTAAAAGGAGGCCACACACGTAACATCTAATAACAATCTTGAACACGTCTGTTTGCACTCCATGCATGTAATATTGAAAGTGACACTTCACATTCGTTCAACCATGAGTTATAATATGTTTTTACTTACCTGTCTTATCGTATAGGTCATTGACCGGATACTATCTTTTTTTTATATGGCATAGGCCGGCAAACGAGCAAGTGGGTCACCTGATGGTAAGTGATTTCCACCGCCCATGTACGTCCACAATACCAAAATAATCATGGGTGCGTTGCTGACCTTAAAGGAAAAGGATAATTAAGGGATTTTCTGTGAGACAGTGGTAATTACCCGGACGAGCCGGCCCATACATGGCTCTACCACTCAAATATCTTAATAATTATTCATTAATAAGCGGTGCAAAATATCAGAAATATGATAAAATTCCATAAATTCCGTAGAAAGTTAGTACAAATCAAAAATATAGGTTCATTGACAGCCTCTGTGGCGCTGCGGGCGAGTAGCCGGCTGCGAAGCGAGAGGCCGTGGGTTCGATTCCCGCACCGAGACAAATGTTTGTGCGAACCACAAATATTTGTTTCGCGTCTGGGTGTTGTGGGACCGCAAGTCCTTCGTAGTTCTTGATACCCACGATACAGGTTAACCTAGTGTGGGGTCAGGACTATGTGTGTGACTGTTGGGTGTATTTATTTATTATTAATATTTTTTTTGTGAAATCAATAAAAAAAATATTTATTTTAAATTAGAGCAGCTCAATTTATGCCAATGAGGAACATTATGTAGTAAAATAATGATTCAAGAGTACGATAAATAAATTAAGATTATGATAAGATAAAAGTTTTATATAACAATCAATAACAGTCTGAGCAGACCAGTATGACACGAGTGCCATCCAAAACTGTCTAGGTACAGTGTGGCTCTACCACTTGCCACCACACCAATTTAAGGTGGTGGTGGCACTTGGCCGGTGTTTCATGTGTACGATGGTCACTATCCAGTCAGGTACCTTGACAGTTCCTTTTTTTAACCTGGCTCGGCAAAGTGACTACGCTATACCTGATGGTAAGTGTAGCGCAATCCAAGAATAATGTCGACCAACGACAGACACTGTATATATACGATAGCAGGGATAGCTCAGCGGGGAGTGGTATGGACTGTCGAGACGAAAGTCGCAGGTTCGAAACCAGCCCAAGTGCATACACCTCTGACTTTTCTAAGTTATGTGTGTATTAATTGTTAATTATCACTTGCTTTAACGGTGAAGGAAAAACATCGTGAGGAAACCTACATACCTGAGAAGTTCTTCATAACAATTTCGAAGGTATGTGAAGTCTGCCAACCCACATTAGGCCAGTGTGGTGTACTAAGGCCTAACCCCTCTCATTCAGTAGAGGAGGCCCGTGCCCAGCAGTGGGACGTATATAATACAGGGCTGGTATTATTATTATTATACAGGTCGGCAGAATTATGAAGGCCTGCGTCATTACGCATGTACAAACAGTCTGTTTAGTTAAAATATTGCAAATAAAGTGCAAAATTTACTTGAAGGTGAAGTAGTTGCATTCCGTTGACTTATACAGTGTATGTTCATTTGTCACGTTTCTAAGAAACAGTTTGTGCCCATGTTTAGTTAGACGCAGAGATAAAGCGACATCGTCTGATCATTCAGTAACATTAGAAAACGTATCATTGCTATTAATTACCGAATCAGAAAATCTTTTTAAGTGACTGCAAAAATTATGAGTGGTAGAGCCACGCTGTAGACAATTCTGTCTATAGCGTGAATGGGCCAGCTCGTCCGGGTCGTTACCACTGTCTCACAGAAAACTGACGTAAAGTAGCAACTTGCTGCTGCGTTTCGTACGGTGAGTGAGATATCCGGAGGGCCAAATTCTTCTCCCCTTCCCGATCCCTTACTTATACCTTTCCTTTAAGGTCAGCAATGCGCCCATGATTATTTTAGTATTATGGGCGTACATGGGCAGTGGAGATCACTTGCCATCAGGTGACCCACTTGCTCGTTTGCCGCGATATACTAAAAAAAACGTGCGTGTTTTGGTTGCTTTTTCATGTATATGTACATTGATTTCTCCGCTTTAAATAGACCTATTTTGTGAAAAAAAGCATTAGATAGTTTACTTGCGATGTGGTCCTATAATGTGGGGAAGAAAGTAAGATATGTCTCATATTCGTCGGACTTTAAGTTTTTTTTATTTTATGTTTTGTGGAAAAAGATGGGCAAAGCCCCTAGTAACTATAAAATAAAATAAGTTTTAATCAAAAGTAAAAAATTGATTTTAAAAAGCTTTAGTTGTAAATCTGGAGGCCAATTCTCGTAATTTTAAATGTTCAAAATATCATTCCGATCTAGTCTCAGCGTCAAGAAAGTTGCAAATGGCATTTTTCTTAAACCAATAATCAACGTCAAATGCACCTGGCATTAGCAGTAGCATTATACCGTTTTGGCTTCAGTCAACTTTTATTCTACATTCAATCTCATTACGATCTATGTTCACATTTGACGTTGATTATTGGTTTAAGAGAATGCCATTTGCAACTTTCTTGACGCTGAGACTAGATCGGAATGATATTTTGAACATTTAAAATTACGAGAATTGGCCTCCTGGTCATATTACCTACTGTTTTGATTTTGGAAATAAAGAGTATTATTATTTTTCACATTTATAATATTTAGTAGGATTGCCCGACCTAGAAATCGAAGGAAATATTACGATACTCAACCCACGTGGATGCCACTTGGCCTTTGATGAGATAACCCAACAATTATCAAATGAAATTAAAAACAATAAATCTGAAATCTCACACGGAGTTATACAAATTACTTGATAGTCATTAAATATCACCTTAATGGTCTAGTGAGGCGTACTAAAGATGAGAACCGTGAAGTTCTAGGTTCAATTTCCAGGGCGATAACAATTTGGTTGAATTTTCGATTCGAAAAATCACAAATAAATTGCCCGTGATTGCAAATTGTATATCGATAGGGTCGTCCTTTATCACATTCATCTATCCATAGCACTATTTGTGTGGGAGGGTAATAAGCTCGGTGAAATGTGGGTGTACTAGTTGCACCCTTGCCTACCCTTTCGGGGATAACAGCGTGAGGTTATGGTATTATTATATACTAGACAGGTATTATATACTAGACAGGTATTAGGACTGCCTCAGTGTTGTAGTTGTAATGCGTACGCGTTTGTTCGATTCCCGGGTCGGGTAAAAGTGATATTGGGTTTTTCTATTATGAAATGCTCAGTATCAGCCCGGAGTCTGGAATAGTGCCCGGAATGGTGATGGACTCGCCCCCTATCACATCATGAGACACGTATGGGACATACGCTTGGCGAAGTGAGGGTGTACTGGTAACACTTCTGCCTACATGGGATTTCAATTATTATTTCCTCGAATCCTCCTTAACCTTCTATTTGATTAATTTCGTTGCGGGATAAAGACACATTTGCATTCCCAGCTTCATTGCTTGGTGTCGAAATATGCGTGCCACTGTGGATCCTGGCTTACAGGATTTACAGTGGCGGGTGTGTTGGCGGGATAGTCTCGTACATGGTATGTCAGGCGTGAATGCGTATGTATGTATGTACATAGCTATTAACGATGTCAAGGTTGTAAAATACTCTTATTTCCTCTTTCTCGGTTTAAAAAAATAAACAACTTTACATGTGAATTGACGTCATTTAGTTTTGTATTAAATAAATTTAATTTATTTAGTGATTTCTTATGTTTATACGGATTTTAGCGCGGTTTCATTTTATTTTTAACACGTTGACGAAACTACAGGACTAAAATAAAATTAAACCGCGTTTATTGTTTCCTATAAACATAAAGCAAATACGTAATAACCACTTTGTTATGGGGAATCCCCGATCGCTTAGGAAATTCCTTTTTAACACCCGAAAATAATGAGTATTATAAATTCGACCCTTTTGTCTTATAGGCTGTCTATGATTATATCTAAATGAATGGGCCGATTTAAATGTCCTTTCTATTCAGAGTTGCTTTAATCGAGATTGTTCTTATGTATGCGAGAGGCCGTCTTGGTTGGTACCACCGCTTGTCTATTTCTGCCACCAAGCAGCAGTGTGTAAGCACTGTGGTGTTCCGGTTTAAAGGACATTGAAGCGATTGAAATTACTGGGCATTGTGAGACTTAACATCTTATGTCTCGGGGTGACGAGTGCAGTCCAATGCCATGCAGTGCTTTGTAATTCAAAGTTATGTGTGGCGTTGCTTCTGTTTATGGACACGGGTTGTGCTTACCATAAGGCGAGCGACCTGCTCGTTTCGTCACTCAAGCTAATAATAAAAGATATATATGTATATACCTAACTTGACTGCCTCGGTGGCGTAGTTGTAATGTGTACGCGTTACGATTGAGGCCAACGCTGAGGTCTCGGGTTCGATCCCCGGGTCGGGTAGTGGTGTTGGGGTTTTCTATTACGAAATACCCCAGTATCAGCCCGGAGTCTGGAATTTGTGCTCGGTATGGCGATAGGCTCGCCCCCTATCACATTATGGGACGGAGATGCGCTCGGCGAAATGTGGGTGTACTGACTACACCTCTGCCTACCCCTTCGGGGATTACAGGCGTGAGTGCGTATGAGTGCATACCTAACTTGCTGTCCCGTGCGGATTCACCCGCAACATATAATTTATAGTTAGAACCCGATTGCAGCGCCATCTACCGGGTCTAATTGTGAATATAAACCATCCAGGGACCCACTTCAACACACAGAAAAAAACATCAAAATCGGGCCAGCCGTTCTCGAATTTTGCCCTTAGCAACAAATTTAGCCATTCATTTTTATAGATAATGATTGTATTAGGCAAGTACTTCCTAAAACCTAATGATATATCATACAGGAATTACAGCAAACAAACGACAAGCAGCAGCAAAGGAACGATTGGGCCAGATGTGCGAAGCGAGCCAAGTGGGCCACATTTGAACGGCACATATTGATCAGACGCGTCTTTATAATAAATACTGGACAAACAAACATAATGCTATTTATAGATTTCCAATCTGTCTAGTGACGGAGCCATGACACAAACATTAGTAGATTTATAAAGATAATGCTTACATTAAATATAACAGCTCGGTATCATACTAATATTATAAATGTGAATGTAAGTTTGTTTGTTACGCTTTCACGCGAAAACTACTTAACCGATCATCATGAAACTTTGTACACATATTCTTGGAGGTATAAGAAGTAACATAGGATACTTTTATGAAAAAAAAATCTATTTGTTTGTTACGCTTTCACGCCTAAATCACTGAACCGATTTTGATGAATTTTGATGTAGAAATAGATGGGACTCTGGAGACGGTTATAGGCTACGTTTTATTTCGGAAAAGTCTATTCACACGGGCGAAGCCGTGAGAAAAAGCTAGTAAGGATATAAATATGCATTTTGTCTTATAAATTTAGATCATTAATACCTGCAGAAACCGTGAGGTCTTCGGTTCAAATCCCATTCACAATTTGTTAAGTTTTCTCGATAAATCACACATGGGATTGTAATTTGTGTCCGGCATAAGCAGCGATAGCTCAGTGGGTAGTGGTACAGACTGTCGAGATGAAAGTCGCAGGTTCCAAACCAGTCCCAAGAGAACACACCTATCATTTTTCCAAGTTATGTGTGTATTAATTATCGCTTGCGTTAACGGTGAAGGAAACATCGTGAGGAAACCTGAAGATTGAGAAGTTCTTTATAAGAATTTCGAATATACGTGAAGTCTACCAACCCGCATTAGGCCAGCGTGGTGGGCTAAGGCCTGACACCTCTCATTCAGTACAGGAGGCTCGAGCCCAGCAGTGGGACATTAATAATATAGGGCTAGTAAAATGGCAATACACTCGCCCCCTAACACATCATGGAATGGAAACAAGCTCGACGAACCATCCATGCACTAATTGCACTACCCCTTCGGTGATCACAGGCGTGAGTGTGTATGTACTCGTATGTGTAACTTACAAATTCAGAGGTGCATGGTCTTGGGAGTAGTTTCGAACCTGCGACTTTCATCTTGACAGTCAGTTACACTCCCCGCCGAGTTATAACTGCTTGTACATACATTGCTGTGTTTTACAATACATTATTCAACAGCAATAAATAAGGTGCGTACGTACATTTGTCTAATCCGCTTGAATGCATATTTTATTAGTGCTTTATAAATGTTCATAATCAAATCCTCGTGTTGGTGTTGTAAGACAACCACAATGTAAAATATTTATGTAACAGATTAAGATGCTGATCGATTTAGTGGTAGAGCCACGCTGTAGACACTTTTGTCTACAGCATGAATGGGTTGGCTATTAATTCTGTCTCGCAGAAAACCGATGCGAATTCGCAGGTCGCTGTTGTAGTATATTACAATACGTATATTACAATCCGTAAAGACTTGTTATTCCAACGTTTGATATTATTCCCTCTATTTTTCGAAACAAAATCAATATTTGTTTGAAATTAGATAGTATATACCAAACAATTTATCATGTCGGAAATATCGTTGGTGCCCATCAGTTGCACTTCTGCCTATCCTTCCCGAGTGGTAGAGCTACGCTGTATACAGTGTCGTGTATACAGCACGAATGGGTCGGCTCGACCGGGTCGTTACCACTATCTCACAAAAAGTCGAAATAAAGCGCTAAGCTTGCTGCCGAGTTTCGTACGATGAGTGAGATTACCGGAGACCCAAATCCCCCTCTTCCCTATTTCCATTCCTTTCCTTTAGGTTGATGATCAGGTGCTCCCACTTGATCGTTTGTTGAACTTTACTAAACGTAATTGAGTGGTAGAGCCACGCTGTAGATAGTTTTGTCTACAGCATTAATGTGCCGGCTCGTCTCACAGAAAACCGACGTAAAGTAGTAGCTTGCAGCTGCGTTTTGTACGGAGTGATATCCGGAGGCCGAAATCAAGGGGTGATTCCCTTCTCAATCTCTTAATTATCCCTTTCCTTTAAGGTCGGCAGTGCGCCCATGATTATTTTGGTATTGTGAGCGTACATTGGCGGTGAGATCGTTTTCCATCATGTGACCTATTACTAGTTTGTCAGCATATGCTATAAAAAAATCTGAACCCAAAAGACCAACTACCAGACCTCAGGATACCATGAGCTCTTACTGCTTAGTTCAGAATAGTATTAAATAAGTATTTAAAAATAAAAATCAGGACACCATGAGCTCTTACTGCTTAGTTCAGAATAGTATTAAATAAGTATTTAAAAATAAAAATCAGGACACCATGAGCTCTTACTGCTTAGTTCAGAATAGTATTAAATAAGTATTTAAAAATAAAAATCAGGACACCATGAGCTCTTACTGCTTAGTTCAGAATAGTATTAAATAAGTATTTAAAAATAAAAATAGATTTATAATAATTTTCAAATGAAGGTAGCCAATATAAAATTATTTTTTCGAGACTACCTACACCTCAGTCGCTCCCGTGATCACGAAGGCTGAAAAGCTTTCGAAACGTCTGGACCAAAATAAACCGCAAAACATCGATATAAATTAGTTTTAGTCCAATGTGTAATATTTGCTTAAACATAAGAAATCATCAAATGTACCATAACAGAAAATGTACGATAAGCAGAAGGTCATCTTACACCTTACTGGATACTACTAGACGGGCTGTTGAGAAGTAAACTTGTGTCATATAACGGGAGAGTTTGACAGCTCACAAACAGGGAGCGCTATAGGGGTTCTAGTTGAGAGTAAGCGAGACGGTGATATTGAGTTACGGTCAATTGACCGTAATTTAGTGGTGCAATTTCTATGTATCGTGCAGCTTGTCTAGTAGTATACATTAAAGTCTTTGTCTTACACTGTCAAAATTTACCCAAAAATGAGTCAAACAGTGCATACTAGAAGGTGCGAGACGTTGACGCGATGTGTATTTGGGAGCGCGCGGCTCAGCTAATCTCACTATTATACAGAAGGTCAACAAACCGGCTCTGCGCGTGCGTTTCGCAGGTTTAGTGAAAACTCATTGCTTATTTACTAAGTAGTTTAGCTTTTTAAGGTAATAGAGTTAAATAACTCTTGAAATAAAACTAGTTTATACGGATTTTATCGCGGTTTATTTTAGTCCAATTATACATCTAATTAAATCGGAACCCAAAAGACCAACTGCCAGACCTCAAGACACCGTGAGCTCTTTCTGCGTAGATCGGACTAGTGTCAACTAATTTATAGTTAATTAAAAAAATAATGTATAATTTTAAAATGAAGGTAGGCAATGTAACATTAACTTTTAGAGACGACCTACACCTCAGTCTCTCCCGTGACCACGAAGGCTGAAAAGATTTCGAAACGTCGGGATTAAAATAAAAATTAAACCGCGATAAAATCCGTATAAACTAGTTTTATTTGAATGTGTAATATTCGCGTAAACCTAAGAAATCATTAAATAACTCTTCTCTTCTACCTGCCCTTATCCCACTCACAGTGGGGTCAGCGTTAACATGTGTTAACATACTTTTTAACACATGTTACAGAATGATTTGGCTTATAGTTTTTACGACCGGGTGTCTGCCTGACTACGAAAACACCCAGACCCGAAACAAATATTTGTGGTTCACACAATTTTACTCGCTGCGGGAATCGAACCCGCGACCTCTAACATCACAGCCGGTTATATAACTATTAATTACTTATTCAAATCGTACATTCTGTAAATCAGATCTTTGAATACAAAGCGTAATTATTTTTTATGCCAGATGATAGCATTTTCTATCTGATCCATGAATTATTTGTTTCATTTAAATATCAGTATTTCTTTAGACTTTTACCTTTAGTGCTTCAGTATTAATTAGTAACGTTTACGTCACTAGAATGATGTAATACCACATCTCGGAATTTAGGCATCCGTATCTTCTGAGAAAGCCTCGCAACGTATATTCCTTTGTTACATAGACCACTTATGCTACAAAATTTTTAGGGTTCCATAGCAAATGCCAAAAACGGAACCCTTATAATTGCGTCGTATCCGTCTGTCCGTCCGTATGTCAACATCATTTTACTCGGAGACTATTAGCACTACATAGATGAAATCCGGATGGTAGGTATATTCTATTCTATACAGGAGTACTTGGTGAAATTAAGAAAAAAATTATGAGTGGTAGAGCCACGCTGTAGACACTTTTGTCTACAGCATGTATGGGCAGGCTCGTCCGGGTCATTACCACTGTCTCACAGAAAACTGGCGTAAAGTAGCAGCTTGCTGCTGCGTTTCGTACGGTGAGTGAGATATCCGGAGGCCCAAACCCCCTCCCCTTCCTAATTCCTTAATTATCCCTTTCCTTTAAGGTCGGCAACGCACCCATGATTATTTTAGAACTGTGGGCGTACATGGGCGGTGGAGATCACTTACCATCAGGTGACCCAATTGCTCGTTTGCCGGCCTATACTATTAAAAAAAAAAAAAAAAAATTGGGTTGGCTCACCATATATCGTCGCTTAGCTAACAACACCAATAACTCGAAAATTGGTCATGTGATATTGTGATTGGATAAATTGTTTTGCCACGTATTCAATAAATTTACACAAATATTAAAAGTAAACATACAAAGTACAATATTCAAATAGTTCTGTCACCGCGTAATTCATTGGTTACATAACACATGTTCATAAAAAATATTCAGTTTTATGTCTCTCCTGAAAACTAAGCTAATATAACTTGCGCGGTATTGTTAGCTAAGCGACGATATGTAACTCTATCTTTCTACCTGGCTTTATCCCGGCTATTGCCAGGGACCGCCTTCCCACTAATGGCCGTTCCCTATATTCTATCTATCGATAGATTTGGTTACTATCAATAGTGTTTTGACATATCTTCCATACAAAATGTGTCAAAATATTACTGCCAGTAAGCAAATCTGTCGATCGACATTATATTGGGAACGGCAATTAGACCACCATATATGTAACTGGGAGATGAATATTTTTGTCCATTGCCCATAGACATGAGTGATATCATTTGATAGGTCTTGAATAAAAATGATATAGAAGTGGCGAAATGTTTTTTTATATACTATATTACTTTGTGAAATATACGGGTCCAAAGTTGTGAAAATGTGTAACTAACTTTTAACGTTTAACTTTTAAACTATGGAGTGGAAAATTAAAAAAATATTCAAGGCATAAAAAAGGTAAAAGGTACTTCCAATAAAACTCATTTCAATAAGCTAAGTTGTATAGTTTTTGTAAATAGTTTAAGAGTGAGCTAAAAAATTACAATTGAATTAGTACTTCTTTCTATTTACTTAAGATTTTTGCATTTACTTTGTTTGATTCTGTCAACTTTTATTCCAGCAATTTTAGTAAGACGTAAAATTACTATCTAACTACTACTATTATGTTGGCAACACAAATGCATCTTCCCTGAAACTGTTCCCAAAGAATGTTTAAATATAATTTAAACACCCATTGATAAATATTAATCAACCGATGCTTAAAGCTTGTCATATTGTTTGTGTTCTGGATCAAGCACATCTTACAGAAGAGATTAATTAAATTGATTATGATTTATAACCACCCACTGCTCGGAATGCATTGACATATGATCGCGCCCAAAACGAAATGTTCTTTGTATGCCAGGAATTGTGCAATCATTTTATAGGACGGAGATTCCGTTTCATTTTACAATTAGTTATTAGTTTCTTGCAAGATACGACTGTTACTGGGTGTTGTATCAACCTCATTAACTGTGAAGATGATCAAACAACGTTAGTAAAATAAGTTATCAATCTACAAATGCTGCATCGTCTGGATTACTCAGATGACGTACTCGTAACAATTAATTTACAAGTTTAATTTTTATTTGCTTGTATGACTAGACGAGCAGGTCGCTTGCCTGATATTAAACGACATGCCTACCTGCCTAGAAACAACGTCACACAGAACACTGAATTACAGAACGCTGCATAGCACTGACCTGCGCTCGTCATTCCAAAACATAAGATGTTAAGTCTCATAATGCCCAGTAATTTCACTGGATTCAAAGTCCTTCAAACCGAAACACAATAGTACTTATACACTTCTCCTTGACGGCATAAATAAACAAAATGATGGTACCAACCCAAACGGCCTCTCGAATACGAGGGACCTACCATCTTGTTACGTGATGAAAACTATGGAGTTAGTTAGAAATAGACTTGAAGTTAGCAACCTTGCTGTCACGGTTCAGGTGTTTAGTGAAAAAGTTACTCTAGGGACGCAAAATAGTCAAATCCCATTTCTTTCCATAAATGCCTGCGTGGGTACGTTCGACGAGTACTCTTGTATAATATATTTTAAAAGTGGTGGTGCTCACATAATACCATATAACCCCACTAACCACTTGCTTGCAATAAAAAAATATATGTACATGTATCCTCTCAAATTTCGTAATTTAGTAATTCCGCCCTATGAAGTGATGGGCGAACTTTTTGTAATACATGCTATAATGAATTATATCAGATTTAAAAATTATTGATTGAAACATTTCTTCTTATCGAGATTCATATGATAGTCTCATCACCATCATATGAATCATTCCCTTATGGACAGAAACTTTAATCTTGCCAGGATAGTAGGCCTCTATTTGTAAATGCACAGTTCATGAGCATCCATAATACCAGAAGAGTCATGGATGCGTTGGCGACATTAAAAGTTTCACAAATAACTATTTATCACTTTTTCTCTGATATATCGTCAGTTATTAATATAATAAATGTAAACAATTGTTGGTAGACCAAATAAATAAAAAAAGAAAGGGCTAATTAAGATTTCATAATAATCTAGATATTATTATCAAATTCTTGTCAGATTATATGAAAAGATATGCATAATAATACAGGTAATTTGGCACATACATATTCTTTTGATACAAATACATGTTGGTTTTGCTTTTATCATACTTTACGAGCTTACGTCGGAAGACGAACGTCCAGTTAACAAGACGTAGACATCAAAAGCTGAGATAAATCTTGCGATTGCTGTTTTATGTTGTTATGACTATCTTTTACTATTGGTTTTGTTTTTGGCTCGGGTTTAATTGTTGTTATAAAATTCTGCAGTTGTTTGGAAGTATTTGTATCTTTGAATCGTAGAGCCACGCTGTAGTCAGATTTGTTTACAGCGTGGGGTCTATTTAACCAGCTTCGCATTTCCAGAGACTATATGAGCTTCAGTCCTCGTTGTCGAAATGTTATATGTCCCATTATCCATGTAGCTTATAGAAGTAACAATGGCGAGTGGGATAGTTTCTACTGTTCCACAAATAGCTGACATGCATTAGCAGCTTTATAGTTAGTTTCGTATGAAAGAAAGAAAGGAACGAAGGAAGTTTGTTATTGGAGCAATAATTACAAAGTTGAAAATGGTAATTTACTGCTGAATTTCAAAAATTCCTGTCCATTCGTTTCTATAAAGTTCGGCAAGGCATCTACGACTTCAACAACACTCCTCAGAATTTTGAATTATGAAGTACTGAATGGCATTGCAGCCTGCACTGCGGTTATCTTCCTGATACTCGGAGCCCGATATATTATTTCAGACTGATTCTGCCACATTTCAATATAAATTGTATCGATTTACAAAAAGTGTTGCCTAAACTTGGTCCTCGTTGTCATCCTCAGATAGTCACTGACTTTATCATACAAGATATTTATCCAGAATGGAGTTAAAAATCCAGGAAATGGCAGCGTGAAAGAAATTTACGGGTTCGATATCTGTTTTGAGTTTATATCTTTCAATCGATTTCAAAAAGGAGAAGGTTCTCAATTTATCTGTATATTTTTATATAGCAGAGGCCGGCAAACGAGCAAGTTGGTGACCTGATGGTAAGTGATTTCCAACGCCCATGAATATCCACAATACCTGAAGAACTATGGAAGGGTGTAAGAAAAGTGATTAAAGGATTAAGAAAGGGACAGGCCTCCGGTTATCTCACTCATCGTACGAAACGCAACAGCAAGCTGCTACTTTACGTCGGTTTTTTTTCAGTTTCGGATTTTGGTGTCTATAAGTATGTTACGCGGCATCCCCGCCAGATGTGGTTTGATTTTGATAATTCCTTTTTTGTTCTTAGTTGGATCCGTTGTCCACAACTCCTCAACGTAAACAGCAAATATACCACGTCTAGTTTTGAAGTCGTATATTAATTTTTTTAACTTACAATCATTGTAATTTGTAACACCTACGTTGTGTGGGATGAGACTTCTATATGTTACTCAAGTTCATTGATTATTTATTTATTCATTGCGTTCTTAGAATATTGCAATTAATTAAGACCAGCTATTGACGAGAAAGTACTTTAATTGCGTAGTAGTAAAACTTGCCTTGCCATATGGTCGAATCAATCGGACCTTCGCGTATGTAGGCTGATGATATTTTATATTGTCACTATTTAATCCCAATACATTTAAACTGCCTCGGTGGCGCAGTTGTAATGCGTACGCGTTACGACTGAGGCTGACGCTGAGGTCTCGGGTTCGATTAGAAAAGTGATTTTTATTTATTATTATTTATTTACGCCCCTTATCACATCATGGGACCGAGATAAACTCGGCGAAATGTGGATCTACTGCTTACACCTCTTGCTACCATTTCCTGGATTACAGGCGTGAGTTCTTATATTTATTTAATTCTGTAATAACTTCACTAATTCAAATAATTATGTTGCTGTCAAAAAATCTCGTAATGCTATTTTTAATACTGCTTAATAAATAGTTTAAGCCTGTATCCGCGAAGGGGTCGGCAGATGTACAACTAGTGCCAGGATTCCCAGAGATTATTTTCGTCTCATGATATTGATAGGTGGCGAGCCTATCATATGGAAATATCAACGGTAGCTCAACCGGGAGTAGTACGGACTGTCGAGATGAAAGTCGCAGGTTCCAAACCAGCACCAAGTGCATGCACCTCTGATTGCATCTGCATAACTGAGAAGTTCTCCATTAGAATTTCGAAAGTTTGTGAAGTCTGCCAACCCGCATTAGGCCAGTGTGGTAGACTAAGGCCTTACCCCTCTCATTGAGTAGAGGTGGCCCGTGCCTGCAGTGGGACGTGTATAAAACATGGTGGTTATTATATTATAGAATCGAATATAGGATCATACAAGTTTCAGTAACTGTATTGATGAATGAATATAGGATCACACAAGTTTCAGTAACTGTATTGATGAATGAATATAGGATCACACAAGTTTCAGTAACTGTATTGATGAATGAATATAGGATCATACAAGTTTCAGTAACTGTATTGATGAATGAATATAGGATCATACAAGTTTCAGTAACTGTATTGATGAATGAATATAGGATCATACAAGTTTCAGTAACTGTATTGATGAATGAATATAGGATCATACAAGTTTCAGTAACTGTATTGATGAATGAATATAGGATCATACAAGTTTCAGTAACTGTATTAATGAATGAATATAGGATCATACAAGTTTCAGTAACTGTATTGATGAATGAATATAGGATCATACAAGTTTCAGTAACTGTATTGATGAATGAATATAGGATCATACAAGTTTCAGTAACTGTATTAATGAATGAATATAGGATCATACAAGTTTCAGTAACTGTATTGATGAATGAATATAGGATCATACAAGTTTCAGTAACTGTATTAATGAATGAATATAGGATCATACAAGTTTCAGTAACTGTATTGATGAATGAATATAGGATCATACAAGTTTCAGTAACTGTATTAATGAATGAATATAGGATCATACAAGTTTCAGTAACTGTATTGATGAATGAATATAGGATCATACAAGTTTCAGTAACTGTATTAATGAATGAATATAGGATCATACAAGTTTCAGTAACTGTATTGATGAATGAATATAGGATCACACAAGTTTCAGTAACTGTATTGATGAATGAATATAGGATCATACAAGTTTCAGTAACTGTATTGATGAATGAATATAGGATCATACAAGTTTCAGTAACTGTATTGATGAATGAATATAGGATCATACAAGTTTCAGTAACTGTATTGATGAATGAATATAGGATCATACAAGTTTCAGTAACTGTATTAATGAATGAATATAGGATCATACAAGTTTCAGTAACTGTATTGATGAATGAATATAGGATCATACAAGTTTCAGTAACTGTATTGATGAATGAATATAGGATCATACAAGTTTCAGTAACTGTATTAATGAATGAATATAGGATCATACAAGTTTCAGTAACTGTATTGATGAATGAATATAGGATCATACAAGTTTCAGTAACTGTATTGATGAATGAATATAGGATCATACAAGTTTCAGTAACTGTATTGATGAATGAATATAGGATCATACAAGTTTCAGTAACTGTATTAATGAATGAATATAGGATCATACAAGTTTCAGTAACTGTATTGATGAATGAATATAGGATCATACAAGTTTCAGTAACTGTATTAATGAATGAATATAGGATCATACAAGTTTCAGTAACTGTATTAATGAATGAATATAGGATCATACAAGTTTCAGTAACTGTATTGATGAATGAATATAGGATCATACAAGTTTCAGTAACTGTATTAATGAATGAATATAGGATCATACAAGTTTCAGTAACTGTATTGATGAATGAATATAGGATCATACAAGTTTCAGTAACTGTATTAATGAATGAATATAGGATCATACAAGTTTCAGTAACTGTATTAATGAATGAATATAGGATCATACAAGTTTCAGTAACTGTATTGATGAATGAATATAGGATCATACAAGTTTCAGTAACTGTATTAATGAATGAATATAGGATCATACAAGTTTCAGTAACTGTATTGATGAATGAATATAGGATCATACAAGTTTCAGTAACTGTATTAATGAATGAATATAGGATCATACAAGTTTCAGTAACTGTATTGATGAATGAATATAGGATCATACAAGTTTCAGTAACTGTATTAATGAATGAATATAGGATCATACAAGTTTCAGTAACTGTATTAATGAATGAATATAGGATCATACAAGTTTCAGTAACTGTATTAATGAATGAATATAGGATCATACAAGTTTCAGTAACTGTATTAATGAATGAATATAGGACCATACAAGTTTCAGTAACTGTATTAATGAATGAATATAGGATCATACAAGTTTCAGTAACTGTATTAATGAATGAATATAGGACCATACAAGTTTCAGTAACTGTATTAATGAATGAATATAGGATCATACAAGTTTCAGTAACTGTATTAATGAATGAATATAGGACCATACAAGTTTCAGTAACTGTATTAATGAGGTGACACAGAGACAGTGTATAGGACAGATAATAATTAAGAATTTATCTCGGAATAGTAACAACTTCTCATGATTGACAATAAGTCATCGAATTATTTAAATTAGTGGTCGCGTAGTGGTCGAAATTATCTTTATTATTAATATATGTATAGATATCCGGTTCGAAGGACCAAACATTTTATTTTATTTTGAGCAAAATTTTCTACGTAGTTATATTTTTACTTTATAAAAAATCTAAATTACATATTATATTATTATTATTTCTGTCGCCAAGCAGCAGTGTGTAAACACTATTGTGTTCCAGTTTCTCGGGTCGATGAGCGCAGTCCAATGTCATGCAGTTCTTTGTAATTTAAAATTCTTTGTGGTATTGCTTCTTTTTAAGGGCAGGCGTGACGCTTACCATCAGGCGAGCGACCTGCTAGTTTCGTCACTCAAGTAAAAAAAAAATGATATCGCATAATTCAAATATTTCACATATTTCATTTCATTTAAAAAATAGCATTATGTTAATGTGTGTGTGTACTTTACTTATCTTATAATTTATAATAATTATTAGGTATTATGTTATTATGACATTGTAATTTTTTTGTGTTAGCTGTAAATACCTTTAAAAGGTAAGCACATGATTTGTTACTTATTTGATTTTTATATTATGTTAGTGGTGTGTTTTACCTAATGGTATTGCTATTAAATAAATAAATAATCAAAACGTTTCAATCCTGCCTCTTTTAATCGAAGATCGACCTATAGTATTGCTATATTTTACGCATGGAATACTTTTTATCATTTAATTCTAGTTACTAACGGGAAAAAATAAGTTTTTGAGTGGTAGAGTCACGCTATAGATACTTGTGTCTACAGCACGAATGGGCCGGCTCGTCCGGGTCGTTACGACCGTCTCACAGTAAACCATAAAGTAGCAGTTTGCTGCTGCTTTTCGTATGAGTGAGATATCCGGAGGTTCAAACCCCCTCCCCTTCCCAATTCCTTAAGTATCCCTTTTCTTTAAGGTCGGCAACGCTCCCATAATTCTTTTGATACTATGGGCGTACAGGGCGGTGGAGATCACTTACCATCAGGTGACCCACTTGCTCGTTTGCCGGCCTATGCAATGAAAAAACAAATAATTTAGTAAAAGTATACCTATTTAAATATTGAATATGTGGGCTTAAATATGTACGCACCTCGCGTAAACTATTTTGACCCACATTGCGCTCAAACATGATGCAAATAACCGATGTTTTTGTCCTGGCCTGATAAATTACAGTAACAGTCAATTCCAGTGCAGTCAGCATTATTTACGATCGGTAACGCCTGCGGATGGTCAGCTTAGAAATCGTGAGTTCAATTCCCGCGACGGTATTCTGTCTACTTGAATATACGTACAGGCTTTTTGTTTTTTTTTTTTTATTAGATTGAATGACGAGACGAGCAGGTCGGTCGCCTGATGGTAAGCGCCACGCTTGCTCATAAACAGAAGCAACGCCACACAGAACTTTAAATAAAGCACTGCATGACACTGGACTGCGCTCGTCACCCCGAGACATAAGGTGTTAAGTCTCATAATGCCCAGTAATTACACTGGCTTCAATGTCCTTCACACCGGAACAATATAAATGTATGTATAATATATTGTATGCCAATAGGAATTTTGTGGATATCCTATATAAATGTGAATGTTGGGATGTACGGTTTTGGATGAAATTTGGCACACAGGTAGACCATGATCTGAATTAGGACATAGGCTGCTTGTTATCCAGGAAAAGGCAATTCATTAAGCCTCGAGCAAAAGCTAGTATCTTTATTCATCATTGTTGAGTTTTAATGTTCCTCTTGGTATAAGCTGAGCTGCTTTAACTCAAATTAAATTGTATTACTAGTAGTATAAATATTGTAATCAATATTGTCAGTTTTGAAAAGAGCAACGTTAGAGTTTCTTGTCTGTCCTTCTCTAGCGAAACAGCATTCCGAACTGGCGGTAGAGTTAAAATTTGACTGTATCTAAATGATGTATAACATTTTATGGATTCAATAAATAATTTGTATTTGCATTTGAATTATAAATTGAATAACATTTTGGTAGGATTAGAAACTAGTCAATCGTAAACATGAACGAAATAACTCAGATGATATGAATATTGCCAAATATTTGTACAAATTATTACTCCTTTATAATAACCAATTGTAAATATACCTTCTATGATTAGAATCTATTATTTTTTACATAACATAGCTACCTGTTTCTTGGAATACCTTAATTTTGTAAATCATACAATATTTGCATTCCCTAGATTAGGTAAGCACAAAAAAATCGATGTCGAGACATACAAACTGATACTATTCAATACAATATCGATAATTTGGAACTCTACCACTAAAGGAATCTGTCGTATCTTTAATCTTAATTGGATGTTTCGATTCCTTTATAAATCTCTTTATAGAATCAAGAAGCACTGTATCGGTATAGCTACTAAATACAATTATTAACAAAATATATTATATTATTATATTAAATCAATGTGAAATTCAAACCTATCATCAAAAACATTTTATAAACTTTAATATTTAGTTACTCAAAAATGACACTGGATTGGATCCTTTTCGTTAAACGATGTTGCAATTACAAAAGTCTTCTACAAAAAAATGCGTACGTCACGTTTTCAGGATGATAAATGTTATAACTGCATATTATGTTTTTGAATTAAAGTAACTTTAAACAGGTCATGTTTTTGAACGAAATTGTAGTTTCCAGATATCACAAGCAGAGGCTAATTAAACATCAACAGGAGCAATTACTTAATGTGTTAACAAAAGATACGGTAGCAAAAACATTACTTCGATGTTGATAAAAACAGAGTAGGTAAGAATGGCATACAGTCTATGATCTAATTTATAACATAATAAACTGTTTTGTGTTAAAACATTAAATATATGTGTGTAATTAATACTTGCTTCAAGATGTAATCAGTTCATCCATAAATTATTTTGTGAATAGGTATATTAAAGAGCAGCAATGTGATTTTAATAATACTTGTGTTTGGTTTATTAATCTCAGTATTATGTTTATAGTAATCACTGTAGAAAAAGCAAACGATTCTATTTAAAGATATTTCATTCATTTTGTGTATACAAAAAATTGATCCTAATATAGTACCGTAGAATAAACATTGCCAGAATGTTACTTGTCATAAAATTCAGTTTCAGCACAAAAAATAATAAACAGAGCACATTTTTAAAACTTTAAACGTCTACTAAAAGAACTTCTAAGAACCATAAACATAAACATTTCGTAAACTAACATTAAACTTACCTCATCGTTCCAATCGCTGTCACCGTACTCCTGTTCACCAATACGATCACTTTTCTCTTCATCGGCTCTCAGCTTCTGAAGGTCTTTGACAACCACATCCACCTGGTCAGGGCTCAGCCTGGCCCACGACCGCATCGCAGACAGCAACTCTTCATCATCGTCGTCACTTAGATCGAATTTGTCGGGAGACAGCGAATTTAGCGTTTCCAATTTAGCATACAACTTTTCTTCGGCTGTTTGTGAATCGTGTCCTTTGGGAGTGTTGAATTTCTCGATTTTATCGTATATTTTGTCAAGCCGGTCCGCGAAAGAAGGCGCGTCGGTGACGTAGGGCCTGATCGGTTGGGTGAGCAGGACGAGAAGTAGCGACAGACGCAACATGGTGCCTGGTTGGCGGCTGGATAGCGACTGGCACATGGCCGGCGGCCGCTCGGGAATCCGCCTCGCCGGCCGCCGCGCTGGCCCGGGGGAACGCGCTCGCGACTCGTGAGTAGACCGATACAAAAAATGTTTATGATGAGTTTACGATCTGACGGGAATGTCGCGAAATGTTAGTTTTAATTAAGTTTTAAATTGATTTAATCGTGAGAAATATGTTGGCCTTGACTGGTAGGTACATGTAGAGTGACATCATTTGATAAGAAGAAGATGCATTGACTGTATTTTAAAAGCTTCCTATATTACTCTTTTTATGTTTGTAATTATTTATTAAGTACTTAAGTACGTATAAATGATAGTTAGTTAAAATAAGATTATCTGATATAAAGTACTTACATAAAATTATAATTTTTGTATAACAATTTTTTGTTAAATTTATTTTACTGTTAATATTCCTCATAAATGCGTAAAATATCAATGCAATGTATATTTAATTATGAATCCATTTAAGTTGTTTTTCCAAAAATAATTAGATATCTTATACATTAAAAAAACCTAAGAAATATTTATTAATTTACAATCGAAAGTAACACACGTTCAAAGCTTCAGCCATACTCGTCCTGTTCTAAAAAAAACTAAGCAAGTCACCATTACGCAAGTGACCAGCAACCAGATTTCCCCTACACTTGGCTGTATATACAGAATGATGCATTTATACAGAGCTATAAATACATTCCCGTCTCGGAGTACTCATTCATACCGCAATGTCTGGAGTATTTAGGGGTCCGTAACACCGCTGCAGGATTGATAAACCACGTGTACGGAATTGCATTTAGTTCTGCTTAGAAAGTGTTAAAGTTGTATATCTTTTGTTATTAAAGTTGTAGGTATATTGTTTATGAATTTTAAAATGTTACAGATATAATATGTATGTGATTTTTTAAAAGTTGATTTTAAAAGCTCAGTTACAAAGAATATACGTGATTAAGTTGATTTTAGAAGCTTATGTGATTTTATGCTGTCGCTAGTTCTTTTCCCAAAATTGCAATGGTTTCAATGGCCAAAAAGAATCGAACTTTTTTTCGTCTAAATGATAAGATGATTAGGTAGCCCGCCTGATGGTAAGCGCCATGCCTGTATAGAGCAACACCACTCGAACTTAAAAATAAAAAGAACTGCATGGTACTGGATTGTGCCCGACACCCCAAAATATAAGATATCAAGTCTTGCCCAATAAATTGACTAATTATAACCTAATATTAAATTTTAAATAAAACTTATTGTTCAAAGCTCAATAATACTTTTCTTAATAAATAGATTACACATGAAACTAAAAGTCAAACTCATTTTTAGAGGTCCTTTGGAGTCGGTGTCGGGTAACTGAAATTGCATTGACTCCAAATAAAACTCTAGATATTAATTATTGTTATTTGTGACTTATTAATGATTTTAAAAGCTGGTGTCTAAGGTTTGTTTATACTTATTATATTTTTTTTTTGATAAGTATTAGTAAGTGTGCTGTTATCATTTGAGGAGTTTCATTTTTTTGCTGTCTCTGTTCTGGAGTACAGAATCAGATCATCAATCAGGTCATCTGATCTGAACCAAATTTATATGGGACCACATCGACTTGACCACATTGAACTCCACCAAATGATTTTACATGGTATACAATTCACTGAGAAACCAATGTACTCGTATATGCATAAAGAAAATCACAAAAACGCGCCGAATTAAGAACCTCCTGCCTTTTTGAAGTCGGTTAATAAAATTCTTACTTTTATAAAATATATTCCTTCATTTGCTTCAACCAAAACAGCAAAACAGCAAAAAACGCAAACCACACTAAAACTGGTTCAATAATATGCTATACAGTATGATGTCAATTCACATAATTGCACTTCATAATACACTTGCAAATCTTAATCTCTTCTCGTTATTAAAATTGCATTAGGTGTTTTTTATTCCATAATATTTGCTTTTTTATAGTGTAGCTTGGCAAACGAGCAAGAGGGTCACCTAATAGTAAGTGATTTCCACTGCCCATTTTATGGTATAGGTCAGTAAACGATCAAGTGGGTCACCTAATGGTAAGTGATCTCTACGGCCCAATTTATAATATAGGCCAGTAAACGATCAAGTAGGTCACCTGATGGTAAGTGATCTCCACCATACGCCCATATACGCCCACAATACCGAATAATCATGGCCGCGTTGCCAACCTTAAAGGAAAGGGATAATTAAAGGATTGGGGAGGGGGGGGGATTTGGGTCTCCAGATATCTCACTCACCGTACGAAACGCAGCAGCAAGCCGCTACTATACGTCAGTTTTCTGTGAGATAGTGGTAACGACCCGGTCGAGCCGGCCCATTCGTGCTGTAAACAAACTGTCTGTAGCGTGGCTCTACCACTTAAACAATGCTGAACATTTTATTGTAAACACAATAACTTTATTCATCAAGGTCGTAAAAAGAAAAGTGTAGCACTCGTAATATAATAAAATGATGTAACAAAACACAAAGTTGCATAGTTATATGAAACTAGCTGTCTCACGCGGTTTCACCAACAATACAATTGCAGCGCTACCTACCGGGTCCAATTGTGAATCTAAACCATCCAAGGCGCCACCCAAACGCATACAAAAAAAAACATTCAAATCGGTCCAGCCGTTTAGGAGGAGTTCAGTGACATACACACGTACAGTAGAATTATATATAATAAGATATTCCTTTACCGACGCAGAAATCCAGTTAAATGCAAAACAGGTGCCTTGTAATGACTGCTGTATTGTTACAAAGATTTTTAAATCACTTTAGAAGGTGGTAGGCCTCTCGTATGCAAGAGGCCGTCTGGGTTGGTACCACTGCTTTGTCAATTTCTGCCGCCAAGCGACAGTGTGTAAGCATTATGTTCTGGTTTGAAGGATACTGAAGCCAGCGAAATTACTGGGTATTATGAGACTTAATAATACCCAGTGGCTAAGGGTGACGAGAGCAGTCCAAGTCCAATAATAATAAGCGGCGTAAGCTTAGTGCCAGGGTTCTGTTGACATCCTTTTTGTACAGAACCCTAATGACGTAGATAAAATAGTTACCACTTTCAATAAACCTTATCGGATATACAACGTGTTACAGAAAGGTGTGGTCGTCTGTATCATGGTGAATGCTCTGAAGAATTGTTTGACCTTATTCCTTCCTCACCTTTCCTTAACAGAACCACGCGTGCTGGCTTGCGAAACCATAGCTTCGTGGTCTCTTCCATCTCGGCTCGGACCAAGAGGTTCGCAAAATCATATTTCTGTCGGACCATAAAGCTGTGGAATAGCTTGCCGGCGCACGTATTTCCTCCTTCCTATAACTTGGGATCCTTTAAACGGAGTGTGAAGAAGCAACTAAGCAGGCCGGCATAATTCTGCTGATCTGCGATAGATTCAGTGTCTATCGTTGGTCGACAGTATTCATGGATTGCGCTATACTTACCATCAGGTGTAGCGTAGTCACTTTGCCGAGCCAGGATAAAAAAAAAAAAAAAAACTTATGTTAGGGTATTACATACACCTTAAGTAAGACTTTTGCAGCGGCTGTTTTCAATACCAATACATACTAAAATTTTACGTTAATTTTAATTACTCGCTTATTAAGATCGATAAGATTGATCACATTACTATTAAGTAGTTAATTATTTTTAACGACACTCACTTTTCAATAAACTTAAACGATGTAGGTATATGTAATTCTACGGACATACGTACGTAACTTGTAATTTAAACGCAAATCAATAACTGAAAGAGCCTGTGCGCTGAAGACGATATCATCATCATCATCAGCCACAAGACGTCCACTGCTGAACATAGGCCTCCCCTAATGCCTTCCAGGCCGACCTGTGGAAGCGGCCTGCATCCATCGGCTTCCTGCAACCCTTGTTAGGCCGTCGGTCCATCTTGTAGGTGGACGTCCTGAAGACGATATACCATCTTTTAAAAGAACTGTAGAGACTTCATTCTCGGGTCTTTCATCTATGAACTTTGCTTAATACAGCCGACGAGCCTCTTATAAGCTATTTTCAGCTGCACCAACACAAAACTCAAATTCACAATACTTGTTTTTAGTCAAATACTATATAATAAATTTTATTGTCATAATCAACGTTATAAGGTTAGGTTATACGTTGCTGTATCATCATGTCTTCTTTAATTGGATGGGCAGATATGCAATCACTAAAACGTCAACCTGAATCATCAATCTCTCGCGAATTTAAGTAACCCATTAACGTAAATGCACGCAAAAACCACTTAATTTAAATACGAGATTTAGTTTCAAGTTTTCGGGAAAAGGTAGATGTGTATAGGAATAATAAAATTAGGTTGCATTGGGTTGTAGTTAGTAAATAATTAAAACTTTATTTTAGTATGACTGTCTCGGTGGCGCAGTTGTAATGCGTACGCGTTACGATTGAGGCTAACGCTGAGGTCTCGGGTTGGATCCGAGCGCTATTTTAATTATCTACATGATAAACTATTTCATTTCATTCTATTGTAGCTTAGAACTGTAAATCTAGGTACTGCAATATTCTTTTAAGGAATTTGGTTTGATCACTTTGGTTTGGTTTCTCTAGTAGGTAAGTATATTTGCTTACATGCACTCAAGTTAGTAAAATTGACAACACTATGGTACCTTCGTTCGGACAGAGACGTAGGTATAATAATTGGCACCTAAATATTGAACCTGTGTCATCGCAATAGTTTCATACCTACCATAAAGTAATTTACATTATAATATGTTATTCATATTCTAAGGTAATCATGAAACCCCTTGACCCATTTTAATTCCAGAATTAATAAGTCGTAAATATAATGCTGCGATGACAACAAATTAAATACAATATTTATGAATCCATTTATATATAAATGCATGGTTTTCGATTACAGTATTTCATTACAAATTATTTAGAATAAACTTATTGTTGTAAATACAAATAAAAAAACAATAAAAATTATATTCAATTAATTATAGCATCGTAAAAATTGGATAGGTTTTGCATTTATATATTGAGAGTAAATAATTCAAACTTTAAAAAAGCATAAAAAAAGATATAAATAATAAATTAATGCATCGTAAAAATTTGCATTCATTAAATTACATATTTTGAGTGTAATTAATTCAAAGTTTAATGTCTTGTGCGTGCGTTAGCTTATCTTATCAGTACGTAATCTGATGACCGCATTCAGCGACTAACTTGTGTTACTTTACTACTGAAGACTAGTTTTGTGCCGGCATAGCGATTGCGATTAATATAGCAAACAAGTTGTAGAGTCATGCTGAAGATACTTTTGTCTACAGCATGAATGCGCCGACTCTATCCAATATCACAGTCTTACAGAAAACTACTAACTCGACTTGAAGTAGCAGCTTGCTTTATACTGTAGGTGCGATTTCCGGAGGCCCGGAATACTGGACCTGTTATTATGTACACCCCGGAACGTGACTCATCTAAGTGCGTCACTATGACGGGTTTCCCACCATGTGTACAGTGTTCGATATCCAGTCTAGTACAAAAATATTAGGTACCCTTCCACCAGCTCAAACGTATATGTATGATTCTTTTGATACTAGGCATGCCTTTTAAGTTCTGTCGTTTCCATATTTCCCGGCAATTTTGAATTTGGATCTGTTCTATATTCGAATGTGTTTGAATTTTGAATCTCAAAACAGTTGAAAGTATTAGGATTAATGCTATTGTTTAGTCACAGCGTCGATTGGAATCTGTCAGGCTACGTACGAAAATGAATCTTTCTAAGGAAAATGTTCGTGCAATAATTTTCTACAACTTTAGAAGAGGCCTGACACGGCTTCTGTGTTTTGAAGAGCTAACATCTGTGTTCAGTGATGAAGCCCCATGACTGCGGACTGTCGAACGCTGGTATTTAGAATTCCAGCGTGGACATACTAGTGTTAATGACAAATCTCGTGTAGGACGCCCAAAATCCGCCTTCACTGAAGATAACATCATTGCTGTGAGACAACTAATTCTCGAAGATCGTCATGTGACGTATCGAGAGATAGAGGCTCTATTAGGCATCTCGGGGACAACCATTCAGAAGATCTTGCATGAAGCGCTTGGTGTGAGAAAGCTAGTTTGCCGTAGGATACCGCATCTGCTTTCCAACGATCACAAGGCGGCCCGCGTCAGATGGTGTAAGAAAACTCTGCAAAGGTTCAACCGAGGAGAGTCAAATCACGTCTACGACATCATCAGTGGTGAGAATCTTGGATTTATGCCTAAGATCCTGATTCCAAACAACAATCTACAATCTGGGTCTTTCAAGACGAGCCAAAGCCGACTAAAGTTGTTCGTTTTCGAAGCATTTCAAAGAAGATGGAGGCCACGTTTGTTGGAAAAACCGGCCATGTTGCGACTATTGCACTTGAAGATCGTAGAACGGTTAACGCAGAGAGGTATACCACAGTTTGTTTACCACAAGTTATCGCCGAACTTCGAAAATCTAACTCAAAGCGACGCATCATCCTGCACCACGACAACGCAAGCTCACACAGCGCTTGTCAAACGATTGAGTATTTGAAACAGGAAAAAGTAGAAATTCTTGACCATCCTCCATACAGTCCTGACCTAAGCCCTCACAATTTCTTTACATTTCCTAAAATTAGGAAAAGTCTTCGTGGTCAAAGGTTCCAGTCCGGTGAAGAAGCAGTCGACGCTTTCAAGTCAGCCATTTTGAACACCCCCACTTTAGAGTGAAATAAATGTTATAATAAATGGTTTGAGCGAATGGAAAAGCGTATTAAGCTACGTGGTGAATACTTTGAAAAGCAATAAAAAGTACTATAAGGTTCTAGTTGTGTTTTTTTCTTCAAACGACAAAACTTAAAAGGCATGCCTGTGAGTATTGATGAGTGGTAGAGATTACTTACCACAAAGTGACCCAGTCGCACGTTTGCCGGCCCCTGCTATAAAAAAACAAGTAACTTATCGTTGAGAAAATAGTAGACATTTGTTTTTGTGTGAATACCTTTTGTAATTCCTCTTGGATCCCCTCCATTATGAGACGTAGAGTAAGCATGTTGGATTTCTAATGACCGTGATGAACTATCAATATCATGAAAAATACCGGCATCTCTGAAGGAACAGAAGGATCTTCTGGTCGTAGTCATCGATAAAATATGCTCTTATACTAATTATCACCAGTGGTCTAGTGGCAGCGTACTTAGGGAAAAAACCATGAGATTCTGGGATCAAATCACAACTTATGTTTAAGTTTTCGAAATGAAAAAGTCATATTTACCTTTTGCTCGGGATTGGAATTTAATATATCGCCAGAAGGGTTGACGTCAGGCAGGCGGTCGGTCGTAAAAACTACAAGCCAAATCTTTCTGTAACATGTGTTAATAAACATTTAAAGCAACCAAATCGCCGCGCTGATCGCCGATGCTAAAAGTATCGTGAGCTGGGGCCCTTACAATGGCGGATGTGGGTAGGATAGTATCGTCGTTGCACATCTGCCTACCCCTTCAGGGATCTAGCCAATAATTAATAACAATTCAACCAAGACCTGATAGAATATAACCCGCTTAAAATAACTTCATAGAGTATAAAGATACTCTTGTGATGATAACAAGTGGGTAACATTAGCTTAAGTCATAGGTCGGCAACCTTCGTCCGCGTAATATATTTTACAACACTGTTTATTACCTCATTAATTAGATTTACACTTTTAACCTTCTTAAACTATGTTTGGTATGACGTGACGTGTTTGGTATGATTTGGTATGACAGTCTGTCATTGAAGTAAATGCGGTCTCTCAGACCCTCACTTTTAAAATCTAGATTCTAATATTATTAGAATACCAGCTTTTGCTGGCGGCTCCGCCCGCGTGTTTGTCTATTTTCAGGACAAAATGTGGGTACCCTATATCCTTCCCTAGGATGTAACCTATCTCCTTACCAAATTCCATTAAAATCCATTCAGTTTAGCCGTGAAAACGTTACTTTCAAATTCATATTATTGGTATAGATTAGCTTTTGTTCCTGGTTTCGTCCGCGAATGTGAATGTCTTTTTTCCAGGATAAAAGTAGCCTATGTCCTAATCTGGGTCATGGTTTATCTTTGTGCCAATTTCTGTATTGCTGTAATCCGTAGAGATTGATTCCCATTTTCCATCGTATTTCATCATCAGATCTTAACCAAATTTATATGTAACTACCCTCGTGGTAAATGGTGGCTGTTCCCTCATATGCGAGAGGCCGTCTGGGTTCGTACCACTGCTTTGAATATTTCTGCCGGCAAGCAGTAGTATTTAAGCATTGATTATGTTTCAGCTTGACGGACATTGAAGCCAGTGAAATTACTGGGCATTTAGAAATTTAGCATCGGGGTGACCAACGCAGTCCAATGTCATGCAGTGCTTTGTAATTTAAGGTTCTTTGTGGTGTTGCTTCTGGTTATGGGCAGGCTAGGCGTGGCTCTTACCGTAAGGCAAGCGACCTGCTCGTTCCGCCAATTAAACTAGTAAAAAAAATCTACCGAAGAAAAACACATCAAAATCTATCCACATTTGCGGAGATATCTAGTAACACAAAAAACAAAATACAAACGAATTGAAAACCTCCTTGTTTTTGCGGTCGGTTGAAAATCAATAAAATGTTTACAATCCCCGATAGAGCACGCACTAATATTCGTACACACATTTATTACATTCGACCCACATTCGAAATGACTTCCCATGACTATAACATTGAAGTAAATCACACAGTTGCCCGAAACGCGAGTTAATGCGCAATAAATTTCAAATTACACGCTGAATCCACAGATCCTAGCTTCTGTCGGGTTAGTGGTTAGAAATTACATTGGTTATTATAAACGTTTGCACAAAGTGCATGTAACGTTCTTAACGCATTGTTTGGCGGGAAAACAAAACTTTATCGATTTTAGTAGAGCCACAATGTAGGCAGTACTACAGAATGAATAATAAATGAATAATAGTTATTAAGTAAAATAAACTCAACAGTCACACGCATAATCCCGACCCCACACTAGGTTAACCTTTATCGTGGGTATATGGAACTTCGAGGGGCTTGTTGTGGGACAACACCCACATTTGTCTCGGTGTGGGAATCGAACCCACGGCCTCGCAATTCGCATCCGGCTACTCGCCCACTACGCCACGGAGACTGTCTGAATAAATGAATTGATCGGGATAGTACCACTGTCTCACAGAAAACTGATGAAGTACATACATACATACATACGCACTCACGCCTGTAATCCCCGAAGGGGTAGGCAGAGGTGTAACTAGTACACCCACATTTCGCCGAGCGTATCTCCGTCCCACGATGTGATAGGGGGCGAGCCTATCGCCATACCGGGCACAAATTCCAGACTCCGGGCTGATACTGAGAATTTCGAAATAGAAAAACCCAATACCACTTTACCCGACCTGGGGATCGAACCCGAGACCTCAGAGTTAGCCTCAATTGTAACGCGTACGCATTACAACTGCGCCACCGAGGCAGTCAATACTGATGAAGTAATAGCTGGCTATTCCGTTTCGTACGGTGATTGAGGTATCTGGAGGCCCAAATCCCGCCTCCCCTTTCCAATTCCGTAATTATCCTTTCACCCAAATCCTCTTTCCTATCCCTTTATTATGCTTACCCTTTAAGGTCGGCGACGCGTCCATGATTCTTGTGATATTGTGATATTGTGGGTATACATGGATAGTGGAGATCTCTTACCATCAGCTGACTCAATTGCTCGTTTGTCGGTCTATGCTATTAAAAAAAGATTTTACTCCGTTAGTACTGAATTATATAAGGGACCACATCGCAGCTGAACTCCATCGAACCATTTTTTTTATAAAACTATATTTAAAATTGGCGGAGAAATCGATGAACATACCTAAGTACATAAAAAAGGAAAAAAAGAATACTCACTGAATTAAGAACCTTCTCCTTTTTATAATCGGTTAAAAATCCTCCCAAAGTTTCGAATGTCTATCCTAATTTCTAATAATTTAGATTGGGCGATGATGAGTCAGTCAGGACTTTTCTTAAATAATATAGATGTATTATACAATTTAAGTTCATTAATTATTTAAAAATACCAATGGTGCCTCTAATCATTTGACTAAAGGACCTTTAGTTATTTCAGTTCCTTACTATAGCAATTTACATATTTTATTAAACAATAGGAATACTACGAAGTAATCATAGTACAATTAAAACAATATGCAACCCACACGCATACCATACTAGGTAAACATGTGATAAACTTGCCATGCTGGCGCCAACTCGAGAAAACCCATTAAAATATTACTACATTACTTTTTATTACTGCTATACAATAAATAATTACGAGCGCATGACATCAAGGTCCTTTAAGTTATTAGCTAAGTTAGCAAATAGAATACTGATCACTCCCTTTACTTATTTCTGATTCTTTAGGGCTTAGGCCGTATGTGGTATATAAATGATTCCACCAATGAAGGCCGTAGCGTTAATATTAAATGTATAAAAATTAAAATTAAAGTATGGATCTTTGTAAGTTTGAATGTTTATTAATCATTAACGCCTTATCGGTCGAAAAGATTCATATGAAAGATGGCACTTAGGCCATGATCTGAATTAGGATATTTTTTTGTTAACTTGAATGACGAGACGAGCAGCTCGCTCGCCTGATGGTAAGCGCCATATAAGCAGAAGCAACACTACTCAGGACTTTGAATAACAAAGCACTGCATGATACTGCACCGCGCTCTTCACCCAGAGACATAAGAGGCTAGCTTTCATAATGTCCAAAAATTGCACTGGCTTTAATGTCCTTCCAATAGAATATACCAGTGCTGCTTGACAGCAGAAATAGACAAAGCGGTATTAGCTACTAAAACGGCCTCTCGCATACGAGGGTCCTACCACCTGGTACATGTGCTATTTACCTATTTGGGATTGTTTCCACGTAACGATAGTTATTTCTAACTAGGTCTGTCTTTCTGTCTGGCGTTAGCCCAGCTTAGTGTCAGGGCCTGTCGTCCTACTTGAAAGCTTCTACATCGCCCGATCTTGAACATCCTCTGTATTGAGACTATTGACTCTCATGTTCCCCTCTAATATGTAATTTTTTATTTCTATGTGGGTACAATTGTATATTGTACTTCCTCTCATTGATCTCTATTAACTGTAGTATATCTACAATATAATTAATGTAATATAATCTATGATTTAAAATATCATCTAGAAAAATCTAGAGAAAGAAAAGAATCTAGAAAAGGCTATTTAAATATTTAGATTCTAATTTTGTTTAAACATTGTTAAAATCTTTAACTATTGGCGCTAGGACACATGACAAGAGAGAGTGAATTAAAACGGACTTGAATAATAATTATAACGGCGAAGTGTGGGTGTACTGGTTACACCTCTGCCTACCCCTTCAGGGATTACAGGCGTGAGTGCGTATGTATGAATTATAACGGAATGACAAAAGAAAAAGAGGAACAAATACTAGGAAATGGGAAGATGACATTATGAAAGTAGGTAGTTTCAAGTTCAATAAAGACAGAAAAAATTAGGAAAAAATATAAGCAGTCGGAAGAGGTCTTATGGTATCACGGGAGTTATGGACCATTTCTAAAACTGGAAAACTCGATGAGGTAAAATAACATAAAAAATATGTATGTATAACCTTTATTACTGACACAACAAATTCATCTGACTATTATAAATGTGAAAGTTTGGATGTTTTTGGGTTTGTGGATTTGGATGTTTGTTAGTAAATCAAGCCTTAACGGCTTAACGTTTTTGAATTAAATTTGGCACACAGGTAGACCATGACCTGGACAAAGGCTACTTTTTATTCCGGTAAAGGTCATACACGCCGCTGGAGCCGCGAGCAAAAGCTAGAATAATAATAAATGTAACTATTGCAGTCAAAATAATTTATTTTGTAAATAAATATAATAGCTCCATATTTCACCAGAATCCGCGTACACTACTGCCGTTGTTCGATGTTGTTCTGCGAAGTGCATTTGTATTGAGAGCTCTCTCCGATCTACAATGTAGTGAGTTCTAAGAACATACACTCCTCAGAAGTGTATTCGACATAGTTTACATCAATATAAATTGCGATAAACGTGTACCAATCATGTATTTGCCGCGAATCCACTTCGTCTAATAGGTTAAGTTATACATTTAACGTATATTGATAGATTTTCTAAACAAGAAAGGGATGCTCCATTCACCTGTTTCATTATATAACAATAATGTGGGTATTGTGGGTTGGCAAGTCCCTCGTAGTTCTTGATACCCACGATACAGGTTATCCTAGTGTGGGGTCAGGACTATGTGTGTGACTGTTGGGTGTATTTATTTATTTATTTAATCATTAAAATTTCAATATTTTACTTTATAATGTTCCTCATTGGCACAAGTTGAGCTGCTCTAACTCTGTTCAAAATTAATTGTATTATCTTAGTGCAAATATTGTAAATGAATTTTATAAAAGAGCAACGGAGTTTCTTGTCCGAAGACAAGTTTAACGAAATAGCATTCCGAACTGGCAGTAGAGTTTAAATTTGACTGAATCTAAATGATGTATAACATTTTATGGATTCAATAAAATATTTTCGTTTTCATATTACCTACTCTATATTTTAATAATAAAATAAATAAATAAATACACCCAACAGTCACACACATAGTCCTGACCCCACACTAGGTAAACCTGTGTCGTGGGTATCAGGAACTACGAGGGACTTGTTGTGGGACAACACCCACATTTGTCTCGGTGTGGGAATCGAACCCACGGCCTCGCAATTCGCATCCGGCTTCTCGCCCACTACGCCACGGAGGCTGTCTGTTTTTACCGAATTATTATTTATCTTTATTTTCTTTTAACTCATCCTTATTTTCAACAAGACCATCTCCATCAATTAGTAATTCTTCATTGTCAATATTCTTATAATCTCGCGAATCACGTGTAATAAATGTATTTTAGTTTGATAATGAAATGTGGAGAGCATATGTATTGGCGCCAGTCTCAATGCCGTGAAATCACAATTTGGCTTCACTTAACCATGTCTGGCTGGGGTTTGACTCATGCCGCATGCCTTAACGCCGCCATACGAAATCTTTTTTTTAGAATCGACCCAAAGTTACGGAACTTTTGCCCTTTTTTCGGCCTAATTACGTTTCGAGACGTCCTTCATTGTTTGTGACTCAACAACAATCCGAGTTATATTAATATATTGTATGATATTATGTTTAAAAAGCAGTGATAGTTCAGCGGGTGTGATATGGACTGTCGAGATTAACGTCGCATATTCGAAACCAGCCCCAAGAGCATACACCTCTGATTGTTCTTAGTTACGTTTTTAATAATTGTTAATTAACACTTGCTTCAACGGTGAAAGAAACATCGTGAGGAAACCTGCATACCAGAGAAGTTATTCCGTCTCCATAAGAATTTCGAAGGTATGTGAAGTCTGCCAACGCGCATATGGCCAGCGTGGTGTACTAAGGCCTAACCCCTCATCCAATAGAGGAGGCCCGTGCCCATCAGTGGGAGATATATTATAATACAGGGCTAGTATTATTATTCTGTTTCAGCTTAGGTTGGACACTTTTAAATTTGCCAATTTACCAAAGTTTTCCCAATGCTGGTGATTTTATAAAATAATCGTAATGTGGGGTGCACTGTATTTACGACTGCTGGGTGTAATAAATGGATGGATGAAGGCTTTATTTCAACTGAGCGTGCTTCGAAAGGCACGTAAAAATTCGATCCTGACTCCCAGCTGTTATCAACTAATAGCAGTAGTTAACCCAAATCAGAGGCCTTCGGGCGGCTTATTAACTTTGACACCAAGCTTACATCATTAAACATTCGATATAGAGTAGACTAAGTAGGCTTATTCTATCTTCTTCGTTTTCTTCTTACTGCCTCTCAAACTAATGAAGGCTGTCAGTTCAGCATACTGTCTTTTATCGTTTGCGAGACGTAATAGTGTCTCAGCACTCCCTATCCCTGGACACTCTCGGATGTTCCGCAGCTTTGACATTTTCCTTGAACCAGATTTATTTTTACCAGCTACTTTTCCAATCATAATTACTTCAACTGAAGGACCTCGTATCTGTATACTATCTGATCTTAAAGACCTATCGAGGATGGCTCATCATGACAGAATTTCATCAGTTATTATTGCTATCCAAACAAAAGTGGTAGAATGGTAGATCTTTTTAGTGGTCGAGCCACACAGTAGAGGATAGAAGTGAAAACTATGTAACTTGTGAATTGTTTATTTTTGGTTTATAAAGAAGTGTTAATGTCCAATTTAATTGTTTATATATAATGTATACTAATCACGCACGGAGGTATGTCTATGTACATATATACAAGGTATACATATATGCTCATGGGAAGCGTGCGGTGACGATGACGCGAGTTTCACGCTTTTTGTTCACACAAAAAGTGCTCAACGCGCCTAAAGAAGTTTTCACCTCAAAATTGCTCTCTAATCGAAGATCACTAATCAGTAATCCCAAATCCTTTTTTTTATTGACGAGACTGGCAGGTCAAGTAAGCGTCACGCCCACCTATAAATAGAAGCTGCACCATTAGAACTTCGAAATATGAGGTACTGTATGGCACTGAACTGCGCTCGTCACCCTAATACATAACGTGTCTCATAATGCCCAGTGATTTCAGTGGCTTTTAATGTCATTCAAACCAGATTACAACAGTGTTTGCATTTATTTGCTTTCTTTCTTTACATACTGTTGCTTGACGGTAGATATAGACAAAGCGGTGGTACCTACCCAGACGGCCTCTCGCATACGAGGGACCTAGCACCTAGTAGTTCATTGGTGGAGATCACATACTATCAGAAGTAGCTGCAATAAAAATAACTTGCTCTACCAAACTCAAATCATTAATCTCTAATCCGAAACCCTTTTTCAAAACAACGCACCAATTAATATAACAACATAATGAGTAACCATTAATATCTACAATATTATTGCAGTAACCTTATTGTATACTAGTAATAAAACTGCATTTTTATTATCAATATCTATAGCAGTGCAATCTCGATTAACGAATATCAAGGGAATTAAAAAATATTCGTTATACCGCGTAATTTGTTATAATGAAGTTTTTTTTATAGTATAGGCCGGCAAACCAGCAAGTGGGTCACGTGATGGTAAGCGATCTCCACCGCCCATGTACGACCACAATACAAAAGAATTATGGGCGCGTTGCTGACCTTAAAGGAAAGGGATAATAAGGGATTGGGAAGGGGAGGGGGATTTGGGCCTCCGGATATCTCACTCACCGTACGAAACGCAGCAGCAAGCTGCTACTTTACGCCGGTTTTCTGTGAGACAGTGGTAACGACCCGGACGAGACGGCCCATTCATACTGTAGACAAAATTGTCTACAGCGTGGCTCTACCACTCGGAAAAGGAGGTTTGTTGTAAAGAGGTTGGATTAGACTACGATTTGTTTTAATAGGTAAACGTGTCTGAACCTGTCGCAACATGAATTACTATTGTATAATTAAGTGGGAATTATTGATAGGATAGTTTATGTAAATGTTATAGGTAAAGAAATCATAAAATAGACGTAGATTAATGCTTTCTATCTATATTCTGCAATTATTCAAAATTCGTATTAAAAAGGATTTGATACATATATTCGTAATGTAAAGGTATATTTTGCATTAGCTCTTATGGACAGTTCTAGGGGATTTTGTAAAAATCCTTAAATCAAGAAATTCTTATATTGAGGCTCGTTATATTAAGGTTACACTGAAGTATCTTCTAATATATAAAATTTTCGTGTCACAATGTTCGTTCCCATACTCCTCCGAAACGGCTCGACCGATTTTTATGAAATTTTATATGCATATTCAGTAGGTCTGAGAATCGGCTACTATCTATTTTTCATCCCCCTAAATGTTAAGGGTGGTCTATGCCTAAATTTTATTTTTTTTAAATTTTGTTTTTATTTTTTTATGATACAGCATTAAAAAATACATACAACCCTAAATTTTCACCCTTCTACCATCAATCCTTATTTTTTAATAGTCATTTTAGTATTTTTGTAAAGCGCGTTTCTCACCGGGGGCGCCCACTAGGCTACTTTAATCCTGGAAATAGGCATTCACGCTGACGGAGCAGCGGGCAACAGCTAGTATATTCTATAAATTTATAAGTATTAGTATTATTTCACTTTTCATACAATTCACATATTATACTGAGTTTATACTATGTTTTCCATCACTCTATTGTACACCACCATCATCTTTTACTTCCATTTCTGTCCATCCAAAGGTTGTCTGGCAAACCGCTTTTAGCGATAAGACCGCCCATTGTAAACACAAACAGTGTTTTAATTAATAATATTGTAGGCGACGCGTTATAGCTGGCCGGCTGATATTATATTTAAAAACATTATAAGCCTTCGGTATTTGAAAATATAAATCTAGATGGTCGAGACGCGGTAGGTGTGCACAGGGCGACAACGGGGTAGGCGCGGGGCGCGGGGAGTGGTCGAGCTCCAAGCGTTTTGGCGCCATCAGGCGAGTTTGAATGAGTGCACGTAAGAGGGCGCCGCAGTACACACCTATTGTTGATCATCATCTCGAATTTTGGAAATTTTCTTCGTGTTTTATTCGCACCCTTATCAAATATGTTTATTATTTTATGTTATTATTGGTTATACAATAAAGAGTACCTGTAGTATGAAATGTGGGATGTGGACTCAACAATGATTGTCCCGATAGTCATTTCTGCTAATGGGTTGATACCAAAGAGCCTCGATCAACACCTCCAGAGGCTCTCAATTGGTCGTTGGATCAAGAGCCAGATTCAGAAAGCAGTATTTTTGGACACGGTACGCATTGTGAGAGTGAGGACACTCTGGGGTCCTAACCACCAGTGGCTTGGGCCCTAGGCCTCACCATTGGAGGGTGATACTTTTTATATTTTAAAATGATTTTTTAAAGTAATCTAATATATAAAAATGTAAAAAAATAAAATAAAATAAAGAGTACTATACAAAGTATTGTATTATGATTCATTCAGTTCAATTCATCTTATCACCCCGACCGATGTCTGATGAGGTTTTGGCAGACGTCTCCTTACTCCTGACTCACCAACTGATTCGAGCTGTGACATCATCTGCGTCTGGGGCATGTAGGTATACAATTGGATACATTGTAGACTATACGTCTTCGCTAATGTAGGGTACGTGTTTGAATTTACATTTCGTTTTGTACTTGTCTTCGTGCTAGTCTAGTTTGGATTATGGTAGAGTAGTTTTATTTGATGATGGCCCTGGACTTTTTCCGGTAATAAAATAACGGTTAACAAAACTTAGAAACCGACTTCAAAATAAAAACACTGTAAAGTCAAAAATAACAGATTCTATCTATTCTATTCTCTTAAGAGTTTTATCGGTTCACCCAGGCCAAAGTTCTGAGGTAACAAACATAAAAACAATCGAATTGAGAACCTCCTCCTTTTTTTGAAGTCGTTTAAAAAAGGAGACCACCTTCACAGTAAACTCTATCGAATACAAGAAATAATCATCCAAATCGGTCCACAATTGACATTTTTTTTTTATAGTATAGTTCGGCAAACGAGCAAGTGGGTCATCTGATGGTAAAAGATCTCAACTACCCATGTAGGCCCACAATACTAAAATAATCATGGGCGCGTTGCCGACCTTAAAGGAAAGGGATAAGTAAGGTATTGGGAAGAGGAGGGAAATTTGAGCCTCCGGATATCTCACTCACCGTACGAAACGCAAGCTGTTACTTTACGCCGGTTTTCTGTGAGACAGTGGTAACGACCCGGACGAGCCGGCCCATTCATGATGTAGACAGAATTGTCTACAGCGTGGCTCTACCACTCAGATTTATGCATGATTCTTCAATTCATAGCTAAGAACCATCTCAATTATACAAGCTTTCTAATAAGAAAACCTACATCCACCATCGCGTCATCACTCATTGCATCAGTTAATTCGTTTCTGTACTACGTTACGATATGAATACCATAGCAGATACAAGGGGATACCATAGACAAGGGGGTCAAACGTATACCCCCTTCTTTTTTGTCGGGGGTTAAAATGGTTACATACGCACTCACGCCTGTAATCCCCGAAGGGGGTAGGCAGAGGTGTAACCAATACACCCACATTTCGCCGAGCGTATCTCCATTCGACGATGTGATAGGGGGCGAGCCTATCACCATACCGGGCACAAATTCCAGACTCCGGGTTGAAAATAAGCATTTCATGATATTAAATTAGGCATTTTATGATAGAAAAACCCAATATCACTTTACTCGACCCGGGAATCGAACCCGAGACCTCAGCGTCAGCCTCAATCGTAACGCGTACTCATTAAAACTGCGCCACCGAGGCAGTCTAAATCAGTTAAAATGGTTCTATTCGGATAACACTATAAAATGTTCCGATACAGTAGGAATGTATTTACCTACTATTTGTTACTGAACTAAAATACTAGCTTAGTTCGAACTTAGCGTTAAATGTAACTGGTTTCAAATCTATAACATGAGCTAAACAATGCATTCCTCGAATAAGTTGCCGGTCACTTCTGGATATTTCTCCGAAAGAGTTTACAAATAGTTTTGGCGCACCAACCAGAATAACAACATATTTCTTTTCTTTTATTCAGCTTAAATACGAGACTACCTGCAGGCCAATTCTGGTAATTTTAAATGTTCAAAATATCAATCCGTCCATCATCTAGTCTCAGCGTCAAGAAAGTTGCAAATGGCATTCTCTTAAACCAATAATCAACGTCAAATGTGAACATAGATCGTAATGAGATTGAATGTAGAATAAAAGTTGACTGAAGCCAAAACGGTATAATGCTACTGCTAATGCTTGGTGCATTTGACGTTGATTATTGGTTTAAGAGAATGCCATTTGCAACTTTCTTGACGCTGAGACTAGATCGGAATGATATTTTGAACATTTAAAATTACGAGAATTGGCCTTCAGATCACTCGTTTGCATACAAAAATATAAGCTTTTGCTCGCAACTCCGCCTGCGTGAATGGCCTTTTCCAGGATAAAAAATAGCCTATGTCCTGATACAGGTCATGTCTGCCAAATTTCATCTAAATCAGTTCACTTGTTAAGGCTTGATTGACTAATACCTAAACATCAAAATTCACAAATTCACACAAATCCAAACTTTCACATTAATAATAGTAGTAGGAAGTAGGATAAGTCCACGCCTATATCCCCGAAGGGGTAAGTAGAGTTGCAACTAGTTCACCCACATTTTGCCGAACTTCTCTTCGTCCCATAATGTGATAGGTGAAGAGCCTATCGCCATACCGGACACAAATTCCAATCGACCCGGGATTCGTATGTAATTTTCAGAGACAAAAACTCAAATTGTAATTGTCCGAGCTGAGAATTCAACCCAGGACCTCAGTCCTGACTGTAGTCAGTCTCAGCCTTAGCACGCTGCCACTAGACCAATGAGGTGACATGATATTATACAATACGTAACAAAAACCCTGTTGGGCGTTTTAACTGGGATACTCGTATCAGAATCGATATTCAAACGTAATGAAAAAGCTCTAAACTAAACTAATATTGGACTACAAAAATAATCATTTTTAAACATAATTTTTTTGTAAACTATATTTCAATTGATTACCCCTGCAAGAGGCATATTTTTTTTATGACATATGCCGGCCAACGAGGAAGTGGGTCACCTGATGGTAAGTGATCTCCACCGTCCATGTACGCCCACAATGCCAAAAGAGTCATGGGCGCGTTGCCGACCTTAAAGGAAAGGGATAATTAAGAGATTGGGAAAGGGAGGGGGATTTGGGCCTCCGAATATCTCACTCACCATACGAAACGCAGCAGCACGCTGCTACTTTACGACGGTTTTCTGTGAGATAGTGGTAACGACCCGGACGAGCCGGCCCATTCATGCTGTAGACAAAACTATCTACTGCGTGATCCACTTTATTACCACAGAAGAAAGAGAACTATCTCCTTTTGATAGTCGGTAAAAAAATAAAATCGGCGTGAGGTACCTTTAACTGCCTTGCGCTTGCATTTCGTGCGGCCAAAGATCGCTAGAGGCTAAATAACTCTTCCGTCATATTTGTCATTCATTATCTTCTATCATTATGCATTATTTATTGCCTCGTCGTAATAATAAGTAATCTATGGTATTACTTAACTATAATTACATAAGTTGTAACTCCTTTTATTTATTACAAGCATTTGCTCGTGACTCCGACCGCGTGATTGTCTTTTTTCCGGGACGGAAGTACCCTATGTCCTTCCCCAGGATATAACCTATCTCCTTGCCAAATTTCATTAAAATCCGTACAGCCATTTAGCCGTGAAAACGTAAGATTCAAGATTTTTATTTGTGAAACATGAGTATACATACACAAAGCATGCAAGTTGTTAAAATATTAAAAAAGCGATCAATCAGATAGATAGTTAGTTTCGCTTTTATAATATATTTTTTTACACCTTGGGTTGGTTTTAGTAGGGATTTCTAAGGGTTTCTATTTCTTTTTTCTAGTAATAAATATAACTTATGTTACTCAGTGATAATGTAGCTTTCTAACGGCAAAATAATTTTTGAAATCGGTCCAGTAGTCTCAAGTTTATTCGTAACATACAAAAATAAATCATTCCTCTTTATAATATTAAATTAGTGTAGATTTACTAGCTTTTGCTCGTGGCTCCGACCGCGTGAATGTCCTTTTCCAGGATAAAAAGCAGCCTATGTCCAGGTGATGGTCTACCTGTGTGCCAAATTTCGTCCAAAACCATTCAGCTGTTACGGCGTGATGGACCAACAAACATCCAAACTTCCACATTTTCTACTTGCTGAGTAATTTTAAGATTTTAAGTAAACTGCCATTATACAAATGAGGTGATATAATGAAGTTTCTACCACCAAGCAGTAGTGTATAAGGACTGTTGTGTTCCGGTTTAAAGGACATTGAAGCTAGTGACATTACTGGGAATTAGACTTAACAACTTATGTCTCCATGTAGTTCTGTGTGGCGCTGCTTCTGTTTATGGACAGGCGTGGAGCTTGTCATCAGGCGAGCGACCTGCTAGTCTCTTCGTTCAAGCTAATAAAAACACCCAAACGGATTAAGGGTGAAATGGGTCCATTCATATGAGCTGATCACCCATCTGTGTAACTCTCAGACGCCCCCACCATAAATATAATACAATACTAATACACATAAAACATATTCTTAGCAAGTGTTCAGTCTTCGTGTTCATTCAGAGTCAAGTTTGTTTAATAAATCTATTGGTGAAGGATGTTTTATCAATCTGCGTAAGAGATACGTGCTCAAGGAAGATAGACATCATTCATAAGTTCGCCACAGTTGATTATATACAGTAGCATCATTGTATTTGGAATAAAAATGTATATTTATCCAAATAATGTTTTGACGGTAGGCAGCGGCTTTGCTGTGCCCTGGCATTGCAGAAGTCTATGGGCGGCGATGACTACTTACCATCAGGTGGCCTGTTTGCTCGTCTGCCTATCCAGGCAGTAAAAAAAAGCTAAATAACATTACGCTAAGACTCACGGGAGCAAAGCAGTAACATGCACGCGGGTGAGACCATAGAGAATGCTGGCATAATATAGAGTAGGCAGGAATAAAGTTACATACATACACACTCACGCCTGTAATCCCCGAAGGGGTAAGCAGAGGTGTAACCAGTACATCCACATTTCGCAGAGCTTATTTCCGTTTCATGTGATAGGGACGAGAGCCTATCGCCATACCGGGCACAATTCCAGACTCCGGGCTGATACTGAGCATTTTGTAATGGAAAAACCCAATATCACTTTTACCCAACCCGGGGATCGAACTCGAGACCTCAGCACAGCAGTCGTACCGCATACACATTACAATTGCGCCACCGAGGCAGTCAAATTAAGATCAAAATCTAGCTGGTTCTTTTTTTCGCGGGAATAAATCATGTTATTGCCACCGCTGGGAGGGTTATGGTGGATTTTCTGGTCTTACGACCCAACGTTAAGCCGCCTGGGAGATGGAAGAATCATCCGGACGACAGCTGGGCCGAGTCCCTAACTCTATGTACGCCCTACACCGGTAATACCAACCAAACCCATCGGTGCCTTCTTCGGCGCATAAGAGACTGTCGCGGGTTCCAGAGGCGAGAAGCGCCGAGACTTCTGCCAGAACTTTCGCTGCACAGTGCCGTGTAGCGGCCCGACTCTGAATATAGGAGGGATCGGAAGCCCCGGCGCACCAATTGACGTCCTCAACGGCAGCCAGGGCAAAAACCACCCGCGCTGTCGTCCATCCCGAGGTCGCACTATTAATAATAATAAATAAATACACCCAACAGTCACACACATAGTCCTGACCCCACACTAGGTTAAACCTGTATCGTGGGTATTGGGAACTACGAGGGACTTGCCAACCCACAACACCCGGACCCGAAACAAATATTTGTGGATTAGACAAACATTTGTCTCGGTGCGGGAATCGCTCACGCTTCGGAGCCGGCTACTCGACCACTGCGTCACGGAGGCTGTCTGGCCTGAACGTTACAGTTCAAAAGGCTCTATGATAACCCTTATGGCTGGACCCTACTCAGTGTTCCAAGGCTTGATGTATTTCTGTATGCTACGAGTGTGAGATCTGTAGAAGCAATGTCTCCTTTTTTATCACCTGGGACAGTCGGTTTAAGCACTCATTACACATTCTAAAGTTCTACATGTTCCACTCCTAAAAATATTTTTCCCATCGACTTCGAACCTAAAATTCCATATAGGTAATACTTTTCCAGATATTGGCTAAGCCTGTATGTGCATTTTAAAATGTTCAAATGCATAGTTGGCTGTACGCGCTATAAAATAGTCAACTTACCTACTGCTTATGCAACTTCACCGTGGCATTAGTGTGGGGCCTGAATGCAGTCACGTGTCCAACACATGTCTTAGGTCGACACCCTTTGCACCACCCTCTATTTGCACCCTCGACCACCCTTATACCGAAGGAATAGAGTCTTGAATCGCCTGCGGTAACAGCTTTTTCTACTGCCAACAAACTGCAGACAGGATGGCATGTTAGGACCCACAATGGGAATTTTAATGATAATACCTCCACGTTTTCGGTTTAATTATTTGTTAAGCTAAACAGTATCCAGGGATTTCTTGCCGTAAACATTATAAAGATTACTAAGAAGTGTGAGTACAGATTTGGATTGATTTTGTTTAGGGTTTCCGTGTTGCAATTATAAATTATTAACAAAACTTCTTGGAAGCTTTGTGTCCTTTCTATATTAAGACTAAAATGTGTTATATGATATTTTATACGCTAAAATTATACACTAACATGGTCTCTCGTAGAACATACATACATACATAATATTCACTCACGCCTGTTATCCCCGAAGGGGTAGGCAGAGGTGTAACCAGTACACCCACATTTCGCCGAGCGTATCTCCGTCCCTTATGTGATATAGGGGGCGAGTCTATCGCCATATCGGGCACAAATTCCAGACTCCGGGCTAATACTGAGCATTTCGTAATAGAAAACTCCGCCACCGAGGCAGTGTCAAATATGATATTAAATACGCTAAAAATAATTTTACCAAGTATATAAATACTAACTTGGTCTCTCGTAGAAATATGACGTTGTAACAAAGTCTTATATGAATCGGTTTAATTATTGCAGCTTTGTATTGAAGAACACATGTTAATAGTAGGTCAAATGTTTACGTGTTACTAATTTTGGATACCTGCCAGTTTAAACTTGCATTTGCCGGTGACTTTACTTGTACGACATGATATTATGTCACGGTCACAACTCCTTCGCGGTCAAAAATACATTAACAATTAGACAAAACTACTCTCAAATTGTAAATCAAGATATATTTTTATTGACACCCAAGCAATTTAAATCAGTTTTACCTGAAAATTAAGCCTCTTTTATCGAATAGTAGAAGGATTGTGAGTACGTTGCCATCCATAGAGGAAAGAAACCAGAGATTGAGAAAGGGGACTGTAGCTTAAAGCCTCCAGAAATCTCACTCGTCGTATGTAATGAAAAAGTTCAAGGCATCACTATGCTATACATACCGGTTTTCTGTGAGACAGTAGCACTGTCCGGAGGCCCAAATCCTCTCCATATTCCCAATACCCTAATCATCACTTTCCTTTATTGATTGCAACGCGTCCATGATACTTCGAGTATTCTGGATGTTTAAGGGTGCTGGAAGAAGGTAAAGAACAAGATAAAGGAGCCTGAAACGTTGGTCAGACCAGGTGTCGGAACAGCTGAAGACATCAGTCAACGTCCATTAAGCCGAATACCGTAGCAAATGGAGAAAATCCATTAATTGGATCCTTGAACGGAGTCACGATCAGCAATGAGGGAACGATATAGGAGGAAGGGCGCTGGAGATCACTTAGTATCAAGTGACCCACTTGGTCGTTTGCCAGCCTTTGCAATAAATAATTTAGCACTATTGTGGTGGAGCTTATTAATTCTTACTGTGGTCAACAGCGTTACTACCTGTTGAAAACTAATTATAGTAATATTTTGTAAAAAAACTAATTAATGTGTTTTTTTTTATTGCATTGGCCGGCAAACGAGCAAGTGGGTCACTTGATACTAAGTGATCTCCACCACAGTCACGGGCGCGTTGCCAACCTTAAAGGAAAGGGATAATTAAGGGATTGGGAAGGGGAGGGGGATTTGGGCTTCCGGATATCTCACTCACCGTACGAAACGCAGCAGCACGCTGCTACTTTACGTCGGTTTTCTGAGAGACAGTGGTAACGACACGGACGAGCCGGCCCATTCATGCTGTAGAAAAAAACTGTCTACAGCGTGGCTCTACCACTCGTAAAACAACATGATGTGTCAACAGACATGCACATTATAAATTTATTACTAAGATGCGCGACCGAATTATCTATTCCGTGAAATAATAAACGTTGTTTGGGTTAGACACTCGGGCGCCAATTAACTCTGTTCTCAGAATGCGTTTCATAACTGAGCATTTAACATCTATTACAGATTTGTAAGTTTTTTTATTTATTTATTTAAGCTTCTTATATACAATATGTTTAAAGGCGGACTTAATGCCAAAGGCATTTTCTACCAGTCTACCTGTGGGTGATGCAGAGACGAGAAGGGAAGAGGAGGGGGATTTGGGCTTCCGGATATCTCACTCACCGTACGAAACGCAGTAGCAAGCTGCTACTTAACGCCGGTTTTCTGTGAGACAGTGGTCACGACCCGGATGAACCGGCCCATTCATGCTGTAGACAGAATTGTGTACAACGTGGCTCTACCACTCACAATATCAGAATATCAGTTTAATAATTGGTCTACAGCGGTCTTAACAAAGTTAGAACGGCTATACAAAAGTGATTTGCAGTGCAGAAGATATAAAAAAATAAGTATAATTGCGCTACAAGAACTACCTAATATCAATTCTTGTAGCAAGATTGTATCGCGTATATAATTCTATAAGAACCGTATATATACACATGGTATTTACGCGTGTTGAATCGGGAGCAAAAGCGAATAGATTGTATGATTGAAATGTGTATCTTGTTACGCATACTGAAGGCCAATTCTCGTAATTTTAAATGTTCAAAATATCATTCCGATCTAGTCTCAGCGTCAAGAAAGTTGCAAATGAGATTGAATGTAGAATAAAAGTTGACTGAAGCCAAAATGGTATAATGCTACTGCTAATGCTAGGTGCATTTGACGTTGATTATTGGTCTAAGAGAATGCCATTTGCAACTTTCTTGACGCTGAGACTAGATCGGAATGATATTTTGAACATTCAAAATTACGAGAATTGGCCTTCACTGATTCATGATTCATTCATAGAATCAAACGATGTCAACGTCTTCTTGATAACTATGTCTCGACATGATTAGCGCAGGGCAGTGTCATGTGGTTGGCGCTCACTTGGGGAGGCTTCCAACCAGCCCCGGATCTACGATTTTTTCGAACCGGGCCAGAAACTTGATAGTGGCGCCCCTCTCTCCAGCGTTTGAGATAAATTACTTAAAAAAACTAAAATAAAATAATATTTCGTGTGTAATTTTACTGCCTGCCTCGGTGGCGCAGTTGTAATGCGTACGCGTTACGATTGAGGTCAAGGCTGAGGTCTTGGGTTCGATCCCCGGGTCGGGTAAAGTGGTATTAGGTTTTTCTATTACGAAATGCTCAGTATCAGCCCGGAGTCTGGAATTTGTGCCCGGTATGGTGATAGGCTCGCCCCCTATCACATAAGGGACGGAAATACGCTCTGCGAAATGTGGGAGTACTGGTTACACCTCTGCCTACACCTTCGGGGATTACAGGCGTGAGTGCCTATGTATGTTTTGTGTGTAAGTTTTCGATTCGAAAAATCACATCGTCCCGTAATCGGAATTTGTGCCCAAAATGGCGATAAATTTACCCCTATCACATCAAGGAACGGAAATAATCTCGTCGAATCGTGGATGCAATTTACCTACCCCTTCGGAGATACAGGTGTGAGCTTATGCATGAATAAGAGCCATAAACAGACACCAAAAAAGGCAATGATGTAATGAAAGTGACATCATGGTATGTATCAAGTTCACGAGCAATCAATCTGGAGAAAGCAGATGTGTCGCGCGGACAGCGGTGTTAACGAAGCAATTGAAATTGATCATGTTACGCGGCGACCGGACCGCCGCAGCCCTGCCATATGGTGCATCAATTATTATTGCTTGTTCACATTCACAATAAGGAAGATATATTTTCGAATGGTTTTGTACTGTTAGCCTATATTGCTTTTACAGCTTCACCTGACAATAAAGCTGGCGCATATGGCCCTGTAGCCAGAAATATGTTTAATGTATTTGTAGCGATTAAGCACAGAAGCGCCTTTTAGAAGGCTCAGACCTCAGCTTGAGCAATCGCTGGCGAGTATAGTTTAGGGCCGCCAATGCACATCATTGTGCCGAGGGCCAGTTGTGGGAGTTCGGACGCAGGCGTGTGCTAAGTCGGAGTCGCGTATTATTATTGCAATTCGGATTGGGCAAGAAAAGTGCTGCTTTGGACTGTGATGGAGTCGTTGGGATTTGCCAAAACATGTTTGGGATGACGACAGAGGTATATTTTCGTGGGTTGTGTTATGAATGTGGCTACCTTTTTTATAGGAAGGTACGGGTATACTTTGTGTTTTCTGTGTGATGTGGTACAATCCTGGTTGTGCCGATTCATTAAATATACAAAACTGACTATAGCATGATTATCGCTAAAAATATAATACAAATATTTTACCAGACTGTCTCGGTGGCGCAGTTGTAATGCGTATGCGTTACGACTGAGGCTGACGCTGAGGTCTCGGGTTCGACCCCCGGGTCGGGTAAAAGTGGGTTTTTTCTATTACGAAATGCTCAGTATCAGCTCGGAGTCTGGAATTGTGCCCGATATGGCGGTAGGCTCGCCCCTATCACATCATGGGACGGAAATACATTTGGCCAAATGTGTGTGTACCGGTTACCCCTCTGCCTACCCCTTCGGGGATTACAGGCGTGAGTGCGTATGTATGTATGTATTTTACTAGGTGATAGGTCTCTCGTATGCAAGAGCCTGTCTGGGTTGGTATCACCGCTTTGTTTATTTTTCCCGCCTAGCAGCATGTACGAACTGTTCTGTTTCGTTTGGAGGACATTGAAGCCAGTGAAATTACTGGGCATTATAAGACAATAACTTATGTCTCGGTGTGATGAGCGCAGTCCATTGTCATGCAGTGCTTTGTTGTTCAAAGTTCTGTGTGGTGTTGCTTCTGTTTATGGGCAGGCGTGGCGCTTACCACCAGGTGAGCGACCTGGTTCGTTTTGACGTTCAGGCATATAAAAAAGTACAACGCTTTAGGTCTCGCGCTGGGACACTCATCGTTTCGATCTTGAACCATATTCACCCTGCATGATTCCAAGTTAAAACATTGAATTATCATTATTATTTGACAGCCTCCGTGGCGCAGCGGGCGAGTAGCCGGCTGCGAAGCGAGAGGCCGTGGGTTCGATTCCACAAATATTGGTCTTGGGTCTGGGTGTTGTGGGACCGCAAGTCCCTCGTAGTTCCTGATACCCACGACACAGGTTTACCTAGTGTGGGGTCAGGACTATGTGTGTGACTGTTGGGTGTATTTATTTATTGATTATTATATTGATCATTTCAGTTTAATCGTTATTAGTGGAATATCTAAGTTTATTTTATGAATGCAATTTAGTGATACAATTTGCGCTATCAGAAATTTATCACAGGCCGAAGTCGCAATGATGTAGTATTGCTGCTATTCGGTAGCGAGTATTCGACATAAATCTTATATAATAATAATAATAATAATATAAAAATAATACACCCAACAGTCACACACATAGTCCTGACCCCACACTAGGTAAACCTGTATCACGGGTATCAGGAACTACGAGGGACTTGCCAACCCACAACACCCAGACCCGAAACAAATATTTGTGGTTCACACAAACATTTGTCTCGGTGTGGGAATCGAACCCACGGCCTCTCGCTTCGCAGCCGACTACTCGCCCGCTGCGCCACGGAGCTGTCGAAATGCAGATTTATAGCTATTATGTTACTGTTGATATATTTATTTTTGATTAGTTATTTTGAATATATTTCAGAAATACAGACTTTTTGAGTGGTAGAGCTACGCTGAAGACAGTTATGTCTACAGCATGAATGGGCCGGCTCATCCGGGTCGTTACCACTGTCTCACAGAAAACCAGCGTAAAGCAGCAGATTGGTGATATATAAGATATCCGGAGGCCCAAATCCTCCTCTTCTCAATCCCTGAATTATCCATCTCCTTTAAGGTCAGCAACGCGCCCATGATTCTTTTGATATGGTGGGCGTATATAAGCGATGGAGATCACTTACCTCCTCTCTCCTCTCAGAACCTCCTTTTTACCTTTGTTAAAACAACAATGAAAAATCCGAAAGATAAAACGAATATGAACAAGCCGTAGCAAAAGGCGTGAACCACGATTCTAAATGAATCTGCCGATGGAGACATTTCAAATTACAACCAATTAAAGCAATTAACATGGTATGTAGCTTACCAGTTGGCTGTTACCACACCCGACCTCTCTACGTGACGCTTTATGCGTAACAATATCGCCTTATACCATTGTATGGGGTCTCATGGGACTTGAACAATATGATTTGACGCTACATGGAGTAAAGTGGCTTAGGTATCATTATAAGATTTATATAGAAAAGAGAAAAAAAATACTGGTTCGGTGGCGCAGTCGTGATGCATACGCGTTACGATTGAGGCCAACGTTGAGGTTTCGGGTTCGATCCCCGGGTCGGGTAAAAGTGATATTGGGTGTCTATTATGAAATGCTCAGCACCAGCCCGGAGTCTGGAATTGTGCCCGGTATGGCGATAGGCTCGTCCCTATCACATCATGGGACGGAGATACGCTCGGCGAAATGTGGGTGTACTGGTTACATCACTGACTACCTCTTCGGGGATTACAGGCGTGAGTGCGTATTAAATATAATGTTTTGCAAATTATACTTAGATCGCTTTGGTTCTCAGGGCCTGATTTCAAAGTTATGTTGGTTTGTGAGGATCAGCCTTTCGTCACGAACGGATTTTAATTTGTCCGTCTTAAAGAATATGCTAGTATGCTAGATTTCTACCGGCTAGCCAATAGTGGTATTTTCTGGCAGTAAGAAGACCAGGAATTTAAAAACTGGTCAAGAGTGGGTCAAACTTGCGCACCGAAGGCTCCGTTCCGATATCTTAAATTTTCCTATTTGTTATTAGTAGCTAAATGGCAATAACGGAAGCCTTATAATTTCGTATTCTTTTTTTATTATTATTTTGAATGACAAGACGAGCAGGTCGTGCGTCTAAATAATTTTCATTAGGACTTTTTCTCCCGGAAAAGGCCGTTCACGCGGGCGGAGCCGACAGCAAAGGCTAGTAGGTTATAAAATACTTTATTAACCGATTTATCTGAGTAGATTAACTATTACGGTTAAAATTTAGTTGAACTAAACAGGTTTATTGACCTTAGCATTACTTGCGGTTGTATACGGGTTGGAACTTAGAATGTCTGTCCTAAATATTAACTTATTAAGTAAGATAAATATCCGCTTTATTGGCAGTGGCAGCATACCTGAGCTGAGAACTGCAAGGTCCTAATTTCTATTACCGTGCAAGTTAAATAAAGTTTTATTCAAACTTACATTTGCTCACGTCTTTGCCCACATGTGAGGCAAAGACTTTAATACCATAGACAGTCTGTTCATAAGTAAAATTGTGGTGCATACGCGGCCGGCGAGGCGGGAATGGCGTCTAATGCGTGGAAGCGAGAGGAATCGAGAGTAAGCGAGATGGCAATATTAAGACGGCTGTTTTGTTTGGTATTAGTTTCATTCACAATAAATGAATTTTTCTATAAAAATCAAGAAATAATATAGTTTCTTCCGTAAAATAACTTCAAATTGAATGATTATTATATTATGCACGTAAATAATGACAACGTTTTATGAGTCACAATAAACAATTTCGTGTTAGTTTATCGAATTTAACGTTCGCAACTATTCAAACAACGACAACTGCTGTTGTCGCTCTCTCGCGGGCGACTATATGAGTTGCGGTCAATTGACCGTAACTAAGTGCGCAATTTCTTTGTACCGCACAGCTTGTCTAGTAGTATACATTAAATTCTTTGATAGTAGGTAACTAATAAATATATGTATTTTAATAATATGTGAAGGTACTTCATAAATAAACCAGTGTTCAACTAGCTCTCGTTGTTTTACTACGTGGTGACAGCGGTGGGATTCGAAACCACGCCTCCGAAGAGACTGGTGCCTGAAACCAGTCCAGTCCAGTCCTCAAACGGCCTTTTCCAGGATAATGCCTATGTCCTAATCCAAGGTGGAAGGGCCCTCGTATGCGAGAGGCCGGCTGGGGTGGTACCACAGCTTTGTCTATTTCTGCCGCCAAGCAACAGTGTGTAAGCACTGTTGTGTTTCGGTTTGAAGGACATTGAATCCAGTGAAATTACTGGGCATTATGAGACTTAACACCTTATGTCTCGGGGTGACGAGCGCAGTCCAGTGTCATGCAGTGCTTTGTTATTTAAAGTTCTGTGTGGCGTTGCTTCTCTTTATAAGCAGGCGTGGCACTTACCATCAGACGAGCGAGCTGCTCGTCTCGTCATTCAATTTAATAATATAAATTGAATAATCACTGTTGCTTGGCGGCAGAAATAGACAAAGCGGTGGTACCAACCCAGCCGGTCTCTTGCAAACGAGGGACCTACCACCTTGTCACTTTCAAGTAAATGGTACTTTGCAGGTACATAATGAATTCTTCGCAATATATTCCCGTATTATATACGTACCTAATCGCCTCATTAGTCTAGTGGCACCGTACCAAGACAGAGAAACTTGAATATGATCCTAAGTTCAACTTCCAGGTCGGACACTTGTAATTGTTTATTTTATTTTATTTTTATTTTATTTCTTAAGCACATCCACATCATGTATATTGACAATTTGTTATGAATTATCTTACTTAAGGTAAATAATCTGATATGCACGACACTTATGGAGCGCATAACATTCGCTGAATAAGTAGCATGTAGTACCTAGTATTACAGACTTGTACTACTAGTAATAAATAAAAGGAAGTTACATCTTGACAATAGTTAGGTACATCTTAAACAAAAACTAAAGTAAATTAAAAGTAAACAGTGGAACAATAAAAAAAAGTAATAATAATACTAAAACAAAATTTTAAAAAAATTACAATAAAATAGACTCTTAATTCCACTTGTACGTATTAAATATTTTTTTGAAGAGTCGTAATGAATTGGAAAAGATGTCAATGTCTGAATCGCGGGATTGGACTGCATTATACTGATCGAGGAGCCGGTGTAAAGGTGATTGGAGACCTAAACTTTGTTTGAATTCGATACAAAAAAAAACACATATAAATTGGAATTTGTTCCTGGTATAGCGATAGGCCTATTACATCATGGGACTGGAATAAGCTCGATGAAACTTACAGCACTAGTTTCACATCTGCTTACCCCTTCAGGGATAGAGGCGTGAGCTTATGTTATGTTTCATACCTATCTAATACCCACATTTCGCCGAGCGTATCTCCGTCCCACAATGTGATAGGGGGCGAGCCTATCGCCATACCGGGCACAAATTCCAGACTCCGGGCTGATACTGAGCATTTCGTAATAGAAAAACCCAATACCACTTTACCCGACCCGGGGATCAAACCCGAGACCTTAGCGTTAGCCTCAATCGTAACGCGTACGCATTACAACTGCGCCACCAAGGCAGTCCTTTACAGTATAAGCAGTACTTTTTATTAATTAATAAATATTGTTTACTTATTTAATGTTACGTAGGTACTTTCATTAGAACATAGTTTAAAAAGGAAAAAAAAATATAAAAGAAATTAATGTTACAATGGTAATTTTTTCATTATTTTTATGGGCAACATTTTTAATGAATAGATACTAATAATTTTTACATCGAAACTAAAATAAATACGTGCTAATAAAAACACGCACCGATTCGACATGTTAGAGAACAATTTTATAACAAAAGGGATTTTCTAATAAAAAACCGCAATTCCAGCATTGGCGGGAAAGGATGTCCGACGTCTAGACGAGAGAAGCGTTTGATGTAGGAAACGACGAGCACTTTGATGCCTGATGGCGCGAATTTGATACGCGGTCGATTTATGACTTTGATGTGGATACTTATATCTGCGGCTGCTGCAAATGGCATGCATTAAATACATTCCGGTGTTGGTGGGAATATAATAGCAAAACAAGATGGCTGATACGGGTTCTAAATTTTTTTTTTTTTTTTACTAGCCCTTTATTATATACGTCCCACTGCTGGGCACGGGCCTCCTCTACTGAATGAGAGGGGTTAGGCCTTAGTCTACCACACTGGCCTAATGTGGGTTGGTAGACTTCACATACCTTCGAAATTCTTATGAAGAACTTCTCAGGTATGCAGGTTTCCTCACGATGTTTTTCCTTCACCGTTAAAGCAAGTGATAATTGACAATTAATATACACATAACTTAGAAAAGTCAGAGGTGTATGCACTTGGGGCTGGTTTCGAACTTGCGACTTTCGTCTCGACAGTCCGTACCAGTCCCCGCTGAGCTATCACTGCTATGGGTTCTAAATATTTAATTTAAAAATTTGACGTATGAAAACAATATGTATTAAAATATGTAAGTTTAAATAATAATTATATTTATATGTCAATAGACCTAGAACTTAAATACCTTTTATATTTTGTTATATTTTTTCACTGCCAAAATCCTTGTCCCTAAACCAGTAGTGAAAACTAGGGTAATGAATATCTACAGTATCGATTTGATGTTTTTTTTTTTTATTATTAGATTGAATGACAAGACGAGCAGGTCGCTCGCCTGATGGTAAGCGCTACGCCTGCCCATAAACAGAAGCAACGCCACAAAGAACTTTAAATAAAGCACTGCATGACACTGGACTGCGCTCGTCACCCCGAGACATAAGGTGTTAAGTCTCATAATGCCCAGTAATTACACTGGCTTCAATGTCTTTCACACCGGAACACAACAGCTTACACATTGTTGCTTGGCGGCAGAAATAGACAAAGCGGTGGTACCAACCCAGCCGGTCTCTCGCAAACGAGGGACCTACCACCTTGATGATGTGATCACCTACATAACAGTTTAAGACTGCTGCTCATTTCTCGTTATCACGTTTCATAATTTCCCGTCTCTACAGTACATAAACTTTGAAGATTTCGTAACGTATAACACGGCCGCAACCAGATTTTTATTGTGGGAAACTCAGTAGTAATGGCAAGATAAAAAAATGGTACATACATACAATACAATAGTAGTCTCTCTCTGTCAATTTGTTCGCGCACGTAAAAACTGCTGAACGGATTTTGATGCAGGTTTCACTAACATTTGCAGCAAAAGTATTATACATGTAGGTTGCTTAATATGTATTAACTACTTTATCACAGAAAGACTTACAGGCACGAAGCTGCGAGTAAAAGCTAATTTATAATAAGATAGTCTCTGCTGTGTGTCTGTCGGTTATTATGTTAGCGACGTAAAACTGCTGAACGCATTTGGATGTAGGTTTGTCTACTATGATAGACGGAACTCCAATAAACTTGTAGCCTATATATAAATTACTTTACCATAGAAAGACTAACCGGAACGGAGCCGCGAACTAAAGCTAGTTTACATCAAGATAGTGGTATTTTTTTCCTGTAATATAATTCTTTAACTGTTTATTTCACCTTTTTATTGCAGATAAGCAAGCGTCCCTACAGATGAGAAGTTATCTTGGGTCCCACGTTTAAGGTAAGTGCGATACGAATTTGGATTTTTCTGGGTATTTTTGTCTTATTTTATAATATCTCTCTATTCTAAAAAAGTAACTGGCGCCGCCGCTGCCAAAAGCTTGTCACGCTATCTCCTCCGAAGCCGCTGGGGGTATGGGGTCGAGACCGATACCAATCAGCCGAAGCAGAATAATGTGAGGAAGAAAGTAAGATATGTCTCATATTCGTCGGACATTAAGTTTTTTTTTATTTTATGTTTTGTGGAAAAACATGGGCAAAGCCCCTAGTCTTGAAAAAAAACAATCAACGATTTTCCGCTCGTGAGTACCAGTTTTTACTTACCTATTCAGTTCGTTATTCTCCTTGGATTAAAACCACGAGATCTTGTATGATCCTTCCTTCTTTTTCCATCGCCCTTTTATCCCACTTGCAGTGGGATCGGTGCAACATGCTTTTTAACACATGTTACAGAAAGATTTGGCATTTAGTTTTTAGGACTGGCCACCTGCCTGACTTCAACCCCTCTGGGGAGGTTATCTTATGATATTATTCAACCAATATGAAATATATGTATGTTTGGATAATTGTGATTTTGTGGGTAGTATGTAGTTGTGTTTGCGTAAACCTTATCATCTGAACAGATCTAAATTGGTCAGAAAAAAATTGGCAAATAGGTAGCCCATGACCTATATTAGGAAATAGGGTACTTTTTATCCCAGTATTACGAAATTAAATGTGGGATGAAACATTTAAGCAAAAGTTAGTTTCGCTATAATTTCAAACCAGTTACGACCACCTATGACTTGTCGATATTATGGTAATAAGGGGGCCTGCCCCACCCTGGTGCCCTGGTTACGCCCATCAGCCGCATGACATCAGCCGGATGGCGCTCACAGCTGATTCACTATGTTTATTTAATCTGTGGCATCGTACTCGAATTAGGTTATCTTGGAAAAACGTTGGCTTAACTTTTACACTTTCTTTCACTAATGTTAATTTAACAAGTGTTCATGGATTAATTGATAAGTTTATTTCCGTCTAGGTATTAAGCATCACTTGGGGAGGCTTACGTCCAACAGTGGACGACAACAGGCTGAGATATTAAGCATTATGAAGAGACCGTTATCCAAATATTTACGTACTTGTTACAACTCTGCCCATTCCTAAATCCAAACGTAACTGTATGAAAGGCACGATATATAAAATGATATCATTGCCCACTGCTTTTTTCCAAGCAGCAATGTTGTTTCAGTTATAAAAACGTTGAAGCTAGCAAAACTACTAGGCAAATGTCTTGATATTCAAGTTTCGGGTGATGTTGTCACTGTAGTCGAGTGATTTACTCAACTCGTTATTCAGACATATAAAAATCTAATAAAACAACATTTCAACGACGTTCAAACTACATTTACTTCTCAGTTCTTAATATTATCAGCTGGAGGTAGCTGAAGCTTAGCTGCCAGGTCATGAGGCACATCCAGATAGGTCCGCTCTAGGCCCACGGTCAGAATCAGGGCCTTCAGACGGTCCACCTCTACAGCGTCACCCTCGCTAGACCATACAGTCATCGAGGAGTTGAGGGAAGCCGTCTCCCGAAGTAAATCTAAGATGACTGGTTGACTATTGGAGGCGAGGCCAGCACGTACCTGAACATAAGAAATTAATTGTAAAGATTTTTTTTCATTGCATACGCCGACAAACGAGCAAGTGGGTCACCTGATGCTAAGTGATCACCACCGCTCATGTACGCCCCTAATACCAAAAGAGTCATGGACGCGTTGCGGACCTTAAAGGAAAGGGATAATTAAGGGATTCGGAAGGGGAGGGGATTTGGGCCTCCGGATATCTCAATCACCGTACGAAACGCAGCATCAACGTCGGTTTTCTGTAAGACAGTGGTAACGACACGGACGAGCTGGCCCATTCATGCTGTAGACAAAATTGTCTACAGCGTGGCTCTACCACTCGTAAAAGTTTGAGTCCGAGCTTCTGTTTCCCTCAGAAAAGAATATTGTTCAGGCTTATATGCAGTAGGATACTGTGCAGTTTATAAGCATTTTTGTATACCGGTTTGAAAGCATTGAAGCCAGTGAAGTCACTAGGCATTATAAGACTTTAAATCTTATGTCTCGGGGTGATGAGCGACCTGCGTGTCGTCATTCCAAGCGATTGAGATATCTTTCCTTCCCAAGAGCAAACTAAAATATCTTTAACGTCGATACTTAAAAACTCAACTGATTAAGGGAGATTAGACAATAGACATATATTGTGCAGGTATAATGAACAATTGTTTGAATTCGAAGCGATCTAAGTATAATTTGCAAAACATTATATTTAATACGCACTCACGCCTGTAATCCCCGAAGGGGTAGGCAGAGGTGTAACCAGTACACCCACATTTCGCCGAGCGTATCTCCGTCCCTTATGTGATAGGGGGCGAGCCTATCGCCACACCGGGCACAAATTCCAGACTCCGGGCTGATACTAAGTATTTCGTAATAGAAAAACCCAATACCACTTTACCCGACCCGGGGATCGAACCCGAGACCTCAGCGTTGGCCTCAATCGTAACGCGTACGCATTACAACTGCGCCACCGAGGCAGTCAATTGTTTGAATTTATAATAATAATTAATGCTTTGCTTGTTGGAACTCATTGTGAGTTCGATGCAATAGTTCTCATCGCCTATGGCCTTTACGATATGTCATTCGTTAAAAATCGGATTTAAAAATCTTACCGGAAACGTGACAGTTTGGTTAATCTTCTGTGCATTGACTAGCCTCAACATGGACCCAATTTGGTCCCGACTGTATTCTCCCTCTGTAATATTCCCACCGTAGTTGGTGGTCCAGCCGATGGAGAGTACTGCGCGTGGATGCTTTGCTCCCAGTTGGATGAACTTGATTGGGTCTACTGGCTTTGTAGTAGCTTCTACTGGTCCCGGGAGGATGTCCGCGTTCAGCCATAATGGAAAATTAATCTGGATACAAAATTATACGTAGTTATACATTCTTATTATTATAATCAAGTATATTTGACGAATGAAGAATAAGTGAAATTTATAAACAAGTATGATGAAGTAGACAACAAAATCTGAAACGCGATTAGATTTTTTTCTGCTTGGCGTTATCCCGGCTTAATGCCCGGGTCCGCCTTTCCTTCATGATTTGACGGTATTTGGCATTATGTGGGGCGACCTGTCGTCTGACCCCCACAACCCACAACGGGATCCAAGTTTCGCCTTTGCCTCATCCATTAATCAGCAGAGTGTATCACGTGCAGGTGAGGTTGGCTTTGGGCCTAAGATGATGGTGACCTCTTACACACCATGAAACGCGATTAGAGTAATTTATCAAAAATATGTTCCTAGCTAATCTGCATTCTGCATAAATATAAATATGGGATTATTTCATAATATAATTCAACAATATTAATAGCGCTGCTCGGATTTTTTAAAATCTAGTTCCCCAAAATAATTGCAAATAAACCTCTATAGTGAGTTCAATGTCATCAATAAGCAACGAAACAAAACTAAAAAGATGTTATTAAAATCTTATTCTTTTTTTAAAATCAACCCATTACAAAAACACTGCGCCCAATAGAGCCGAATGCCGACACAGTTTTCGGAAATAAACGCACCACAAATATCCCATGCCCTTTATTAACCAAGCCGCCCACAGAGAGCGTACAAAATCCTTCGTATATTTCACACGCTGAGTAATTTATCAATTTACCGATGAATATCAAAACTACCATTTGGAATACAGCTTTATTTATGTGGCAACACTGGTTATTATCCTTTGAAATAGGACTGCAATTGGTTGCACTCCAGGCGCAGCTAAAAAGGACCCTTTGCAACGAGTTTAGGGCTGAGTTTTGAATAAAAATGTAAGATAGTAGCTTAACTGGTAGCTAATTTTAACTGCCCAAATGTGTATTCATGTTAATGATTGTTAACCGAAAGAAAACAAGATAATTCATCGGCTTTGTTTTCCTCTCTACACCATGTATGCATGTTTTGGAAATCGGGTTAAGTAAAGTAAAGCTTACAGTAAATTTTATGTAATTTTACACAATTCCTTTATTAGTAAGAATTTTACAGTAATATCCAGAAGGCATTGATAGTCGAGGAAAACAAGAGAATGGATAACGTATTTAACTGGTTATTTTTAAACCTTTTTTCCATCAAGTTTATTTAAAATGATGTCGCGATAGCAATATTTAAAATAAAATTACATACATACGCACTCACGCTTCGAAGGGGAGGGCAGAAGTGTAACTAGTACACCTACATTTCGCCGAGCTTATTTTTGTTCCATTTGATAGGGGGCGAGCCTATCGCCATATCAGACACGACTCCAAACTCTGCGTTGATACTAAGCATTTCATTATAGAAAATCCCAATATGACTTTACCCGACCCGGGGATCGAACCCGAGATCTCAGCACAGCAATCGTACCGTATACGCATTACAACTGCGCCACCGAGGCAGTCACACTAAAATGACATACTTTGGAACTAACCATTGGTAAGTACGTCTTATTAAAATAAACGTGACTTACTAAGACTTATTCAAATAAATACCTCTGGCTTTGCATACGGCGCAATCAGATCCTGACTTTTCTCATATGCCTCGATGCTTTTAAAATCCAGTTTTACCCCTTTCAGTTTAGAATTGACATTATTATACTGAGCGACAGTAGACAGGAACTCTGCTAGCGAGAGATCAGACGTCGTGGCTGGCGGATGGGCCATTATTGGAATGGGAGGCCCATCCTGACCCACTAAATTCCCGAGGACTATGTCCGCTTCCAGCATTGAAGTCTCGCCTGCAAGATTCAAAAGTCAAGCCTAGGTATTCTACCTAAGGTCAAGATAAATTATAACCTAACGAAATCTATTCTATCTAAACCTATTTAATGGCACACGATTGTTGTTAGATTCTCCTCCTTTCTCCTCTTCTGATTTTTATAGGTTAGATCATTTACCTTACACATAAATACAAGACACAAAAGTATAGGTAATAGCAAAGAACAATACTTTATTTGAAGTCGGTCGAAAAAAATTCATTCATTTTTGCATTACGCCCCGTCACATACTGCCTGTATAGGCAGACGAGCAAACGGGCCACCTGATGGTAAGTAGTCACCGCCGCCCATAGACTTCTGCAAAGCCAGGGCACAGCAAAGCCGTTGCCTACCATCGAAGGATTACTCCTTTTCAACTTTCCTTTTAAGTTTTTCAAGACTCGCAATGGTACAAAACTTTGGATTCATCAATTCGAAGTTCTCGATAAGTGCAGTCGTGTAGCCTTACTTATTAAGAATTCTACTTACTTGCCAAAGCCGCCGTCAAGTAAGTTTTGTTGTTGACGGCGTGTGCCCACGTGACTTTTGTCAGGTTCTTCATGGTTCCTTCTTCACTCTGGACCAGGGCAGCTGGAAAAAGAATAACCTCTTGGAAATTTTCTTATGAACAAAATAAAGATTATTGCTTTCTTCCTCATCTTTTAGGGAGTAATTCTGAAGGCAAATTCTCGTAATTTTAAATGTTCAAAATATCATTCCGATCTAGTCTCAGCGTCAAAACAGTTGCAAATGGCATTCTCTTAAACCATTAATCAACGTCAAATGTGAATATAGATCGTAATGAGATTGAATGTAGAATAAAAGTTGACTGAAGCCGAAACGGTATAATGCTACAGCTAATGCTAATGCTAGGTGCATTTGACGTTGATTATTAGTTTAAGAGAATGCCATTTGCAACTTTCTTGACGCTGAGACTAGATCGGAATGATATTTTGAACATTTAAAATTACGAGAATTTGCCTCATGGGCGCGTTGCCGACCTTAAAGGAAAGGGATAATAAGGGATTGGGAAGGGGAGGAAGATTTGGGCCTCCGGATATCTCACTCACCGTACAAAACGCAGCAGCAAGCTGCTACTTTACGCCGGTTTTCTGTGAGACAGTGGTAACGACCCGGACGAGCCGGCCCATTCATGCTGTAGACAAAATAGTCTACAGCGTGGCTCTACCACTCGTAAATCCTAATGCGAGCTATCAGGATTTGCTCGGGACTATAATTTTTGCTCGAAATAGGTGCGCCACTTATCACATTATGGGACGGATATACTCGTAAGCTCGCCGAACCGTATATATACTAGTCCCGCTTCTGCCCCACCCCTTCGAAAATACCTTATTTATACAGTGTTATATTAATTCTTTGTGCTTCGGAAATATTCTGCAATTAGAACGAATATTCAGCCAATTTCTAGGTGTCTGAGCATATTAAATGCTAAAGCCAAATGCGCCATAATATTGTCACAATTTCACAAAAGATAAGATAAACACAACATATAAACTTATAATCACAACACGATTAGAAAAGTTACTAATTTGCCATCGTGTAAATACCGATTTCAGCGCAATAATAAACAAGATACGCAGCTGTCAAAACAGCACCAAGAGTGCCAAATTGGTGGTAATGGATTGGGGTTTCGGTAGTTCCAATTAATTCACTCAAAAAATATTAAATAAATTTAGCACTAGGGTCATTCAAGAGTACGAAATGTTACAATTTCAATACCGATCGATCAGAATCGGTTGCTGGTCAGGCAATAAAAAAAATTACATACTTACATGATCTAAATCTTGTAATATATCGCTATTGGATCACTAGCATGACATGGTGGTAGTTTTGAAATGGACTAAGATTACCGAAGCACATAAATGTTATTGAAATACTGGCATAGCAGCAATCTTCCTGGATGTCTGAAGAAATTCATTCTACAGTTATAACTAAAGACCCTGTGTATTTTTTAATACCATGAAAAATACATGTATTTTTATATTTTTCATAGTATGGAGAGTCAAATAACAAGACTAGTGGCGATCACTTTGATGTTTATTTACATATATAACTCATAAAAGCAGAACGATAACTGAATATTATAAAATAATTTGATTCCACACAATGTTACAAAAACTACCAAAATCACTCCTACTTTTTGATTGGCAACCCTGAAATACACTTTTTAAAATTTCATTTGTCATTTGTCAATAACAGCTGACATTCTCTTTGCAGCTGACATTATTTTGCTAATATGTTATTTCTTGTAATCAAAATATTTATGAGTACTTACCTATCACAATTACTTACTTACAGATCATATATTGCTTTTTGTTCTATCTTTACTGATTTTCACTATATTTATGTTTATTTGACAGAAAATAACCAAACAAACAATCGCAGCTAAGATCGCAGGTATTATCAACTCTACACGATTAAACTTACAGTTGAGAGTGGCGCTAGTAGTGATACATTATGGCATAAATTTTATGTAATATCAATAGTTCCAAGTTTTGCCACGTGATTGTGCGAATGGTACGATTTTAACTATCTAAAATGTTGTTGGAGGCAAAGGTCTTTAGTTTCTTACAACCTTATATACCAACGCAATTATAATTCCTAAATATTATATTATGTGCTCTAAAAATTCAAGTTCTGAGCTACATCTACCCTAATATTAAAACATTATTAATTCAATAAGTTTATGTAAACTTGTTAGTACAGAAGAAAACTTCCGTCCTAGAAAAAATATCGGAGCAATCACACGTTAAGTGCTCTTTGCTATAACAATTACAAAAGACACTACAAGTGTTTTCACTAATTCACTGATGGTATGGTACTGGATACCATTTGTACCATTACCATTGGATAACGACCATCGTGCAGATGGTGAAAATCCCATCATAATGATTGGTTCCGGCGAATCTCGTTCCAAAGTCAGCCGGTATACATTAAGTTAATTCAGACTGGCATAATTCTGATTTCTAGCGATCGTCGAAAGACCCGATGTCTTTCGTTAGTCAACAGGCGCAGTGTAGTTATTTTTTCGTGGCAGTAGGTATAGTAAAAAAACATTTATAACATAAATATCCATTGTCTTCTTAGCTCCTGCCATAAATCTAGAGCATGCAAAGATTTGCCTACACATTTGCGTAATATTTATCGTTTTCTTTTTAATTATTTATGGATTTGCACTATTTGCATTTTGCCAACGACACATACCGAATAAATTTAAGTCTTTAAAAGAATGATAAAACACAGATGTTTTCCATTGTACTGGAAGGAATTCTCAGATGTCATTCTCTAAACGAATCGACCGCAGAAATTCGATCAACCATCTCTGTAAAAAATCACCTAAATTCAATAATTTCAATGTTTTCATACACTGTTCATCATCATTGATGATAGTACAAATCCACTTATGGACAACTAACTCAACTTTAAAATATTTAAGGAAATAATTAAATTGTGCGATCGATTGCATCGTCAGAATTCCCGCCAAAACGTTTGTTTTTTGTTAATGTAATTTCAGGAGGAGCAGCAATTTTTATTTTTCCTCTAGTGACTTTTATCCTGCCTAGACTAATAGGACTAATAGGCAGTACGTACGTGTCCTGACCACTGACGTTAGAGTCATCCAAGGCCGAGCCATTGTTGGTTCGAAAATAGTCACTCTTGACATTAATCAAGAAGATGGACAAATCAATCGCACGTGTTACGCTGTACTTATGTCTTATTTAATTAATTGCCTCTGCTAACAATAATTGGGAATTGCCTACAATAATGAATACGGTCACTTGCGACTAATATTATGGGGGATTTAAGGAGGTTATTAATTAAAATGTTAGGTGAAGAGTTCTAAGAAATAGTGTTGTTAAAAATGACGACATAATAAAAACAAAACATGTGCAAAAACTTGTTATTGTATAGTCATAGATTTCATTTCAGTTATATTAGGTCTGCAGGCTAATGTACCTATACAACTTTAAATCAGTTTCTAGTTTGCTCACACAGGTAAAAGAAAACAGCATGCAAAATTTTTTTTTTATTTTAGTCTACTTATTTATCAAAGCAGTCAAATAGTAACACGTTCCCGCTATTTTACTAAGATGAATTTTAAAAAAGGAACTCACCCACAACAGCCAATAACAGGAGAGAGAGCATTTTTTATTTTCTTTTTTACAACGCAACGGTCATAACGCTCCACCGGACGGACGGTGGGCTAATTCGAATCTCCTTGCCGGACCCTGTTCACCTGTAGATTGGTAAATTGACCAATTTAACTGTCAGAGCGCTTTTTGCACTCCGTCTACGTCGGTATTTTATCTATAGCTAGCAGGCACACGTGGATCGGTCTGTTTTATTTCGTTAAAAACTGAACTAACAAAATAGTATTAGTGAGTCCTAAACACAGCTAAAGGGCATAGGAGTTTCATCATGTGACATTTAGTTATTTGTTATCCAGGTGTCCCAGTGGATACCTACTAGTATTCTAAGCAGTTTCTGCCGTCAAGCAGCAGTGTTTAAGCACTGTTGTGTTCGGTTTGAAGGATATAGAAGCCAGTGAAGTTACGAGGCATCATGAGACTTAACACCTTACGTCGCAGAGTGACAAGTACTAGTCACTTACCATCAGGCGAGCGACATGCTCGATTTGTGTGGATAATAAAAAAAAAAAAATATTACAGAAACCCTATGTCACATCCAATGTTTTTTGTATGCTTGTAAATGTTTCAAGCCTTTAACTAAAGATATATGGATTTTTCGACCCATCTGATTGTATGTAGATAAATTATCAGTCCGGGGTCACATATCTATAGCACTTATAACTTTATCGAAACGTCGGTTTATCTGGAGATATGCGGAAATCTATATGTAAGTACTGAGACTGTAAAGATGTTTTAAGAGAAATCTGCATGTTAGGTTAACATTAAAGATATCATATTATATTTTGTCTGTTACAAAATAGGGAAAAAGACAGAATTTGGAAAAAAAACAAAATATACGAATATTAGCAACAATCGTGTTATAAACATGGGGTGATTTGTATAACTTTGACAGCTCTATCTCTGGATTTCAGCTTTACGCTATATTCTGACCTTCTTGACTTTTCACCTTGTATGACGTTTTACAGTTTTTGAAGTAATAGTACCAGCCTTAAGTACGCCGTCATTAAACCAATGAGGCGATGGTTATTATACATGAGCTAGGAAACATATCTGCTAGTTGTCTGATGGTAAGTGATTGTCGCCGTCCACGATCATCCCCAATGTATAATATTGTCATCAACACATTTTCAGCCTCGGTGGCGCAGTTGTAATGCGTACGCGTTACGATTGAGGCTAACGCTGAGGTCTCGGGTTTGATCCCCGGGTCGGGTAAAGTGGTATTGGGTTTTTCTATTACGAAATGCTCAGTATCAGCCCGGAGTCTGGAATTTGTGCCCGGTATGGCGATAGGCTTGCCCCCTATCACATCGTGGGACGGAGATACGCTCGGCGAAATGTGGGTGTACTGGTTACACCTCTGCCTACCCCTTCGGGGATTAAAGGCGTGAGTGCGTATGTATGTACATTTTCAGCATCACAACACAAGGTTTAATAGAGTCTCCTTCGTGGGCATATTAAATTATAGATAATTTAAAAAAATCTACTCAGTTGTATCTTTCTTCTTATACCTGCTCTTAACCCACTCGCAATAGTGTGCAACATGATTTGTAAAACATGTTACAGAAAGATTTGGCTTGTAGGTTTTGCGGCCGCCTGCCTGACGTCAACTCCTCTGGGGAGAAAACACCAAGACCCGAAACACTTAGTTGTGGATCACACAAACATTTGTCACGGTGCGGGAATCGACCCCGGGCCGCGGCTTCTTTCTTCCCAGCCAGCAATACTGCGCCACGGAGGCTGTCAAGATTCCAATCTTTATATTTTTTTTAAATATGATGTTCAGTCAGACTCCGTAAAAATGACCCTTAAATAGCGCTCTTACGCCCTATTTCACATTGTTGGAATAACATTTAACCACCTATATAACATATAATTATTTATTAAGGCCCTTGTTTACTTATCTCAAATCTTCATACGATTTGACGTTTCTTACAAAGCTTTAATGGGGTAAACTTGGTTTAGGATCGTCGTGCATGTGGTCCTAAGACAACTTAGGTAATCAGAGTTGGTGAAACAGATGCGTAGAGTATAGAATACTTCAGATTATCGAGAATTACGTTTTGTGTCTATTACGCGGATATTTCTTACGGAGAACGACCCATATTGAGCAGCATATTATGCGTCGAATGTTTTTTTCTATTGCTGGTAAACGAGTAACTGGGTCACTTGATGGTAAGTGATCTGAAATGCCCACGAATATTAACAAAAATCATGGATGCGTTGCTGTATTTAAGGTCGGTAATAACTAGCTCTAGCCAGTACATTAATGCTGTTTGACACGTGTACAGCGTGGTTTTACCACTTGCATTACTTGGGTGTTGTGGGACCGCAATGTGCACCGAATAGCGTTTCAGTATTCGGGCATTACTCTGTCATAAAGAATAGAAATAAAATGAAACAGTCTCAATTCAATTTGGAAAACATTTTATTATGCGCACATTTCTTAAACATACATCTATTGCTTTCGGATGTTCTGAAAACAACTTTGTCGATATTGTTACATATACATAGCTTACTATAATAAATAGGTAGGTGCATCAAAAATATAGGTATAATAGTTTAAAAAAACTGGAATAAAGGAACCGTGTTCTTATTTTAGCAAAAATAATAAATAAATACACCCAACAGTCACACACATAGGCCTGACCCCACACTAGGTTAACCTGTATCGTGGGTATCAGGAACTACGAGGGACTTGCAGTCCCACAACACCCAGACCCGAAACAAATATTTGTGGATTAGACAAACATTTGTCTCGGTGTGAGAATCGAACCCACGGCCTCTCGCTTCGCAGCCGGCTACTGCGCCACGGAGGCTGTCAAAAATATGTTTATATGAAAAATATGTCAATTTATATTTTCTTTTACGGGTATTTTGTATGGAATTTTGATTTGCTTAAGCTCGTCCTATGCATACTAAAATGCAATAAACATCATTCGACTGTTAAGTCTGATATATAAAAATATAATTATTTGTGATTCCAAGAAATATTTTATATTATAAAAAAAAATGTTGCTGCGAACATTGGAATGTATTATCTTCTTAGAAAACTGGGTATGTATTTTATGCAAATACAGTATTAATTAATACATTTATGTGATTCAAACTTACAAATTTCATTATATTATTTATTATTGGCTAAAATTTGCTATATAATAATAATAATAATAATACACCCAACAGTCACACACATAGCTCTGACCCCACACTAGGCAAACCTGTGTCGTGGGTATCAGGAACCACGAGGGACTTGCGGTCCCACAACACCCAGACCCAAGACCAATATTTGCGGTTCACACAAACATTTGTCTCGGTGCGGGAATCGAACCCACGGCCTCTCGCTTCGCAGCCGACTACTCGCCCGCTGCGCCATATAAAAATATAATTTTACTATGTAGTTACAAGTAACAAGCAAATAGCTCAGTTTGGGGAGTGGTACGGACTGTCGAGGCGAAAGTCGCAGGTCGGAAACCAGCGCCAACAGTATACACCTCTCTTTGTTAAGTGTGTTGATTGTTAATTATCAGATGCGTTAACAGTGAAGAAAGCATCGTGAGGAAACCTGCATACATGAGAATTTCTCCATAAGAATTTCGAAGGTAGGAAGGGCCCCTCTCATTCGGTAGATGTGACCCGTGCCAGGGGAATGTGTATAATATAAAGCTAATAGTAATAAATTTATGGATAAATATTAATACATACATACGCACTCACGCCTGTAATACCCGAAGGGGTAGGCAGAGGTATAACCAGTACTCCCACATTTTGCCGAGCGTATCTCCGTCCCACGATGTGATAGGGGGTGAGCCTATCGCCGTACCGGGCATAGATTCCAGACTCTGGGCTAATACTGAGCATTTCGTAATAGAAAAACCCAATACCACTTTACCCGACCCGGGGATCAAACCCGAGACCTTAGCATTAGCCTCAATCGTAACGCGTACGCATTACAACTGCGCCACCAAGGCAGTCAGGCAGGATAAATATTAAGTTGGACGAAATAGGTAGGTAAGTAACAAAATTGTAATGATATCTCTTTATAAAATTTAAATACAAAAACTAGTTGATAATATTCTGTTGACGTACACTAATAAACAACACACAACAATAATATCTTTGGTTTATATATAAATAACAATATATAAATTTATTTTTTAATTGTTTCTAACAATATGTTTTTTTTTACATAAAATGATTATTCTCCAAATTAGTATCTACGTCAATTTCTGGTAATTAATTATTCTAATGTCATTAAAAATTGTTAATTTCATTGTCATTTAATGTTTTTCTCGTATTATTTCTCGTTATTTTTACATTAAAAATAGTAATTAATAGGTCCTTGAACTATTTATTACTATTTAAATTTCCGTTCTGCTATCTTTTTTTATTTCTATTGTTAAAAATATGCTACCAGCATCTTTACCAGCGCAGTGGCAATTTATCGATGCCCTTCTTGAAGAAATCGGTTGGGCGGGATGCAACAAACTCTTCAAAGGCATTTTGCAACGCCTCTCAGGTATCAACTTTATTCCCGCCAAAAAAATAAAAAAGATATACCATTATACCCTTACTTTTTTCATACAGAACGGCAATTTCATAGGATAAAACCTATTATTAATTATATTGTATTCTAAATAATAGCATGCACAAATTTTATTCATATCTGTCATAAAAAATAAGTCTTCTGTAGCAATCCCCTTTTTTATTAAATATCTTTTAATGTGATATAAAGTTGAATTTAGCAAATAGCAACATGAAATGTTTTGCTTTCCATTACAACAGTGACAATGATTACTTATTTATTAATTTAAAGTTCCACCAAGAGACACTGATTTAAAACACATACTAATATTTATTCACAAATGCATTTAAGCATACAATCTTTACTAATTGGAATGGATAACTTGAGTGCAAAAACGACCCAAGCAACATTTGATACAAAATGAATTAGTTAGCCATATATTAATACATTTTATACACGTGAAATGATTTTTATTTACTATTTATAATAAGACATTATTAGTAGTTTACATCAAAATAACTTTTTCGGTAAGAATAATCTAAAAAATAAACCACTAAATAAAACTTAACACTTTGTAATGGCCGTTCCCAATATTCTGTCTATCGACAGATTTGCTTACCGACAGTAAAATTTTGACACATTTTGTATGGAAGATCTGTCAAAACACTATTGACAGTAAGCAAATCTGTCGATAGATGGAATATAGGGAACGGCCATAAATAAATTGCCAATAACTTTTCTTGACGGATGCTATAAAATAAGCTTACACATGAGTCCTTCTTGCATTCAAGTCGCTAATACGTTCACAAAAACCATTTTAAAAATAAATAACTGACATACACTACACATGTATCTGTTAACAAACATCACGGTAAAATTACCTACTACCTCAACGAAACACGAATTGTCTTTAAATAAAGATTCGCTGGAAATGACGCAAGATTTTATATATAATATGTTACATCACACAAAAAATAATGATTTGTCATGTAATCTATCACCCAAAGAACAAATATACTCAGAAAACTATCACCATTCGTGTTAACATGCATTTATACGCACCGCAGAAGCCGTACGCGCCACAGCCATCGAATTTTATACTTCTTCTTAAAATAAATAAATGCAACTAAAGACATTAATGTATACTACTAGACAAACTGCGCGGTACATAGAAATTGTACCGCTAAGTTGCGGTCAATTGACCGTAACTCAATATTAGCATCTCGCTTACTCTCAATTACCCTATCGCGCTCTCTGTTTGTTAGCTATCAAACTCCCGCGATATGTGACACAATTTTACTTCTAAACAGCCCGTCTAGTAGTATACATTAAAGTGTTTGTATGCAACCAAAGAGAATATATGCAACTTCGCACACGGAATACTCGCGCATATTTTATACAAACAATTCTAAAATTCGATGACCGCCGTTCGGCTCTTGTAGCATGTTTAGGTATACATTCACTCTATATTAGCCATAAAACGGTGGTAATACACCTTTGTCACATATTTTGGAGGAATAACGATCTAAAATGAATAATACTCCTAGCAATATCAATACATAACAAAGGTTTCTAATATTTTCACTGGTTTGACTTAAACCCTTTCACATTTTTAAAATTAAATCCATGCCTAATTTCTTCGTAAATCTAAATTATTTAACACTTGTACGTATAATGTTACTACGTTCTATTTACTAACTGGTACTTGTTTTTGTTAGGGTTACTTGAAATTAGCGAATACTTTCTGTAGTTCACCCAGCATCTTTTCCATTATTTACAAATGCCTTCACCTTGTTATAGTAATAAATTTCTCATTCATATTAAACTACGTAGGTAGACAGAGATTTAAATATCTCTATTAAAATCATTCGTTCCCTATCAGTTATCACTCATTCACTTAATTTTATTTCGTTCTATATCTTACATTAGAAATACGGATTTTTCAAATCACGCAGTGGAGTTCAGAATGCTCTGCGATCATGGAAACTAATTATGAGGACACTTTCCAAAAATCTCGATCATCCCAAATGTAAAGAAAATGTTATCACTAAAATACAATGGCAAAATATAGATTGTACTAAAAATAGAGTTAACTAATGCCCATTTTCACCATCTTTTGCTTAACTTCAGTTGAAAATCCAAGACACGCAATGTAAAAAGAGACTGAGGTCGCACCGTTGCTATGGACGTTAAGGGTCATCTAAAGTTAAGCATAGGTAGGTGAAAGCCAATATAGACAGTTCAAAGCATCCCCAGAACCAGTACATCCCTACAAAGCCTAGAAGCCGAACATAACTTCTAGGCATAAATAAACCTAACGTGACATATGTACAATGAGTATTCAATTACAGAACCGACACCACCTCATGTCGGATTCAGCTTTATTTCCGCCTCATCTTTGGTTTTTTCGTGAATAATGTCCTTAGCTTTGATATATTCCGATTTATTTGTGTTACATGTTATAACAGTGACGATGATTGCAAACACAACGGCGGAACATGCGGCGACGGTAGCACCCCAGTCTGAAATAGCGCGAACTGTTCGCAATTCGGAGACTATACGCTCGTCAATTTTCGCCTTCTGCTCCACCCAGAATATTGGAAACAACATTCGAGGCATGTTCTCGTATAGTCTGTAAAAAAACACTTTATATTATTTCTTCCACATGAGTTAGTTAGCAAAAAAGAAAAGCATTGTAATGAGTCCATTTGGTTAGGTGCTACGATGCTATCGACTGGAATACGGAAAAAAGTATAAAATTCCTCTTTTAGAGCTCCTAAATTGCCTGAATGAGGTCTTGAAGAAGAATTGAAAAAAATGCTTTGCTATGGAGGGAAGTGGACAATTATTATTTCCAACTCCTTCCTAACTTTCTATTTGATTAATTTCGGTGCGGGACAAAGAGAAATTTATCACTCCCAGAGACTCGCCGAGCTTCAGTGCTCGATGTCAACAAAAATGCGTGCCACTGTCGATCCTGGTGCACAGGAGTAACAGTGGCGGAATAATCTCGTACTGGGTTAATTAGGTACTACTAACAACTTAGTACCAAATCTTATAAAGAGATTCTAGAGAGATAAATGAATTGGTACCGATATTCAAGCTCATTCCCTCCACGCAATGTATCGAATGATATAATGAAATGATGGAATGATGATGGCAAAAGATTCATTCTTATGCATCGTGGTTTAATCAAATCTTTGACAAAACCCTTCGAACAAAGGTTTCCTTTCTTCTACTGGAGTAACGATAGAATCAAATCAAAGAGACTTAAAGAGAATATTAAGACATTAAACATCAAGCGGAGTACTATAAGAACTCACGTTATATGTGGGCTCGGTTCGACATATATATTGAACTGAAATCTGCCAGCCACATCTAACGGTACGCCCAATTTCTGAAAAAAGAATAAAATACAATTAAAATTATCCAACAATTGGATTGGATTTTATGATTCTTTTCAGTGAGAGTCACAGTGATAGTGGGTACTTTTTTTACAAGGTAGTAAGTAATCTCTCGTATGCGAGGGCCGTTTGGGTTAGTATCACCGCTTTGTCTATTTCTGCCGCAAGCAACAGTGTTTAACTACTGTTGTGTTTCGGTTTGAATGACACTGAAGCCAGTGTCATTACTAGGCATTATGAGAATTTACAACTTATATATCATGGTGCCGAACGCAGTTCAGTGCCATGCGGTATTCTGTATGGCATTGCTCCTGCTTGCTGTCAGACGAGCGCCCTGCTCGTCGCAGAATTATGCCGGCCTGTAGTAATGAAACGAAACTCTTCGGAACAACTTTGTTTAGAATTTCACCACAAGCAGTTGATACTGATGCTATGATTAGCACCATTATCAGGTAAGGACATTACAAAGTAATCTCACCGGCTCGACGGCGAAGTAGAATGAGTGCTTGTCAGGGTCTGGGTTCATCCCCGTGACGTACTCCTGCAGCGCGGGGTCTCCGTGCAGGAAATGTGGGAGCGTGATGAAGGCGGGGGAACCGAACCGACACGCCGACACGTTCATCACTCCGCCCCATGCGCACGGCCCGTTGCAGTAACAAGTGTTCTCTGGTGATGTCGACGCTGGAACGATCATTTATAACACAATGCAACAAACTAAAAAAACACTGGTTTTACATTATGTAACTATGATTCGTCACCTTAAAACTATTTGAAATATACAAATAAAATTGTTATATCACGTCAAGTTTAGTGAAACACATTTATTGATTTTACAAAAAATTCTATGAAGTAGTGACATAAGTTGATATTCTACATTAAAAAACATCTTTTTCTTGGAACAATTAGCTTTCTTCTTGTGTTGCATAGTGTAATTATAGGTCAAACACTTCTCTAGGTGGTCCGCCTCCTATATAGTTCCCTCATTGTTGAGGATCGTGACACCGTGCAAGGATTCTAGCAATGGTTTTTCTCCATTTGCTTTGTCTTCGGCTTGATGGATTGCGACGTTGACTGGTTTCGCCAGCTGTTCTGACACCTGGTCAGACCAATGTTTCGGGTTCCTTCCTCTTGGTATTTTGACTTCTATTTACCCTGTTATTATTAGTTTTTCCATGTTATCAGCAGTTCTTCGCGCGACATGTCCAATGTATTAGAGTACTCGATGCAGTCAGATAAAACAGATCTTTGGTACGATCACTAGGTGGTAGGTCTCCCGTATACGATAGGACGTCTGGGTAGGTACCACCGCAACTTCTAACTAGCAGTGTGTAAACATTGTTGTGTTCCGGTTTGAAGGACGTTGAGGCCAGTGAAATTACTGGGCATTTTGAGACTTAACACCTTATGTCTCAGGGTGATGAGCTCAGTTCAGTGTCATGCAGTACTTCACAATTCGAAGTTCTGGTTGGTGTTGATTATGTTTATGGGCAGGCGGGACGCTACCATCCATCTACCATCACGCGAGCGAACTGCTCGTCTCGTCATTTAAAGCTAATAAAAAAACCCTCAAACCGTAACATACACTTGGTGAAGAACTCACCATGTCGCTCGTTGTGGCGAGTAGTTATCCGGGATTAGCTAGTGTAGGTATATCAAGTAACTCGACTTATTACATTGTTTTTGACAATGTTCTGCCTACACCACGAGAAATTAATATTTGTACTGATTACTAATCAATAATCTCAGATAGCAAAACGTTTACCTACTATCACCATGTCTTTTCCTACCTCGACATTGGCAAAATCATCGTACCCCGATGGAGCCACAATATAAAATTGGATTGGATATCAAGTAACATGGCCGGATTGTTTTTTCGACTGGCGTGAGACGCAATATCACTTGACAGTCGACATTATATTTAAACTGCACTGTACTTATTACCAGACACTGCTTTATTTATTTTTATTATTTATTTAATTATTAAAATACAAGAAAAGAAAAACTTATGAGCTACTACAATGTCCCACAAAACTGTACAAACAGTTTGACTGCAGGATCAGCAAAACTATACAAATGTTACCGAGCCACGATACAAAATTATGTATTACTTTTCGAACCGAAAACTCCAACACAAATTGTGCGAGGACAAGAATTTGATTTGTTGAACAAGGTTTGTCTAAGTTCGCTGCCATTAGACTAACTCTAGTACCTAATATATCGTCGCTTAGCTAACAATACCGCGTAACTCGAAAATTGGCCATGTGATATTGTCATTGGATAAATTGTTTTTGCCGCGTATCCAATAAATTTATACAAAAATTTAACTTACCCATACAAAGCACGATATTTAAATAGTTCTGTCACCGCGTAATTCATTGGTTACATAACACATGTTCATAATTAATATTCAGTTTTATGTATCTCCTGAAAACTAAGTCAATTTAACTTGCGCGGTGTTGTTAGCTAGCAGCGCTGGTTTTATTACCAGCTTATGCTGAGTTGGTGTCGTTTTTGTGACGAGCAAATCTAATGTGTCTTTTGTATTTTCGTTTTCCTCATAATTTTTGCTTGTTGCGAATAAATATTTTTTCTTTTGTATCTAGCAAAGCGACGATATCAAAATGTGAAAGTTTGGATATTTGAAAATTTCAATATTTGGTTGAAATTCCTTACAATTATCGAAGGTCCTCTCGTTGACGTGGTACTTGTGGTAATTCAGGCCGTCCATCAGTCCGCTGTCCACGTACTCCATGTTAACGGTACGGCACAGATCCGGTACGAACATTGTCAACTTTGACTCCTCAGTTAGGTTCCGTGGAAGAAACTCTCCCGCGCTGCCTGAGAGCTGGACATACATAATCAAGTATTAAAAAACCGACTTCAAGCGGCAGTGTGCGAGCATTGTTATGTGTCAGTTTTAGGGACATTGAAAGCAGTAAAATTACTGAACTATAAGAGTTATCATGTCTAATGTATCAGGGCATGTATATGTGACGAGCGAAGTGCATTGTCACTGAGTGGCAGAGCCATGCTGTAGACAGATTTGTCTACAGCATGAAAGGGCCGGCTCGTCCGGGACGTTACCACTGTCGCACAGAAAACCGACGTAAATTAGCAGCAAGCTGCTGTGTTTCGTACGGTGAGTGAGATATCCGGAGGCCCAAATCCTTCTTCACTTCCTTTAAGGTCGGCGATACGCTCATGATTCTTATAGTATTGTGGGCGTAAATGGGCGGTGGAGATCACTTACCATCAGGTACCCACTTGCTCGCTTGCCGGCGTATGTCTTGTCATTCAACTAGATAAAAAAACTTCTCACCTTAGCACACTCCCCATTGTAGAACGATATGTGATCCTCGTGGTTCCACTTGAGGATCTGTCCAGGTAGACCGTCAGTTGTACCTGAAGACACCTCCATATAGCCGTCCGTGTCTGTGTTATTCCTCTAGAAAGAAACAATATATGAATGAAACTACTTTATACGGATTTTATCGCGGTTTAATTCTATTTTATTCCCGACGTTTCGAAAGCTTTGTTGTATTACCATATGTTAGAGGTGTCACAGACAAGATTGGCTACATACTGAAGCGTGCTTCTATTAAAACCTATTTCAAGCCGCCAAGAAGATTAGTCAATTTTTACCACCTGTCAAGTGTCACATACCTCTACAAGAACAGGGTGTATATAAAATAGATTGTGACTGTGGGCTCTCCTATATCGGGCAAACAAAAAGAAACATAGGGACCCGCGTAAAAGAACACATAGCTGATGTTAAACACCGACGCTCTACAAAGTCTGCAGTTGCTGAACATTCAGAGGAAGGCTCCAAACATTACCTTAGATTTGACAAACCACAAATCCTTGCCAAAGAACACCGATTCCTACCTAGGATGATTCGCGAGGCTATTGAAATTAAAAAACACCCAAATTTCAATAGAGAAGATGGTTGGAAGCTTGCACAAGCCGGGATCCAATTATACACATAATAAAATCGGAACCCAAAAGACCAACTGCCAGACCTCAAGACACTGTGAGCTCTTTCTACGTAGATCGGACTAGTGTCAACTAACTTATTAAATAATTAAAAAATAAATGTATAATTTTAAAATGAAGGTAGCTAATGTAACATTAACTTTTCGAGACGACCTACACCTCAGTCTCTCCCGTGACCACGAAGGCTGAAAAGCTTTCGAAACGTCGGGACTAAAATAAAAATTAAACCGCGATAAAATCCGTATAAACTAGTTTTATTTCAATGTGTAATATTCGCGTAAACATAAGAAATCACAATATATGAATACACAGCATTCACAAGAATACATCACTTCAAGCAGCAGTGTGTAAGCACTGTTATTTTGGTTTAAAGGACATCGAAGCCAGTGAAATTACTTGGCATTATGAGACTTATCTTCTTACGTTTTGGGGTGAAGAACGCTGCCATCCCTTTTTTGTCGGCTTATGAGACTTAATATCTTACGTTTTGGGTGACGAACGCTGTTGAAAAATAGGGATGGCACTGAACACAGTGCCATCCCTATTTTTTAAGGTCGGCTACGCGTCTATGATTTTTCAGGTATTATGAATATTCATAGGCGGTGGAGATTACTTATCCTCAGATGACCCGCTTGCTCGTTTGCCATCCTCTGCCATAAAAACTTCTCTTGTTCTTTAAACCGGAACACAACAGTGCTGAGAAGCTACTAGCTTGGCGGCAGAAATAGACAGCGGTGGTACCAGCCCAGATAGTCTCTGGCATACGAGGACCCACCACCTTTATAAATAGGAAGAGACGAATTGATTCGCAAGCACTTACAGAATAGAACCATCCGAATTTATCAACAAGCGGCGCGCCTCCCGTAGTGCTGGCCGGTAGAGTCTTGGCAATATCCAGGAGCCCGTCCTCGTAACCCTCGAACAGGAATTCCTTGGCCATCTTGGACACAGATAAGTGTTGGCCGAACATTGACAATCCCATAGACAAAGTCTTCTGTTGGAAATATCCCCAGAACCGGGCACGGTAGATCGCTGACTGAAACAAAAAAAACATTCAGTTTTATCGTCATTTAAAAAGAATGGATTATGATATCGGGAAATCATTTGCATAGAATATTTGAGAAAATTGTACGGTAGTCAGGGCTCCTTATCAGAAAACCAGTATTTTTTTACTGGCAATTTTATTATTGGTCCCCTAATAGACATTCCCGATATAGCACTCATCGATAAGCAAAAAAATCTTATATAATAGATATAGCCGAAATTTAAAATTATGGACAACATAAGAGTTAGTTTTTAAGGGAAGAGCCACTCTGTAGACACTTTTGCCTATAGCAAGAATGGGTCGCTGGACTGGGTTATTACTATTGTCTCATAAAAAACCGACGTGAGTGGCAGCTTACTATTGTGTTTCGTATGGTGAGTGTAAAAAAGCAGTGATAGCTCAGCGGGGAGTGGTATGAAAGTCGCAGGTTCGAAACCAGCCTCAAGTGCATACACCTCAGACTTTTCTAAGTTATGTGTGTATTAATTGTTAATTATCACTTGCTTGAACGGTGAAGGAAACATCGTGAGGAAACCTGCATACCTGAGAAGTTCTTCATACGAATTTCGAAGGTATGTGAAGTCTGCCAACCTGCATTAGGCCAGCGTGGTGGGTTAAGGCCTAACCCCTCTCAATCAGTAGAGGAGGCCCGTGCCCAGCAGTGGGACGTGTATAATACAGGGCTAGTATTATTACGGTGAGTGAGATTTCCGGAGGCCCAAATCTGCCCTCCCCTTCTAAATCCTCATTCCTTTCTTTTAAGGTTGGCAAAGCATCTTTAATTTTTCTAGTATTGGGAGTGTTTATAGGCGGTGGAGATCACTTACTGTTAGATGATGTACTCGTATGCTAAAACTCAACTCTAGTAATTGAGCATAAAGCATTTTCTGTACACAGTAACGGAGCAAAGATCGGAGCGTGGAATTATTCGAATTCTTAAAACCAACTAATTGTGAATTAAAATTGATTAACACCTCTTACACCCAGTTTCTGAAAGGCTGATTAAACCAACATTCAACTAACAGAACTTTGATTTTGACACCACTGTCAAATCAATTCAAATTCAAATCATTTATTCTGTAAATTGGATCATAAATAGCACTTTTACATGTCAATCATTTTTATGCTACATTACATTTACGACGACATTTCGGGGCTAGCCATTCGAGTCTCTGAAACGTTATTTAGTGCAAAAAATTATAATATTATAAATAATAATATAATAATAAATACACCCAACAGTCACACACATAGTCCTGACCCCACACTAGGTTAACATGTATCGTGGGTATCAAGAACTACAAGGACTTGCGGTCCCACAACACCCAGACCCGAGACCAATATTTGTGGATCACACATTATTATTTCCAACTCCTCCTTAATTTTCTATTTGATTAAGTTCGTTGCGGGACAAAGACAATTTAGCATTTCCAGAGACTCGCCGAGCTTCACTGCTCGGTGTCATCAAAAATGCGTGCCACTGTCGATCCTGGTGCACAGGAGTTACAGTGGCGGGTGTGTGGGCGGGATAGTCTCGTAAACATTTTTCTCGGTGTGGGAATCGAACCCACGGCCTCTCGCTTCGCAGCCGACTACTCGCCCGCTGCGCCACGGTCTCTTTAGTACCGTTTGACATACTATATTTCATGTTAAATTTGAAAATTATGGTAACTAACATGTGTGCTAAATCAAAGGTGTTGACCACGCTTCTAGCAACTCAATTTTGACTTGACATGAGATTTGATATTTGATTAGTTAATTTTACTTTGATCAGCCTTTCAGAAATCGGGCGTAAGAGTGACAATAAATCTCTATGTAATTTCCAAATGTGTCTACTTAAATTATGATCTTATATTTCAGACACGAGATTACGTCATAACAGAAAGTTCAGTCAAAAGGCATTACAACTTTTAGCATCAATGTGCGGGATTAGGCGAGTTTTAACGAGGTCCCAGTTGATACCAAATCCATGTAGGATTATTTTTAACTGACGACGAAAACTACGGAGTAGGTTATTGATTTCTTATGTTTACGCGAATATTACACATTGAAATAAAACTAGTGAATCCGGATGTTATCGCGGTTTAATTTAATTTTAGTCCCGACGTTACAAAAGCTTTTTTATCTACACCTGATGAGCTTGATGATAATTACAGTCCAAAATGTCGACCGTCAAGAGACATAAAGTGGTTTACGAGTGGTAGAGCCACGCTGTAGACAATTTTGTCTACAGCATGAATGGGCCGGCTCGTCTGGGTCGTTACCACTGTCTCACAGAAAACCGCTGTAAAGTAACAGTATTCTGCTGCGTTTCGTACGATGACTGAGATATCCGGAAGCACAAATCCTCTCCTCTTCCCAATCCCTTAATTATCCCTTTCCTTTAAGGTCGGCAACACGCCGCCTCTTTTGGTATTGTGGACGTACATGGTGATCACTTACCATCAGGTACCTACTTGCTCATTTGCTGGCGTATGCAATAAAAAAAAACACCGGCAGATCCCGGATCGCGATCGACTGAAGGTCCATTCGTTGAGGCGCTACAATGTGAGAGTTATAACACCCCTCTTTTTTGTCAGGTGTTAAAACAATTTAAACCATAAGATCTTGCACAACTTGCTACGTATTGCGCCATATTTTACAACACTTCCTCTCTTGTATTTAATATGTAAGAATGACGAAGTTTTACAGCTGGTTTTTATAATATCATATTCACGGACGTAAAAAATTGCGACTTATAATAAAAACGTGAGTCTGTATGTCAATTTAGTATGCGATAGAGCAAATTTTTTATTCCATTACAATGTTTAAAGCTTCCACACTGTTTTTATGCCAAAATTAGCCACTGCTTTGACCTCACGGTTAGTATTAGATATAATAACTAAATGGACTGCTTAAGTAGGCAGGTTCAAATTTTATGAAAATGCGCATTAGGCCAGCGTGGTGGACTAAGGCCTAACCCTTCTCATTCAGTAGAGGAGACCTGTGCCCAGCTGTGGGACGTGTATAATACAGGGCTAGTATTATTATTTATTATTACTGTCATAAGCGCTATTTTTCCTACATGATTAATATCGAATTCATTTTATTTCATTTAAAAAGCTTTTGCAGCTTCATTGTATAATTAATGTGAATGTGTGTTTCACTCATAATCTACTTTAGTTCCCTATTATGTTATTAATCAGGGATGTTACCACTATGGACACTAGGGACAGCCTCCGTGGCGTAGCGGGCGAGTAGCCGGCTACGAAGCGAGAGGCCGTGGGTTCGATTCCCGCACCGAGACAAATGTTTGTGTGATCCACAAATATTTGTTTCGGGTCTGGGTGTTGTGGGACCGCAAGTCCCTCGTAGTTCCTGATACCCACGATACACATTATCCTAGTGTGGGGTCAGGACTATGTGTGTGACTGTTGGGTGTATTGATTTATTTATTATTACAAATAGAAATAGTTATTTCATATCAAAAAACCATTACAAGGAGGTATGATAAATGCAACGGTCCCCGCACTAGATGCATCTGTATCGTGGGAGACAAGGTAGGTTTACAATTTATAAAAAAATACATTAATACATACATAGACTCACGCCTGTTTCCCATAGGGGTAGGCAGAGTAAACGGATTTCCACTTGCTAAGATCCTTACATAGTTCTTTGGCTTCGTTCACTCTCATAAAATTTTTCATACATGCACGTCGCCTTAGGGTACTCCTGACCTGGCCTTTCTCTAGAATATCTCCAACTTGATCTATGAAAGTTCGCAGAGGCCTTCCCCTCCCAACTGTACCATTAATAAAGTGAGCGTAACGAACAAACGTACAGTTTTAGTATTTCAGGTATATTGAATTATAGAATCTTATATAGAATAATATGTATATAAGTATCTAAAATATATCGTCCAATATGAATGTATACCATTCGATACTCTTTTACAATCTCATTGATATCATCCTAAAACACCTATTTAATTAGTTTTCCTTATTATTATTTCTTTCTTATAGTGTAATCGTAATAAAAATTTAAAAAGACCTATAAAAATGAGGAATCGATGATAAAATTGAAAATTTGAACTAGTTTTAATGAAAACTAGTTTAGTTTGATGCATAGATTTATGAAAGACCAATGACATATTAAATGTTAAAAGTGAAATATTTTTTTACATTTGAATAAGAAACAGGAAAACAAATTATGAATAATGATAGTTTTGCAGTGTGGCGCCGCCTGCGTGGAGGTTCTTTCCGGGATAAAAAGTAATCTATATCCTAAGTAATCAAGGACATGATCTATCTGTGTGCCAAATTTCATCAAAAGCAAACATTCAAATTCATAAACTCGACTTCAAAAGTATTAACATAATTATATATTATTAATTAATTATAGATTATTATTTCAAAATATATATTAGTAGGAAGTATGATAGTGTTGGTAAGTGGGCCACCAGCATCTTAGGCCCAAAGCCAACCCCATCTGCACGAGGCACACTCTGCTGATTAACGGACGAGGCAATGACGAAACTTGGTGCCCGTTGAGGGTTGTAGGAATCAGATGGCGGGTCGCTCCACATAATACAGAAATCACCGTCAAATCATGATGAGAAGGCGGACCCTGGCATTAAGCCGGGATAGCGCCAGACAGAACAAAAGAGTACGATAGAAGAAAGAAAGACAATTTATTAGTCACAGATCACAATTAATTTCACAGTAAAACCATTGATGGTTTTGGCATTTGAGCGTCGTAACTGTGACATGGAGGTAGCCTCGGATCCTGTCGGGGCAAACCGGGGCACCCACCCCGGGCGGCAGTTTCATGAGGCGCCAAAATCATAATATAATATGATTAAAAATAAAAGACTTGCTCCACAAAGCGCCTAGCATACGGAAGCCTGGTTGGCTCACCGTCGACTTGTAAGAAAAAGGCGCCACACAGACCCACACCACAATTGAAAAGTACAAATTTATTACAGAGTGTCCCATTCACGAAAAAAACATTATATACCACAACACAGCGCTGATTTTCAGTGGTCACCTTACAATCGTCTCTTTATCGAGATGTGAATTATAAGTATACATTTTACACTAAAGCTATTATAAAAATACGTATACGGAATTCTTAATATTCCTTGTTCGTTTGATCATTAGTTTTTCTTGTAAATCCAGTTTACACCTCGAGTAATCTGTTTAAAATTACTGAGTCACGTATCTTTGAATACATTACTTACATGTGAAAATGCGTGTTTGTTAAATATTTTCTCATACGCAGGTGACCTCCAGAATTTGCGGAACACGCACCGATCTACTTTAGATAACGTTCGCATACCTAAATATTTTGGATTGTACACTTTATGAATTTATTTTGTTTTTTTAATCAGAATGTATACCCAAATAAAATTTATTAGGAGATATAAACGAAGAATAATTTAAATTTACGAATTAATATAAATTAGTCTATTTAAATTAATAAGCCTTAAATAAATTTGCATTTTGCGTTTCATTATCGGCCTCTAATATGGTTAAAGGCTTGTCACCAACAAGCCTGTAAAGGTCTCTATTGGATTTATGTACCCGACTGGACAGCGACCACTGGGTCAGTGGCTAGCTCAGATGAGTCGCTATGCAAGGTCATGTAGTGTATGTATATCCAGTAACTTTAGGTCGGCATAATTCTGCCGCTCGTCGAAGGACGTCTCATCGGTGATATTATATTATGACTGCTCTGTATTTATCATCAGGTCCAGTATAGTCACTGTGCCGTACTAGAATAAAAAAGTTAGTCCCTCATGACATCGCTGCTATTGCTCTCAGAGATTTCAACCCAGATAAGTGATTATGCGCGGCTAGAACATTGAGCGTGGTGATATTATCGTTGAGAGAGACGTTGTTGGAGGAGTCCCAAATCCAGCTTCGGACTGGCCGGTGCCCGATAGTACTATTGTTCGGATGATATTGATATGTACTTACAGCGGCTAGAACATTAATCGTGGTAATGTTATCGCTCAGAGTGACGTTGTTGGAGGAGCTCCAAACCTAGATCCGGACTGTCCAGTACCCGATGGTGCCATTGTTCGGATGATATTGATATGTACTTACAGCGGCTAGAACATTGAGCGTGGTGATATTATCGTTGAGAGAGACGTTGTTGGAGGAGTCCCAAATCCAGCTTCGAACTGGCCGGTGCCCGATAGTACTATTGTTCGGATGATATTGATATGTACTTACAGCGGCTAGAACATTGAGCGTGGTGATATTATCGCTCAGAGTGACGTTGTTGGAGGAGTTCCAAACCTAGATCCGGACTGTCCAGTACCCGATGGTGCCATTGTTCGGATGATATTAATATGTACTTACAGCGGCTAGAACATTAATCGTGGTAATGTTATCGCTCAGAGTGACGTTGTTGGAGGAGCTCCAAACCTAGATCCGGACTGTCCAGTACCCGATGGTGCCATTGTTCGGATGATATTGATATGTACTTACAGCGGCTAGAACATTGAGCGTGGTGATGTTATCGTTGAGAGAGACATTGTTGGAGGAGTCCCAAATCCAGCTTCGAACTGTCCGGTATCCGATGGTGCCATTGTTCGGATGGTACGTGACGTTTACGTGTCGACGACGCTCCAGATATCTGTACGGACCTGCAGAAATATATGTCACGTTATACATATTAATGCCTAGTTTCTGAAAGGCTGATCAATGTTAAATTAACTAATAAAATGTCAAATCTCATGTCAAGTCGAAATTGAGTTGCTAGAAGCGTGATCAACACCTTTGATTTGACACACATGTTAGCTAACATAACTTATTTATTTATTTATTTATTCGAGCAACTTACAAAACATATAATCATAAGAGTATTTCGTACAATAGGTAAGGTGTCTTATGGCTAAATGTTGTCTTAATTACAAGTTGCCACGGCATGCTAAAGTGGACAAAAAGAATACTTAAACAATAAAAAAATAGAAAGTAAAGAGAGTACAGGATGTAAGTAATGATCATACAGATACGAGCGCGATGACTAACGGTTAGGTTGTAGCAGACAACCTGACGTTAATGATATGGGTGTTTCAAACCCATGGCTTCATAAACTTTACGTTTGAATGATTTTGGTTTATCCGAGAAAATATCAATATTAACGTCTTTAGCTCTAGTTAAAATGTTATATTGCTGTTGTAATCTATTTAATGTAGCATGCAAACCTAAATTACTTTTAGATCGTTTTCGAGAGAACGGAGTGTACCTACATGGCCGGGGTAATTTTAGGGGTGTGTTTATACAAATTTGTTGCAGCAAGGTGGGACAGTCTAAGTTGCCATTAATTAGATTATAAAGGAAAATCTGATCCAGCAGCTGTCTACGGTCTTTAAGACTATGGAGTTTAAAATAATCCAGACGTTCGTTATAGGAAGGCAGTTGCCTGGCTTTATTACACTGATAGGAGAGGTGCCAAAGAAATCTTTTTTTGGATTCTTTCGAGACGATTGACATGTATGTCATAGTATGGGGACCAAACTTGCGCACAATATTCTAGTCCTGAGCGTACAAAGGTTGAATAAAGTTTGATCTTAGTGTATGGTTTTTTAAACTCTTTGCAATTTCTGATAACGAATCCAAATTAATATGAAAAATCGTATGTCAAACGGTACTGAAGAGACATCATATTTTTTTTTTTTCACTAACAGCGATGTCAAAGCAAAGGTGATTACATATTTCCCTTTGGCAGCAGATATAGTCAAAGCTGTGGTACCAACCCAGATGGCCTCACATATAGGGACCACCACCTAGTCATTGTTAGAAATGAAAAGAAGCGCGACTTACCCAACTGCTCAAAGTTGGGCTTCTCCTGCGGGAACTTGTCGGCGTTGGTCCAGTTGAACATATAGATGTCAAAGAAGATGGGCACGTTGGGCGCCAGCCATGAGTTGTACGAGCGGGAGTTTGGTGTCAGCGCCAGTTGCTGCAACAAACACAGGTTTTGAGTAAATGTAAATAACCTAGCCGTGTGTCCGATGTAATTACCCACCGGCAACATCTCTGGAACCATCACTATTTTCAAATCTTACAATTTAGGAGCACCATGCTCAACACTCTCTTTTTCATCAACTTATGTCTCTATCTTCAAAAATTACGCATTTGCTATAGGAAAATTCGTTCCTTTTTACCCCTTTATTCGATGAATACTACTCAGGTTATATAAGGAACTCATTTCCAAAATTAGATGCTTCTTGTATAGACTTTTGTACTGTCTGTCAGTCGGCCTTAAGAATAAAATTTATTAGTAAAAGATACATTCTAGAAAACCTTAATCAACACTGTAGAATAATAAATATTTCAGTAAACTTGTTTACTAACACATAAATTATTTTCTACGACAGGTGTTGTCAAAAAAGCAAACATTCGACCATCGGGTCAGGTTTTAGATTTAGTTCAGTTTTGCATCAGTGACGCTCGTGTCTTTTTTTATTAGTTCAAGTGACGAAATGAGCAGGATGCTTGCTTAATGGTTAGCGCAACGCCTGCCCTTAAACAGAAGCAAGCAATATAACTTTGAATTACAAAGCACTGCATGGCATTGGACTGTGCTCGTAACCCTGAGACATAAGATGTTAAGATGTATAATGGCCAGTAATTTCACTGGCTTCAATGACTTTCAAACTGAAACACAACAGTGCTTACACACTGTTGTTTAGCGGAAGAAATGAACTCAGCGGTGGTACTAACCCAGGCGACCTCTCACATACGAGGGGCTTACCACCTTGTTGCTTAACTAATCTACTAAAATAGATACATACAAGTAATGAACCCGCTATTACAACGGCCTGCAATTGTCACCAACCTTGTAGTATAGGTGTTGAATATACATTTACCTGTCAAATAAGCCTCATCGGTCATTATGTCAGATGCGTTTAAGATGAATGTGGTGGCCAGTCCGCTCTCAATTTTATCACATTTGCATCACTTGCTACTTAGTTACCAAAATAACTTGTTTACTTGTTTTTGTTACTTGTTTCCTTTCACCAAATACCTATGCTATCTACAAAGCCTCATTTACACGTAGATCGCCTCATTGGTCTAGATTCTAGTGCTTAGTGTTTTTATTTCAATCTTTCTTTCTGTCTGGTGTTATCCCGGCATTAGTCAGGGTCCACCTTCGCATCATGATTTTACGGTGGATTTGATATTATGAGCAGTGACCAACCATCTGACCCCTACAACCCGCAACGGGAACCAAGTTTCGCCATTGGCTCGTCCATTAATCAGCCAACCACATGCAGGTGAGGTTGTCTTTGAGGCTGTTGTTGGTAGCCCACTCACACTCCAATACAGAACAAATAATAATATCAATTGTCACTTTAATTAACATCAATAAAAATAGTCACGTTTTAAAATCCTCTTCAAAACTACTTATAAATATTTAAAAACAATATAAATTCTTAATCACATATTTTGTGTTTTAGGTACATTCAAATTACAATAAAATGGTTTTAAAATACTTTTGCCGATGAAATAACGAAAAAGCACGTTATACTCGTATTGCATAATGCAGAAATAAATATTATAATTCGTATAACATTTAAAATTAAAAGTGGGCAGAGGGGCACGTGAATTAATGTCAAATGGTAGTTTTACGACATCTGACTTTAAAGCGTAGAAAAAATATATAGGTAATAAGAAATAATCGATAAGTAAATAAAAAAATATACATAAAAGAAAACCTAATCTTGACATAATATAAAACAAAGTCGCTCTGTTTGTACGCTTAGATCTTTTAAACTACGCATCGGATTTTAATACAGTTTTCAGCAATAGATAGAGTGATTCAAGAGATATATTTATATGTAGTATACATGTATATTATAATAGAGAAAAGCCGAGAAATTCAAAGATTTGTAATGTGATGTCGTAACAAACGTATTTTTGGGCACTGACATTGCAAACGCTGGCTTAACCTTACGAGATAGATCAAATTAATGTACTATGGAATTGTATATCTTAAAAATATCGATAAAAAGTCCGTGATGGTATATGTGCATCTCCCAAGGATAACCCACAGTAACCATTTTTATCTTTTACATATAACAGAAAAGATATGGGTTATTTACCAAGCTATTTTAAACAATACAATAATACCTTATCCAATTATATATTGGATGTATCCCTTATTTATTTTATACTATTGTTTATATTTAATGTAAGCTGGCTGGCAAAACCTTTTTGATGGTGTTTAGTTAGTATTGTTTTACTGTAAATTTTTTGTGATCTGTGACTAATAAATTGTCTTTCTTTCTTTCTTCTTCTTCAATTAAATACATTAGATACGTTATGCATTTCATGTAGATCAAAATTGTCCTGTACAGCATATCACTAAAATGATATTAAGATATCTTAGAAGATATCAAAGATTTAAAAAGAGGGGGCAGAGCGGCTGGTGGGCCGTACGTCTGTCCCGGTTGGCAGCGGTCGGGGGGCGCGGGGTGTGCTGAATAATAAAAAAATGTAGAGGCCCCGCCAAGAAAGGATTTTTGGTAATTTACATTACAAGGGGGTAAAAGGGGGGTTAAACTTTGTATGAAACACGGGAGCGGAGCAATAATATGCACGCAAGACAGCTAGTGATTTATATAATAAAACCTACCTCAGAGTAGAGTAGATTACTTTAGTCGAAAAATCATCAACAATTGGTGAATAAAATTCGAATACTGAAACTGCCGACTGCCTAACGGCCACTTACTTAATTTCATACCATTTTGACAGATAAGAAGGTCTTAACATGTTTATCATGATTTTAAATTCTGGTAGTGTTTTTTTTTTTTTTATAATATAGGCCGGCAAACGAGCAAGTGGGTCACCCGATGGCAAGTGATCTCCACCGCCCATGTACGCCCACAATACTAAAATAATCATGGGCGCGTTGCCGACCTTAAAGGAGAGGGATAAGTAAGGGATTGGGAAGGGGAGGGGAATTTGGGCCTCCGGATATCTCACTCACCGTACGAAACGCAGCAGCAAGCTGCTCCTTTACGCCGGTTTTCTGTGAGACAGTGGTAATGACCCGGACGAGTGGTTAAATATTCGTGCGTTAGTCTTTAATTATCTTATGATTCACCCTCTTTAAATTTAAATAGTGTCATCCTGGCCGCCTGGGGGTAAACAAAAATAATCAACCAAATCAAACTTTTGGTGGCGTGACCATGTTTTTTTTATCGGCTTGAATGACGAGACGAGTAATTCGCTCGCCTGATGGTAAGCGCCACGCCTGCCCATAAACAGAAGCAACACCACACAAAGCTTTGAATTACAAAGCACGGCACGGTGTGTGTGTGTGTAAAAAAATCACTGGCTTCAATGTCCCTCAAACCGGTACACAACAGTGCTTACACACTGCTTGCTTTGGCGGCAGAAATAGACATAGAGGTGGTACCAACCCAGACGGTCTCTCGCATACCTACCACCTTGTAAACATGGGACGCCTTTAAATTTGTGCCCGTTATAGCTATAGCATAGCCAGTTATGGCTGAACAGATTACCTTGAAACATAGTTATGAACCATCTAGATATGAACATACATAATTATGAGTGGTAGAGCCACGCTGTAGACACTTTTGTCTACAGCATGTATGGGCCGGCTCGTCCGGGTCATTGCCACTGTCTCACAGAAAACCGGCGTAAAGTAGTAGCTTGCTGCTGCGTTTCGTACGGTGAGTAAGATATCCGAAGGCCCAAACCCCTCCCCTTCCCAATTCCTTAATTATCCCTTTCCTTTAAGGGTGGCAACGCACCCATGATTCTTTTGGTATTGTGCGCGTACATGGGCGGTGGAGATCACTAACCATGAGGTGACCCACTTGCTCGTTTGCCAGCCTATGCCATTAAAAAAAAACTTTCAAACACGAAAACCCCATTCAAGTTAAAGTCAAAGACTTACATATTTAGTTCAAATGTTAATGTATGTGGATACTATATAAATAAATAAATAAAATAAACTTATTGCACCCCTCATTTCGTTGATGGTTAATAGTTTCGTGATTACACCATAATTTGTAAATAGAATAGTTCTAAACATACATTTGATCTGCGGCATATAAAATCTTATACATAAATACACAACATCCGGAAGGCAACTGGTTAGAATTATTTGTTTAAAATTAATAGTGAGAAGTTTTTTTACTAATGTAGTTTCCTAGACAAGTAGACGGGCCAGTTTTTTTTTAAGGTAACCTCAATGAAATTGTCTAACCTCAGACATTTTTTGCAGTCATAAGGTCACAAATAATACACGCAACGATAGCTTAGCGGTGAGTGGTACGGAGTACCGAGACGAAAGCCGTAGGTTCGAAACCAGCCTCAAAGGCATGAACCTCTGACTCTTCTAAGTTAACTGTGTATTCATTGTTAATTATCGCATGATTTAACGGTGAAGGAAACATCGTGAGGAAACCTACATACCTGGGGATTCTTCATAAGAATGTCTACGGTATGTGCAGTTTACCAACCCAAATTAGGCCAGCGTGGTCGACTTAGTCCTAACCCCTCTCATTAAGTAGAGGAGGCCCGTGTCCAGCAGTGCGATGTGTAAAATGCAGGGCTGGTATTACTATATTATTATGCAATAATATCTTTGTTTATTGTTTGTTGTTTTACTTTAATTTTAAACTTGGAACCCTTGAGTATGGCGATGGGCTCGCCCCCTATAGCATCATGGGACGAAGATACGCTCGGCGAAATGTGGGTGTACTGATTACAGGCGTGAGTGCGTATGTTTAAAAAAGATCATCATAGATATCGCGTAATTTACATAAAAATACAGTGGAATTAAAAAGCTTCTCCTTTTTTGAAGTGGGTAATGATTGATTTATATTAGCCAATAACTGGTATATAATTATTATGAGCAAAACACATGCAAATTTATGCAGATGTTTACGAATGCCCGATAAATATTTAGGCAAAAGTATTTTTATTAGTTTTCAACTTTGAAACTGGTTTCTAACATACTTTGATTGCGATTTGAATTTCAATATGTTGCAATTACTGCGATAAGGATATTTGGACCTATTTTATTACACTACTTAATGAATATACTCAATTTATTTGCTTATTCTATCTTAGAGCTTTTATCCCAAGGCGATGAAGTGTTTTACTGAAATAAATTAATTACGATTGTAAAACTTACACCCGGTTTTTTTTTTATAGTATAGACCGGCAAACCAGCAAGTGGGTCACCTGATGGTAAGCGATCTCCACCGCCCATGTACGCCCACAATACAAAAGAATTATGGGCGCGTTGCCGACCTTAAAGGAAAGGGAAAATAAGGGATTGGGAAGGGGAGGGGGATTTGGGCCTCCGGATATCTCACTCACCGTACGAAACGCAGCAGCAAGCTGCTACTTTACGCCGGTTTTCTGTGAGACAGTGGTTTCTGAAAGGCTGATCAAATCAAAATTCATCTAAGAACTTTGAGTTTGAGACCGCTGTCAATTCAATTCGAGTTCTGAAGCGTTATTTAATGTCGCTTTAGTAGCGTTTGACATACTATATTTCATGTTAATTTGAAAGTTAATTAACATGTGTGTCAAATCAAATGACCACACTTCTAGCAACTCAATTTCGACTTGACATGAGATTTGACATTTGATTAGTTAATTTAACATTGATCAGTCATTCAGAAACCAGGCTAAAATGACAGATAGCGCATCGCCTAATAGCCGTTCCTGATATTCTGTCTATCGACAGATTTACTTACTGGCAGTAAAATTTGGTACATTTTGTATGGAAGATCAGTCAAAACACTATTGATAGTAAGCAAATCTATCTTTATTTAGAATATAGGGAACGGCCATAAACCGGCGGCTCTAGAACACATACCACGCATAATAATATACAACGTTTTAGAGAAAAGGGTGGTCATCTATAAGCAACATATTTTTTGAGTGGTAGAGCCACGCTGTAGACAGTTCTGTCTACAGCATGTATGGGCCGGCTCGTCCGGGTCGTTACCACCGCCTCACAGAAAACCGGCGTAAAGTAGCAGCTTGCTGCTGCGTTTCATACGATGTGTGAGATATCCGGAGGCCCAAATTCCCCTCCCCTTCCCAATCCCTAACTTATCCCTTTCCTTTAAGGTCGGCAACGCGCCCATGATTCATTTAGTATTGTTGGCGTACATGGGCGGTGAAGATGGCTTACCATCAGGTGACCACTTGCTCGTTTGCCGGCCTAAAATATAAAAAACATATAGTGCACGATATAAGTATTCTAGCCCCCGTAGTTCCATATGCGTTTGCATTGCTAGGACAAAAATAAGGCATTTTTTTAATTGAATGAGTAATATGTCGATATTCGACTGCAATTTTAGTCAATTAATAATATCACCTGAGTTTTTATCTCAATCCAGTATTGTTATTCTCAATTACGCAGTTCACTTAAATTATAGTATGTAACAAAAACCCTGTTGGCCCATTTTGGGTCGTGAAGATAGACATATAGATAGCTCAATAAAAATAGTTAAATTTAAGTAAATAATAAACAGAAGCGAGATATTATTCTTACACAGGTAGCTTAGGAATATGAACATATTTGAAAAATGTTGTTTACATCTGAATTTCCGTGTGCACTGATGAAGCCGGGCGCGCGGCGCGTTTGATGTACGTGGACGCCGCAACTTGCTATCTCACTCTGGCAGTAAGTCATCGCTCATGCAGAGGCAATCAATCGAAATACGATTTCCAAACAATTAATTGATTAAAGTAAAAGAAAAAATATGATTATTTTTATAGTCCAATTTTCGAATGCGATTTTTTTCATTAAGTTTGAATACCGATTCTGATATCACAGTTAAAACTACCAACAAGGTTTTTGTTACATATTGTACATATATAAAAAAAAACAGATGGGTTGATAAATTTTTTCACCACCTTTTTTAAGTCTGTTGAAAACGTTACGTACTTACAAATTTACAACATAGTTATGTTAATTTGGTTGTCTTTAAACATATTCAGCACTTAGATATCTAGATTTTAATAGATATATTAGTCAAAAATTTTGTCACGTGCAACATTTGTTTTTTTTTTGTACTTATTGTAACGTAGCAGAAATGTTGTGTAATAGTTACGCCTGTTATATAGAAAAATACTTTATCGAACAAATATCAAACCAAAAACTTTTTTCATTCTCCATTGCGCTATGCCGGCGTAATGCCAGGGTCCCCCTTATCGTGCCATAGATTTTATATTATACGGGACGACCCGCCGTCTGACCCCCACAACCCGTAACGGGAACCAAGTTTCACCATTGCAGCCTGCGTGGCGCAATGGTGATATCCCGCACCGAGATAAATGTTTGTGTGACCCTCAAATAATTGTTTCGAGTCTGGGTGTTGTGAGACCGCAAGTCCCTCGTAGTTCTTGATACCCACGATACAGGTTTACCTAGTGTGGGGTCGGGACTATGTGTGTGACTGTTGGGTGTATTATTAAATAAATATATTTATTTATTGCCTCGTACAGTTGTCAGCAAAGTGCACCACGTGCAGGTGAGGTTGGCTTTGGGCCTACGATCTTGGTGCCCACTTACACTAAAAACTAAAAAGCTAGAAATAAATCTAATCAGTTTTTAAGTCAGTAGTACTGTAGTTTAATAGTCAGTGATTGATACCACCGCGAGCGCTTCTAACTTTTTGATTATTTTTTAGCTTTTTAATTAGTTGTCGTTTTTTTATTTTTGCAAAAAACTTTTATATACGCACTCACGCCTGTAATCCTCGAAGGGGTAGGCAGAGGTGTAACCAGTACACCCACATTTCGCCGAGCGTATCTCCGTCCCTTATGTGATAGGGGGCGAGCCTATCGCCATACTGGGCACAAATTCTAGACTCCGGGCTGATACTGAGCATTTCGTAATAGAAAAACCCAATACCACTTTACCCGACCCGGGGATCGAACCCGAGACCTCAGCGTTGGCCTCAATCGTAACGCTTACGCATTACAACTGCGCCACCGAGGCAGTCAAAAAAACGTTTATTTTACTATTTTTTACACGATAAATCAGTGATATAAATATAGATTTTTTTAGTTTTCCTTCGATTTCTACCCCATAAGGGTTGAATTATTTCTTCAAATTTAAATAGGATTACCATCGCGTGATTTACCATACCATTCACAAATAAAATCAATGATTCAAAACAACCTGTTAACATTTCGAAAAATAAATAATCTTATCGAATTAATATCCTGGCATTCGCTTTTAATCTTACCTTTCTTTAATTAGACTTCCACGGAATAGATAACTGTAATTTGCTGGATGGAAAAAAAACTGCCTCTGTGGTGCAGTTGTAATGCGTACGCGTTACGATTGAGGCCAACGCTGAGGTCTCGGATTCGATCCCCGGGTCGGGAAAAGTGGTATTGGGTTTTTCTATTACGAAATGCTCAGTATCAGCCCGGAGTCTGAAATTGTACCCGGTATGGCGATAGGCCCCTTTCACATTGTGGGACGGGTATACGCTCGGCGAAATGTTGGTGTACTGGTTACACCTCTGCCTACCCCTTCGGGGATTACAGGCATGAGTGCGTATGTATGTATGTAGTTTCTAATAAACAGTAAGCGAGTTTCTCAACAGACCTCGAGTTCAATTTCTGCACCGAGAAAAATGTTTGTGTGACCCACAAATATTTATTTGGGGTGAAACATTTCATGTGTTTGTTTGTTTTCATCTGATCTGTTTGCTTACGCTGTCCGGCATGGCAATTGCAACTAACGTGTCAGAATTACCGTAAGATCATTGCGCCGCATCAAAATGTGCAAGTTTCTATTTTATCTGTATTTTTTTTCTGAGGTTGTAATTTATTTGATGTAAACGTCAAAATAAGTCTTATCTTGCATGTTCTGAAATAAACGGAATTGCTAATGCTATTTTTTATCAAGTGAAAACATAGTTCGATAACATGCTGAATTACGCCAGAATGATTTAGGATCGAAAAAAACAGACGCATACATACTACATTTTTTTTATAGCAAAGGCCACGAACGGAGTAAGGTAATTGACTCGATTATTTTTATTATTTTAATCAATGTTACGGTCCCCAGATAGAATATGGCAAGAATTATATAAATCAAGTCATAAATAAATAAGTTAGAAGCCATTTAAAACTGCTGAAAGGGGTAGCTGTCAAATGACGGGCAAAGGATGCACGATGTCGTGTTACGTCACAAGACAGGTTACGCTATTATGGTGCACGCGTACAAGGGAGATAGTGAGATGTCCCCAGTCCCCACTACGCACCCACCTTTGCTCGTACCGATATTTAAAATATGAATTGCAGTCACATTATCTACCCAATTTTAATTTAGTCTTGGCAATACAGTTTCTATTTCACATTATTACATATGCACTCACGCCTGTAATCCCCGAAGGGGTCGGCAGAGGTGTAAGCATTACACCCACAATTCGCCGAGCGTATCTCCGTCCCACGATGTGATAGGGGGCGAGCCTTTCGCCATACCGGGCACAAATTCCAGACTCCGGAGATACTGAGCATTCCGTAATAGAAAAACCCAATACCTCTTTACCCGAGTCGGGGATCGAACCCGAGACCTCAGCGTTAGCCCCAATCGTAACGCGTACGCATTACAACTGCGCCACCGAGGCAGTTCACATTATTATCGGTTGAATATAAAATGTAACATAATTCTGCGGCTCGTAAATATATCAAAAAATATATACAGTTACGGTATAGTTTTAAAATAACACTCGTCTTGTGTAACATCTAAAAATACACTTAAACCAGTTTTAAGATATTAGTTTTTAATGAGCTTATGCGAATAAATTAAAACAAAGGAGGCTTAGGCCTATTACGAGTTAAGGACATTAATCTTATTAACCTTTTTTGCGATTTACATTTTTCTTTGTGAATTGGTAGATTAACATATATTTATAGCAAATTCTGGGAAAACAAACAGGTTAAACTGCGAAAATAACGTAGTCATACAATGTATATACCAAGCTAAATACTCACTCAAGCACACATTAACACGATATCTCAAAACTAATAAAAATATAACTAAAATATCGTAAGTAGATACAATCCATATTGTCATACACATTTTCAAATTTAAGACAAGCACAAAAAGAAATGAATATTAACTTTTTTTTATTAGCTTGAATGATGAAAAGAGCAGAGGGGCTAGCACGGAAACTTGCGAAAAGTTATTCGAGCTGTCATCGACAACAATTTCTATGAGATTTTGGTACAGCGCCTCTATCGTACGTAAAAGAAACTAATTTATATGGAATATAGACCAATGATATTTAAGAAATTATCTATCGAGCCCTCGATACCTTTACATTACGATTTCGATAGTTTTCCGTGCTAGCCCCTCTGGTCGCTTGCCTGATGGAAAGCCGACGCCTGCTCATAAACAGATACCACACAGAACCTTAAATTGCAAAGCACTGCATGCCACTGGACTGCGTTCCTCACTCCGAGACATAAGTTGTTAAGTCTCACAATACCCAGTAATTTCACTGGCTTCAATGTCCTTCAAACCGAAACACAACAGTGCTTACATACTGCAGCTTGGCGACAGAAATAGACAAAGCGGTGGTAACAACTCTGACGGCCTCTCGCTTACGAAGGACCTACCACCTATACCTAATTAATTATAGTTTTATTAAAATGCCTCTCTCATATGAAGTACCTATCATCTAGTAAATGAGTGTGTGCGTGCGTCCGTGCGTGTGTGTATATTATTAAAGAAATGGGCATGTGTGTGTGTATAAAAATGAATATTTATAAAACGTGTTAGTTTCAAACTGGTTTCTTGTTTTCAAAATGTTAACTTTAATAGCTATTATTACATTTTTATTAAAATTTCGACATTTTTGATAATTCTTAACGATCTGTTTTCATTTCGTTGCTAATGGCATAAACCGACATTCGGTCCTAACCATTCGGTCATATTCATTTTTGATTATTAGTTACCAACAAATGATTAAGAAGGTTTATTCGTTTGATTAAATGCTTATCCACTTTCGATTGAGTTGTAAATGAAACACATGTGTACAATTGAAACGCGATTTAATTATTGATTCGTACTTTTGACCGTTCAAATGTTCTGAATTGATCTATTGTCGACATTTAATGTTTCTGTTACATCTGCAAATCTATAACCATTTTATTACCAACTAAAGAATAGTACAGTAATGTAAAAATACAGAGTATAGTTATATTAGGAAACAATAGTTAGCTGTTTAAAAACATGTTTTTGAAGTGAAAACTTCATTAGCATCGTTGTGATTTGAAAATCGATGAAACGAAAAAGTGAAACAAAAAAGAGAGACATATAAATTCATAAGATTTAAACGTGGGAGAAAATTAGATAGGAAGCATTATACAGTTGTGCGCGCATGCGTGTTGTGCGAGCACCAGGATATTTTGAAGATGACAGTCGGAGCGACAGGCTTGTGCGGGTTAAAACGCTTATCGAACGCTTAACCAACTTACATTCATACGCATTCACGCCTGTAATCCCCGTAGGGGTAGGCAGATATGTAAGCAGTACATTTCAGCGAGGATTGTGGTAGTTACGCTTACGTACGTAGGTACGCTTCCAATTAACCTGATCTTAAGCATCCTCTGTAGTGAGATCAATGGCTCTCATTTCACCCTCTAATACATCAATCCATGCATTTGCGACCGACGTACTCCTGCAGCTTCCTCAAAATACGACCAAACCACCATAAGTGACACCTAGAGTAACCGCCACGGTGTGGACACAAATACTACTTCCTACTTCTATTATAAAGAAGATTTGGATTTTTGTGAGAAATATTGAATTTGGTTTTGAATGTTTGTTAGTCAATTACACCTTAACGGCTAAATGGTTTTGGATCAAATTTGACACACATGTATACTATAACCTGGAGTATGACATAGGCATTTTATCTGCAGTTCACGTGGTCGCAGCCGCGAGCAAAAGCTAGTGATATATATAATTGTTAGGAATACAATCAAGTCGTACATACTACTCACTGAAGGACTCTCCAAAACTCAATTCAAATTTCGTAAAATCATTTTCTTTATATCATTGTTATAATTTGAATAGCATATTGCTAGAAGTAACGTGAGACGAGTATTGTTTTATTAATACCAAACGACAATAATCACTTCAACTCATAGTTTATTGGTTACATTTACAATAATAAATAAATAATAAATACACCTAACAGTCACACACATAGTCCTGACCCCACACTAGGTAAGCCTGTATCGTGGGTATCAGGAACTACGAGGGACTTGCGGTCCCACAACACCCAGACCCGAACCAAATTTTTGTGGATCACACAAATATTTGTCTCGGTGCGGGAATCGAAACCACGACCTCTCGCTTCGCAGCCGGCTACTCGCCTGCTACGCCACGGAGGCTGCAATATCACTGCTTTACAGACCACAACCTCATGTGAGGATTTTCTAGAGACCGTTCTCTAATTATAACTCAAACAACTAGAACCGAATAGTAAACCAGCATAGCTACCGCGTAATAAACACTTGAACTATCCACTAACCACTGTACTAATGAACAGAGAGGGGCTGGCACGAAAACTTGCAAAATGTTATTCGAGCTGTCATCGACAACAATTTCTATGAGATTTTAGTACAGCGCCTCTATCGTACGTAAAAGAAACTAATTTATATGGAATATAGACCAATGATATTTAAGGAATTGTCTATCGAGCCCTCGATACCTTTACATTACGATTTCGATAGTTTTCCGTGCTAGCCCCTCTGGATACTGTCTGACTGACTGCAGGCAAAAGACCTCCAGTTATTGCGACAACCTCCTTTATATCATTTAACTACCCTTCCACAACTATATCGCACCATTATTATTACAGGGTACCCAACGTTGCTTTCTCAGACACCCTCAATATACCAATATTAACAGAATACGCTAACAATATAAATTCTGTAATTAGAGCTGGGGCTAGCACGGAAAACTTGCGAAAAGTTATTCGAGCTGTCATCTACAACAATTTCTATGAGATTTTAGTACAGCGCCTCTATCGTACGTAAAAGAAACTAATATATACCGTGGCCCAGCGGGCGAGTAGTCGGCTGCGAAGCGAGAGGCCGTGAGTTCGATTCCCACACCGAGACAAATGTTTGTGTGAACCACAAATATTGGTCTCGGGTCTGGGTGTTGTGGGACCGCAAGTCCCTCGTAGTTCCTGATACCCACGACACAGGTTTACCTAGTGTGGGGTCAGGACTATGTGTGTGACTGTTGGGTGTATTATTATTATTATTATTATTTTATATGGAATATAGACCAATGATATTTAAGGAATTAGCTATCGAGCCCTCGATACCTTTACATTACGATTTCGATAGTTTTCCGTGCTAGCCCCTCTGGTGGCGGCTAAATTAGATTTGCGAGTATGGCTTCGGAGACCTGCACGGGTTGTTTTACTAATCGCCTTACCCGAAAAGTTTTTTTTATTGACCTTAATTGTATTCTAAACGAGATATGTATTTATTTCAATGATCTGATTATAGATAAATACAAAGTTTATGTTAGTTAGACTAGATACAGAATTTTTGTATAATATCTACAAATTCGCCACGGTGGCGCAGTTGTAATGCGTACGCGTTACGATTGAGTCCAACGCTGAGGTCTCTGGTTCGATCCCCGGGTCGGGTACAGTGGTATTGGGGTTTTCTATTACGAAATGCTCAGTATCAGCCTGAAGCCTGGAATTTGTGCCCGGTATGGCGATAAGCTCGCCCCCTATCACATCCTGGGACGGAGATACGCTCCGCGAAATGTGGGTGTACAGGGCACACCTCTGCCTACCCCTTCGGGGATTACAGGCGTGAGTGTGTATGTATTTATCTGATTATAGATAAATACAAAGTTTATGTTAGCTAGACTAGATACAGAATTTTTATATAATAACTACAAATTCATTCATACATAGGATAAGATATTAAGTCTCATAATGCCCAGTAATTTCACTATCTTTAATATGTCCTTTAAACCGGAACACAACAGTGCTTACACACTGCTGTTAGGCGGTAGAAATAGACAAAGCAGTGGTACCAACACAGACGGCCTCTCGCATACGAGGGACCTACCACCACCTAGTTAGCCGACACGAATTAACATCAAACACTTCACCTGCGTAGAACTTTTTTATAGTTCTAATTGACGAATTGGAGCACGAGACGCCGACATTTCACGCAATTGATTCGACAGTTGATGCTTGTCGTCCATTTCACTCTGAAACTGCTCCACGACTTGTGTCGTTTAATATACGAGCATAATCGAAACCAGTTAAGTTACTGTGCATAATTATGCATCTTATATCTGGGGGTGATGAGAGCAATGTGGTACATTATAACTATTTTTTTTAATTTAGATACACATAATAGATTGACGAAACAAATATACATGGCTAGTGTGAATGGTACAGTTGGGAGGGGAAGGCGTCGGCGAAATTTCATAGATCAAGTTGGAGATATTCTCGAGAAAGGCCAGCTCAGGAGTACCCTAAACCGACGTGCATGTATGAAAAATTTAATGAGAGTGAATGAGGCCAAAGAAGTATGCAAGGATCGTAGCAAGTGGAAATCCGTTTTCTCTGTCTACCCATACGGAAAACAGGCGTGAGTCTATGTAAGTATGTACATAATAGATTTTGACAACACTAACAGTTTTGCTAAGCGAAGCTAAACTTAGTTGCTTAATATATTAGATATGGCAGGCAGTGATAGCTCAGTGGCGAGTGGTACGGACTGTCGAGACTAAAGTCCCAGGTTCAAAACCAGCCTCAAGAGCATACACTTTTGACTTTTCTAAGTTATGTGTGTATTAATTGTTAATTATCGCTTGCTTTAACGGTGAAGGAAACATCGTGAGGAAACCTGCATACCTGAGAAGTTCTTCATAAGAATTTCGAAGGTATGTGAAGTCTGCCAACCCGCATTAGGCCAGCGTGGTGGTCTAAGGCCTGACCCCTCTCATTCAGTAGAGGAGGCCCGTGCCCAGCAGTGGGACGTGTATAATACAGGGTTATTATTATATTATTTTATATTATTATTTTTAGATATAGTTCCAAAATCTAATCAAAATGTATACCGCATTACTGAAACATACATAGGCATCCATATAGGTACTTGTTTAAGTTACACCATTTTAAAGAAATTAATAAGATTTAATATAAAATGTATCCATATATTTAACTACCCTCACTATTCTTGAGATATTTGTAAGGAATCCTTTTGTACGAGCCCAACCTTCTATCAAAAATATCCAACTCAGCCAAAAATTTAATGTATAACTAGACAAGCTGCGCGGTACATACCACTAAATTATACCACTAAGTTGCGGTCAATTGACCGTAACTCAATATTACCATCTCGCTTACTCTGTCTGTTAGTTGGCAAACTCCCGCAACGTGCTCCCGTGACGCAATTTTCCTTCTAAACAGCCCGTCTACTATACCATAGTAATGTCGTAGGTACATATTACGGGTAATGTATACTACATACATTAAAGTTTGAATTCAGGTTTTTATAATGATTTCGTTGTAAAGACGGCACATGCGAACAATATGATTGTAATATAAGACGTGTTATTTTTATAAACGCTTAGAGCAAATGTTTTAGGAAGTCTTCTAAATCAAGGCTAACACCCGGTTTCCGAAAGGCTGATCAAATAGACATTCAACTAACAGAAATTTGATTTGACACCGCTGTCGCCGAGTTGCTGAAACCTTATTTATTGAAACAATTAAAAGTATAATAATAATAATAATAAATACACCCAACAGTCACACACATAGTCCTGACCCCACACTAGGTAAACCTGTATCGTGGGTATCAGGTACTACGAAGGACTTGCGGTCCCACAACACCCAGACCCTAAAACAAATTTTTGAGGATCACACAAACATTTGTCTCAGTGCGGGAATCGAACCCACGGCCTCTCGCTTCGCAGCCGGCTACTCGCTATTTTAAACCAATATGTAACACAGAAAAGTTTCGGTTCCCTGACCCACCAAACTAGGTACTGTATGAGCAGCATTCATCGCATCATTAAGGAGAATCTTCTTATGTTTGTCTTTCCTTGGTGCCATGATGCTTCCTACTTCTACGCTTCTGCTTCGCCTTTTGCGGACCATTTTTTTATTTATTAGCTTGAATGACGAGACGCGCAGGTCGCTCGCCTGATGGTAAGCGCCACGCCTGCTCATAAACAGAAGTAACGCCAGAACAGAACTTTAAATAACAAAACACTGCATGACACTGAACTGCGCTCGTCACCCCGAGACATAAGGTGTTAAGTCTCATAATGCCCAGTAATTTCACTGGCTTCAATGTCCTTCAAACCGGAACACAACAGTGCTTACACACTGTTGTTTGGCGGCAGAAATAGACAAACATTTCACTAATCATTCAGCCAAAAGAAATAAAAAAAAACTTACCAAAGAAAGCACAGAGTCGAATATCGAAGACCACGCCAGGGACGTAGCTAAGGCAGACAGGGCGAACAAAACCCCTCCACAGATACCGATCCATCGCCAACGAATTGTGCGCCCTCGCATCCTGCCGCTCAGACTAGCAGACTGAAACAAAAGCACAACGTCATTACCTTGATAATAAATGCCGTGGGAATCCTTAAATGGCGTGAAACATATGTATAAGTGGGTCACCTGATGGTAAGTGATCTCCACCGCCCATGTACGCCCTTAATACCAAAATAATCATGGGACTATTCCGGGTTTTTACAATATACATGTTTTTTCCCCGAATGACGAAACGAGCAGGTCGTTTGCCTGATGGTAAGCGCCTTCCCATAAATAGACACCACACATCACTTTGAATTACAAAGCACTACATAGCACTGGACTGCATACAACACCCCGAGACATAAGATATAAATAAAATAAATACACCCAACAGTCACACACATAGTCCTGACCCCACACTAGGTTAACCTGTATCGTGGGTATCAGGAAATAGGTAGGTTCCTTGCGGTCCCACAACACTCAGATCCGTAACAATTTTTTGTGGATCTGACAAACATGGTTAATACCAACCCAGACAGCCTCTCGAATACGAGGGACCAACTACTCTAGTGTGTACATTTTTTTTTTTTTTTTACTAGCCCTTTATTATTTACGTCCCACTGCTGGGCACGGGCCTCCTCTACTGAATGAGAGGGGTTAGGCCTTAGTCTACCACACTGGCCTAATGTGGGTTGGCAGACTTCACATACCTTCGAAATTCTTATGAAGAACTTCTCAGGTATGCAGGTATCCTCACGATGTTTTTCCTTCACCGTTAAAGCAAGTGATAATTAACAATTAATATACACATAACTTAGAAAAGTCAGAGGTGTATGCACTTGGGGCTGGTTTCGAACCTGCGACTTTCGTCTCGACAGTCCATACCACCCCCGCTGAGCTATCACTGCTATTGTACATTTAGTGTACATTTAGTGAGATATTTTTTCGTTATAGCATAGACCGTAAATCGAGGAATTGGGTCACCTGAAGGTAAGTGATCTCCACCGTCTATCTAAAGGGGAGGTATGATTATGGGATTGGGTTGAGGATTTGGGCCTCCGGATTCTTACTCACTGTACGAAACTCAACAGCATGCTGTTACTTTCGGTTGGTTTTTTGTAAGACGATATAGCTCTAAATGGTTCGTGTAAATAAACACGCCCGCTGCCTCATCTAGAACTTAGCGGTCATACTTACTTGTTTCTTCTAGATATAAAGGCAGTTATATTTAATTGCATTACGCTTGACAAATGTTGGGTTTTTCAAACGAATATCACGTGAAACACGTGTCTCGGATTAATAAAACAGTCTTCATTGTACGTGTCATGTAAAACTGGCCAAGTGCGAGTTGGTATCCCGTATCGAGGTTCCGTATCACCATCCTTAATAACTTACATCTAGTGTTGAGTTGGACACGATTTACGAAAGTAGAGATAAAGTAGAGAAAATTGTACTTCCTACATCGAAATAAGATGACAAGAAACGTAATTCACGAAAAAAATTACCCCACCATAACTCTTTGCAAGGGGGCGGGGCTACAAAAGTCTGTGCAGCTCGTTCATTCGTCAATTCATAAAATTTATTCATGATCTCTCGTTGACATTTAATACGTCAAATGTTTTGCGCGGTGCAGAACGTCGTATCTCGATTTAGAAAAATAATATGTAGACATTAACTTTTATGAAATAAAAATTATTTTGAACGTTCATTATGTTTTGTTGCGTGTATGAGTGTTGCGTGTGATTCCCTTTGCATGTACCCTTTGTATGTGCTTTGTAAGAGGAGTCGTATTTTTGGCAGATTCATATGAGAGTTAACGTTCTACTTATCTTATTTGGATGTACGCAATCCTAAAAATAAGAACACCTAATAAAAATATGTCATGTGAATATTGCTCTATTTTGTATTTAACCGACTTCATTTGTACAAAACTTGTTACGAAAGGTTAAATAAAGTACTAGGTATAAATAAACCTTGAATCTAATGGTATAGCTGTGGAAACCGGTGATGTGTCAGGTTCAGAGTTTGATGTTCAAGTGGGGTAATAAAAATTAGCGACTAGTTTGATTCGAAAAACACACACAAAGCTACTATAGGAATTTTTACACGTTGTGGCGAAATGCTCGCCCCCTACCACATCATGGGACGGAAATAAGCTCTGTGAATCAAGGGTGCACTAGTTGCGCGTCTGCCTACCCCTTCGTATTATAGGTGAGTTTAAAAAATTACATTGATAAATTCCAAATGTTTTTACATACATTGAATTCATAAACCATACCATACGCACTACATAGATACGCACTCACGCCTATAATCCCCGAAGGGGTAGGCAGAGGTGTAACCAGTACACCCACATTTCGCCGAGCGTATCTCCGTCCCTTATGTGATAGGGGGCGAGCCTATCGATCGCCATAATGGGCACAAATTCCAGACTCCGGGCTGATATTGAGCATTTCGTAATAGAAAAACCCAATACCTTTAATACCCAATAATTTGTTCAAGTCTGGGTGTTGTGGGACCACAGTCCCTCGTAGTTCTTGATACTCACGATTCAGGTTTACCTAGTACGTGGTCAGGACTAAGTATGTGTGTGAATGTTGGGTGTATTAATTAATGATTTATTTACATAACGTAGGAGGTGACTAGCAATTCCGCGTCAACTATACCTTACAACTCATTACACAATGAAATGATAACCCGTACATTGCTTTTTCCATTGTATAGTGTACCAGAGCACTTTTTATGTGCCCGCGATGACAGGATCACTTAAGCTGTAAGTAATATTTCCTTATTATGTACCCTTTGTCCGTCCGTTGCAGCCGTGCCATCGCAGTCCTTGACTTGTATTGCGTTAGTAACAGACTTCTTATAAAAACTTTTTTAGTAAAAAAAAACTGTTCCCACAAAGACAAAAAACGTGCCGATTTGATGACGTCCTCCTTTTTTGAAGTCGGTTAAAAAACTGAAATTGCACAGTGGTACTGTAGTTTAAAATAGTCAATGGCTGATACCACCGATTCTTAAATGTTTTAGTTTTATTTTTAGACTCTTTATTGTTATTTTTTGTTAAAAAAATATAATTTAGGTACTATCTTCTTTTGATTGAATCATCAAAATCGGTGCATGAATCGCGAAATTTTAGTCTTGCATCCTCGATTCTTTCTTTCTTCAAAATTGGGGCACCACCTCAGTAAACCCTATCGAATACAAAAATAATCATCCAAATAGATGACATATGATATTAGGCCTCGTAATGCCCAGTAATTTCACTGGCTTCAATTTTTTTTTTAATGTTAAATTTCCTTCACCTCGAAACACATCAGTGTTTACACACTGCTTCTTGGTGCCAGAACAGACAAACGGTAGTTAGGCACAGTTGTCCAGACAGAGACTCGCATACGAAGTGCCTATCACCTAAATATGATTAGAATGTGTTGAAGTGAAGTGATGGATCTCATGCTACGATTTATGAAACGATTATTATTGTAGTCGAATTATCATGCAAGACACGTATTGTTTACAAATCAAACAGGCAGGGCAACACGCGTATAATCTTATTACGCAATTAGAACAAATAATCTTGACGACACATTTAAATAGCCTTTGATTTTTATATTATAGACTGCCTCGGTGGCGCAGTTGTAATGCATACGCATTACGATTAAGGCCAACGCAGAAGTCTCGGCTTCGATCCCCGGGTCGGGTAAAGTTGTATTGGGTTTTTCTATTACGAAATTCGCAGTATCAGCCCGGAGTCTGGAATTTGTAGCGGTATGGCGATAGGCTCGCCCCCTATCACATAAGGGACGGAGATACGCTCGGCGAAATGTGGGTGTACTGCTTACACCTCTGCCTACCCCTTCGGGGATTACAGGCGTGACTGCGTATGTATGTATGTATTATAGTTATTTTACCGGTTTCTCACGGTTCGATATTAGTTGATCATTTGCTAGTAATTTGACTGGCTTCAATGTCCTTCAATCCGGAACACATCAGTGCTTACACACTGCTGTTAAACGTCAGAAATAGACAAAGCTGTGGTATCAACTCACGCGACCTCTCACTTACGCAGGAACTCCTATTATTTAATATAACTAGGGGCAACTGTTTTTCCACAAAACATAAAATAAAAAAAAACTTAAAGAGACATATCTTACTTTCTTCCCCACATTATTCTGCATCGATTGGTATCGGAGTCGACCCCATACCCCCAACGGTTTCGGAGGAGATAACGTGTCAAGCTTTTGGCAGCGGCGGCGCCAGTTACTTTTTTTTAGAATAGAGGGATACCGTAAGTATCGAAGTAATTTTTTTTCGCAAATAAGTCAGATAGCTAAGGAATAAACGTAACGGTATTGAAACTTCCATTAACTAAACGAAGATGGATTGATTAATGATCCCCAATACGTGAACATGCACGCTGATATATTGAAACTAAATTCACATTATAATGCCTGCCTCGATGGCGCAGTTTTAATGCTTACGCGGTACGACTGCTGTGCTGAGGTTTCAGGTTCCAACCCCGCTTCGGGTAACAGTGATACTGGGATTTTCTATTATGAAATGCTCAATATACTGTATTGTTTTTAAATATTGTTTTTTTTTATTGCATAGGCCGGCAAACGAGCGAGTGGGTCACCTGATGGTAAGTGATCTCCACCGCCCATGTACGCCCACAATACCAAAAGAGTTATGGGCGCGTTGCCGACCTTAAAGAGAATTGAGGGATTATCTCTCACCGTACGAAACACAGCAGCAAGCTGCTAATTTACGTCGGTTTTCTGTACGACAGTGGTAACGACCCGGACGAGCCGGCCCATTCATGCTGTAGACAGAACTGTCTACACCACCACTCGTAAGTCGTAAATAAATGTCATTACATAATTTCATGTCTCTCAGAATATCGATCTGAAATAGCGGCTTGATGATTTCTAGAGATTGAAATAAAACTAGTTTATACGGATTTTATCGCGGTTTAATTTTTATTTTAGTCCCGACGTTTCTATTTCTAGAGATCCAAATATCTTCGAAACACAGTATTCCTTTCCATAAATATTGGCAAGGCATCCATAAATTCTTCTGCTAATGTGGGTGAACTGAAGATCACAACATCAGTCGACCTATGTTCGTTTGTGGACCTTTGCTATAAAATAAAAATTGTGGGCAAAATAAATAAATATTCAATCATTACATTTTTGTTTTAGCACAAACAAAACTATTGAGCTTGACTCTTGAGTCATGAAAATACAACCAATTATATTTTTATTATTTTGTCTATTAATAAACAGATTTACTATTAGTAATTTTCGTAAAGGATTTTGAGTTTTTTTTTATTAGATTGAGTAACGAAACGAGCAGGTCGCTCGTCTGATGGGAAGCCCCACGCCTGCCCATAAATCACCACACAGAACTTTAAATTACAAAGCACTGCATAGTACATGACTGCGCTCGTCACCCCGAGACATAAGATGTTAAGTCTCATAAAGCCTAGTAATTCATTGGCTTCAATATCCTTCAAACCGGAATATAACAGTGCTTACACACCGTTCCTTAGCTGCAGAAATAGACAAAGTGGTGGTACCAATCCGGAAGACCTCGCGCATACGAGGGACCTTGTAAAATTATCGTATATTTAGATAGTATAGTTAGTATTATATTAAACTTATACATGTACGCTGTAATTTTATAAAGTTGCATACATTATTTGAACATATAAAACTACAAGGTGATTTTTTTATGAATTTATAATACATAAGTACATACGCATTCACGCCTGTAATCCCCGAAGGGATACAGTTTCAACCAGCACACCCAAACTTCGCCGAGCGTATCTCCGTCCCATGATGTGAGGGGGCGAGCCTATCGCTACATCGGGTACAATTCCAGACTCCGGGCTGATACTGAGCATTTCGTAATAGAAAAACCCAATATTACCCGACCCGGGGATCGAACCCGAGACCTCAGCGTCGACCTCAGTCATAACGCCCACACATTATAACAGCGCCACCGACGCAGTGAATTCATAATGAATTACCATTTTTTTTATTTTTTATAACGATTATTAATGGTTTAGTCACAATTACATTATTAAGTTACAATTTTAAATAATACAAAATAGATCAACGACTCTCGGACATTCGATTTGACATTACAAATCAGAATTAATTTATTGAAAATAATTATTTTTTCGTTGTCAAAAACGATTTGCTTTGCACCTTGGATCTATGAAAAATACATAAATAATTGTAAATTCAACATACCATAACATGAGCTCACGGCTTTATCCCTAAAAGGGATGTAATTGTAGGGAGAGATGCAACAATTACATCTACGAATTAGGACATAGGCTACTTTTATCTTGGAAAAAGATATTCACGCACCAGCTTTCAAATAAATACATTTGAAATCGGCCCATCTGTTTGGCCACGTTGCTACAAATAGCTAGAGCTAGAGACTTCAAATACTCCCCAAATACTCCTGTTTTGGCGTCTGGGGTTATAAATTCACTTGTGATATAACAATAATAATATTAGCCCTGTATTATGTACGTCCCACTGCTGGGCACGGGCCCCCACTACTGAATGAGAGGGTTTAGGCCTTAGTCCACTACGCTGGCTTAACGCGGGTTGTCAGACTTCACATACCTTCGAAATTATTATGTAGAACTTCTCAAGTATTCAGGTTTCCTCGCGATGTTTCCTTCATCGTTAAAGCAAGGGATAATTGCCAATTAATACACACATACTCGTAACTTAGAAAAGTCAGATGCATGCTCTTGGTTTCGAACCTGCGACTTTGGTCTCGACAGTCCGTACTATACTCCCCCTGAGCTATCGCAATAATAATCTATTTATAAGACGAAAGCTGAGTTATCGCTACTTTGTGATATAATTTTCAGAGTGGTAGAGCCACGCTGTAGAGTTTTGTCTACAGCATGAATGGGTTGGTTCGTCCGGGTCGTTACCACTGTCTTACCAAAAACTGGCGTAAAGTAGTAGCTAGCTACTGCGTTTCGTACGGTGAGTGAGATATCCGGAGGCCCAAACCACCTCCCCTTCCCAATCCCTTAATTATTTCTTTCCTTTAAGGTCTGCAACGCACCCATGATTCTTTTGGTATTGTGCGTGTACATGGGCGGTGGAGATGACCTACCATCAGGTGGCCCACTTGCTCCTTTGAAAAAAATACACTTACATAAATTAAAAAAGTACTTCAAAAGAGCTATTTCAAGGACCAATAACTTTAGCCAATATAGTATCCGTAGGGAGTTGCAATGGCCGGCTTGATCACGGCATCCCAGTTCGACCTTGTTTTAATATTGCTACGCCCGTACTTGCGTAGTCTCGCGAGACCGTCTCGTACAGCCTTGGATCGAAGAATCGATATCAATCGTATCAACATACGCACTCACGTATGCACTCCCCGAAGGGGTAGGCAGAGGTGTAACTAGTACACCAACAACGTAATAACGTACCCATATCTTTACAAATAAATAAAATTGAAGTGTCTGTTTGTAATATTAAATTAACCGATTTTTACTACACGCATATGAATTTATACCTATACGGTACATATACCAAAATAACATTTTTTTACAATTTTTGTCTGTCTGTTTGCTCCAGCTAATCTCTGAAACGGCTGGACCGATTTTGACGGAACTTTCACTGGCAGATAGCTGATGTAATGAGGAGTAACTTTGGCTACTTAGGTACTTTTTATCCCGGAAAATGGCATTCACGTAGACGGAGCCGCGAGCAAAAGCTAGTATTCTTAAGAAAAGTTATTTATCTATACGTATATAATTACTTGTCCCGACTGACTGATGGATTCATCAACGCAGAGCCTAAACTGTTGGGGCTACAAACTTGAAATTTTGCATTAAGGTTCCTTTATTGACTTAAGTGAGCACTAAGAAGTTTGTTGAAAATTCATCCCCTAAAGGGGTAAAATTCGACTCGAATCTTTGTAGGAATAGCCTTCCTCTCCTAAAAACAAATAAGCAACTACGTATTTCGTTACATCCCGAAAATCATCCGCTTAAGGGGTGAAAGACATTCAGGCGCATCGAGAGTATTTATGTAAGCCTAGTACAAGTTTTAACAGTTTATAAAACGATGGAAGTTTTCGTTTTCTCTCCATATGCCAAGTATCAGTAGCCACTATTGGGAACTATGATGAATTAAAATTTATAACATGGTTAATTTTATTTCATATTAGCCGAATATGAAATTAGTTTTCAAGCGATTCTTTCCTATATTATGGTATGAATTAATAGTTTAACACTTCGACGGTAGTAATTCTATGCGAATTCGAAAACTGTGAACGTATTTGTAACTCATACTAGGCCTACAGATCGAAGTTCGGAAGAATAAATTGCGGAAACGCCCGAAACAGTATGACCTAGTATATCTATATAGATGTGTTAACAGGCTCTCAGAGTCCGAGCATTTGCTGGAACGCTTCAAATTTTCGGTCCTCTTTGAACCCCAAAGACAACCAAACAGCAAACTATTTCATCAACCTTCAAACAGAACGAATCGTAAAGCATTCGCCTATTTATAGAATTTCCTCATAATATAATTAAACTTGTTCCAAAGTGCCAGAAATAGATGTATTCTTTGATTCTCTCAAGAGATATATGCATAAAATTACCGCTGGACTAAAAAATGTTACTACAAAGATGTAACTAATTATATTATCCTGTTAAAAAAAACTGCCTCGCATGTGTAATGCGTACGCGTTATGATTGAGGCTAACGCTGAGGTCTCGGGTTCGATCCCCGGTTCGGGTAAAGTGGTATCAGCCCGGAGTCTGGAATTTGTGCCCGGTATGGCGATAGGCTCGCCCCCTATCACATCGTGGGATGGAGATACGCTCGGCGAAATGTGAGCGTACTAGTTACACCTCTGCCTACCCCTTCGGGGATTACAGGCGTGAGTGCGTATGGTAGGCAGAGGTGTAACCAGTACACCCACAACCTAAATATTAAATTTCTAAATCGAAACGTGCTTATTAAGTGTCAACTAGAGATCATGAAGCAATTTTTATGAAATAATGAGCTGCACATACTTTTATATGATTGACGAGCTGCACATACTTTTATAGCCCCGCCCCGGGGTAATTTTTTGGCTTGAGTTACGTTTCTTGTCATCTTATTTCTATACATACTATATACATATTTATGCAGATAGACTAGTAACAAAATCCCTCTTGCAACCACAATGTGGTTAATGTCTCAAACGATATATCATTAGACGACAGGTCGTATGTGAGATACCGTCAGGGTAGGTACCACCTCATTGCCTATTTATGACGCTAAACAGCAGTGTGTGAGCTCTGCCCCCTTAGACAAGATGAATTTCTCAAGTTGGAGATACTCTAGAGAAAGGCCAGGTCAGGAGTACCCTAAACCGACGTGCATGTATGAAAAATTTTATGAGAGTGAATGAGGCCAAAGAGGCATGCAAGGATCGTAACAAGTGGAAATCCGTTGTCTCTGCCTACCTTTATGGGAAACCGGCGTGAGTCTATGTATGTATGTATGTACTTTCTCCAATCGTTAACGCTAATTTTTTCTTTAAGTGTCATCTCCTATTGGAGGTTGGAGATCATACAGGCTATCTTAATTTTGGAAGCTGCTGCACGGAAAATCTTGTGCTCATGATGAACCATTGAATGATATTTAAGCCACGATATCCTCCTACGACCGGGCTTCCTCCTGCCCTTTATTTTCCCTTGAATGATTAGTTGAAGGAGTTCATACTTGTTATTACAACTTACCACCTACTACTTATAAAACATTTTTTTAAGTAGTAGGTGGGGGGGTACCTAGATACCCACCCACTGTGGACGGTACATGTCCCACCACGACCGCGCCAAAAGGAGCCAAATCAGCTTATGCCAAACATTAAATGCTTGGTGCTGGTTTTCATTTGGACCCATGATGTTGTTCGACGGATGTCAACCAGAAACAGTAGTGTGTGTGTATGTGTGTGCGTGTGTATGCGTGTGTGTGTTCGTTTGTGTGTGTACATACAAATAGGTATATCATAGCATACGGTATCATATTTTGTTCATACTATATTATAGGATATACATAACTATTAAAAAATTCAGTAGAAAGAAAATATATTATTTAAATGAGGTTTTAGCGAGAGATCTGACAATACGGTCGGACTCTCATTTTATTTGTTTCATAAACTAGTTGAAACGTTAGAGACAATGCGCAAACCACGCGTTGCCATATAAAGAAAAAAAATAAAATTGTCAACAAAACATAGCAACTGTCATGGGACACGCCACGTCAACGCCCCCTTATTATTATTATTTGAATGGACTTAAGTATATCCGTCGACTTTCCCATTGGCTCCAGCACTGTAGTGCTCGTAATATGGTCTACCCAGGATATTTTGAGCATGCGTCTTTTTACTTATGGCTTGCGTTAATGTCTATGCTTCAACGCCATATAAAAAAGAAAAATATGTATGGCAATGACATATACCGACTGCCTCGGTGGCGCACTTGTAATGCGTATGCGTTACGCTGAGGTCGCGGGTTCAATCCCCTAGTCGGGTGAAGTGGTATTGGGTGTTTCTATTACGAAATGCTCAGTATCAGCCCGGAGTGTGGAATTTGTGCCCGGTATGGCGATAGGCTCGCCCCCTATCACATCATGGGACGGAGATACGCTCGACGAAAAGTGGGTGTACTGGTTACATCTGTTCCTACCCCTTCGGGGATTACAGGCGTGAGTGCGTATGTGTGTATGTAATGACATATCACAACGTTAAGTCACGTACTTAGTTAAGTAACATTGTGGGCTGTTGTGTTCCAGTTTAAAGGATATTGAAGCCTATGAAATGATCGGGTCATCAGGCAAGCGACCTGTTGTTAAAACTATACGATACTAGGTTCTTAGTAAGTAGTAGAGCCACGCTGTAGTGACAGTTTTTCTACAGCATGAATGGGCCGGCTTGACCGGGTTGTTACCACTGTCTCACAGAAAACCGACGTAAAGTAACAAGTGAGTGAGATATCCGGAGCCCGCCGACCCTTCCTAATCTCTTTATTACCTTCTTCTGGTATTGTAGGCGTTCATGAGCGGTGGTAATCACTTACCACCAGATGACCCACTTGCTCGTTTGCCGCCCTTTGCTATAAAAACTAGTTTTTTTTTTATAACCGAGACCTTACTTATTAAACTTTTTATCAATGTGTGTTATATAATTAACTAGCTTATGCTCGAACCTCCGCCCGCGTAAACAGCCTTTTCCAGGATAAAAAGTAGCCTATACCCGAGATAAAAAGTAGCCCATAACCATCTCCAAGGTCCCATCTATCTCTGTGTCAAAATTCATCAAAATCGGTTCAGCGATTTAGGCGGGAAAGCGTAACAAACAAATGAACAAACTCAGCTTCGCATTTATAATATTAGTTTGAATATATTTCCAAAAACTGCCGACTGCCTCGGTGGCGCACTTGTAATGCGTACGCGTTACGATTGAGGCTAACGCTGAGGTCGCGGGTTCGATCCCCGGGTCGGGTAAAGTGGTATTGGGTTTTCTATTACGAAATGCTCAGTATCAGCCCGGAGTCTGGAATTTGTGCCCGATATGGCGATACGGTGAGCCTATCACATAAGGGACGGAAATACGCTCAGCGAAATGTGGGTGTACTGGTTACACCTCTGCCTACCTCTTCGGGGATTACAGGCGTGAGTGCGTAGGTATCGTGTCTCATCTTTCTTTGACAACTTTGTTTAAAATACGAAAAACACGTTTCATAAAACTTAATAATTCAGTGAAATAACACAGTCACTGTCAATGTTAAAGTTGATTTTATATTACGTGTTTTATGAATTAATTGAGGTTAGCATATGTTTCACAGTTTCCGTGGCGCAGTGGGCGAGAAGCCGACTGTGAAACAAGAGGCCACGGGTTCGATTCGCACACCACTGTTGGTGCGATCCACAAATATTTTTTTCGGGTCTGTGTGTTTCTCTCCAGAGGGTTTGATTGACGTCAGGCAGGTGGCCGGTCGTAAAAACTACAATAATAATAATAATAATACTAGCCCTGTATTATATACGTCCCACTGCTGGGCACGGGCCTCCTCTACTGAATGAGAGGGGTTAGGCCTTAGTCCACCACGCTGGCCTTATGCGGCTTGGCAGACTTCACTTACCATCGAAATTCTTATGAAGAACTTCTCAGGTATGCAGGTTTTCTCACGATGTTTCGTTCACCGTTAAAGCAAGTGATAATTAATAATTAATACACACATAACTTAGAAAAGTCCGAGGTGTATGCACTTTGGTTCCGACCTGCGACTTTCGTCTCGACAGTCCATACCACTTCCCGCTGAGCTATCACTGCTAAAACTACAAGCCAAATCTAAAGTATCAAGTAACCGGCTGGGAAACGAGAGGCGGCGGTTTCGATTCCCGCACCGAGGCTAATGGTTGTGTGATGAGTTATCCACAAAACATATCTGGTTTGGATATTGGGCTCTGTTGTTGGTATGGATGTTGTGGGGTCGTAAGTCACTCGTAGTTCCTGATACCCACGACACAAGGCAACCTAATGTTGGACATTGGGCTCTGTTGTTGGTATGGATGTTGTGGGGTCGTAAGTCACTCGTAATTCCTGATACCCACGACACAAGGCAACCTAATGTTGGATGTTGGGCTCTGTTGTTGGTATGGTAGTTGTGGGATCCTAAGTCACTCGTAGTTTCTAATACCGACGACACAGGGTAACCTAATGTGGGATCTGGTCTATGTGTGTGACTCTTGGGTGTATTTATTATTACTTGTGGTCCCGTGGTGGTCGAAGATAGACCTATTTAATGATAATGGAAGGGGCCCCTTCCCAATCCTTTGATTGACCCCTTCCTTTATGGTTACGCGCTTATGATTCTTCTAGTATTGTGCGTGTAAATGGGCGGTGGAGATCACTTACCATCAGGTGACCCACTTGCTCGGTAGCGGGCCTATAATATATATCTATGCCATCAATATTTTGTATATTAGCCGGTTGCAAAGCGTGAGGCCGTGGGTTCGATTCCCGCACCTAGACAAATGTTTGTCTGATACACAAATCTTTGTCTCGGGTCTGGGTGTTGTGGGACCGCTAGTCCCTCGTAGTTCTTGATAACCACGATACAGGTTTACCTAGTGTGGGGTCAGGACTATGTGTGTGACTGTTGGGTGTATTTATTATTATATTTTACCCTATACCTACATCCTGATATATAGGGTATAGTAAGGTAGGGTAAGAAATGCCTTTCTTAATACATTTTGATGATTTTTGTTTTTATTCGATAGCGTATATCGAGCATCTTAAAGTTGGTTTAATAAAAAAAAACACTTATGGGTTTAAATAGGGAATTAAAGACTAGGCTCATCAACACGACGATTCTAAATCGGTGTTAATGCACTAAACTTATTTAATCGACATACATACGCACTCATGACTGTAATCCTCGAAGGAGTAGGCTGAGGTGTAATCAGTACACCCACATTTCGCCGAGGGTATCTCCAACCCATGATGTGACAGGGGGCGAGCCTATCGCCATACCGGGCACAAATTCCAGACTCCGGGTTGATACTGAGAATTTGTAATAGAAACATCCAGTACCACTTTTCGCGACCCCCGGGTCGAACCGTAGACCTCAGCGTCTGCCTCAGTCGTAACGCGTATGCATTACAAATGCGCCACCGAGGCAGTCGAAATTCTATTCTATGAAGTAAAATTTTCATACGATTTGACATTTCTTAAACAGGTTTAGTGGGTGAAACCCGATTTAGGATCGTCGTGCAAGCGATTGATGATTCTTTCGTTCACTAAAACCTGTAATATTGGCTTTTTGACAAAAATAGAACCGATTTAAAAAACTGAAATGATCTAAACAAAAAGTTTTAGCAGTTTAGTTCGATGTATCAATCATTGACTTCTAATAAACTTAAAATTGGTTTATACTTTTTTTTGCTTTTTAGTTCGTTTTTTATTGACAAATCATACACATATAGCAAGACGTGTATAAATAAGCTGAAGTAACTAAGTATCTATACATACATACGCACTCACGCCTGTAATTCCCGAAGGGGTAGGCAGAGGTGTAAACAGTACACCCACATTTCGCCGAGCGTATTTCCGTCCCACAATGTGATAGGGGGCGAGCCTAGCGCCCTCCCGGGCACAAATTCCAGACTCCGGGCTGAGTACCTATCTATACCACTAATCGTTTGTAAAATTAACTGCCTAATTAATGAAATACATATAAACGGCTTTTTATTCTTTAATCATCAATACAAATTTATACAATATTAACTGCCTATAAAAATATAAGTGTAATTTTATGTGGAATTAAATCTTGTAAATAATTTTACCCCGCCAAATTGTCAGATAATGGCACCATAAAGTATTGTGTACAAGATGTCAAAGTGTAATCAAGTTAGGAAAAGCATAAAACTGAACAGGAAAAATAACTTGGCTTAAGAAAAATAAAAAATTTGGTCCGACGGAATCCTTACGGATGCAAAAACTTTACTTAAAAATAAATTGTTTATAACCAACTTAATTTTATAAGTACCGGCTAAGGATAACGTTGCACAAGTCCATAAAACAATTCGTACTCGTTTTTAACACACGTGTTTATATTATTAATAAACATTAAAGGAACAAAACAAAAATATTGCGCTTTTATTTTTTACGATACTTCATAATTATATTTTTATTACTTAATGATACGATCGGCAAAGGTTAAATATTATACTGATCATTAATAGGGTCTGTAACCTAAAAATTGAATTTGTTTTTTTTTTGGAATTCTGACTGTGCGGTCAGTTGTTTATTTTAATCAATTCCTAAATTAGTTATGTGTGTATTTATTGTATAAAAAGTGTTTGTTGTCCAGATCAGCGATTCCTTAGGTGGGTTCCGTGGAAAAGTCGCCAAGGTTCAGTGAAGTAGTTACATTTGCGCAAGCCCAGCGAAGTCAAGTCAGTGATATAGCGCAAGACTTGCGGCGAATGTCTAATCGGATTCACGAAATATCCGACCAAATGAAAACTAATTTCATATTTTATTATTATGAAATAAAATAAACCATAATGTATTTAATTTTAACTCATCATAGTTCCCACTAGTGGCTACTAATATTTGACGTATTGAGAGAAAACGAAAACTTTCATCGTTTTACAAAACTATCAAAACTTGTACTGTGCTTGATATCTATGATCATTTAATGTAGAGTTCCGTAAATGAAAATCATTTGTTTAGTGTGCCGTATCTTTAAAAGTTTAGAAACCGCTGGTCTAGATGCTAGGTCCCTCGTATGCGAGAGGTCGTTGGTTCCATTGCTTTGTCTGTTTCTGCGGCCAAGCAGCAGTACTTAAACACTGGACCATTGAAGCCAATGAAATTACTAGAGACTATTATGAGACTTCACATCTAATGTCTCAGGGTGACGAGCGCAATCCAGTGCCGTGCTGTGATTTGTAATTCAAAGTTTTGTGTGGTTCTTATATAAACGCCCACGATACCAAATAATTAGGTATGGAAGCGTAACCGAGCATAATCGAAAGGGATTAAGGTTAAGGGAAGGTGGATTTGGGTCTCCAGATATCTCATTCATCGTACGAAATGCAACAGCAAGTCCATTCGTCGGCTTTCTGTTAGACAGATGTAACAACTCATGCAACTCCAGCGGCCCATTTATGCTGTATACAGTTTTGTCTGTGGTGCTACCACTTGTAAACTTAATTACCACGTTCTCCACCACGTAATTTGGTAATTTAATGTGCCCTGAGACCTGGTATAAAACGCAAGCATGATATTAAAAATTTTAATGTTTGTGATTTTGAATGTTTGTTAATCAATCACACCTTAATGGCTGAATGGATTTATATTAAATTTAACACACGTTTAGATTATTGTATGAGCAAACTATTTATTAAGACAAACATACGCACTCACTTCTGTAGTCCCAAAGGGGTAGGCAGAGATGTAAGTAGTACATCCACATTTCGCCGAACTTATTTCTATCCCTTGGTGTGGTAGGGGGCGAGCCCATCGCCAATCCGGGCACAATTCCAGACTCTGGCCTGATACTGAGCATTTCGTAGTAGAAAAATCCAATATCACTTTTACCCAACCTAAGGATCGAAGCTGAGACCTCCGCACAGCAGTCGTACCACGTAGACTAAGTTACGGGACATTAATTAACTCTAGAAGCAGTGTTTATAGTTTTCATTGTTATTATTTCGTAGATCCCTTGCGATTATTTGCGCAAAATCATTTTTATCCATAGTGATTTCTTAGGTTTACGCGAATATTACACATTGAAATAAAACTAGTTTATACGGATTTTATCGTGGTTTAATTTTTATTTTAGTCCCTACGTTTCGAAAGCATTTCAGCCTTCGTGGTCACGGGAAAAAAAAAAAATTAACCGCGATAAAATCCGTATAAACTAGTTTTATTTCAATTTTTATCCATATTAAATTGAATCGACGTATCAAGCTGCAATTTTCAAAAAACTAAATTTAATTGAATTTCTCGGGTTAGTGGTGATCCTCCACCTTAACCACTGTTTCAAGTAGCAATACAAGGAGAACAACTACCTTCTTTCTTTCTACCTGGCGTCATCCCGGCCATTGCCGGGGCCCGCCTTCCCACTAAGACGCCTCCACTTCGCCCGATCTTGAGCATCCTCTGTAGTAAGACCGTTGGCTCTCATATCTGCCTCTAATACGTCAAGCCACGTTTTGTGGCCGTCCACGGGATCGTACTCCTGGTACGTTCTGACACAGGCACTTGCGACCGACGTACTCCTGGTTTCTTTAAAACGTGACCAAACCACATTAAGCGACTTTCCTCAAGTTTATCAGCCACGTCGCGGATACCTAAGCTGCCGAACAGAACAACTACCTAACTCACAATTTTATTACTTAATATTCTACATTCATTTGTACAATTTCCGTCAATACATAAAACATGTAAACACCTAATTCAAGTTCAAACTGATAATGAGCTTGATAATAAGGTCATGGCCATTGTCAATGCCACGTTACCTAATAATCCATTTATAATAAACAATACTAGCCCTGTATTATATACGTCCCACTGCTGGACACGGGCCTCCTCTACTGAATGAAAGGGTTTAGGACTTAGTCCACCTCGCTGGCCTAATGCGGGTTGGTAGACTTCACATACCTTCGAAATTCTTATGAAGAACTTTTCAAGCATGCAAGTTTCCTCACGATGTTTCCTTCACCGTTAAAGCAAGCGATAATTAACAATTAATACACTCACAACTCAGAAAAGTTAGAGGTGCATGCTCTTGGGGTTGGTTTCGAACCTGCGACTTTCGTCTCGACAGTCCGTACCACTCCCCTGAGCTATTACAATTATAATCCATTTGGAAGGCAACCTAAAATATAATAATAGACTCAATATATTAATAACCCAACCGTACTGTTAATTATATAAGTGGTAGAGCCAAACTGTAGACACTGTGGTCTGCAGTCTCTGTGGCGCAGTAGTCGGGTAGCCGGCTGTGAAGCGAGAGACCGTGGGTTCGATTTCTGCACCGAGACAAAATGTTTGTGTTCCAGAAATATTTGTATTGGGTCTGAGGTTCTGAGGTTCCCCCAGAAGGGTTGGAGTGAGGCAGGCGGCCGTTCGTAAAAACTACATGCCAATCGGATTTTGGTGTCAGTTTTTGAAGTTCACGCTTGTATCAGAGGTGGTACGTCCGCTGCCATCACCCCAAGAGGCGATTAAAATAATATTAAGTAAAAAGACATTTATTATTATAATTTCCGGGTTCACTTTTTATAATATTATGACACTGATTGTATAATTTGCAATACGATATTATTTTTAGATATTCATTTTATGTTGCCGTGCAAGATAAGGAAAGTTGGCGCCCACCGCGTTACTGATAAGCTACGACCTCGATTTGTTTGCTTATAAACGTCATTTCAGTTGCATTCAATAGTGATTACCAATTTTATCTCTGATCCAAAAACACTTCACCCATACATAGCGAATGCAACACGACACTAAAAACGGCTTGTTTTTTTTATAACACAGGCCGGCAAACGAGCAAATGGGTCACCTGATGGTAAATGACCTCCACCGCCGATGTACACGACAAGAATCATGGGCGCGTCGCCAATCTGAAAAGATAGGGATAATTAAGGGATTAGGAAGGGAAGGGGGATTTGGGCCTCCGGATATCTCACTCAATGTACGAAACGCAGCAGCAAGCTGCTACTTTGTGCTGGTTTTCTATGAGACAATGGTAACGACCCGGACGAGCCGGCCCAATCATGCTGTAGACAAAACTGTCTACAGCATGGCTCTACCACAAAAAAATGTTTTTGCGATCGTCCCACGTCCACAATGTAAGTATCAATCAACTACGCGACGGAATCAATCGAAACATATACGGATGGAGGTCCACCAAAACTCATATATTTAGTATATATAATATATTCATATATTCGTAAGGTTTCCTTAAGGCCAGCATGTCGATATGAAATGAAATAGTTTTATTAATCATGTAGGCAATTAAAATAGCGCTTATGACAAGTCAGTACAAAATAACGAAACTTATGCATAGAAATCATATCAACTAATGTATAGATAACATACATAGCATCATCAAATTACACTGGGCATTAATAAATTTTACAATATTTTTATTTAGGAATACATAATCCAAAATTGATTGAGTATTATATTTTTTTCTTTATTATGGGTCGATATTGACCATAGGCACTACCGAAACAGCACATATTTTAAAACTACCACCGGATCCAAAACGACCCAGCCTGAGAAGACCCGGCGAAACAAACTCAGTGGGCTTGTTTTTGGTCCGGTTTTTCAATCCAAATTATTTCTGGATACAAAGTCCTATTTTTATTTTAAGGGAGATTGATACGGACCATGTGTGTCTCCAAATTGTTGTTTTAAAACTACCACTTTAGTACCACTGATAGGTATGATGTACACAATTTTATATCAAGGACATAAAAAGTGCCGGCGAAAATATTTTGTTGTTTATCCACAATTCTGAGAAACGACAACTAATAATAGTTTTTCCTTATCTGATAATATTTCCTTACATTACTTATTTCACGCCCCATTTACTTCAAAAGTGTTTGTCGCATGACATAGGCGAAAATCAAATAGAAAACTCCTGTTTGAGGCCAAGTTAGGATATAAGAATATTCTAGCCCATGTCAAACGAGAAACTCTCTTTCTGTCGTACTTACTGTCCGTACCCCTATGCTATAAAACGATACGAAGCGACACAAAAGATGACCGATTGCGTAAAAAAATCAGTGGCACTCCGGGAGTGCCGACATAGGTGAAAACTTGAACAATTACGTGTGTATTTTTTAAATTTTGTAAAATTTATTTTTGTTTTTTTCATTTCGAAAAGTTCAGACATGAATATATATATCTATGTTGTACGTATATACGCAATATATGTTTATATTATCAATATATTTCAACCCAAACTCAACTCGTGTAAACAGCGCCAATATATGTAGATATACAAAAATAAGTACTTTTCGAAATGAAAAAAACAAAAATAAATTTTGATGATCAAAAAAATGCACACGTAATTGTTCAAGCTTTCACCTCTGTCGGCACTCCCGGAGTGCCACTGATTTTTTTTATACAGAGGTGTTGGTATCGTTATGTGTCATGAGTTCAATGGTTTTTCCCATCTCAAAAAATGCCCAACGCGCCTAAAGAAGTTTTCACTTTAATAAAAACGGAATTTATTTTAGACAGGTAATTTCTCGGACCAAAAACAAGCCCACTGAGATTGTTTCGCCGGATCTTCTGAAGCTGAGTCGTTTTGAATCCGTTGGTAGTTTTAAAACACTTGCCGTTTCGGTTATGCCCATGGTCCATATCGACCCCATTGACCATTGACCTCATGAAATTCATAACAATAATGGACTTGCTCGATAACAAAAATATTTTGTAATGTATAAAAATAAACTGACTTAGTTGCCTAGTGTATTATTGATGATGCTATGTATGATAATAATATGTGTACCTAAATAAGTTGAAAATATGGTTTCTGATGCCTAAACATCTTGCTTTTATTTTTGTACTGACTTGGCATAAATGCTATTTTAATTGCCTACATGATAAATAAACGATTTTATTCTTTTCTTTCTTTAAGGAAAGAAGAACGTTTATAGCAGAGCTGTGTGCGCTCGTGAGCTGTGGTTTGTCAACCATTGTACTAAATAAATGAGCCAAGCTTGTTTTGTACGTATATTATTAATAATTATTATGCCTCGGTAGCGCAGTTGTAATGCGTACGCGGTACGAGTCCTGTACTGCGGTCTCGGGTTCGTTTAGTATCAGTCCGGTCTGTAACTGTGCCTGGTGGCGATAGACTCGATATATCACGAAATGGGATGGGAATAAGCTTGGCGAAATGTGGCCCTACTGGTTACACATCTGCCTAACCCTTCGGGAATTACAGACGTAAGTGCGTATGTATTATTAATTATACCATAGAATTCCAAACACATGCAATTGAAATGCGCGACGACCTTACATACGTTGTTAATGATTCATCGATATTGTTTACTAGTTGTTAATTGACCTGATAATTATGTTGTTAGTGAATGAATGTGCCTCTATATGAAGTACTACTTCTTGCTCGTGGCTAAGATATCCTAATGCATCATAAAAAAGTAAAAAGTAATTATTTAAGTATATGGTTTAGTTGGATAATTTGTCTTTTTTAGTACACTAACTCTCTATTTTACTATTTCGTGTTCTCGATAAAGCCACAATGTCTGTTTATGAACTCACGACACACGAAACATCTTTAAACACAAAAAACGGCCAAATACAAGTCGGGCTGGCGCATCAAGGGTTTCGTACATACACCCTTAAAAAATATACCTATTTCTTTTTAATTTTATTTATTACTAGCTGTTGTCCGCGGTTCCGCCCGCGTGAATAGACTTTTCCGAAATAAAACGTAGCCTATATCTACATAAAAATTCATCCAAATCGGTTCAGTGATTTAGGCGTGAAAGCGTAACAAACAAATAGATATTTCTTTTTACATAAAAAGGTATCCTATGTTACTTCTTATACCTCCAAGAATATGTGTACAAAGTTTCATGATGATCGGTTGAGTATTTTTCGCGTGAAAGCGTAACAGACAAACTTACATTCACATTTATAATATTAGTATGATGATAGTTATTTAACAGCCTCCGTGGCGCAGTGGGCAAGTAGGCTGTGAAGCGAGAAGCCGCGGGTTCGATTCTCTCACCTAGGCAAAATGTTTGTGTGATCCATATTAATATTTGTTTCGAACCTTAGTGTTTTCTTCCCCCCCTCCTCCCGAGACGGGATGCGTCAGGCAGGCGGGTCGGTCGTAAAAACTACAAGCCAAATCTTTCTGTGACATGTGTTAAAAAGCATGTTGCGCCGACCCCATTGCGAGTGGGTTAATGGCAGATGGAAGAAGGTTGATATCCGCATTAATAACAAATATTCTATGTAAATTTCAGCCCTTTACCTATTTAAAAGATAGAACCCTATAAAGGTAGTGGAGACAGATGGAGAAACGGATAGAGTAAGGTTCCGTTAGCAACCATTGGGTACGGAACCCTTCCCTCTGTCTGGCGTTATTCCAGCTCAATGCCAGGGCCCGCCTTCCTATCATGATTTGACGGTAGATTATGGTATAATATGGAGCGACCTGGCGTCTGACCTCGACCAACGGAAACCAAGTTTCCCCATAGCCTCGTCCGAATAAAAATAAAACCGACTTCAAAAAGTAAAGAATTGAAATAAAATTAAAAAATTCTGAGTCGAGCAGTTTAATGGTCAATAATTGACACCACTGACTCAAAAATGTTGTTTAGTTTTGTTTAGCATTTAGTTTATTAAATCCGTTTAATTTTTTGTAACTTTCTTTTTGAATCATTTCGTTGCGGGACCTTTGTCACTTTTTGTCAATTTATCACTTCCAGAGACACGCCGAGCCTCACTGCTCGGTGTGAACCAAATGCGTGCCACTGTCGATCCTGGTGCACAGAAGTTACAGTGGCGGGTGTGTGGGCGGGATAGTCTGGTATAATTTTTTGTTACAAAGTTTTTTATTTGACAATTTTTTTTTTTTGGGAAAGAATACCATAATCGGTGTTGAAATGTTCAAGTTTTACTATTTCATCCCCCATTTGCAAACATCTTATCGAATATAAAAATATTACTAGGTGGTAGGTCCCTCGTATGCGAGAGGCCGTCTGGGTAGGTACCACACCGCTTTGTCTATTTCTGTCTCCAAGCAGCAGTGTGTAAGTGTTTACACAAACAGTGTTGCTGTGTTCCGGTTTGTAGGACATTGAAGCCAGTAAAATTATTGGGCATTATGAGACGTAACACATTATGTCTCAAGCTGACGAGCGCAGTTCAGTACCATGCAGTACTTCATAATTCGAAGCTCTGATTGGTGTTGCTTCTGTTTATGGGCAGACGTGACGCCACCATCAGGCGACCAGCTCGTCTCGTCAACATAAAAAAAGAATTATTCAAATCGATCTACATTTGGCGGAGTAGCGAGAACATAGACAAAATATATATTTAAACGAATTGCAAATCTATTTGTTTTTTATTTCAGTTAAAAGTAATAACAATCAGCGATCAATCGCCATCACAATCGCTTGGCACGTGTAATGTAATGTTACAGAATATCTCATATTAATATCTGATTACTAGAGATACTACATACATCGCGAATCGGTCGAGCAGTTTGCTAATTAGGTATTGAATGTCTTTGAAATTAGGCAACCTTGCCAATGACTCTTATCAGGCTATCGATTATTTGCAATTCGACCATTTTTTTAAGTGAAAATTTCTTTAGCCGGGTTGGGCACTTTTTGTTAGGGGAAAATCTTATGGGTTCGCGTCACCGACATGCTAATGACGCGCAGCGGCCGTGTGCTGTGCGCGTTAGACACTTTGTTGGATGGGTGAAATCTCGTGCGTTCGCGTCACCGACATGCTTATAGCAGTATATCTGTAGCTATACAGCTGACGTATTGTGCAACATTAATGCTGTGTATATCTTATAAGTGAAATTGAATGGATTTAGTGAAAAGTTCAATGTGTGCCTATATACTGTGCATTGTAGAAATAGTGTTTTTGTTTGATTATTAGTTGAATCGTTTAATTGTAGAATCATTGCAGTGAGGTCTCGGGTTCGATCACCGGGTCGGGTAAAAGTGATATTGGGTTTTTCTATTACGAAATGCCCGTAGTCTGGAATTTGTGCCCGGTATGGCGATAGGCTCGTCCGCTATCCCATCAAGAGACGTAGATACGCTCGGTGAAATATGGATGTTCTGGTTACACCTCTGCCTACCCCTTCGGGGATTACAGGCGTGAGTGCGTACAGATCATGACTAAAGTTATAATATCGAACCACGTCGCAGCTTGAACTATACAAAACAAAAAACGTGTCAACAAAACCGATATACATTACGTGCCGACTTGATAACCTCCTTGGCTTTGTTTAGAAATAAGCGGCAATGACCCAGCCACCCATCTCAGACTATTCGAAGCTACGTGTGTTTTAATTGTTAATTATTACTAGCTTGAAAAAAAATATTTAACGGTGACCAAAACATAGTGAGGAAACCTGCCAACTTGAAAATTCTACTACTATTATGAAAGTTATATCGCATTTGGATGTTTCTTAGTCAATCACGCCGTAACGGCTGAATGGTTTTGAGTGAAATTTTGCATAGTAGACCTTGAACTGGTCTAGGACATACGCAATTATTCCTGAAAAGGCCTTACACGCGGCCGGAGCTGCAAGCAAATGCTAGTTCTCCATAAATTTTGAAGGCGTGTAAAGTTCTCTAGAGGTACTCTAAAGTTCTCTCTCTCAAGGTACTGATACCTTTGTATCTATTATGCATATACTATTGATCTTGAGAACTGTGGCTAAGTTTTTAAATCTAATCACAACAGCCGAGTTGCGCACTAGCGATTAATTAAAATATCGCTTAAGACAAGTCAGTACAAAATAAAGAAACTTATGTATAGAAATCATATCAATTTCCCTTAATTAACCCTTTCCTTTAAGGTCGGCAACGTGCCCTTAATTTTTTGGTATTGTAGGCGTGCATGGGTGGTGGAGATCACTTACCATCAGGAGACCCACTTGCTAGTTAGCCAGCCTATGCTATAAAAAAAAAGTTGTAAATTTTTTCTGGACTAAGATTATCGATTAATATGCGCGTAATTATAAAATATTGTACTTAACTGATAAAGCAGGCTAAGTATTATAATAACACATTTTTTCCACATACTAATAAGTTTGTGAAGAAAGTGGCAGGCGCCTACGCATTGGTAACGGATGCTTCAATTCAGGCAGAGTTAATGGACGGTCGCAGTCGCTCAGTGTTTCTTATTGGAAAATAGCCCCATTATAAATAAAGTTGCGGAGAATTCTCACGGAACGGGGAATGTGTCTGTCCATCTTGTATGAATTGTTATTCATCTATTCATACATACGCACTCGCGCCTGTAATCCCCGAAGGGGTAGGCAGAGGTGTAACCAGTAGGTACACCCACATTTCGCCGAGCGTATTTCCGTCCCTTA